>OX465288.1:86253602-87471614 GCA_949987695.1 Merzomyia westermanni
TTTTTCCATTTTTTTTTTCTTTTTTTTAGTTTCACGACCACAATATTTTTTGAAAAGAAAAAACCCCAAAAATCAACATGAAGACGAAAATCACCATTCAAATCATTTTTGCAATAATATGCACGATTAAAGCGCAACAGATCGATATACAAGACCTAACAAATAATAATGGATGTATACCAATAAAAATCGGAGAACAACGAACCATTAATCACTACGATAAAATCCTTCATTTTATCAACCTAACAACATACGATGAAACCATTTCATTAATTGCAGAAAACATTAAAACCCTGAAGGCAACTTCCTTCGAGGATGAACAATTATTGGAAACCTTAGACAGGAATTTTATTTTATTAAAAGCAAAAATAGATTATTTACAACCGCGTTTTAAAACAAATCGAGGTTTAGTTAACGCATTAGGTACAGGATTAAAATATATAGCAGGTACAATGGACAGTGATGACGAAAAACAAATAGTCAATACATTGAATAGAATGCAGAGCAATGCGCAGGACACGACGGACAATATAAACAGTATAATTTACAACAACAAATTCTTAGCTAATCAGATTGATAATATCACTATGCACATAAATAAACAACAAAACCTCATACAAATTTATATAAATAAATTTAGAGAAACAACACAAAATAGAATCAAGACGTTAGAGGACGATTTGCAATTTATGCAGAATACTTACCAAATAAATAATGATATAACCCTTTTGCAAAATCATATAAATGACATTGGACAAATAATTTTTTCCAGTAAAATAGGCATAATCCCTACAGACATCCTAACGCAAACTGAACTCAGCCTTATTCATGACTTCGATAGTTATAGGGACATAAAGATAGCAGTTATTTTTCAAAATAATAATATTATAATAACTATATTAATTCCACAATTTTCCTCTAATATTCTTTCCAAAATAAAATTTGTACCAATTCCAAATATTAACAATATGTCAATAATATTAGATGATTATCAAATTTTGCTAGACGAAAGTAACAATGTATATAATATATTTGTAAACGACAACATGGAAAAAAATTTAAAAATTGTAGAAGATGAATGCATTACAAATATTTTGAAACTTAAAGAAGCCAGCTGTAAGTTAGGTATAGCTTCTAAAACAAGTATTGTCGAGGTAATACCAGGAATATTAATATTTAAAAATTTCAATTCAGATATCGACCATAATTGCAATAGTTTAAAAATTAAGCAAACAGGAACTTTTATAATTAAATTTGAAAATTGTAAATTAATAATTGCAAATAATACATACGAGAATAGTAAAGTTAAAATGTATGACACATTTGTCTTGCCCAGCAAAATTACAAAAATTAAGGAAAACACCAATTTCACAACAACTGAGCTAAAATTAGAAAAACTGTATATTGAACAAGTAAAACAAAAGGAACATATTAAGTTCCTAGTGGATAAGAATAAAAATGTACACCTAATTAGTTTAAGTTCAGACCTACTAATTGCATTCATTATCATTATGTCAATCTTTATTTTCTTATACATTTACAAATATAAAATTAAATTCTATATATCGCCTGAACTGCAATTGCCAACGCGAAACACCACAAGCATAACAAGTGGTCCATTTTTACAAATAAAAACCAATTCGTAATAACTTTTTAATCAATTAGAATTTTTCATGTCGATTGAGGACACCCGACTTAAGAGGGGAAGAGTTAACGTAACATAGGTTACTGCCACCCACGTCGCCTGAAATATGATTGCGCATCATAAACCAGCCGACCCAAACACCCATAAATTGCTCATAATGATTACTTGCAATGGAGCAAGCCCATATCGCAATAAATTACTCATAGTAATTACTTACAATAAAGTTCACATTCAACATTTCCGCCCGAAATATGATCAGTCATAATTCGGCCGACCTAAATAAATTCCCAAGAAATGCATTGGCGCACAACGATCATTTACCCAAATCCGATCGCACCTCATAAATTATAAGTGCAATGCATTTATGCAAAGGCAAGACATTTCAAAAGCAATTAATTTCATAAGTCGCCTGAAATATGATTACTCGTCACATTTCAGCCGCACCGAGTAAACTTCAAAGCGGCATTTAACTGTCCCATACGGTGCCATATCACAATCACACATACTATGCTTGCCCAATGGCAACATGCCGAGTCGGCATTTATCAAAAATGGGTCACACGGAAAAATGCATTGTTACACAATGACATACCATAATCACCCATACTATGATTATCCGATGGCAACGTGCTAAGCCAGCACTATTGGAAATTGGTCAAATAGAGAAATGCATTGTAAACGAATTTCTCTCCAAAATGAGCTCTTTCCCAATACATAGGAAATAAATGAATTCTTTTTACATAAGAAAATTTGGGTTGCAGAGCAGGCATAATTTTAGTATAAATAAGATAAAAATTGTAAATTATGCTAAGTCTGGTTAATGATTTCAATAAAAGCGGCCACGCTGCCCAATCAAAAATAAAATAAACTAACGTTTATTCAACTTATACATATACGCATAGTATATGTAAATTAACGGGATTTAACTCTGATAAGACAAAACTAAAAATATAACTAAAATTTTAAATATAAACGAAAGGCAAACTAATAAAAAACCAAATAAATAAAACAAAATGGCGTTAACATTAGCAGAGGCTTTGAGGGAGGCACAGAGTATACCCTTTTTCGATGGTCACAGTGAGTACACGAGCGTTTCAACAATTTTCTCGCTGTCAAACGAAGAACAAAGGCCTATCATATCCAACGTATTATGCAACAAATTGATAAGCGAGCATTACACGTTATCCAACATCTCAACGAGCCGAGTTTCGAAGAAAAATTAAATAGATTGAAAAAAGAATTTGCCGTTAAGTCCACATATTTGAATTTTAGAAACGAAGCTATGAATGTTAGGGCCTCAAACATTGAAAATTTACACAATAAGTTACGAAATACGAAATATATTTTAGAAGGGGGTATTGATGTTTTACACACCCAACAAAATAATAGAAAGTGAATTTTTGAAGTATATTTAAATTTTTTTGCTTTTTCATGTAAAGACTTTGTTGTTGCAAAACAACATAAGCAATATGGAAAACGCATTTACATATTTTTTACAGAATAACATATTGCACGATATTGATATAAGTAGCGGTAGCCTGAGGATAGACAATTAACAAAATTGAAGAATTTTTCGCAATAAAAATCTAAATTTTTGTTTTAATCCGGAAATTTTAATAGTAATGGCACCTATGGTAGAAATAGCGGTACTTTGAATGTTAGAGGTGGACCAAATAGCCACGGAAAATTAAGAAATTACTCTGTTAAAATTCACAACAATACAAGGCATCATCGGCAACAACCCCCTGATAGATTCGACTATCGAAGGTATAGTAGTAAAGTGCCTAGTCGACAGTGGCTCAGCTACAACCTCAGGGGATTTTAAAAATTTTAAAAATTTTCATAGCCGTAGAACATTGAAACACCCCAATATGATAAAAACACTTTTTTGCATCTGAAGTCATATCAGAAGAAGTCATAGTAAATATGCCCATAAAGCGTGTGAACCTTAAAAACAAACCTTTTCAGTGTATACTAGGGTATACGATAATGTTCTTGCCCCTTTAAAAGTGCTGATAGACTTTTCACTAAAAGTTGTTGTTGTTGTGGTAACGAAAAAAACACCACGTCATTACCTTTGTGCATATTAGTCGCCTCTTACGACGTATGCCTACCTCGGGCATATTCTAAACCCCTAACCCGCAGGGGTTAGAGTTATAAATAGAAACGATAAAATAATTCCGTTTTCTAACAATAATACCACAAATTACCTATCCGTTAATGAGGAATTTTATGTAAAGACTTGAGTGGGGACGAAAGCCAGATATTAAAGAAATTTCTGTTGAGGTACAAAAGAATCTTTTTCCAGGAAGGCCAATATTTACTAGCTTCAGAAGCAGTTAAGCACCAAATTCTCAATAAACTTCATACCCCTATATATACAAAAAATTATAGATATCCTTACGTGTTGGAAGAGGATATAAATATTCAACTTCATTCTATGTCAGAAAATGGTATAATTAGACCTAGCAAATCACCATACAATTCACCGTTGTGGATAGTTGCGAAAAAGTCAACAGGTAAGGTTAAAAAGTGGCGTTTAGTGGTAGATTACCGTAAATTGAATAGTCTTACTATTGATGACAAATTCCCTATACCAAACATTGAATCCCTCTTTGAAAAGCTTGGACGCGCTCAATACTTTTCGATCATCAACCTTGCAAAGGGATTCCACCAAATTTTAATGGATGAGTCTGATATAGAAAAAACGCAAAAAAAAGTTTTTCAATTACACAGAAACTCCTAGTAGTCCTAACGAGATAGTACATATCGACGTATTTTATTGTTTCCGTGCTTGCTTTCTAACGACTACTGATGAATTCACTAAATTGGCTTTCATACATAAATTGCCTGATAGCAACATGGTTACAATCAAGATTAAACTTCAAGCAAGATTTTTTTTGGTTGGGACTACCTATAAAACTGATAATGGACAAAGAGTCCAATAATTCACTTTTACTATTATTCTGCCGGGAACACAATATTATTCCCCACGCCATACTAGAAATTCTGATATTGAAAGGTTGCATTCCACATTGTTAGAGCATATACGTATTTTAAATAATTCAGACAACTCCTTAGAAATGGAAGAAATTATGATTAAGGCCGTTGGTTTTTATAACAACTCCATCCATAGCTCAACCAATGTAAAACCGCTTGACTTTATCAATAGATGCGACATAGATTTTGAAAAAATCTAAAATTTCAATTACAGAAAAAATAAGCAAGTAATTAACAAATTAAATACAACAGCCGAAAGAATTCCTTACTTTAACAACAAAGTTTACATGAAGAACCCTCTTGCTAATAAAAATAAAATTGCCAAAAAGTTTTCCTAATAAAGTTGATGTGGCAAATATCAAGAGGCCGCCGTGGTGTGAAGGTAGTGTTGCCGGCCTACCACACCGAAGGTCCATGGTTCGAGCCCTGGTACAGGTAACATCAAAAGTGATTTGAAAAAAGTTTTTCAAAACGGGGTCGCCCCTCGGCAGTGGTTTGGCAAACTCTCCGAGTGTATTTCTGCCATGACAGGCTTCTCAGCAAAAAATTCGTCTCCTTTGTAGATGCCGTTCGGAGTCGGCAAAAAACTGTAGGTCCCACCAATTTGTAGGGAAAATTCAAATCGGCACACCACAAATTGGAAGAGAAGCTTGGCGCAAAAATCTCTTAGGAGGTTTATGATGATATACCTGTTGTATATCGCGCCATAGAGAGAGAGAGAGAGCATGAAATTATTTAGATTAACGTATACACATACGAGTATGTGCATATATAAAATATATGAACATTTACTCACGAACTAAAATATACTAGAACAAATTTTCTGTTTGTTTTTTAAATATTATAATATTAATGATACATATTTTACCACAACTCAAAAAAGCGTAAATTTTATGCAACATTATTAAAATATATTATACATAAAAGAGAGGATTAATTTAAATTATAATAAAAATAAGTTATATAATTTTATACATATAAAAATCAAACGTGATTGCTACGATCGAGAAAAAAACCACAACTTTTGAGGTTTGAATACCCAAAAGAACACCTAATCAATTGTCAACTCGTTATCAAATACGAGTATATTGTAGTACCTGTATTCATTTAATGTACAATCATTGTTCATTTTACATATATTCATGTAATTAATATCAATTTCCGTATGTATATAATTGTACTCCCTAAGGTAAATCGCGTAAAGGGTAAAGGGACGTAATTTAATTTATGTGGAAGGCGAGTTATGCATGCTCCCCATACCCTAAGCAGCTCATTACTGCACTCACGAAATATTTTGAATATACTTAAATAATATGCATTCAATTAAAGTAAAATAAAACGATCGCTCAGAGAATGTTGGATCCCAGTGGGAAAAGGTAATATTTAGGAATGCATAAAGTAATGTATATCCCCTATAGACTATACATGAAAACATGCATGCACTTTCTACAGCGATGTCATATGGAAAGTAATTACTTATATAACTTTTTATCATATAAGTTAACAAGAGGGCAAACACGGTGTGAATTTGCTGACACCGCACTTCCCACAACACGCGCATATCCAATGCATGTAATTTGATCTGCAACGCATGCTAAACGATTTGGCTATACGGCAGCAATATGAATTGGTTGCGTAAACCAAAATACAAATCATGGGAAGCACAGCGTCAGCAATTAATAAGTTAAGTCAAACTGTTTAGAAGCTAGGTGGTAGGCTTAAGTAAAATTGTAACTTCACTTCGGATCGAGCCGTCAATGGTAAATATGTATACACATATATGGGACCCACTAAATTGTGGTTTCCTGGCCAAAAAGGACCTCTCAATGCGAGGTTAAGTGATTTGATGATAAGTGGTGTGAAGTAATAGTGGAACAAAATGAAAGGTAAGAAATTTAGTTCAAAATAAAGTGCTTGAAACCGCGATTCACCACCTTCGGAGGGACCCTCCGGTTTATAAAAATAAAAAAACATTAAACCAAACCAAAAAAATCAAGGGGGATCCTCCGGTTTATAACATTAGCTTAATTCTGCGATTCCTTACGGGACCCTCCAGGATATAAAACCTCCTCTCCCTAGGAGAGGTAAAGTGTATCTAAAATAGAAAAAAAATGTTCAATCAGTGTTAATAAATTACTACGTCTTATCCTGTGAGTCCTAAGCGACTAAAATAGAAATAACATTAAAAGAAGCAATCCTGTGACCCCGAAGACCCTCAGGTGTGCGAGTGAGAAAAAATTAAGATAAAATAACACACACACGCTCCACAACTACGTCGCAGTGTTCTCGCATAATCCCATTGGCTGGGTTGGTCCGTGTGCTTATACTCCTGGGACAGACCATACCGAAGGCCAATCTATGGTTAACGGCCTCTGTGACCACGCAATAGGCAATAAAAACATTTTGCACATGGTGTGCACGTTGCCGTTTCCTTAAGGATGCGGCAATAATCTCTCTTGCCGTACTGGCTATCCCCAGGGTACACATAAGAACACACTGAGGATGGCTACATTTCCACAGAACACCCTGGATATTGCCATACCTGCCCTTCCAGTGTACCCATATGAATACATTGGAGATTGCATCTGGTCCAGGAATATGTTGTGGAGTAAGCTGTGACTTAGTAGCTTATCATCAATCTGATTTTTGGCGACTAGAAAGTATAACACGGCCCTCCCTGACCGAAATTTTAAATTTAAAGACAATGTACTGTGAAACGCCAACCCGGTACCACGGTAGAGATTTCACAAAAATACTTACATTTCCTTTCTTGTTTATTTGCAGGAAACTGTCAAAGCTTAAGAAAGGAGCAGTAGCAACTATCAACACCAAAAAAGCAATAAAAACAAGTAAGGAAGTCTAAGTTCGGGTGGAACCGAACATTATATACCTAGTAGTGATTTATTTTGACATTCCAATTTACCCAGGTCTATTTTAATACTTTCAGTTCGTATTTGCGTTCAAATAGACAGACGGACAAACAGATAGACGGATCGAGAGACGGACATGGCTACATCGACTCAGCTCATTCTCCTGATCATTTCAGTATACTCTTTGATGGAATTATCTATTTTTCTTCTCATACGTACAAACATTTCATGTTCATGAAAGGTATGAAAATCAAAAAAGATATACAGTTTCGCTTTTGCAGTGTGGGTATTAACTACTTGTCCGGATATTTTACTTTTCATCCTGAACGTTTTGATATACATTAATAAATATATATCTCGATTCGTTTATGCCGAATAAAGTAATATACCTTGTGTGCGTAACAAAAATAGATATAACAAAGGGTGTCTTTCATAGGTGCCAAAGAACTCAACCGATCTTTATAAAATTTTCACAACATATACTTGGGTTCACTGGGTACAGCATAGACAGTATATAGTTTTGGAAAAGTAGGCGGAGCCACGCCACCAGGCTATATAAAGTTTCAATTCGTCATAGCTCCGAACTTTTTTGGTCTAAATTAATGAAATTTGGATATATGTGTCACTTAGTCAATAACTACATAATTTTTAAAAAGTGGGCAGTGCCACGCCCACATATTTTGTGTTTTCTTTTGCTCTTTAACGTTTACGATAGGTTCAGGAGTTCGCTGGCCACGACATAGTCTGTATATATGTAGCTTTTGGAAAAGCCCCCAGATTATATAAAACTGCAGTTCGGTATAGTTAGGAGTTTATTTGGTACAAGTTAATGACATTTTATATATAAATGTGTTCTATGTATCAAAACGTCAAAACAACGTCTACCGGGTTTGCTAGTATATTATAAAATGGCGAAAGCAAACAACGAATTTCAGCATTCTTTTGTAAAACTGAGAGACTAGTTTGCGTTCAAATGGACAGACGGACAGACAGACATACGGACGGAGAGACGGACATGGCTAAATCGACTCCGCTTTTCGTGCTGATCATTTTAGTGAACTTTTCTCTTCTTGTTCTCATACTTACATACACTTAATGTTTATGAAAGGTATGAACATCAAGAACGACATATAACTTCGCTATTGCAGTGGGCTATTAAATACGTCCCGGAATATTTTGATTGTGTGTTTTCCGATTTCGCTAATTTTTGGCAGGAGTATAATACATACTACTGAGAAGCAGCTGACCAATTTTCATTGAAATATCAAAACTGAATTATAAGCGATTGCCTTTAAAATTAGCAGAAATTGTATGCTGAAAAGTGGGCAGCGCCACGCCTACTTCTTGAAAATTGACAAAATTGTTTTGCGGCCGAGTTTTTCTTGAAAAGCTTATTATGTGTGCAAAATCTGATTGATATAACTTGCTTGGTTGTAGAAATATCGTCTTTTAAATTTTACAAACAAATTTTTCAGAACTACATAAAAAACTGGGCGTGGACATTAACCTATTTCGCCCATTTTTACAGCAAACATTTACCTTTATATATAGAAATATATATAATGCAAAGCTATTTTACGCAAAGTTATTGTCTATTTAATATATCTACGATCCACTTCAAAATCTTTCATATAAAAGTGGGCGTAGACCTTAACCGCTTCCGCCCATTTTTTCTGGAACATTCCTTGCATACCTGAAAACCTGCGTGCTGAATTTCGTTTCGATATCTTGAACGGGTTTTGATTTATGATTAATATTATTTCTAAATTTGACTTAATCAAAAGTGGGCGGTGCCCCTCCCATTTTCAAAAATTTCTTGAAAAATTTATTTTATGCCTCAATCCCAATGTATTCACTAAATTTCATTTTTATAGGTGTGTTATGTACTGAGTAATCACTTTTTTTGTGTTTTCGAAAATATTCTATATATAAAAAGTGGGCGTGGCTATCTTCCGATTTCGCCCATTTTAAATAGCGCTTGGAGTGCCAAGGAACCCGCATACCAAATTTCATTAAGATATCTCAAAATTTACTCAAGTTATCGTGTTCACAGACGGACGGACATGGCTTAATCAATTTCTCTTTTCGTCCTGAACATTTGGATATATATATGTCATTATCTATCTCGATCCGTTTATGCCGTTAGGCGACTGAAGTTAATATACCTTGTGTGCGTAGCACTACTATGTATAAAAATTGCAAAAATTTTTTAAAGAGCCATTGTGTGCCGAACTAGCAGTACAAAAAATTGCAAAAATAATTTAAAGAGCCATTGTGTGACAAACTAGCAATACAAGAAATTGCAAAAAATATATAAAGAGCCATTGTGTGCCAAAGTAGCAATACAAAAAGTTGCAAAAATTATTTCAAGAGCTATTGTGTGCCAAAGAGGTTTCGTACTGTGCTATAAAAAACAAGAAAAAAGAAGTGCCTATCCCTTTAAATTGTCTCACAAGTCCCTAATCATTTCATGTAATCTTAATAGAAATGGAAGCTCTCACCATTAAAGTGAATGAACTTAATGGGGGTGGTATTGAAAGTACCAGTGCAGCTCTTGAGGCTAGGTTAGGAAGGATTGAGTTAAACAGCGTAGTCTTAGACGTAGAGTAGGCTAGGGCGGGGGCGCAGGCTTAAGGAGTACCAGCAGTGGTGCGAACACCACTTTCGGAACAGGACTTGAAGAAGATTGGTAGACTTCCAGATTGTGGAAGGAACTACAAGCTTTCGAGGGAAGTCCCCCTCAGTACATCTCGTGGGTTCATAATGTTGAGGGTATTCTGTCCGATTACGAAATAGTCAAGGAAAAGCCGCTGTATCGTGCCATCTTGCAGCATATCAGGCAAAATATTCTAGGTGGAGCTGATGCTGCTTTGGTAGCATATAACGTTATTGAAAGTGATTGGGCGGAAATAAAAAGGGTGTTGTCTTTTCACTACGCTGATAAGAGGAACATTCGAACTCTCGAGCATCAACTGAACAGGCTTGCGCAAAGAACTTCCAAGTTGGACGAATTCTACGCAACCGTCAGCCACCAACTGTTGCTAATAGTCAACAGAATAAAATGCGATGATTACTCACAGGAAACAGTTTCTGTCCTTGTTGAAACTAATCGAAATAGAGCGTTAAATGTATTTATCCGCGGGTTAAGTCCTGATCAATCCCGCATGCTTATTGTACAGAAACTAAAGACATTGCCAGAAGCCTACTCAGCTTGCCTGGGCATTCAAAACCTACGTTGCGAAACACAATAGTGCATACGAACTCGGTGAATACGGTCATCGTTCCTACGAACAATTTGCTGCAAAGTGTGCAGAGGCCATCAATACCGCCGCGTGGACGCTCTAACTATAACTGGGTTAACAGGAACTCAAATTCGGGATGTAGGAATCCTTACAACAGGTCACAGCCAAGCCAAGGAATGAGCTCATTGCCCCCAGCTAGGCCAACTACCCCTAAACCATCTGAGAAAATGGAAGTTGACAGTAGTATACAGACGAAGCAAATAAATTATATGAATCGACCTTCGGGCTCAAACGCTTTTAAGAGGGGGCCTACATCACCAAAAGGAAACTTCTAAAAACAGTAGAGATTGTACAATACGGAAACCGATAGTACCGAAAGGCAGGAACCCTGGAATTATCTCGAATCCGGGGAACACGAAGCACAGGAAATACATTTTTTGACGACTGGGCCTCCAGCGTATTTCATATGAGAGGCGGGGCCTTATACTCCAGGATACCTTACCTTACGTGACTGACTAACAGCAATACTGCCTCACAATTTCTCATAGATACAGGAGCAAATAAAAATTTCATCAAGCCTAATCTAGCTCCTCACTTAATACCAGTTAACCCACCTTTCTTGGTGCAGACAACAGCAGAACCAATTTTAATAAAAATACAAAATTTTTGCGGAAAAATTTTCCACAATGTAGGGAACGATACCGATACAACCTTCTACTCTTTACCAGGACTCTTTTGATGGAATAATAGGAGATGATACACTAAAGGCACTTGGTGCTGTAATAGACAGTAAAAATCAGCTCCTCACCATTGAGCCTAACATTAAAATTCCACTAAGAAACAAATAAATTGGAAGCGTTAATTTTTCTGAATCATCCGAAATTTCCCAAGCGCTACTTCCCGTTCTAAAGTCTCTGATAGAGCGATTCTCTCATTTGTTCGTCCCATTGAATATTAAATCAAACATAAAAACCTCCGTTCGGGCTGAAATAAAGACCACTACTGACGAACCCATATATACAAAAAGCTATCCATGTCTTGTGAACATGAGGGAAGAGGTAGAGAAACAGACTACGGAATTGATTGATGAAGGCATAATTGGACCATCTAAAAGCCCTTATAATTCTTTAATTTGGGTAGTCCCGAAAAAACCCAAACCGTCTGGTGAGAAACAATATAAAATGGTATTAGATTTCAAACTATAAATGCAGTTACAGTGTCAGATGCTTATCCCATTCCCGATATAAACGCAACTCTAGCCCCTCTAGGTAATGTAAAATATTTCACCACAATTGACCTCACTTCAGGCTTCCACCAGATTGCCATAAAGGAGGCAGATATACCCAAAACAGCGTTTTCAACCATGAATGGTAAATATGAATTCTTTCGGTTGCCCTTTGGACTGAAAAATGCACCTGCAATATTTCAACGGATGATCGACGATGTTTTAAAGGAATATATTGGGAGGATATGTTACGTATATATCGAAGATATTATTGTCTTTGGCAAAGATGTCGACGAACACCTAAAAAATATGGAAATAGTATTCGAAAAGCTCGCAGTTGCGAATTTAAGGGTTAATTCGGAAAAAAACCAAAGTAATGAGAACAGAGGTAGAATTCCTGGGGATGAAACCAGATCCTTCGAAGGTCCAACCTCTCACCTCCTAGCACACTTAAGGAACTGAAAAGTTTCTTAGGAACGACCTCCTATTACCGAAAGTTTTTTCGAGACTACGCGAAGGTTGCAAAATCTTTAACCAATCTCACGCGTGTCGAAAACGCTCAGTCAAAGCAAATCAATCGAGGAAAATACGCAGAAAGAAATGTTGGCGATAGTTTGGGCTCTGGATAACTTGAGGTCTTACCTCTATGGGGCCAAAAAAATTAAAATTTTCACATACCGCCAACCTCTCACTTTCGCGTTGGGAAGTAGGAACTACAACGCAAAGTTAAAGAGGTGGAAGGCTTGAATAGAAAAGTATAACCACGAATTGATTTACACTCCTGTTAAATCAAATGTTGTGGCAGACGCTCTCTCCAGAATTCCATGCCAGTCAAATCCTCTAACAGCATCTTTGGAACCTAATGAGTTATCAGCAGAAGCTGAAAGTAAAGAGGGAACGGTTGCGGATCAGGATACATCGGATCTAATTCCCCATGTATAAACGTCTTTTGAAACCAAATAATTTTTACGGAAGGGAACGCAATGGTTTGAGTGGAGAGTCCGCATCCAGGTTTCACTCGTCACTATGTAAGATAAGCTACTATCGAGAAATCGAACCTAACCGAATCTCTAAAAGAATGCCTAAATCCAGCACTTATAAACGGAATAAAAATTCCCGAAAACTATTTACGACTTCTACATGAAGTATATTTAGAACATTTTCTTTTGTACAAATTCAGGATAACACAGAGGGTGGTCGAAGATGTCGCCAACGAAGACAAAATCTGTAGAATAAAAGAGGGCGAGCATAGGAGATCCCATAGGAACTCGAGGGAAAATAGAGAACAAATCTTAGAAAAATACTATTTTCCCAAAATGTCAAGCCGAATAAGGAAATTCGCATCCATCTGTGAAACCTGCCTTACGAACAAATACGATCGGCATCCTCCAGTACCGCCAATAAAGGACACTCCAGTCCCAAATTATCCTTGTGAAATAATAAATGTGGACATCTTCGTGATTCAAGGAGAGCAATTTCTATCCAGCATAGATACATTTTCCAAATTCGCGAAACTTTTTCATATTAAAAATCGATCATCCACCACTCTTCGTGCCAAGATGGCAAAACTAATTCACTATTTCACAACCCCAAAAATGATAGTAACCGACAATGAAAGGGGATTTATGACTCCCTTGGTAAGAAACTACATATTGGGCCTAGGAATTAAATTACACCAATACCTCGCTTTGCGTCGTTTCGTTTTGCGTCGTTTCGAAGTTGCGTCGCTGATGAATTAGTACCAATTCTCACTGTGCGTCGTTAGATTTTCGAAGTTGCGTTGTTTTGGGTTCGAGATTTTTTTAAAAAACGATCCTGACAGCGTAAGGAGTTTAAAAGTGTCCCAGGCGGTAGCTACAAATATCAATTGCTACAAAGAAATGTATCTTAACTTGAAAAAAAAGCGGTTCAGACAACTTTGGACCAATTTTTTATGAAGAAAAGCCGACTTACGACAACAGCCACTATGGACTCATCCGATAGTGATTCATTTTAGTTTGGTTTCTATAAATTGATTGAATATTTTATTTTGTTTTAATTGAATTTGTTTTTGTTTAATGGTTTTTTTGAATGTATGTATGCAATAAAATTTTATATTACTTCCGTTTTTAAATATTTACTTTGTTCCTCTTTTTTAAGTAGTATTTCCTGGAACCTATCTAAAATCTTTTCATGGTTTTCTATAGAAAATCATAATTCACTTTGCGTCGTTTCAGTTTGGAACGTTTGGACACAAAGCGAGGTATTGGTGTATATCAAACTCCGGTTCAAAAAAGTGAAGTAAATGGTCAGGTCGAAAGATCACACTCTACTATTATTGAAATTTATCGATGCCTTAGCAAAGAGATAGGAATTGGTGTACATCGCAGTCGATCGTTACAACTCAACAATACATTCCATTACAAAAAGAAAACCTAGCAACATATTTTTAAATAGAACTGAAAGAATTAATTACCAAGGATTGACTGACTTCAAAAGTAGGGTTCACAAGGAGATCAAAGAACAAACCAGGAGAAACCAAGAGCTAATAAACCTTCGACTAAATAAAAAATGAAAAAACCCAAAAAAATGCAGGCCTGGCGAGGAGATTTAGAAAAAAAAAAAAAAAAAAAGAGTTAAAGAAAAGGATACAAAAAAACACAAAATTTAGCAAGGGCACTAAGGGAAAGGCAACAAAATTAATTTAAATAAAAGCTAATAAACTAATATAGCACAGTCGAAACAAAAAGCAGTAATTGCCAAACTAAAAGGATAAAATCCTCAATCAGGGTAAATTAACCCTAAATAGGCACGTATTGCCTATAAATATGACACCCCTCTGGTTACATTTGAACATGATCGTGGCTGGATCCTGAACGGACACTTCAGTTTAGTCCATGTAGTCGACCTTAACTATTTTAACATGGCATTAGAGAAATTGACTGAGTCAACAGAGCACGACATCAAAAGCGAGGCTGTGCATACCGTACTGCAATTGCGCCTAAACCAAACTAAACTGCGGCTCGACGAGCTCTAAATAAGCAAGTCACGAAGAACACGTTCTATCGACTGGATTGGTTCTGCATGGAAGTGGATCGCTGGGTCTCCAGACGAATGACGTTGTGGTAAACAACAACCACCAGTATCGCGTCAATGAAAAGCTTTTCAACATTACGCGAGAAGCGCTCGCAAAAGGAAACGAAATGATGCTACATATCAACGCTATAAGTTAAAATATTAGCGAGGACAGTTTAGAGCTGCTGGAGTTGGGTAAAGTCCTAATCTTAAAGGAACAGGTATTAGAAATAGTTCAAGCCTGTCAAATGGCAAACACCGGGATCATAAACACAAATCTTCTTGACCGCGACGAAATCCAAAATCTATTAGTTGAGGAAGATTCGCTACCATACCAAAACACCATCGAAGCTATAGAATATGGATCGGCGTCCGTATATTCGAACGGAAGTCTCCTTTTATACGTACTGCCAATGTCAAAAGTTAAGTCAGACAGCTATATACTTTTAACAACACACGCCGCTGTCATAACGGGGCAGCACGTCGACCTTAGTTAAAAAAAGATGCTAGTAAGCGAAGAAGAAACATTCAGACTAAAGGGGGACTGTCCTTCAATTAGCAATACGACAATCTGCTCCCCAAAATCGCTAATTAAATTTCCCGATGACGGATGCCTAGCTAGGCTAGTGAAAGGCGGCAATGCCAGATGTCACTTTGAACGAGACAACAACATAATCGTTGAAATGATCGCCGATGCGACAATATTTACTACCAAATTACCAAGTTATTGAAATTGTTAATCTAGCAAATAAAAAAATTAACCAAGAGCTTGCTGAAAAACTAGAAGTGAGCGAACTCGCTAGGCAGGATTTAGCTTCTGAAATAGACGAACTTACGTTAGTTCTTAACCGTCTCGAAGTACCAAATGTAGAGTCTCTTTCACCTGTTACAATAAATAATTAAGTTGAATCGGGAAATTGTAGTCTCGATTTAGTTAACTCCTTACCAGAGTTTAGTGCTAGCGCTTCTTGCTATCCGGCTTGGCGCTATGCTGCTAATTTCGCAATTAACTATTATAAATAAGGGTCGGAGAAGTAATATGTCGCAATGGGAATCCTCAGAAATAAAATAACAGGTTCAGCTAACTCAACGTTGTCTTCTTTCAATACTATTCTAAATTTTAAAGCTATTATGTCCAGACTGGACCAAACTTATCCCTTTCCGACCTGAAGCAAATCTAGCCAATAAATTTGTTTGCATCTTTGGACCCTATTAAAGTAACCATTGTAGAAAATAGCCAAAAAGTTTGTTTACCAAATTTTCAGTGTATTTTTTATTTTCACCTTTTACCTTGTACAATTGTGTTTGTCAGTTTAAATTGCCGAAAATATTAAATTTCCGGCAATATTTAGATATAAACTTACACGCACAATTGTGCGTACACGGTCGGAAAGGGATATGCGGACAAGAGACATGTTTAGGCTTTCAATTGCAGAGTATTATGATAAGGTAGAAGAACAATTAACCCTCATAATAAATAAATAGATAATGGCATGCACAGGTAATGGTGAAGTAATAGATGCACTTAACGAAAGAGAAAGAGAAAATGCAATACGTGTTTTTATTTCGGGATTACGTAAACCTATATGTGATATTCTTTTCGCTTCAAAGCCAAAAGATCTCCCAACAGCTTTAGCTATTGCTCAATAATTAGAAATTAACCATTCACGTTTGCTATTGGCAACTTAAATAAGCCAAGTAAACCTCGATTGGAAACGGTATAATACAAAATTCAAAAGGTAAATCAGTTACTTAAAACAAGTTTCATTGATCAACCAGTTCCAATGGAAGTAGATCCTGATTCATCATTTTGCAGAAATCGAACTTCCTTTCAAAATAAAGAGCTTCGAGTCGAAATATAAATTTTACTCATAAACAACATGAGTTAAATCAGCGAGGGGTGGCTTTTAAGCCTAATCGATAACAATGCGCTTCCTTTCAGAGCCTACAACAGAAAACTCAAGGTGTTAATCTCATGTCTGAAAACAAAGATAAAGCTTGTGATGAAGGTACTTTTAATGGTAGTGACATTGATGATGATAATTACTACGCGGAATATTCAGGCGGAGTTTCTGATTTCGAGGCTGAAATCAATTTTTTAAACTGAAATCGCTCCTGCCATTTATTTCGAAAAAACATCAAATCGTCAGAAGCTTCGTATATTAATTGACACTAGTACGTCTAAGAATTATATAAAGGATTTTTCCCTTCTTCGCGGAGTTAAATTAATGAAAAAAGCTTTTAAACTGTAATCAAAAAATGGAATTAATTTAATAAATAAATGTTGCGTAATTAATGTACTTGAGTATACATAATTTTTTTATTTATTGAAAAGCTTAAACACATTTGATGTAATAATTGGGTATGATTTTCTCAAAGAATAGACATAGAAGCTAGATTTTTATATTATCGTAATGGTAAAATTGAATTCAAACATTTAAATCGTAATCAAGTAAATACAATAATTATTGCAGATGACTCTGTTCCAGTTAATATTCGTGGTCGATTTCGTGAAATGATTAATGATAATAGAAATTCTTTCGCGAATCCAAATCGTGCTTTACTATTTAACACAAATGTGGAAGCTGCTTGTACTGAGGAGCGAATTTATAATAAAAGTTAGCCCTATCCAATGTCCGCTACAGCATTTATTAAGGTAAGTTACTTAAGGTAATGGATTTTCGTAAAATAAATGGTGAAACAATGTCGGATAGATATCCTACAGCGGATATTTCGGTTATATTGGCAATTTTAGGAAAATCAGGTTTTGTTTTTCAACTTTAAATTTGAAATCTTGTTTCCACCAAATAAATTTACGTGAAAGAGATAGACAAAAGACAGCCTTTAATGTGAACAATGGAAAATATGCACCAAGTATTTTTCAACGAGTAATAGATGACGTTCTGCGTGAAGAAATAGGTAAAACTTGACATGTTGATATTGAGGATATTATTATTTTCTCACCGGATGTCGAAGCTCACATTAGGGACGTGGACAAAATTTTAAAATTGTTAGGAAAAAGTGGCATGAGGATTTCGTCTGGTTAAGTTTTTCAAAAGTTTCTGGGGTTCTTAGTATCAAAAAATGGAGTTCAAACTTGTCCAAATAAAGTAAGTGACATAATAAAAATACAAAACTCCAGAGACCTTACGTGGTTTGCGCTCGTTTCTCGGTATTGCTGGATATTACCGCAGGTTTGTCAGAGATTATGCTGCATTGGTTAAGCCCTTAACCAAATACTTGCGTGGAGAAAATGGTTACGTTGATGCAAAAATATCTAAAAATATTAAAATAAAGCTCGATTCAGAAGCACTGACAGCTTTTTTAAGATTAAAAAGATACTTGCATCAGAAGATGTGATTTTGCAGTATTTGAGTTGACTACTGATGCTTCACCAAATGCTTTGGGTGCTGTGCTATCTCAAAATAATCGACCGATAACCATGACACTTCTTCAACAGAGCAAAATTACGCAACAAATGAGCGTGAAATGTTAGCAATTGTGTGGGTGTTGAAAACTCTTCTTCACTATTTATACGGCATTAAAGATATTAAAATCTTTACGGATCATCAGTTTTTAATTTTCACTACTTCAGAAAAGAATCCAAATACCAAAATGCCAAGATGGCGTGCTTTCATTGAGGAGTTTTCGCCAACTTTTTATTATAAGCCTCGAAAAGAGAATAAAGGTGCTGAAGAACTCTCTGGACAATTTATCAACAGCCATAGTACCTCATTGATGTGATTAAGACAGTAAAATGTCCTGTAAATCAATTTAGAAATCAACTCCTTATATCAAAAGGACAATCATTAGTTAAAACAACGAAAAATATTTTCCAAGTTTTTTACCGTAATACATTTTTTTTGATTCGATTGACAATTTACTACGATGTTTAAAGGATGTTACTAATCCGAATACAGTAAATTCACCTTCAAACATTAGCAGAAATTCAAAATCCTATAGTCTCTTTCTTTCCAGGTATTAATTTTCGACATACTGAATTGCTTGTAATAGACTTAACTAATAACAAGTAAGGAAGTCTAAGTTCGGGTGGAACCGAACATTATACAACTAGTAGTGATCTATTATGTCATCCCAATTTACGCAGGTCTATTATAATACTTTCAGTTCGTATTTGTGTTTAAATAGACAGGCGGACAGACAGATAGACGTATCGAGAGACGGACATGGCTACATCGACTCAGCTCATCCTCCTAATCATTTCAGTATACGTACAAACATTTCATGTTCATGAAAGGTATAAATATTTAAAAAGATATACAACTTCGCTTTTGCAGTGGGGTATTAACTACTTGCCCGGATATTTTACTTTTCATCCTGAACGTTTTGATACACATTAATAAATATATATCTCGATTCGTTTATGCCGAATGAAGCAATATACCTTGTGTGCGTAACAAAAATAGATATAACAAGTAAGGATGTCTAAGTTCGGGTGGAACCGAACATTATATACCTAGTAGTGATCTATTATTTCATCCCAATTTACGCAGGTCTATTTTAATACTTTCAGTTCGTATTTTCGTTCAAATAGAGAGACGCACAGACAGGCAGACGGACGGAGAGACGGGCATGGCTAAATCGACTCCGCTTATCGTGCTGATCAATTTAGTGAACTTTTCTCTTCTTCTCTTCTTAATGTTTATGAAAGGTATGAAAATCAAAAAAGATATATAACTTTGCTATTGCAGTGGGCTATTAATACGTGCCCGAATATTTTGCTTGCGTGTTTAACGATTTGGCAGGAGTATAATACATACTACTGAGAAGCAGCTGACCAATTTTCATTGAAATATCAAGATTGAATTATAAGCGATTGCCTTTGAAAATAGCAGGAATTTTATGCTGAAAAGTGGGCGGCGCCATGCCTACTTCTTCAAAATTGACAATATTTTTTTGCGGTCGAGTTTTTCTTAAGAAGCCTATTAGGTGTGCAAAATCTGATTGATATAACTTGCTTAGTTGTAGAAATATCGATTCTTAAATTTTACAACAAAATTTTTCAGAACTATGTTAAAAAACTGGGCGTGGACATTAACCGATTTCGCCCATTTTTACAGCAAACAGTTACCTTGATATATAGAATATTATCACCAAATTTCGTCTCAACATATCATTTTTTGACGGAGTTATGGAATAAAAAGTTTTGTGGAATAGTCCACTATAAAAAGGGCGGGGTCACGCCCAGTTTCGAAAATTTTAAGTTTTTGGATTTCTTTGTTTACGGAAACTATAAAAGTGAAATATAAATGATGTAAAGCTATTTTACGCAAAGTTATTGTCTATTTAATATATCTATGCTCCTCTTTAAAATCTTTCATAGAAAAGTGCGCGTAAACCTTAACCGATCCCGCCCATTTTTTCCTGGAACCTGCGTGCTGAATTTCGTTCCGATATCTTGAACAGTTTTTGATTTATGAGTTATATTATTTCTAAATTGGACTTAATCAAAAGTGGGCGGTGACAAGGCCATTTTCAAAAAATTTCTTGAAAAATTTATTTTATGCCTCAGTCTCAATGTATTCACCAAATTTTATCCTTATAGGTGTATTATGTACTGAGTGATCACTTTTTTTGTGTTTTCGAAAATATTCTATACATAAAAAGTGGGCGTGGCTATCTTCCGATTTCGCCCATTTTAAATAGCGCTCGGAGATGAATGCCAAGGAACCCGCATACCAAATTTCATTAAGATATCTCAGAATTTACTCAAGTTATCGTGTTCACAGACGGACGGACATGGCTTAATCAATTTCTCTTTTCATCCTGAACATTTTGATATACATAAGTCAATATCTATCTCGATCCGTTTATGTCGTTCCGTACTGCCGTTGGGCGACTAAAGTTAATATACCTTGTGTGCGTAGCACTACTAGGTATAAAAATACTCAACTTGAAGCTGCTACTACTGAACATAATCGCGCACACCGTTGTCTATTAGAGAATTTCAAACAAATTTCAAATGAATATTTTTTCCTTGATATTAAAAAAGCATTGAGATCGATTATCACGAATTGTAAAATATGTTTAGAGAACAAATATCAGCGTAAGCCGTCTAATTTAGAAATTGGAAAACTCCAACTCCAAATTATCCAGGAGAAGTTTTCCACCTTGACATTTTTTTTGCCGATAAACAGTATTTTTTAACATGTATAGATAAATTTTCAAAGTTTTGCGATTGCTAAACCTATTGCGTTACGATCTACATTGGATATTAAAGCTGCTCTGCTCGAGTTGTTATTAATATTTCAAAATACTAAAATAATTGTTTCAGATAATGAAAAAGCATTTCAATCGACTGTAATCAGCACTTTACCACGAGATAATTATTCAATAGAACAATTTTTTATTCCTGCACTGCACAGCAAATCTAACGAACAAGTTTAAAGGTTTCATTCAACGTTGATCGAGATGTGTAGGTGTATTAAGGATCAACAACCACTGAGTGAGACTTAAGATTTGGTATTGTTGGCAACACATAAATATAATAACAGTGTTCACTCTACAACGAATGCTAAACCATTTAACATTTTTCAAAATTTTTCAGCTGAAGAGTTGAAGGCAGTTAAAAATAGATTCGTAATTGTTCGAAAAGCTTTTGAAAGAATTAACAAAAATAAAAGAATGCAACTTTATGAAAATGGAGAAAGAGTTTTTGTTAAAAGGAATAAGAGATTGGGAAATAAATTCAATAAAGTTTTTGTTGAAAAGGTTGTTGTTGAAGAAAAACAAATTCATAAAAGCAACCTTAGATGAATTTCTTTATTTGCTTTAACCAAGTTATTTCAAAAATTTTGTTTCTATTTCAAAAAATAAATGCATTATATCAATTTTGGTTAATAATAGTTTTTTTTTTGTTTGTTTGATAAACATTAAAATATCGATATGAAATATGTTTTCTTAAGTCGTTAAAACTGTTAACATATTTTTGTTTCTTTTTTTATTTTAAGTAACTTAAACGGAGCGTTTCGATTTAAAAGGAGGAGTAGTTAAGTTATGTATTTGTTAAATGCTAATGAAATAGATAATTAACATTAAGTAATCATAAATATATGGCTAACGAAAGATAAATAACTTGCAGCAATAGAAAAACTACTGTAATTGTAATATTTTTATTTGTGTAGAAAACAGTAACCTATGATTTTTATATTGAAATTTTGAAATGTAAAAAGAAAATTGAGTAGAATAAAAAATATACTTGAACGATCAATACAAGATCAAACGTGTTTTTATAATAATTTGAACTATTCTCATAGAGAATTGAATTTTTTAATTTATACAAGAGGGATAAAAACCTTCAAAAATTAGTACTTGTCAAGAAAACAAACCTCTCAAAAAATAAACGCTGTAACTTAGCCCTTAGAGGCGGCTATCTGTTTTAAATTTTTCCATCCATTTGGTATGAGAAAAAATTATTCATCCCGATTCTAAATACCCGTTGGATTTCTTTCCTTGCGGAATTTGAACTGTTGTTACAACCTCTAAATATTGTTTCAATTAATCGGTGAACTGTGGGTTCGCCGCAACTTTAATTTTTAACGGTTCTATATAGTAGGAACTTAAGTGGTGCCCGAGCGGATTGTTCAAGTGGATGAAAAGTAAAAAATCTTTGAAAAAAAAAATTTGGAATCTGCGATTTGTAAAAAGAAAAAAGACACAGAAAAAAAAAATAATAAAAAGAAAAAAAACTTTAAAGAAAATATAGTATAACATAACAAATAAAAAGATATCAGTAGACAAAATGGAAATCATCATAGAGAAGTCCTACAAATAATTGGAGAAAGCAGTGAAGTGAAAATCATTACAGAGAATTCTTACAAATAATTGCAAAAGGCAATATAACGCTGAAGATATTAGAAACGAAAGTGAAAACGATGATATCGAAAGAAGATATCAGTAAACAAACAAAAGTGAAAGCCTTAAAGTAACCAACATAACAACAAAACAGGCATCAAAGGCCAATGAAATACTGGGCCCTGTAAGTAAAGTAACCCTTAATCTCTATATTTATTTGTTTCAGCATAACTAGTAACATGGACGAGATGAAGAAGTCGTTAACGGAAATGAATGGCGCTGTAAATGTGATTCTATCCCAGCTTAAAAGGTTTGACGAGCGTCTCAAAGGCGTAGAAATTAGGAACAGTGCAGACTCCCGACAGGGACTCAGTGGTAACTTAAATAGATTAGAAAGTTAGGCGGAGCAGGCACGCAGGCAATCTAGAGACACCGGCCCACAACCTGTGAAGGAACCACTCACGAGCCTCCAGACAGAAGACGAATTAAAGGAAATTTCAAAATTGTCAGACTGCGAAAAATAACTTCAGATAATTGATGGATCTCGGGAGCACTATTCCTCCTGGATCCATAGTGCAGAGTAAATCATTAAAGACTACCAGCTTGTGCTCACCATATCCTAGATGCCGTTTGGAAAACTCTTAAAAAAATTCTTTCTCTGCATTACGCGGATGCTAGGAACATTGAGACATTAGACCAGCAATTAACCGAAATAACGCAAGGACGGCAAAAGGTGTCCGAATTTTATGCGAGTATCAATAAGCAGCTTTCGCTTATGATAAACGCAATAAATGGGGGAAACAGTGAAAGCATTGGCAGAGGCACATCGACGTAGGGCCTTAGATGTATTCATTAGGGGATTGAGCGGAGACTTGCCAACTATACTCCTGATGCAAAAGCCAAAGTCTCTGCCAAAGGCATACTCATCATGCCTTACATTTATGTATGTGGACAGGAGACATTCCATTTATCGAACACCACAAACCCTCAACAGGAATAATAGAATGATCGGCGACATTGACCAACCGCGATATATCCCCACAAGGCAACAAGGATGGCACTGGCGTAATCCAAAATTACCCAGCTCAGAACCAACCTAGGTACAGATATATAGGCCCAATATACAGAAACTTCACAAATAGGGTTGCCAACCAGGCAGGATCGAATTCATACACCTCAGGTGCAGGGCAAGCTAAGACTAATAACCTGTCGGCACAAAACTGGCTGATCCATCTTCACAAACCCATCAATCAAGCAATTCTAGCTTCCGAAGGCATGATAGTTTCAAAAGGAGTCCGAGCCCTTCAGGAATTCGGGGCAATCATACAGAACCCCAAATAAGCAAAAGAAGTTGTTTCATTTAGTACCGGTAGACAAGGAGGAGGGCGAGGAACATTCTTCTTCTTCTTTAAATGGTCATCTAACCGCCTGGGCGATTTTGACCGTCCAACATAGCTCGCCAGTCGTTTCTTCGTTGCGCCAATTGGCGCCAATTGGAAACACCGCGGGATCGCAAATCGGTCTCCACTTGGTCCTTCCATCGGAGTGGTGGTCTCCCTCTTCCTCTGCTTCCACCGGCGGGTGCCGATAAGAATACCTTCTGGGCTGGAGCATCTTCGCTCATTCGCACTACGTGGCCTAGCCAGCGAAGCCGCTGTGTTTTAATTCCCTGAACTATGTCGGCGTCTGCGTAGAGCTCATACAGCTTATCATTAATTCTTCTTCGGTACTCGCGTCGCCAACGCGTAGAGGTCTATAATCTTTCGAAGAACCTTTCTCTTGAATACTCCCAGAGCCGCCTCATCAGATGTTGTTAGTGTCCACGCTTCTGCACCATATAGCAGGACGGGTGCGATGAGTGACTTAGAGAATGTTATTTTCGTTCGTCGAGAAAGGACTTTACTTCTCAATTGCCTACTCAGTCCGAAGTAGCATTTATTTGCTAGAGTAATTCTTCGTCGGATTTCTAGGCTAAAATTATTGTTGGTGTTAATGCTGGTTCCTAAGTAAACGAAGTCCTTTCCTATTTCGAAATTATTGCTGCCAACCGTGGCGGGGTTGCCAAGACGCGAATGCGCTGACTCTTTGCATGATGAGAGAAGTTACTTCGTTTTGCCCTCGTTCACCACCAAGCCCATTTTGTCCGCTTCTTTTTCTAATTTGGAGTGAGCAGAAGTTACGGCGCGGTTGTTAAGGCCAATGATATCAATATCGTCAGCATATGCCAACAGTTGCACGCTTTTATAAAATATTGTTCCAGCGCGGTTAAGTTTTGCAGCTTTTATTATTTTCTCCAGCATTAAATTAAAGAAATCGCACGATAGGGGGTCACCCTGTCTGAAACCTCGTTTAGTTTCGAACGGCTCGGAGAGGTACTTCCCAATTCTTACCGAGCTGGCGGTGTTGCTCAAGGTCATTTTGCATAGCGGGGAAACCAACTTCAGACATAGCGGCATATAGGCAGCTCCTTTTCGTGCTATCGAAAGCGGCTTTAAAATCAACAAAGAGGTGATGTGTGTCGATTCTCTTCTCAAGGGGGTTTTCCAAGATTTGGCGTATTGTAAAAATCTGGTCGATGGTAGATTTACCACGTCTGAAGCCACACTGATAAGGTCCAATCAGTCTGTACCCATCAGGATTCAGTCTTTCGCACAATACGCTTGATAGGACCTTATATGCGATATTCAAAAGGCTGATTCCGCGATAGTCGGCGCAGTTTGCAGGATCGCCCTTCTTGTGGATTGGGCAGAGAACACTTAGATTCCAATCTTCAGGCATGCATTCATCCAACCATATTCTGCATAGAAGCTGTTGCATGCGCCTTACCAGCTCCGTGTTTGAATAGCTCAGCAGTCAAACCCTCACCGCCAGCTGCTTTATTGTTTTTCAATCGGGATATTGCTATTCGCACTTTATTATAGTCGGGTTGTGGAACGTCAACTCCATCATCTTCGATTGTGGGCTCGGGTTCGGTATCTTCTCTGGTTTGTTGCTAAGTTTCTCTATTTAAAAGGGCAGAGAAGTGATCCCTCCATATTCTGAGTGCTCTCTGAACATCGGCCACCAGGTCGCCGTTCTCATTCTTACAGGAGTTTGCCCCAGGTTTAAAACCTTCTGTCATTCGCCGAATTTTTTGATAGAATTTTCGGGCATTATTCTCAAGCTCCTTTATTTCACGCTTTTCTGCCTCTCTTTTTTTCGCCCGGAAAAGCCGCCTCGCTTCCCTCTTCAACTCGCGGTAGTGTTCACACACACTCCTCGAATCCAATTACTTCTTCGGCTGCGGTACGGAGTGCTCCTGAGATATGATCCCACTGCTCATGCGTTCCACTAGGTTGAATTGTGCTCTCGGAGAGCAGGTGTGAGAGGCGATCTGCGTTTTTTGTTGCACCTGTTTTGTCGTACAGAGACGGGTACGAATCTTGGCTGCTACTAGGTAGTGATCAGAGTCGATGTTGGGTCCTCGTATTGGGCGAACATCTAAAACGCTGGAAGCATGCCGTCCGTCTATCACAACGTGGTCGATCTGGTTGCGTGTTTTTCGATCGGGGGACAGCCATGTAGCCTGATGGATCTTCTTGTGCATAAACCTAGTGCTGGATATGACAACGTTTCGGGCACCGGCGAAGTCGATCAGCCTGAATCCATTTGGCGAAGTCTGATCGTGGAGACTGAAGTTCCCGACAGTGGGGCCAAATGCACCCTCCTTACCCACCCTGGCGTTAAAGTCGCCAAGCACGACTTTGATATCATTACGGCGCTCTCGTAGAATGCATCCTTTTCCACGTTGTCCTTCTCTTCCGTCGGTGCATGAACATGCCAGGAACATTCTAGCGAAGGCAATAAAAAACAAAACACCGGTGATCAAGTAAATTTTACGATAGGGGCCCCTCATATCCGGCGTACCATATCTAGAATATACCACGCAGGTTCAAGGCACCGGTGATCAAGTAAATTTTACGATAGGGGCCCCTCATATCCGGCGTACCATATCTAGAATATACCACGCAGGTTCAAGGCAGGCTCAAGTTCTTAATGGACACGGGAGCAAACAAGAACTATATCAGCGGGCGCATAGTACAAAATACTACACCGGCTGATAAACCTTTCACGTATTCTTTGTCGGGGGGGAAATCAAAATAGACAGAAAGGTTTGTGGCAATTTTTTTACATTCTTTGTTCTCCCAGGCCTAAAATCTTTCAACGGAATTATAGGCGACGACACTCTCACAAAAATTAAAGCTATACTAGATAGGGAATTAAATACCCTCATTCTAAAGCCAAACATACTTCTGCCTCTAAAGCGGCAATAGGCACAAGAAGTCAATAGTTCTAACGTGGACGTGCCTCTTGACCCTAAAATTGCCGATCCTACAAAAAAGGGACAGACCCAACTACTTGGAAAATATTAAAACGTATTTGGACCAGTCGATCGCAGAACGGAAATCGAAACCAACGTTCAAGCAGAAATAAGGACCGCAACGGAAAACCCCATCTACACGAAAAGTTATCCCTATCCGGTTAACATTCCCAGCGAGGTCGTATAACAAATCCAAGACTTACTATCGGAAGGCATCATTCGCCCTTCAAAAAGTCCCTATAAATCACCCATATGGATTGTGCCTGACGGCGAAAAGAAATACAGAATGGTTATTGATTTTCAAAGGCTAAAAGCCGTAACTATTCCCGACACATATCCTATACCAGACAGTAATGGTACCGTCGCAAGCCTTGGAAATGCGAAATACTTCACTACTTTAGATTTAACCTCCGGATTCCACCAAATCCCTATGAAAACTAGCGACATCCCAAAAACCGCATTTTCCACCATGATAGATGACGTGCTTATAGAATTCATAGGTCGCATTTGTTTTGTGTATATTGATGATATCATCATATTTAGCAAAGACGAAATCTCTCATCTAAAGGATATTGAAGTGATTCTAGCTGGACTCTTGACATCTTAGTTAATTTAATTTTAGAAAATACCCAGTTTTTAAGACCAAGCGTAGAATTTCTAGGATATATCGTGACGTCGGAAGCTATATTACCAGACCCAAAAAAGGTGAATTCAATAAAAAACCTGCTGCCCCCTCTAATTTAAAAGACCTTAAAAGTTTCCTGGGACTAACCTCCTACTACAGAAAGTTCATTCGAGACTATGCAAAAGTCGCCAAACCTTTAACCAATCTAACACGAGGCGAAAATGCACAGGTAATAGCAACACAGTCAAAAAAGGTGCCAATAGAAATGGATGAGGAAGGACAAAGGGCATTCGAGAACCTCAAAGAAGTATCAACAACCTCCGAAGTTCGGACCTTTTCCGACTTTGAAAAAGCCTTCAACCTAACGACGGACGCGTCTAATTTGCCATCGGTGCAGTTCTTTTACAAGACCATGATGGTAAGGACAAGGCCAAAGCGTTCATATCACGAAGTTTCACCACCACAGAAGAGGGCTATGCAACAAACGAGAAAGAAATGCTAGCCATCGTTCGGTCACTAGACAGCCTTCGAAATTACCTGTACGGTGCAAAGATACGAATCTTCACCGATCACCAACCATTAATATTTTCGCTGAGCAATCGTAATTATAACGCTAAGCTTAAACGCTGGAAATCTAGAATTGAAGAATATAATTACGAACATCGTGGCTTATGCTCTATCTCGGCTGAGAACCCAGGTAAATCAACTAACAACAACATCCGAAATCGAGAACGCTAGTCGGAATGCAACCATAGGCTCAGCATCCGACTCTACAAGCGAAGGCGAATTAACTTCGATAGAGTCCTTGAAGTTCCTACCCTACCGAAACCCTACCGAAAATAGAAAGCAAATCCTTGAACGGTACTATTTCCCGGGAATGAGCAGCAAAATTAGAAATTGTGTTCTATCATGCGAAACATGTAAACTTAGCAGGTATGATAGGCACCCTAGCAAGCCAGAACTACAAAGCATTCTAATCTCTTCCACGTTAGGAACAGGTCAGGTTTGCCCCCTTAAACAAAGGATGGTGAAACTCTTACACTATTTTACCACCCCGAAAATGTTAGTAACACATAGCGAAAGAGGTTTGATAATCCAATAATCCAGAACATACTAGAATCCTTAGGAATTCAGCTTTATCGCACACCATCTCAGAGAAGCGAGGTAAATGGAAAAGTGGAGAGACTCCATTCTACTCTTATTGAGATATCTAGATGCTTTAAGGCAGATAACCCCAATTTGAAAACGAAGGAGCTAGTAAACATAGCAGTGGATCGCTATAACAATTCCATTCACTCGGTTATAAACAAAAACCCAGCGATATATTTTTTAACCGAGCGAGGGCCTCAAATTATCAAGAACTCCTGGAGAAAAGCAAGAAAACTAACGAATACTTGAAAACCTTGCTGACACAAAAGCAGCTAGCTCAGGTCGAAAGACACAATAAGAAAAGGTCCTAACCGGGGCGTTATGACGAAAATGATGTCATATACGTGAAGGATAAACAAATAAAGGGGAAACAAAAACAAAGACAACAAAGTGTCTGTCACCACACTTAGTGGGAAGAAAATCTATAAACTACACATCAAAAACATTAAAAGGAGACAACCTACTCCCACATAAAAATCTCAAACACATGAATACAAATTATAGCACCCGAAGTAACCAACAACAAAATTTTAAGAAATTTATCAAATGAAAATTCAGCACAGAAACGTTCACTACTACAAGAGCAGGCTCGTTAGTGGGATAAATCGTGCCTTAGTAGGTTGCGGCGCCATCGAATTTGACAAATGGATACGGTGCTCCCAAAACGGATAACACGATCCCCATAGCTGATTCGAGAAATGTTAACACCTCTGGTCCAGAACAAAAGAAAAATGAAGCTTATGCGCTTAATCCGCTAAGAAAATACATCAAATTCTCTGCGCCTATTCCGCAGATCGAAGAAAAATATTAAAATTAAGCTTATGCGCCTAATCCGCTAAGCAAAGATAAAAAAAGATAACCAAAAACAGAAAAAACTATTAATAGGAAAACACCATTTTTACTTTTTTATTTTTCCAAATTTTTTATTATATTTTCTTTATACTATCCCTGCAAGTTTTTACACTAATTTAACGTAAATTCTCAAAATACTTAACCAAGTAATGCCCTGAAATTTAACACAATACTAACCCACTAGCAACAACAAAAGCAACCAATGCAGGAAACAAAATTTTTTTTGCTAACTAAATATGTACTAACACGATAACAGCAAATAATCAGAAAAAAGTATTCAATTCAACAAAGAAATTTTTTCAAAATTCTGCATATACATATATAAGATGTAATAGTAGTTAATAAGCCTCTATTTAAACTAACGTACTAACACCAATAAAATTAGGAATAACATTTTGTGTTGCAGACTCCCACTGCTGGCATTAGCCATCAGCGCCCTCCATATCTTTCATTATAAGAACCCAAGTGTTACTACCCAGAATGGAAACGTGTGGATCATCGGCGGGTCGTTCAAGCTAGTTCACGTCATCGATCTCCAGCAATATGTGACTACCATAATGCATTTGGAAAATTTGACAAGCTGGTTAATGAAGCGCACCGACGACCAGATTTTAGCACAAATTTACATTAACCAAACAAGGGAGTGACTTGAAGAGCTAATGGGAAGCGCAGGGAAGATTAGAACCACCCGCTCTATCGACTGGTTAGCCTCAGCGTGGAAATGGCTCACCTGGCCGGGTCACCTGATGCCACTGATTGGAATTATATTATATACAAAGTAAATGAGAAACTTTTCACAGCCACCCAGGATATCTTGAAGAAAACTGGGGTGGTAAATCGCATAAATTACATAGCGAAAGAAAATGAGGCAACTGTATTCGATCAAACTACCTTGCACAACATCTTGGTTGTTCGGGAAGAAATTAATGAAATGGTGCGAGCATGTCAGCTGGCAAAGAGCGGAATTGTGAATACCAACTTACTTGACACAGACGCGGTCAACCAGGTCTCATCAGAGATTGAGACACTCCCATACCAAAATGTCATAGAAGCAATTGAGTAGGGCCAACCATCAGTATACACAAATGGGGCACAGCTTCTATATGTGCTCTCAATGCCGAAGGTTACCACTAAGAAATATAACTTGTTGATTACTCGCGCTGGCATCTATGAAGACAAACAATGAGATCAAGAGGAATTTGTATGCTTATTAGTTCAGCTACGGTATGCAGGTCAGAATGCTTGACCAAATTAGAAGAAAATAGCTGCATACCACGACTGCTAAAAGGGGGAGATGCCAGCTGGCAATTCACCAGACGAAACGGATCGATTGTGGAACTTGTAAATCATAAACGGGTATTTCTTTTTAATTACCTAGGCGAACTCATTGGTAACAATGCTTCAAGCAGAATAAATGGCACCTACGCCATCCAGTTAAATAATGAGACAGTTAAGATCGGTGACCAAGTGTTCTCCAGCAATGAGGCAATTACAACACAAGCTCTGCCAGCCGCACTATCAAATGTAAGGAACCACACGATGAAGATGGACCTGAAATATGTTCACGATATTACTATGGGCAACATTAAATACTTGGGGTATGTAAATGAAGGGATAAATCTCTCTATCTTTACAGAAATTCTCGTAATATGCGCGATAGCATTTATCGCCGCCACTCTTTGGAGATGCTATAGGACGAAACTAAGCCTTCCACCAGCCCAAATCCCAGAGCAATGGATAGAGAACGACACCAGCAATGGAATTACTAAGGGTAAATACACCCCTCATGCCCTTCACTCAGACGCTAGGCTAGCAGCGATCATATTCAATATTGGCCTACACGCGCAACTGGTTGCGAAATATTGATGGCAGTGGGAACTGCAACGTTAACGTAATTATGTTAGACTAAAAGGTTAGCTAGTAAGATATTGTAAATGTAAGAGTCAGTCTTAAGTTGGAACGCTACAAGCGCGTAATAAACTATTGTTACAACCTCTAATTATAGTTGCAATTGAGAATCAGGGAACTGTGGGTTCGCCGCAACTTTAATTTTTTAACGGTTCTATATAGTAGCAACTTAATTTGCAGTATGTGTGTTTTATATACACATGTACCTACATACTTATACATATATAGTTTTGGAAAGTTCTAAGCTTCAACTTTAAGAACATTTAGAAGTTTTTTCGCAAAAAAAATCCAAAATTATGGGAAAATTCACTTTGAAAAAAAAATTTTAAAAATTATAACAAGTAAGGAAGTCTAAGTTCGGGTGGAACCGAACATTATATACCTAGAAGTGATCTATTATTTCATCCCAATTTACGCAGGTCTATTTTAATACTTTCAGTTCGTATTTGCGTTCAAATAGACAGACAGGCAGACAGATAGAGAGACGGATGGCTACATCGACTCAGCTCATCCTCCTGATCATTTCAGCATACGTAAAAACATTTCATGTTCATAAAAGGTATGAATATCAAAAAAGATATACAACTTCGCTTTTGCAGTGGGGTATTAACTACTTGCTCGGATATTTGACTTTTCATCCTGAACGTTTTAATACACATTAATAAATATATATTTCGATTCGTTTATGCCGAAAGAAGTAATATACCTTGTGTGCGTAACAAAAATAGATATAAAAAGAGTGTCTTTCATAGGCGCCAAAGAACTCAACCGCTCTTTATGAAATTTCCACAATATATACTTGGGCTCACTGGGTACAGCATAGACAATATCTAGTTTTGGAAAAGTAGGCGAAGCCACGCCCCCAGGCTATATAAAGCTTCAATTCGTTATAACTCCGAACTTTTTTCGTCTAAATCAATGAAATTTGGGTATATGTGACACTTAGTCAATATCTACATAATTTTTCAAAAGTGGGCGGTGCCACGCCCACATATTTAGTGTTTTGTTTTGCTCTTTAACTTTCACGATAGGTTCAGGAGTTCGCTGGGCACGATACAGTCTGTATATAGCTTTTGGAAAAGCCCCCAGATTATATAAAGCTGCAGTTCGGTATAGTTAGGTGTTTATTAGGTTCAAGTCAATGAAATTTTATATATAGATGTGTTCTATGTATCAAAACGTCAAAACAACGTCTACCGGGTTTGCTAGTATATTATAAAATGGCGAAAGCAAACAACGAATTTCAGCATTCTTTTGTAAAACTGAGAGACTAGTTTGCGTTCAAATAGACAGACTGACAGACAGACAGATGGACGGAGAGACGGGCATGGCAAAATCATCGTGCTGATCATTTTAGTGAACTTTTCTCTCCTTGTTCTCATACTTACATACATTTAATGTTTATGAAAGGTATGAAAATCAAAAAAGATATACAACTTCGCTATTGCAGTGGGCTATTAACTACGTGCCCGAATATTTTGCTTGTGTGTTTCCCGATTTGGCTAATTTTTGGCAGGAGTATAATGCATACTACTAAGAAGCAGCTGACCAATTTTCATTGAAATATCAAAATTGAATTATAAGCGATTGCCTTTGAAAATAGCAGAAATTTTATGCTGAAAAGTGGGCGGCGCCAAGCCTACTTCTTCAAAATTGACAAAATTTTTTTGCGGCCTAGTTTTCCTCAAAAAGCTTATTATGTGCCCAAAATCTGATTGATGTAACTTGTTTACTTTTAGAAATATCGCTTTTTAAATTTTCCAAAAAAAAATTTTAAGAACTATGTTAAAAAACTGATTTCGCCCATTTTTACAGCAAACAAGTACCTTTATATATCGAACATTATCACCAAATTTCCTTTCGACAAATCAATTCTTGGCGGCATTATGGCATAAAAAGTTTTGTGGAATAGTCCACTATATAAGGGGCGGGCCACGCCCATTTTCGAAAATTTTAAGTTTTTGGATTTCTTTGTTTACGGAAACTTTAAAAGTGAAATATAAATGATGTAAAGCTATTTTACACAAAGTTATTGCCTATTTAATAAATCTACGATCCTCTTCAAAACCTTTCATATAAAAGTGGGCGTAGACCTTAACCGATCCCTCCCATTTTTTCCTGGAACATTCCTCGCATACCTGGAAACCTGCGTGCTGAATTTCGTTTCGATATCTTGAACGGTTTTTGATTTATGATTAATATTATTTCTAAATTTGAGTTAATAAAAATTAGGCGGTGACAAGCCCATTTTCAAAGATTTCTTGAAAAATTTATTTTATGCCTCAATCTCAATATATTTACCAAATTTTATCGTTATAGGTGTATTATGTACTGAGTTTTTTGGGTTTTCGAAAATATTCTATATATAAAAAGTGGGCGTGACTACCTTTCGATTTCGTCCATTTTAAATAGCGCTCGGAGATGAGTGCCAAGGAACCCGCATACCAAATTTCATTAAGATATCTCAGAATTTACTTAAGTTATCGTGTTAACAGACGGACGGACGGACGGACGGACGGACATGGCTTAATCAATTTCTCTTTTCGTCCTGAACATTTTGATATATATAAGTCAATATCTATCTCGATCCGTTTATGCCGTTACGTACTGCCGTTAGGCGACTGAAGTTAATATACCTTGTGTGCATAGCACTTCTAGATATAATAAATTTTATCAATACAAAATGTACAAATTACTAACTTTTTAATCACTAAGTATTATATAAATGTTTGTTTTTGAAATATAGTTTCTTTTTTGAATCACCTTTAGCATTATATTAATGCTTCTTTTAAAAACCATAAGTTTCTTCTCAATAAAGTACACCAAACTCCTTAAGTTTTGATTTTTTATTTACGGGCAGTAACGCTATAACCCAGCATAAAAAATTACCGTTCTTAGCCCAACAATAAAACTAGGAAAATAAAATTTTGAATAATGTTGGCTTTTAAAAATGCCTTTTTTCAGAACCTCTGCTTAGACAATTTTCCAGCAGGAGTGAAGCGACCTAAAGCCGAATTCAAAATGTTTGGAAGGGTGGGCGGATCCACCACTGAACGCAGTTTATAAGTGCTGCCCTAACTTCGAAAAGGTTTCGAGGTCTGTGACAGTACAGAACTGCATATCATCTATTTGTTATGCAGTTATACGATCCGTCGGCAAGCTTTGCCTCCCCGAAATCATGCTACGCGTTGAAGACGCTGAGGACCAGTGCTATAGACAAGGGATATGTAATTTTGATGAATTCCAGATCGACATCAATTAGGTCAATGTCGAATACAAATATATTGCGCTGTACAGTATTATGGACCGGCCCATTTTCTCTAGGAGGTTCTTTTTTTTATAAAGTTGCGTCTATTGCATCGTAGCGAATTTTATGTTATGCTGCTCATAAATTCAGTTATCTCCGCGGTCTTTCCAGACGTCGCTCTTGGTTTCAATGACCGGTGAGACTGTCTAGAGAGTGGTAGTTTAGGACACAATCTCGCTGTTTGTGAAACTTGCAAGCTTATGGTGTTGCCAGGTTATGCATGACGCGATGAACGCATCCTTCCAATGGGTCCTGTTTGCAAGGCCAGTAGCCCGCTTCTGTAATGTAGTTATGTAGTTATCGCTGTTATGTAGTTATCGCTGAATAGTGTTTCTATAAGTGTGGTAAAAATGTGTTTCATTATGGATTTCGATAAAAATAACGATGCCTATAATGGCAGTGATAACAAGTGTAAAATCCAAACTAATTGCATTATGTGCAAATTTTTAATGTTATTAATATTTATTAAAAATTAATTGTTACAAAAAAATAAAAACAAAAATAAAATGTAAGAAAAAGTAAAAAAAAATATGAAAATTTGCCACGATTTGAACTCGATTCTCCCACTAGTTAGAGCAATATGTTATCTACTAGGCTATTGAAACCATTGTGTGGTGTGCGTCAAATGTTTTATTTGTCACCTAGGCCTTTTTGCCTATCATTTTCTCATTTTTACATAACACACCACGAATATATTACAAGGTGATTTTCTTTCATACAGAAATGCTTTTCATAACGAAATCGTTACAAGCCATGCGATATATAATCATTCGTTATTATAACGAAAAGTTACAGAAACGGGCTACAGAGTGCATAAGAAAGTGCCACAGACCAAGGCACCCCTGCGGGTTAGGGGTTTAGAATATGCCCGAGGTAGGCATGCCGGTCGTAAGAGGCGACTGGTATGCACAAAGGTAATGACGTGCACCTCGATGGTTGATCTACGGATATGATGCCTCTCACCTCTCATTACCCATCTTATCCTTCCTTACGGAAGGAGGGGTGACATGACCTAGAAGGTTTCACTGCTCATAAATCGCTACCACGACAGTCGGGCAGTACCGCAAGGGAGTACCGGAGCGTACCGGGTTCAAATCCGGCCAAGGTCTGTTAATTCGACAACACTCCCTAAAACCTTCGGGAAGTGTTTTTGTCATTACCACAACAACAAGCTGGAAATTTGTAGACTTATCGTAAGAGGTATGTGTTCTACTTCATCATACCTACGTTAATTCAGTGGTTTTTCAGCTATAGGAAAATTAGCAAATTTATAAACTTTAAATTGCTCTATCTTAGCGGAAAAAAAAGATATTTGAGAAAACTCACCGCCATTCGTAAGAGAAAGACTTCTTCTTTAAGATGCTATTTGTGATTTTTTAAAACAAAAATCTGTCGTTTATATATAACCTCAAAAATTGTCAAAAACGGTGTTTTTTGCACATTAAGGTTAGGATATCTCAAAATCCTGACGTGATAGAGCAATGCTGCGTCCAGATTTGAATTCAGCGCATCGAAAACCTTTAGGAAAGTATGGTCTGGTTTATGGTCAAAAAAATCGGTCTCATTTTGTCGGCCTGTGTAATTTTAGCATACAAAAAAACCAGTATAAGTTATAGAATCTTTAATGACTCCTTCCGATAGAACTTTTTTCCCTCCAATTTTATTTTTTAACCTGCTACCTACTTAAAGTATATAATTTGTGGAGACTTTTTGAAACTTAAAAACGGCACTGCTGTTCCTATTGACAAAATGGCACAATTACTATTAGGAATAGAAGGAATACTCAAGCTGATATCTAATATACTGTCGATAAAATAGTTGTTTAAAGATTGTGCTAGACCGTTTCCTAGCGTATGAAGGTTGCCGTTTATTATTATTTTGGTAATAACATTATTGGCGGCCGCCGTGGTGTGGAGGTAGTGTTGCCGGCCTACCACACCGAAGGTCCATGGTTCGAGCCCTGGTACAGGTAACATCAAAAGTGATTTGAAAAAAGTTTTTCAAAACGGGGTCGCCCCTCGGCAGTGGTTTGGCAAACTCTCCGAGTGTATTTCTGCCATGACAGGCTTCTCAGAAAAAATTCGTCTCCTTTGTAGATGCCGTTCGGAGTCGGCAAAAAACTGTAGGTCCCACCAATTTGTAGGGAAAATTCAAATCGGCACACCACAAATTGGAAGAGAAGCTTGGCGCAAAAATCTCTTAGGAGGTTTATGATGATATACCTGTTGTATATCGCGCCATAAAAAGAGAATTACATTATTTTCTTTAGACAAACTTATGCAGTTTTTTAATTGTTTCCACATAGCCCTATTGTCACTGACGTTATGAGCAATTTTGCGTTCCCTATATTTAGCTTTTTTAATTTTAATTAGTCGTTTATATTTGCGCTTTGTACTATTGTATTCACTCCATTCCGCAGTTATAAGGGCGATTTTATGTAGATTAAGTTTTCTAGCTCAAAATCGCACCATTTGTTCATAAGTTTTACGCTTACTTCTTTAGAATATGTCAGGTTAGTTATTGCCCTTGTTAAAGAAGTATCAAACAATGCAACCTTGTTTTCGATACTAAGGTTCTCAAAGTCAAAAGAGTTGAACTGTCGTAACTGGTTAACAAGACTTTCACTTGTATAATCTTCCCAAGAAGTAATGGTTCTCCTTGGTGTCATTTGGAATTTTTGGCCTAATTTGATTTTGAAAAGAATAGTTTCATGATCCGAAATCTGATGGGCTTCCAGCCTTGTACATGAAACTGATTTACTATTTGCAAATAATAGATCGATCATTGTTTCCGTGTTCTCGGTGTTTCTTGATTAAAAATCAATCTTTTGCTCCATAGCAAAAGACCTAAATAAGTCAATTAACTGTTTACTATAAGTCGTGTTCTTGTAAAGGTCTATATTGAAATAACCAATGAAGACTATGTTGTATTGTGTTAAGCAGTTATTATTTCAAATCTCAAGTAGGTAATAAAATCTGCATCACTCGAGCTAGGGCAGTGATAGACAAAAGCTATTTGGTATTTGGGAAAAACGTTCTTTATTTTCATTACAATACACCAGATATTTTTGTTTAACGTACTGTTGTAGCTTATGTTATATTCAATTGAGTCATTGACATATACTAAGACTCTGCCTGTATGTCTATTGTAAGATTTACATCGTATAAGTTTATAGGTTTTTATTTCTAACTCTTGATTTGTTATTTCATCTGTCGAACAAGTCTCCGAACAAAGGATCAAATGTGGTTTTTGTATTTCTATCAGACGGTCTAAATCACCTTTGTTAGCTACGATACTATTGATATTTAAATACACACAGCTCAGTTCTTTGACCGTTCGTTGCTAAACTCAAATTTTAAATTTTGACTGCGCATGCTTCTTGTACACAGGGCAATCCTCACTGAATGCGTGATGGTTGACATCTACGTTAATTACCTTCTTTTGAACCAATTCGCTACATTAACACATTTAATTGTAGTCGTGTTACATTCTTTGCTATCATGAGATCCAGCACATTTGACAAGCCAATATATTTGTACAATCGCTTGCTTTGTGGTTGTATCCCGAGCACTTAAAGAACCTTAGAACATTTAAATGTTCATAAGCGACACAGGTATCCCACTCAATATGCAGCCTATTTTGTTGCACAATTTCTTCGAATGTTTACTGCATCAGTTTAAACTAATGCAATATAACACTCTTCCCTACCATTGGAGTTTTCATATACCTTTATTATTTTGAAGTCTTTTCCAGCACATGAATCGTTCTGCTTTCTTATACACTCGATGAAACGTTCATTGGTCATTTTTCCAGTTATACCAATTATCTTAAACATTTTTTTTATCTCACTTTTACTTTTGGTTTTTTCTGCTTCATAGTCATTTCCTAAAGCCTCTAGAACTTTCTGTTGTACTTGCTCGCAAGCTTCCTTATTCTTACATTTGACAATTATAGCTCCTTTATTTACTTCTTTTACAATTCTTACGAGGCCCTCTGTAGGCTCTACTTCCTTTTTTAAAGCTTCTTAATTTTGTTTTTAGCTTTGATAACAATCTTGTTCTCGTTTTGTTTAACGGCTTGAGAAAAAGTCATTTTCTTAATAACATTCTCGTTGGCTACTCGTAAATTACTATTATTTTCCGTACTCTTGTGAAATTCTTTAGATATGCCCCCTGGCGTCCAAAGTACTAAACCGATCTTTATGAAATTTTCCAAGTAGATTCTTGGGCTTACTTGTTACAGGGCTACATATAATTTTAGAAAAATATATAAAATTCCCATTCGCCGTAACAATGAATGTACTTGGTTTAAACTAATGATATTTGGAGGTACTATGTGTCCTTTAATCAAGATTTACACAATTTTAGAAAAGTGGGCGCGCGTACATATGATATTTTATATAATTTCAGTCAAGTTTTATGACGATTTTGCTTATTTCCACTGTTAATTTGTTCATTTCCTATTTTTCAAAACTTAAAAAAAAATTATTAATAAGATCATCATATTAATGTAACTAAAAGATATTAGCATTCTATCTGCATCAGTAAAGGGGATATGGCATGCTCTGTTTTCCTACCTCCCTCTTATAAAACCTTATTACAAAAGCGGGCGTGTGCGTCCACCGATTTTGCTTATTTTGAGTGGGTGTACTCTACACGTCCATAGTATACCTCTTATAAAGTTTCTTACTTCTATCTCACACGGTTCTGAAGTTATTAACAGTCAAATTTTAAAATTGATTGACTCATAAGTGCCACGCCTACTTTCCAAAATTTTACAAAAATCGTATAAAGAATAAGAAAGTTGATGGATCCGATAAATTATATCAATCTATCTGTATCAGTCAATGAGATATACTTTTATAAAAAAGTGGGCTTGGCCAAAAAGCGATTTGCCTATTTTTTGTGGGTGTATGCCTCCTTCAAAGTTCCCCCCACCCCCCTATTGGGGATATTTCAGCATACATTTATATTCCAAATGGCCTAATTCCATTCCAACTGATACTCCTTACAACCTTAGATAAGGTTCAAATTTTTTGGTGGGCATATGTATTCAAATTGTCATTTACGTTCGTGCATTCACATGTATGTGTAAAGCGGTTTGAATTTGTCTTATTACTTATAACTAAGCCGCAATGCGGCATTAAAAATGGGAATCGAAGAAGAAAATGCTTTACCCATTGATTTTCAACTGTAGAAACAAAAATTAGACTTTCTGAATGAAAGCAAACTACGCATGATTCCAATTACTGAAACAGTTATCTTGTGTGGCCGACAAGGATTTGCTCTCAGAGTTCCCAATGATACGGGAAGAGTTTCTGAAGACGAACCGTTGACGAATAATATAAACTTTAGAGCTCTCTTAAGATATCGAACCAAAACTGATGAGCAGTTGAAAAAACACCTGAGTTATTCACCAAAGAATGCTATGTACATAAGCAACCGTGTGCAGAATGACATAATCAACATTTGTTACCACCTCATCATGAGTTACAACATCGATCGAGTGAACAAATCGAAGGGCTTTTCTTTTCTCGGAGATGACACCCCAGACATTGCAGGAGTAGAACAAAGTTCAATTTGCATTCGCTACTTGGATAAATGCGGCGAAAAGTTCATCATTCAGGAAGATTTTTTGTGTTTTATTCTTATCACCGATTTCACTGGAAAGGGAATAGGAACTGCTTACCTTGATTTTCTAAAATCTTCCGGACTGGATTGCAGATATTTCTTTGGGCAAGGATATGATGGTGAGAGAGCGGTTAGCGGAGAGTTCCAAGGGGCTCAAGCTGTTGTCAAAAAAACTTATCCACTCGCGCTCTACTCCCATTGTTCTGCTCATAGCTTCAATTTGGCGGTAAGCTCTGCGTGCAATATAACGGGAATTAAAAATTGTCTGGAAGTTCTAGAGAATATCCCTTCCTTCTTCATTTATCCGAAACGCCAAAATGCCCTTCAGGATGCAATAAATGAGTCGACTACTTCAAGGCGAAATTGACTGATGCTGCGAAACAAATTTTGATGGAAAGAAGAGAAAACGCTAAGGGGAATTTCAGACAAATTTTCAAAACCGTGAGCGAAATTAGCGAGCAGGAGGAAATGGAATTGCGAAAGCCAAGGATTGCGTCGAAACAGACCCAACGTTCCAACGTACAAACTGATTCAGTTGAAGATTATTTCCGTATAACAATCTATCGTCGGTCGGAGTAAACCGCAGAGGACAGCGGTAACAGAAAATAGCAACAGGTGTTAAGCAGGTGAGTTGTGGTATAGAGCGGCGTAGCAACAGTTGAGCAACAGCTGAAAGGCGGTACAACAAGGCGGATTCGGCACAGCTGGAAAGCGACAACATATGGGAAGCGGCAGGGGTTCACAGGTAGCAGACGAAGCGCTGTGGAAGGCGTACCAGTGGCGGAGCAGCAACCGTTTGACCGGAAGGCTATTGAGGCGGGGATAGAGGAGCGGATCTATAGGCGGGTGGTTACCTAAGGCTGATGCTGCTTTCCGTGGGTACTCCTCCAGGGGCGGCGGTACTCTGGAATGAAACTAAAGCGAATCGTGATTAGGATGATGGCCCTGTGGCCGGACACCACCGCTTCCATAAGCACACACTATATAGGCGACTGAATGGAGGACAGAGTTGTACCAGCTAAGACTTCGTAGGCAGATCAGTGGACTGAAAGGAGGTGCACCCTAAAGGCACAGCACTATCTTTCCTTGCTCACTCATCGGTCTACCTTAGAGCCAGATCCAAGCGGAAACCGGTTCGCTACCGCTTAATTAGTCGGCAAGACGAAAAGTTATAAGGCAACAACACCGCCGACTTACCTAACCAAAAAGAAGATACTCTCTTGGGGGCAGCCCCGTCCACCGCTCGTATTCGTACACTATCTTTGTAGGTGTCAAGATAGGGGGCGGCGGTGTACCGACTTTATGGTATGTAGGACGGCTTGCTGTTCGGGGGACGGCATTGTGCTTAATGCATCACTGCTCAACCGCAACTCGTGCCATATCCAATACTACAGCTAGGTGGAGTGTCAGTACGCCGCCCAAGCAGCACGACCATTCCACTTAGCTAGTCAACGGAGCGATAAACCTAAAGGCGACTACTGCCGCTGACTCATCTAAAGCGAATGATTTTAAATTTCCAAATTCAATCCTTTATATAGGGGCGGTTGTAAAATTATTGAGAATTACACTGCTTTCCATGGTGTGTTACTTGCCTGGGCAGGAATTTGTATTTGCTGCAGGTGATCGCTATGCCCTGCTGCTGCCGATGAGCATGTTTTCGTGGCGCTCAGTTATGGTGTGCTTTTAAGCGTTAGTGGAGTTACAGTGGGGGTCGTATTATTGCAACGCTACGCTACAGTCCCACTTCGACTTATGTCTAACTTTTCCAAAGATATTTATAAAGTAATTCCAACCTATGTATAGTTGTCAAATTTGTCTTACGCGCTAGTAAATTAAAATAGAAACATTATTTGTTGTGAGGTATTGTTGGGACTCACGGAAGAGATGTGAGGCGGACACCACTCAACTAATTTCGTTTTTGCGTTGTGCCGGATCCCGTTTAATGCTATTGTGTGTGTTCAATCAATACAGAATTAGTAATATAAGCACAATAACACAATTAGTTGTATTCCAGATTACTACCTTTTGCTATGTACGATCCTTGACAATAATATTATTTTATCAGCACTGTATACCTTTTGCTATTTCTTTGTTCGTATGAGTATACATACTTTCATACATAAATGCCCTGCAGTCAGCTGACAAACTGGTTAGAAAACATTCTAGTTAATAACCTAGAATTTCGTGGTCTTATTCATACCGGTTTGTGCGAGTGCAACGTTTCCGCTATCAAGCAGCAACAACCCTCTAAAATTGTCGTTACATGCATACACGAGCAAAAAATTAAGACAATTCAGTATTCGTTCAATTAACAACGCCGTCCTACATTTTAATTTTATCTTCAACTAATATTCTGAGATCATGTACGTACGTGCATGTCAACGAAATCACCCTTATTTTTTGCGACGTCGCACAGTGGCGCCTCTGCCGTTAAAACAAAGCAAAAATCAAAAAAGCCATGAAACCGTTCGGTAAATCCAATACATGTTTCTAATAGAGAATTTTCCAGGGATCAAGAATGTACAACTGTTTTTTCACAGAAAATTATAGTTTACCAGGTAAAGCCGCTCAAAGTTGAATAAGTTGGGAATAATTTGACATTTTTCTTCTTTAAATAAATATAGTTCACAGTTTAATATTTAGTCAGATACACTCGAAGCCAATTCTAATATGTATCTAGAAAACTCGAATCTTTTTGCGGTGTTTAAATCTACAAAGTCAAGACGGGACTTCGTTGAGGCTATTATGAGAGAATTAGCGAGTGAAACAAGCATTAAAGAAAAGGAAGGCCTGGAAGAAAAAATTGGTTTTCAACACATTATGATAGAAAGAAAATGGAAGGGCCGCTATCGTAACAATTCAAAATTTCTAGGTAAGCATGAAAAGTAGCTAGCTGACAAAACTTTTTTGGACGAAGAAACGCCTAGCACGTCAACCAATCCAACTAGAGGGAGACCAACAAAACCCATAGAAGAGTGTTCTACCTATACAAGGAAAGGGAAGCTGTCTCATACCACAAAAGCTATGGCCACGACTCATCTTTCAGAAGCACTGGCTATTAAATATATAAAAGACGAAGAAAACGTGAAGTCTCATATAACAGAAGCAGTTGCGGTAGCAAGTCCAGTGCGACTGATGAGGATCAAAAACAGCATTCCCACACCACCAAATGCGCTACCTAGGAAATACACTCCCGAAGAAGCTTTGGCGCTGTTTATAGATCCCGGTTTAACGAAGAAAAAATATATTATATTGCGTAAGTCATTATTGCAACGTAATGCCGATATTTTACCTGGATACAAAAAAATTACTCAAACCAAGAAAGAAGCAGTTCCTCTAAGTCCCAAAATAACCGAAGTATCAGCTGAAATTGAGCTACAAAACCTAATGGATCATACGTCTACACGACTCTTTCAAAGTTTTATTGAGGAAAAGTTGAAATCACTGTCAAAGGAGCTAGCATTGATAACTAATTGGGGCTGTGATGGATCATCAGGACAAAGCGCATATAAACAAAGAATAAATGTAGACGATGAAACTATTACAGATAGTAATATGTTTATGGCTTCTTTTGTTCCATTACGACTAAAAGATGAAGCTTCAGAATATTGGAAAAATCCACGTCCGTCATCAACTATATTGTGCCGCCCGATATTATTTAAATACGAGAAGGAGTCTTCGGAACTCATAAAAGCTACAGTGAGTGATATAAAAAATCAAATTGCCAAATTAGAACCAACAATAATTGAAATTGAAGAGGGGAATGTCATTACAATAAAGCATGACTTTCTTCTAACAATGGTCGATGGAAAACTTTTGAACTTAATAACAAATACGACATCTACAATGAAATGTCCAATTTGTAAGAAGAGCTAAAAGGACTTTGAAAATCTTGATGATTCAATAACTGACGAACTAAATTATGAGTATGGAATATCTCCTTTGCATGCTAGGATAAGATGTATGGAATTTGTTTTGAAGCTGGCTTATACACTACCACAACAAGTAAGGAGAAACAAAACAGGAGAAAAAAAATAATTCAGGATGCATTCTATAAAGAGATTGGCCTTAGAGTTGACTGTCCAAAGTATGGATACGGAAATACAAATGATGGTAACTCCTCAAGAAGATTTTTTGAAAACGATGAAGTGACTGCTTGCATAACAGGAGTTGATAGAGATAATGTGAAAAGATTGGGAGTAATTTTAAATATTTTAAACTGTCATGAACCAGTTAATGGACCCAAATTTGGAGAGTATGCATCTAAAACTACAGAGCTGCTGCATCAAAAGTATCCTGAGAAGAAACTTACACCAACGGTAGATAAAATTTTAGCACATGGAAAAGATTTAATAGAGTACCAGTGCTTATCACTAGGAGAATTGTCTGAAGAAGCTCAAGAATCTAAGAACAAGGACTACAAAAGGTATAAATGTATGAACACCTGCAAAGTATCACGAGTTAGACAAAACGAAGACCTTTTCAACATGTTAGCTATCTCTTCTGATCCAGTCATATCATCTATGAGGTATGTAAGAACACAAAAAGATCTTACAGATGCGTATAGCTCAGAAATCGTTGCTTTGTTAGATATACGTTCCAGTGACGATGACTATGTTAAGATAAAATAAGTGTCTCACTTCTTATCACAACAATGAAAAAGAGATTTACTAATCAATTTTGTTACTTTATTGAAAAATAAGATATCTATGTACAAGTTAATTTTTTATTTCAAATAAAAGAATTAATTAATTTAGTAATTTATAAATACATAGTTTTCGTTATTGCATTTCTCTAAAGTTTATCAAATTTATTTTAAAGCTTAGGCATTTCGCCTTCAAACGAGTATTAAATTTTTATAGACATCAATACGTCTATCGAGTTTGGTACAAATTGGTAAAGCGGTTACTAAGATCAAACTTTTTAGCATAAGTGGGCAGTGCCACTCCCCTTATCCAAAATTCGTTGGCTGTTTAATCTTTAGCTCAAATAAAATTTCATTGAACCACTTTCAATAACTTTTAGTTATTAATAAAATACATATTTGGCTTGTAAATTAAAAAAAAAAAACATGTAAAATTTTACGATGAATTTTGAAGCACCTTGTTATTGTGGCACCATAACGGATATTTGAGTTTTATAAGCGTATTGCCATTTAAGAGAAACAATACGTCTATCGGTTTTGGTAGTTATTGATTACGTGACTACTTAGATACAACTTTTAAGTGGGCAGTGCCACGCTATCTTATCAAAATCATTAGTTTATCTTTAGTAATGCTTAAATACGTCATTATAAGACAAATCTCATTTTATTTTTTTTATTTTTTACTAAAAACATTTTGTTTTTGCATTTTTCTAAAAATTTTCGACTTTGACGAATTTTTTAGAAGCACCCTGTATCGGTATCTGAGCTTTCACACAATAAAACTTCAAATAATTAGCTTTCATTTGCATTTTAAATTTTTAAAATATCTTCATTGGTTCAAAAGTTATGATTTTTGCAAAGAAAAAACTCAAAAGGCGCCACTGTGCGTCGCTACTGCATAAGAGCGGTACGCAGGTCACAAGTAAGTGCTCAAGAAAAATTAAGCTATTTTTCTTGCGTGAAAAACAGTATTGGGGAAGTAATTTTGACGTCTAAAAATCCATGGTGAATAGTGAAGCAAGCGAGAAGAAGAGCACATATGCAAACGAAAAGTAAATAAACGAAACAAACGTTTTTTGCCAATAATTTTTCATTATAACGAAAATTTATTTTCCGCTTTCGGATTATTGATACCGAGGTCAAAACGCGTCGCTTTAAACTTCTCCCGCTATTTTTGGGTGTGTTTTAGCAGTTGGCATTGAATGTAAAATATTACCAAATTACTGTTTCTTTCAAGGAATACATGTCACTTGATATATTTCTTGCAGAAACCTGTGTTGCCGTACTCAAATTTCACGATGAAAGAGTAAAGTTTAGTATATTTCTTAAGAACCACAAGAAATTTTCTTGAGCATTTTTTCTTGAGCGCTTTTTTATAGAGTTTTTCCTTTCTTTTGATCTGCGTACCATGCTATAACGGCGTACCAGGAACGCAAAAACGAGTAAGCAGTGCTCAAACGGAAAAACTAAGAAAAAAAGTGAAGATGAAACGATCCCTTGTCAAAGCAATTGAGTAAGTAAATAACATTTCTGTTTCGAATAAGCAAAAAAATCGTTTTCTGATGAAAAGGTTTTTAAAAAATTCATAAATAAAATAACAGGGAATAACGGAATCGTTTAGAATCTGTAAAAGCAAAAATCATTGTGTATCAGTACAAGTGTGATATGTTATCTGTCAAACACTTGACAAGGCACATCAACATGGAGGCATTTTTTTACATCTGAGACACTTCAATATGGCTGCTATTGCCGAACATTGCCGAATGATAGAAAACATGCCCCAAATGGAATGGATGGAGAATTTTTCCCGGTTGATATTATTGTTTTCGTTGACTTCGGCAAACCAGGGTTTTGTGAAGGAGCGTAAAAAGTTGAAACAGGGTTCATGTTTGCACAAAAGTATTGCTGTGGTGAACAACTTTTTCATTTTATTTCGTTTTGAAAATATTTTATAATGGAAATTTTAAATATATTTCACATAGAAGAGGATAGAGGAAACAAAAAAAAAACTAAAAATTTTTATTTTATTTTAAAGAAACGATTTTAAGTACATATCTTTGGAAAGAGAAATTAGACAGAAAGGCTATGATTTGTAAATGTAATCAATTCTTGCTTTGCACGAAGGTGCTTTTTTACTTTTGTCAATAGTTGATTATCTCTGCCAGTGGAAAGTTATTGGCAAAAAAACAAAAAATCCCCCAGGTCCGATCCTACATGGCGGGCGTGATCCAAGGTATTTATGTGCGGAACACCTTTCTGCGTACAACAACCACATGAAAATGACAGAAAATTTTCAACTTTAATTGCAAAATATCTTTCGACAGAAATAAAAAATTTAAAACCCACATTTTGATTATTACTACTGAGGTAAAAACATGTTTCAGCAGTTGTGTCCTAAAGTAAACAAATAGCCAAATCGGCATTAATAATTGACATTTCTGTAAAAAGTTATCAGCAAAAAATTAAAAAATTTCCCTAAATCAGCCAAAAACCGGGGGCCTAGTCCATGGTATTCCCTACCAGACAATCCAACTACAAACACATACAGACATTTGTTTGGTCAGTGACAACTCAGCTGATACTCGGTTCTTAGGTAGAACGGTACACATCCGCAAAGTTTACACGTACACAAATGTTTTGATAAGATTTTGACCCGCGCCATAGAAATCTTATCACGATTCTGAAGCCTCAGTGCCTAAGGACAGAGTATCAGTTGAGTTGTCACTGATCAAACAGCTGTCCGCTAGGGTTTATGTGCAGAGCTCCTTTCCGAGTTGCTGGTCTTCGGCCGCTTTGCTGCAAAATACCCCATGCAGTAATCTTTTGGCAGCATTTTGAAAGTACTTTCACGTAGGTGAGCAATGGAGTATTCAAAAGCAAAGTAAAGGGTAATCCAAGAGCAAGAGCTTAAGTTTTGCAGACATTTTGTACACATGTCATAATAAATACAGATATTAAATACATTATTGTAGTTTTTAGTATATTTGCAATTTTTGTTCATTTGGAAAATAGAAAACTTAACACATTATTTAACTTGAATAACCCACCGGATGTTGTCTGTTTAACGCCTGAAAATTAACTTTAGTAAACCGTACCCTCCAGATCGAGTTTGGTCATTAGACGCTAAGTACACCGCACAAATTTACTTGCGCCAATGACTGATTTGCACAAGGATTTACGTGATGTATGCCGTGGTTGTGCTATTTGCGCAGAGAACTGTGCTAAAACCAAAAGAATTTAGATTTTTACAAATGCCCGCAAACATTGCGCATGCTTTTTCTTCGTGTGTTGTGATTATTATTCAGTTCACCTGTATTTGCTGAGAATGAAACATTGCTATCAGTACCAAAAATTTGTGTAGGGGAAGCGGTATCATCTCTTATTAAAAAAAAAAAACCAAAAGTAAAGCCGCACTTACTTTTTTAATACAATTTGAGCACATGTTTATTTTCCTGCGCGTGCTCATAAATAAATTTTGTGCAGTGTTTTTATATTGTGTATGTCAAATTTCTGATTTGCGACAATTTATAACTTGTGGACTTGTGCAAGGATTTTGTGTGGTGTATTTGGCGATTAAGTATTTGCCACGCATTCTTACTTAAAAAGAGCACATAACTGAAAATAGTAACATACGACATTTATTCAGCAGAAACTTGAGAAAATCCAAATGCTTTGGTATTTGCATCGACCATCAATGCAGAGTATTCGGCTCCACATGTAACATTTAGTTAAACTGTTCGTTACAAGTACTATAACCAAAGTGTAATCATTTTGTAATCGTTCAATGACTTCTTGGCTGATCACTCATACAAGCAACATATGTATTTGGTGTATTAAACAAAGTGCTAACAACACCCAGTTTTAGCCAAGTTTTAATTCCTGCACACAATAATCCAACCAAATAATTTTTTGAGCATCACGCTCTTTTGAGCAACTACAAATATTCCAATATTTTAACATGTGCGGCTAAAGCTTAATCTAATACTTCAGGCGGTATTTTCTGACGTAAAAGATGCATTTTCAGATTGCTGTAGGTAATAAATATGTAGATAATAAATTGATAGCTGTAATTGTGCTCTGTGAGTACCCTTCGCAACTGAATAACTTGCCACATTCGGGACACAACACAGGTTCAGTTTTATGCATAGTACGAGGTGTGTTCAAAAAGTATCGCGAATTTTGTGTTTTTTCAAAAATTATGTATTTATTCATGAATATCTATTTTGTCCCCTTCAAAGTAATCCCCATGAGATATTATACACTTGTGCCAACGGTTTTTCCAATCTTCGAAGCACTTCAAAAAATCATTTTTTTGTATCTTGTTCAGCTCCTCCTTCGATGCCGTCTTTATCTCGTCAAGAGAAGCGTAACGTCGTCCTTTCATGGGCCTCTTCAGTTTAGGGAACAAGAAAAAGTCACAGGGGGCCAGATCTGGGGAATACGGTGGCTGCGGTATCATTAGTGTGTTGTTTTTGGCCAAAAAGTCGCGCACAAGCAACGATGCGTGAGCAGGGGCGTTATCGGGGTGCAAAAGCCAATTTTTGTTCTTCCACAAATCCGGGCGTTTCTGGCGGATTGCTTCGCGCAAATTGCGCATAACTTGCAGGTAGTATTCCTTATTGACCGTTCTTCCCTGTGGCAAGAACTCATGATGCACCACGCCCCTGCAATCGAAGAAAACTGTCAGCAAAACTTTCACATTTGACCGAACTTGGCGCGCTTTTTTCGGTCTTGGTTCGTGCGGCAGCTTCCATTGAGATGATTGAGCTTTGGTTTCCACGTCATAACCATAAACCCACGATTCGTCACCAGTTATGACCCTCTGGAGCAAATTTGGGTCGTCGCGGACAGAGTTTAACATCTCATTAGCAATGTTCATGCGATGCTGTTTTTGGTCACAATTGAGCAATTTTGGTACGAATTTCGCGTAAAAATCGAAGACGATCCAAAACACGTGCAAGCAAAGCAGCTGTCAACAATTAACTGAACATTCAAAATGGCCGAGCTTGTCGGCATAAGTGAGAGACATGAGTACCAACATAACGCCACAAAACATTCGAAATTCGAATATACGTAACCAGCGAAAATTCAAAATTCGCGATACTTTTTGAACACACCTCGTATATCTCTACTATTGGCGCAACTAACAGCTGATTGCTAAAAACGCATATAAACACACGTTATGCAGAGGCATATGTTCGGCGATAGCAAAATTTACTACAGTACACCCTTGTTTATATCTATATTTTTAAATTTTATATTGCATTTTATATGAATTACATACAATTTTTACAATTAAGTTATGTTACAACTTTTGCGTAAATATACATATTTAACCTGTTTACGACTTTATTACTAACTAAAATACTTGATGGACATTTTCTCCAGATCTGATTTCAATATCCAAGTGCCACTCAACGATGGCGTATTCTTCCAGACCGGTGGGTGAAGGCCTGTCTCCCTGTTTTGGAAAAATAAATAAGGTTTATTTTAATATTGCTTTTCCACACAAGGAAACAAATACCCAAATGCAAATACCACACACCTAAAAACAGCATATATACCAGCAGTGAGAAATTATTTTCTATTTGAATTACAATCCCATCGATTTGAATTGCCGTACATACTATTTTTATACCCAGCGTGGCACCGCCCACATATAAATGAGCAAAATGTCAAATTTTAGCTATTATTAGCTTCAGAACCGCGATAAATAAAATTAAACATGATTCTTCTACGATTATACGATTTTCAAAATCATACATAACCTATGCTGGAAACAGTAAAGCCAGGAATCTACTGTGAAAATTTCTTAAAGATCGGTTGAGTACCTTGGACGCCTATACAAGATTAAATTGCATGGGGGCGTGGCACCCCCTTTTTTTCAAAACTATATATACTGTACAGTAACCAGTGAACCCAAGAATCTACTGTAAATATTTCATAAAGATCGGTTAAGTACTTTGGACGTCAGACACACATTAATTTCTATTTTTGAGATTGCTCACATGGTAGTAGAAAAAGTGTGAAACCTCTATAGGTCATAACTCCACAAAAATTTAGCAATTTACCATGACTACTTTTATACAGCTGGGTATTTAATGTTCGGTTCCACCCGAACTTAGGCTTCCTTACTTGTTGATAATTCTTTAAGACCGCCACCGAGTGCTAAAGCACATCAAAGAATGGGTAATACTTTACATCCAACGTCAACTGTAAAACCTATACTAAAAATATTGACATTGGTACCCAGAGACGCGTTTCGGTCCCAGGAACCATAATCCGGTAGAGGAAACTCAATATTTTTAGTAATTTAAAAGTTATGGGCAAAAACCCAAAAAAAATACCCAGGTTCGATCCCAAATTAGGGGCCTGATCCATTGTACTTATGTACAGAGCACTTTTCGCGTAAGCGGCCTTCGGCCGCGCTTAAAAAAAATTACCCTTAGCCAGTCCAACACCGGCTACACGATCCACAGTATTTCTCAGCAAACACACACTTTTGTACTTTTCGGTACACCCTATATTTTTGTCTACAACGACCACATGAAAATGACAGAAAATTCTTAAGTTTGCTTGCAAATATCGTGCAAGCTACTTAAAATATTGGGTTTCCCCCACCGGATTATGGTTCCCGGGACCGTAACGCGTCTCTGGGTACCAATGTTGACATTTTTAGTACAGTTTTTACAGTTGACGTTGGATGTAAAGTATTACCAAAGAATGTTGGAAGAGGTATGAGAAAAGTGTTAATTTTGCTTGCAAACTACGAAAATTTTATTTAGGTTTTAGAGGATTTATATTATGATTTCTCAAGCCGATATACGTCTCCTGATACCTCTCTCGACAATTTTGTGCTTGTTTTAGCACCCGGTGGCGGTCTTAAATGATTACCATTTTTGGGTGTGTGGAAAAGCTTCGCACAATTACGCAAGGTAATTGTTTCATTTAGGAGTGGTATCAAACAACGCGTTTTGACCAAATGAAAATGACAGAAAATTGTCAACTTTAATTGCAAATATCTCTTCACTGGAACAAAAACTCGAAAATCCGCTTCCGGATTCTTGTTACCGAAGTCAAAACCGAGGACAATGATACCTTTGCCGATAATTTCGGGCGTGTTTTAGCAGTTGTCTCCTAAAGGAAACAATTACCGCACACAATATGTACATCTACATAAAATTAGTACGCACCTGGACATTTCTTCTTTCGGGGGAAAATTATGAAGGGGTACTCCCAAAGGGCACCCTCGGATACATTTCCTGTTGGGCATATTGCTGAAATTAAACCAATAATACGTAATTTGAAGATTTAAAATTCAATATATACTTACAAATCTTAATTGAACTTTCCTTCGCTCCTTGTTATTGTTTGCCACTTTAAGTAAAACCTGAAAAAAAAGAGAGAAGTTTATTAAAATAATTGTACAAATAAAAATGACGGCTTGTGCAGCAACTCCCCGTGAAAAATCTGAAATGAAAAGAAAACTCGATTAAAGTTTTAATATAAATTTGTAGAGATGTGTCATGATTATCTCCAGCAAATTTGAAATATAAAGATAAATAATATTCACTTTAAATATGAAAAATGTAATAAAAAATACTTATCATACTTACAGGCAAAACATGGTTGCATTTTTTTGAACTTAAATTTTTGTATTGTTTTAAAGAATGAAAGAGGAGTGTGCTGAGACATGGTAAAAAAATAATATATATAATGAAAATATACGACATAGATACGAAAATTGTCGTTAAGAAATCACAAAACTCCATAAAAGAAATACTTCTCTAGCAAAACAAGCAACGATTCACGGCCGTGGTTAGGTCATACTTTACTTTCAACGCCAACAGGAAAAAATTGCACTAAAAATGTCGATATTGGTACTAGAGACGCGTTTCGGTCCCTGGAACCCTAATCCGGGGAGGACAAGCCAATATTTTCAGTAATTTAAAAGTTATTGGCAAAAAACCAAAAAATTACCCAGGTACTTATGTGCAGAACACCTTTCTGCGGAGGCGGCCTTCGGCCCCGCTTGAAAAATAACCCTTAGCCGATCCAACGCTGGCTACGTGATCTCCAGTATTTCTGCGCGGAACACACTTTTGCACATTATGTAACACCCATTATGTGTGATTACAACAACCAAATGAAAATGACAGAAAATTGTCAACTTTGATTGCAAATATCCCTTGACAGAAATATAAAATTGAATTTCCGTTTTCGGATTGTTGATACCAAGGTCAAAGCATGTTTTTTGATACCTCTCCCGACATTTTTGGACGTGTTTTAGCAGTTGATGTTACATAGAAAGAATTACCATATTACATTTTTTATGTTATTCATGTATTTTCGTATGAACCATACCACAACAATTATATATACTATAATTTTTACTTAACCTAAGCAAAGTAAGTAATAAATCGAACACTAGCTGTCAGATTTTACATATATAAAAATTGTATGCTCAGTTAAAATTGGAGCAACATATAGGTACTGTTTGCAAATTTCGCACAAAGTTAAACTCCTCTTTGAATTTTAGGGTTTTGTACGAATTTTGTCGAAAGTTCCCGACACTGATCTCTCATTCCACGCATCCATGTACCATTATCCACTGCCTCCCACTCAAATTCGCAAAATGGCTGAAAAATTAGATGCCAAACTAGTATAGGTAAACAATGGTTTTATGAGTCAAGTAAATGCTTTTGTCAAAACTCCATACTCTCATTTGCTGTAGTTACCCTTATCGCAGAATGTACATGACAGTGATTTTAGTGATTTATCTGGGTTTGGTTTTTAGTAAATGTCGTTCTTTAGTAGTGCCTTCAGATTGGTTATTGGTTGGCGGTATTGTGTTGGATAGCACCTAGGTGCTACGTAAAGCACCACATTCCTCAATTCGGGTAAAGATAGATTTCAATGTTGTTTTGGTTTAATGTCAAAATTTTCAGCAGTTTCCATTTTACAAAATCCTTGAATATAATAGTTTTATGAGATTAGCATACGCGACCCCCAGTATTAATGCGCAGAACACACTTCCTCACTTTTTTATTAACATATATCTGTGTCTAAAACAACCACATGGAAATGACTAAAATTGTGTAATTTTTCTGGTAAACTACTAAAAGTAATTGTCCGGATCACCATTATGAAACCTGAGACCGATATAATGTGTAACTTTGACTGCAAATATCTTGCAAACTACTAAAAGTAATTGTCTTGCGGATGCCGATAATGATTTCTGGGTCCGATAAGCGTGACTTGATACCTCTCCCGATATTTTTGGGCCACAAAGCTGGCCGAAACGATGATTACAATCAACAAGCTATCCGCGTGGATTTTGTTGATGGTTTGGCAAACATTGTGTTACTATCCGCACGGTTGACGCGCCACATTACATGTATTCAATTTATTTTTTTCATCAATAATCATAGCAAGCAAATCCATTAAATAAGGATTATCGCGTTGCACATGTGTGCCAATCAAATGCAACAATTTCCCGCAGAAAAAACTAATGAATGAACTGATGAATATTACGTTTCTGTGAATTTACAGCCTCGTCAGTGAGGATTTTCGAAAAGTAAGTGGTAAACGCGTAACGATGAAATTACACACAAATAAATATGCAATTTTAACCAATTTTTAGTATTTTCATTGTTTACACACGAAGAACGATCGGAATATGGTAACAAAGTTGCCGACCAAAACACATTGTTGCATTTTGTAGTACTTTCCTAACATTTTCAAAAAGTCTAAGAAGTATTAAGAAATACTTTATTAAAAGTAATTGTGACTTGTTCAAAATTTAAAATACGCTTTATAAATTGAAGGTGGACATTATAAATTGTAATTTTCTCGAGTTTTCAATTGTTATTTTTCACCTTTTCCAAAATATATGCAACCATTCCCCTTTTATGTACTACTAATTTCTTTTACTACTCAGCTCAAAATAGAGAGCCTACGCCAGAAAAAACACCTCTAGCGATCAGGTGTTAACTTTTTTTTTTGACTTCTATGCCTTAGATATCACACTTGATATGGTACACAATGGCAAAAATGTGTCAAGAAAAGTTAAAGATTTCTGCCTGTGAAATCAATTATAAAATTCGTTGAAACAAGGACTATTTAAAAAAGAAAAAAAATTTCAGTTATGGTGATTTTTGTTGGAGCAAAGCTCGAATTTTTTTTTTTTTATGTTTGTTTGTTAGTTGATATTAGAGGAAAAATTACAAAGATATGCACAGCGATGGTATGGGATGACATGTTTCGAAGTGCCCAACTTCTCATCAGACCCCTTCTCGGACACTGGGATACGAACCCAACTGTCTGCACCAAAGCCGCTGTTAGAGTACTCTAACAACTAAGCTATGATGCCCTGTAGCGTCACGATGCATTTTTCCTCTAATTTGACATTTGCTTATTCCTTTTATACATTCTTTGGTACATATATTTTATATGTCAACTCAAGGAAATTTCTTTTTACAAGGATTTCCCTATATTTTTATTGAAATTTGTTTCAATTATTCAATATATTGAAGTAATATTTTTTTTGATAGACACATATTTTATATATGATGGCTGAATTTTTATTTAAGTGGTTTGTAATGCAATTTTGCAATTTTCGTGTATTATTCAACCCAAAATGAACTAACCTACTATGAAATGGTACAGTAATTGGTTTCATACTGATGCATAGGCTAACTAGTACTTATATCGTATGAAAGCGGTGTATGTACTGACTAGTATGTAAACTGGTATGATCCTGATGTATATACGGACTAGCATGTTGAATGGTTTGATCTTGATGTATATAATGACTAGTATGTTAACTGGTATATTGCTGATGCAGAGAGTGAAAAATACCAGTTGCTAATATGGAAAAATTACAGAACTCGAACTAGTAGAATTGACTAGTAGTGATAACCACACATCAAATAACTATAAGTGAAATAAAATTATAAAGAATTAATAAAAAAGATTATTAATAGCATAACATTATTATAACGTTTAAAAAAAACGCTTATAATAGCAAAACAGTGTATGTAGGTAAACAATTTTTTTTATAGTATAGTTGTTCAATTAAATAGTGTAATTCATTTCATACAATGAATCGAAAATGAGAAGAGAAAAAGTGTTCTAATACAATACTTAAATTTAGTGACTTGGCTCGGCATACGGAATGGCTCAGCCCATGAATTTTACTGTTCGGTGAGTCCCTTGTATTGTGACATTTGCCATTTGTACATATTTGCAGGGAGTGTAACCATTAGCGAGTGGTGGTCGGTGATTACCGTGAAGTGGTATCCCTCCAGGTATGATCTCATCTTGCGGATACCCCATAGTACGGCGAGGAACTCTTGCTCGGTGGCCGAGTATCGTTTCTATAGGTGTGTCAGGATGCGGCTAGCGTATGCTATTTCTCTCTCGTTTTCGGAATGACGTTGGTACAGTGCGCCGCCCAGTCCTTATCCACTCGCGTCTGTTTGCAGGATGAACGGTCGGGTGAAGTCCTGACAGCATAGTACTGGTGCATTGCTGAACATTTATTTTATGGCTATAAACGTGTCTTCTTGTGGCGGGTCCCACTTCCAGTCCTAGTTCTTTTTCAGGAGTTGGATCAGCGGTGCTGCAAGCGTGGAGAAGTCAGCGAAGAAGCGGTGATACTATGAAGCGAGACCGAGGAAACGGCTGAGCTCCTTGCATGTTTGCGGTGCCGGTACCTCCCGTACTGCAGATAACTTACTGGGGTCGGTGAGAATTCCTTTGGAGCTGATGATGTGCCCCAGGTAGTGTAGTTGTGACAAGACAAAGGCACAGTTGTCAAAATTCGCCTGCATTTTGTTACTCTGAAGTCGCTCAAAAACTTCCTGTAAGTTTGACATGTGCTCGTTGAACGTGTCTCCTAAAACTATTATGTCGTCCAAGTTAGCAAAATACTTTTGGTTGGAGCTCCGGTCCCAGTATATGGTCAAAAGCAAGTTGAAACGTTGCTCGTGTAGCGTGAAGGCCAAATGCATGCCTTTCAATTGGAACAACCCTCTTTCTGGAACGGTGAATGCGGTATACGGTCGGGATCTTTTGGCCAACGGAATTTGCCAATAGCCATTTTTAAGGGCGATGGTAGAGTTAAATTTGTCCTCCTTTAGTTGGTCGCGGATAGCTCTTATCCCTGGATGCGTTGAGTTGGCAGTAGTCTTTACACATCCTATAGGCGTATGGTGCCTAGTGATGGGCAGGTATCAAGAATGTGGTCAATTGAGAGAATATCCCCGCAGAACCGACAAGCCGCGGGGGGAGGGGTGCCAAGTAGTATATGCTCGTGGGATATTCTGGTGTGCCTGAGGCTGAGACGTATAAATATGGTGATATGATGTTTGGAAAGGGTTGATGGGAATACTGATTTCTCACATTGTGGGTTGATAAGGGTGTAAAAATGGTTTAATTGCGACCATTCAATTTTTTTAAGATGTGACAGATGGTATGAGGGTATCTTTTTTAGAGAATGTGTTGTATGAGAGGGTGGGGTTACAATAAGTGTTTTTGGCCGCTGTGTCCGCATACACCCAGGTATGCCTATGTGGCTAGGGATCCATAAAACTTTTACCTTGATTACGTAGCTGATTAGATTTGCTCGTGAAACTGTCTCATCATCCTCATTAAAAATGTTCTTTAACCCTTTCGGGACGGAGTTTTATTTGGTAAATGGGAATAGCCTGAACGAAAAATTATACTCACACCTATTCATTGGGATAAAAAGTTATGTTCTGCATACTCGAAAATCCCGAAATCGTCCTTTTATCCTGGGACATATAATCCCAATAGGCATTTTGGGTGGGATATGAGATCCCAATAAGCATTTTATGTGGGATATATAAACCCAGTAATTTTTTAATTGACCTTAAAAGTTCAAAAAAGAAATTGAGAAAAAGCTGTATTGGTAGAATAATTCAATGTATTTTATTTTGAAAATGGTTTAGTATAATATAATTAATAACTTATTTATGAAAGGGTCCAAAACATTTGTAGCGGAGCGCGTTATTACAGCCTGAGCAAACCATTTTTGTTCGAGTATCGATTCCAAGCGAGGTGCAGCGTACGCAACGACAACGCTTTTCTTGTTCCACTGGCATATGATCGCCAACATTGAGGCAATCAGTTCTTGAACGTTTGGATGGTCTACCTCCCTGTCGACGGGGATTTAATGAGCGCCTTTCCGAAATCATTTGCTCAGCAAGTGGGACCAGAAAGTCTTTCAGGGGTAACTTTTGCTTTTTATTTTCACTGTAAACTATCCAAGCATTTGTGAGGCTTGCCATTAGAACTTTATAGAAAACTTTTTTCCACCACTTTTGAGACTTGCGGTTGAAATCATAAACGGCTGTGTTTTGATCAGCAAGATCCACGCCACCCATGATTTTGTTATAGTCGCTAATACTTTTTGGGCATAACATTTTCTTTTTGGATCCATCCTTTTGCTTTCTGTGAATGTCTTCAAGAGATGCCGTGTGACAGTTCGAAACTAAAAGGAATTATTTTCAATCCATCCAGCGGGCTGCCAAAATGCCTCTGGAATTAACTTGAAATTGACTTTCTACTCTGGCTAGCTTCCCGGAAAATTTGGGCGTATTTTTTCGATTTTGCATGTATGTTCCAAGGGCGGGATATGGAACTGTCTCTAATAATTTTATAGATGTGAAAAATCTATCAAATGCTAAACAAACATCCTTTTCACGAACGGAAGATACCAATTTAAAAACGACTTTTTCTCCAAGAGTACTGGGTTCGCTCGGCATAGTATTTGCTTCCTTACCAGTATAAATATTTAGATCGTAGGTTTACCCTGTTTTTGAGTCACACCTCATCCACATTTTTATTCCCCGTTTTATCGGTTTCATTGGCATATATTGCTTCATGCTTGACCTGCCTTTAAATTTTACCACGCACTCATCGATAGATTGGAATGCACATTCACTTCTAGCAGCTGGAAAGGTATGCTTTAGACATTGCAAAACATCAGAAATGTAATAATCCTTTGACACGTCATCGGGCTTATCACAGTCATTGAAATGAAGCTTCGATGATAACAGCAAAAACCGCTCTCGGGACATACACTTTTTTATAACAGAGTTTCCAAGCGATGGATTTTTACTCCAATAGTCTTTTAGGAACGGTAACATGTTGTAATGCATTATAAGGGAAACTCCAAGAAATACCATACTCCAAGAAATACCAAAATTTCTTTTTGACTGAGCTCGGCGATTCAAAGCTGTCAATCGCTGATTGGTGCATTCCGCAATTCTAACACACAAGCTGTATGGAAATATTTTGGAAAATACTTTGAACTCGCTGACATCTGGAACTATGTCTATTAGAATTTTACAGTCTCGCTCAGAAGGAAATTCATGCTTTGGATTAATAAAACTCTGGGTGTAATCAGGAAAAACATTTAACCACTGGGCAGCTACACTAATTTTGTTGTTTGCTCCAGAAAGTCCATGGACCGTATCAAGATTATCATCATTTTCTATTTGCGAAACTAAACCGTTTACCTCAGCATTCTCTTGGGTCACATTAACACAGTCCTCAATTTCTGAAGCATCTTCAGTATCTGCGTCGCTACTGTCTAACAGGTAATCGCTTCCTGATTCCTCAAAATCACTACCCAAGTCTGATTTCTCACACATTATACGCTCCAAGTCCTCAAGATTTAACTTACGTTTCGCCATCTAAGAGCAAATTAAGACAATTAAAAAGAGTATTGGGACAAATAATCCCACATAAAAAGCTTATTGGGATTATATATCCCACCTTCATAAACTGTATTTTAACTTACCCTTCTTTATTAAAAATATGATTCAAATCAATTTATATCACTTATTAAAGTCTTTTTATCATAAATAAAATACGAAATTTCTGATCACACGTCTATTGCGACTAATTTTGCGAAAAAACGAAGCCAAACTGATAAAATTTTATGGTAGTGCGCGATTCCGTGAAATATGATATCAAAACGCAAAAACTTACCGTTATATTTTTGTTTACAACTTATAAACGATACCTAAATCTGTTCTTGGGAGTTTTTGCTTAGCCAATAGCGTACATAGAAAAGAAAATACAGACGTTTGAAATTTGCTGGGATGTATTATCCCAGTAGTGCCGAAAGGGTTAATGCTAGGCAGACTGACTTACTATATGTGCAAATTAGAAACTTTCTCCTGTTAGTGGTTGCGTACTCTGAAGCTTTAAGGATGGGCCAGTGCTTCAGCTGAGAAAATAGAGCAATTTGTGGTCAGCATGCCGTTAGATATTAGTGAACCATCCCTATGTACTACCGCAAATGTCGTGCTATGGTCGGTTTCAGAGCCGTCAGTAAAGATTGGTACCCATCCGTTAGGGGTTTGCGAGTGAAATAGTTCTTCAAAGCGATGCTTGAATACTAGAGAGTTCGTGTTAGTTTTAAGAAGGGCATTCAGATCAATGTTTACAGCTGAGGATGAGAGTTCCTAGGGCGGCTGACTACTGACTTTCAAGCAAGTTGAAGGCAGAGAGATACCGAGGGTTTTGCTGCTAGAAACGCATCGACGGATGGCCGACAATGTTTTAAAAGAGCGTTTGTGGCGAAAAGCCGTTTTAAACGTGCCGAATAAAGGTTTATTTGTAGTATTTAATAGTTTTGGTATAAGTTTCAATGTACAGCTTACTCTTCTTTCAACAATGGACGGTAGGTCAGCTTCAGCCAGAATAGCTTTGGTTGGAGAGGTCGGAAAGGCATTGAGACTACGTCGGACCGCTGAGTGATGGGGAGAGTTGAGGAGGTTGAGGTGGCTTTTAGCACACCAGCCGTAAATGGGGAGGGCGTAGTCTATTTTAGATAATATTAAAAAGCGAGTGATGTTTACGAGGGTATTTTGATGAATCTGTAGGTGTCTCGCTGACAAATACTTAATGATGTTGAACCTGGTGACAAGATTTTTTTTCAATGAGGTGCAGTGCTGTTTAAATGTATAATTATTGTCGAATGTTACTCCAAGTATTTTATGTTCAGGTACATTTTCTATGGGACTATTGTCGATAACTAGGTTCAAAGGTTGGTTGGTCTTCCGGCATATATGTAGTAACTTATATTTGCTGTAGGTTAGTACCGTGCCTGAGTATTGTCCCCAGGAATTAATTTCTTGCAGTAGATTAGTGAAGTTACTTTCGGCTTTTGCGTTTTCTTTTTCTTTGGTGTAAAAAATTGCATCATCTGCATCGTCTAGATATTTAAAACTAAGATATATTTTATTGAGTTTTTCGAAGGCAATTGTAAACAGTACCACGGACAGCGATGAACCTTGGGGGATTCCATTGTCCATGGGAAATGGGTGACAAGATTCTCCATTAACTTTGACTTGAAATTTGGGGGCGTAAGAAATGATCTGATGAGATTGTATATCTTTGGTCCCGTACGCCAGGCGGTAAGTTGTTCGAGGACAGCATGGGGCCCAATGCGGTCGAAGGCCTTCTCGAAGTCTGTTGAGAGAATAGTTACATGGTTTTTGGTGGAAAGCGCAATAGCAATGAAGTGTTGAAGAGGAAGTAGGCAGTCTAGAACCCCATGTTTTCTTTTAAATGCTACTTGGTTTTGACTAACGAGGCCGTTTTTCGAGATAAACCACATAAGACGGTGCGCTATCATTTTCTCGTGCGTTTTGCTAAGACATGAAAGAAGGGATATTGGTCTGTAGCTGCTAATTAGTTCTAGGGGTTTGTTTGGCTTCAGGATAGGAATAATGGAAGCAGATAACCAAGTATGAGGGTAAGTTCCGAGGTCAAGGATTTTATTATACAATGATAGAAGGGAATATTTGGAGGACTTAGGGAGATTACGCAGCATTGGGTATGATATTCGATCTCTGCCCGGCGTTTTACCTTTGGCATGCTGAAGGGCAGCTTCCATTTCAGTGAAAGAGAATTATTCTTCCAGGGAGAGTGCCTCTCTTGATACATCTGATGGTTCGTAGGGCTGTGATAGCACTGAAGCTTTGCGGTAAATGTATTCAGTTGGAAAGTTGGAGTTTTCAGCGTATTGTGACCAGGTCCTACCAAAAGGATTCGATATATCAGACGCAGCTGTCAGAGTACAGTCGGGAAGTTGGATCTGGTTTATAGATGGGGCTGGAATTCCTGTAAGAGCTTTAATTTTAGCCCAGATTTTCTTTGGCTGAGATGACGGATTAATGTCCGCAGTGAGTTTGGCGGTGGCTTTCCTTTTGGCTACTTTGACAGCCTTTCTGAATAATGCATTTGCTTTTTTATAGTCTACCAAGAGTTCTAGAGAAGGGGATTGTTTGTAGGCGTGCCAGAGTTTCTGCTTTGTTTCCCTTTGATCGTTCAGGTCCCTACTCCACCATGCAGAGTAATTACGAATCGAGGAGGTGTTGCTTTGGGGTATGGAAATATTGGCAGCAGATATGATGGCTTTTGTTATATTTGCCGTCAGCTGATGGATATTAGAGGACGTCCATTCTTTGAAATTTCTCTTACATAGGGATTGATATAGGCACCAATCCGCTGCATCCGTCTTAAATTTGGCACTTTTTCTAAGGTTACTGGGAGGAAAATTAAGCAAGATTTCTGTGAGTAGTGGGTAGTGATCACTACCAAACGGGTCGTCGACCCTTTGCCAGTGACATTTGGGACTCAGCTGCGAGAAGATAAGTGTCAGATCGATATGAGTAAGGGTTTTAGGGGTGGAGAAATGGGTTGGAGATCCGTCATTTAGGATGGTTAAGCTTTCAGACATGATACAATTTTCTATTGTTGTACCTCGGCGGTTGATGTATTGGATCCCCACCAAGGGCTCGAGGCATTAAAGTCTCCCATCAAGAGTGGAGGCCCACTTGATCTGGAGAGTAGGGAGAAAATATCAGATTAATTGAAGTTTTGCGATGGGGGAATGTACGAGTATGTGTTTATGGTAGTAGTTGGAGAGGGAATGTTAATTTCTATTGCAATAGATTGAACCATAGTGGATTGGTAAAGTAGTTTGTGTGGAAGACTACGTCTAACTAGAGTGGCGTACCGTCTTTGGATCTACTATTATGAGGGGAGTTTGTAAAATAGCCAATAAATGACTTGGGAACTATGCAGTTGTTTGCGTTTAAGGGAACCTTAGTTTCTTGCAAACAAATTATATCTGGATTAAACTCCCGAATGATTAAATCTTGGTCATTATAATTATTGTAATATCCTCTGATATTCCATTGTAAAACTTTTACCATATTAAACTAAAAAAAAAATAAAGAATAAGTATATACTCGTACGTATAAATGAGCGTGGTTAGTTGTTGAGTATGTAATAATTTTAATTTGGGTTAAATTGAGTGTCTCTTGATGTTATATAGTCATTGAGTGCTGAAGTAGAGTTGATGATTTCGTTGATGTTGTTGGAAAGGTGTAGGTTACTAGTTGAGTGGTTATCATAAATTGATTGTTGTGTTGTTTCGGTTTCCATCACATTCGAAGCATCGTTAAGTGCAGGGATCTAAGTGTTATAGGAAACTGTATAATTTTCGAAGCGGAATGACGGAGTCGTCGGAATGTGAGAGTAATTTTTTTGAGTGGTTTTTGCGATAGTAGTGTCAATTGAATTTTCTGTTGTGTCCCTAAGTTGATGTTGCCAATTGGTGGTGGTGTTGGCGGAGCAAAAATCTGGTTTGGTTTTCTTCTTGTTCATTGTTTGATGTTGATTTTCTCGACGAGATTGTTTTTCGTTTCGTTTCGCACTATTTTCTTTGATTGCATTGGCAAAAGAGTTGGAGGTAGGGACGAAGGGGTTGCGTTCTTTATAGATTTTGTTAGCTTCTCGTAGAGTACATTTTTCTTGGGTTTTGATTTTCATGATTTCCTTCGCTTGTTGGTATTTCTGCCACGAATTGGATGAGGCTGTGTGATCGCCCGCACAGTTGGCACAGAAAATTCTCGTGCAGGGAGCGGGAGTATGAGGGGTGAGGTTACATTTTTCACAGGCTTCCGAATTTGTACAAAATTTCATCGTGTGTCATAATACTTGACATTTTTTGCATCTCATCGGGTTCGGGTAATAGGGTCAAACTTGGGTGGTGATCCAAGCTATGTCGATCTTATCCGGGAGGAAATAGCTGTCGAAGGATATTAAAATGACTCCTGTATGCTTTTTAGCTCCTTCAATAGTACGTTGGAATTTGTAAACGCTGGTTACATTACAATCTTTCAACCCTTCTACGATTTCGTTTTCTGGGACGTTGTTCAGGAACGGTGCATATACAGTGCCTTTCACACAGTTGAGATTTTCGTGATAACTGGCAGTGATTTCACATAGGCCAGGTAATATTTGAGATGTGAGGAACTTTTTGGCGTAGTCACGATTTTTCACAAGTATTACCAAACTGCCGTCGGATTATTGGGTAATGGAATTAATTTCCTTGCATATTGTTAGTAACGAGTTATGTACCGCGAACACTGAATAGTCGGAGAAGGATTTATTGGTGTCTTTGGGCTTTAATGTAACAAATTTAGGATCATCTTTTTTTTCACCGGGAGTTGAGGATAATCCTCAGTGATATTCACAGTTTTTTTCTTTTGGCACGGCAGGGGGGGGGGGGGATTACAGAGCAAATCTATTATCCCCCAGTATTGTGGCCCCCGGGGCCATAACCGAGAATTGACTTGTACACACGCGATAATTTAACGTATCGGTGACACAAAGAATAGAAACCGGCTTGTTGTTGGTTTTTTTTTACTACGAAAAAAGAATTTAGTCAACAATAGTATACACACAGCGACTGTACGGTATGACTGCTAGTCGAAGACTGCGTTAAGCAATTTATTGTAATTAATGCAAGTAAATTATTGTTTGTTTTCAAGTTTTTTATTATTTGTTGAAATCCAAAAACTTTAAATTTTTTAAAGTGGGCGTGGCTTCACCCCTTTTATAGTGGAATATTCCACACAACTTTTTATGCCATAACTCCGCCAAAAATTGATTTGTTCTATATACAAAGCTAACTGTTTGCTGTAAAAATGGGTGAAATCGGTTAATGTCTACGCCCAGTTTTTAAACATAGTTCTGAAAAATTTTTTTGTAAAATTTAAAAAGCGAAATTTCTACAACTAAGCAAGTTATATCAATCAGATTTTGCACACATAATAAGCTTTTTAAGAAAAACTCGGCCGCAAAAAAATGTTTTCAGTTTTGAAGAAGTAGAAATTTCTGCTATTTTCAAAAGCAATCGCTTATAATTCAATATTGATATTTCAATGAAAATTGGTCAGCTGCTTTTCAGTAGTATATATTATACTCCTGCCAAATCGGGAAACACGCAAGCAAAATATTCGGGCACGTAGTTAATAGCCCACTGCAATAGCGAAGTTATATATCTTTTTTTGATTTCCATACCTTTTAAAAACATTAAATGTATGTAAGTATGAGAACAAGAAGAGAAAAGTTCACTAAAATAATCAGCACGATCAGCGGAGTCGATTTAGCCATGCCCGTCTCTCCATCCGTCTGTCTGTCCGTCCGTCTGTCTATTTGAACGCAAACTAGTCTCTCAGTTTTACAAAAGAATGCTCAAATTCGTCGTTTGCTTTCGCCATTTTATAATATACTAGCAAACCCGGTAGACGTTGCTTTCGTTTTGATACATAGAAAACATCTATATATAACTTGAACCAAATAAACTCCTAACTATACCGAACTGCAGCTTTATATAACCTGGGGGCTTTTCCAAAAGTTATATACAGACTGTGTCGTACCCAGCGAACTCCTGAGCCTATCGTGAAAGTTCAAGAGCAAAACAAAACACAAAATATGTGGGCGTGGCTCCGCTCACTTTTGAAAAATTATGTAGATATTGACTAAGTGACACATACTCGTATATCCAAATTTCATTAATTTAAACCAAGAAGTGCGGAGTTAAGACGAATTGAAACTTTATATACCCTGGGGCGTCGCTCCGCCTACCTTTCCAAAGCAATATATTGTCTATGCTGTACCCAGTGAACCCAAGTATATATTGTGAAAATTTCATAAAGATCGGTTGAGTTCTTTGGCGCCTATAAAAGACACATATTTTTTATATCTATTTTTGTTACGCACACAAGGTATATTACTTCATTCGGCATAAACGAATCGAGATATATATTTATTAATATATATCAAAACGTTCAGGATGAAAAGTAAAATATCAGGGCAAGTAGTTAATAGCCCACTGCAAAAGCGAAGTTGTATATATGTTTTGATATTCATACCTTTCATGAACATGAAATGTTTCTACGTATACTGAAATGATCAGGAGGATGAGCTGAGTCGATGTAGGCATGCCCGTCTCTTGATTCGTCTATCTGTCTGTCCGGCTGTCTATTTGAACGCAAATTCAAACTGAAAGTATTAAAATAGACCTGCGTAAATTGGGATGACTTAATAGATCACTACTAAGTATATAATGTTCGGTTCCACCCGAACTTAGACTTCCTTACTTGTTTTATTTCGGAATTCATATATTTTACTGCCCTATGGAATTTAAAGAAGTATTTAGGTTAAAGAAGTATGTATGCTAATTTTTTTAGAAGTTCATATCAAGAATATTCTTCCTTTTTATTTAAAATTTTACGAATATTCCAAAATGTTGGTGGATATACCACTGTTGATTTAACTCCGAAAATGTAGTTTTTCTTTATCTATTTAAACATATTCGAACTTTTAATACTTATAGACTTTTTAAGGCTCTCTTAGTATTGAGGTATTTCTTCTAAACATTTTAGCATTCTTAACTTCAAGGAAAAGCTGTCGTCCTTTGCATAAAGTGTAGAAAGTTTTTCGCTTTGAATTTTTCGCCATAAGATTTGTCCGAAATGAAAAAAGCATCCTTTATTGATGATACTAGGGAAGTATGATTTTGTTATAGAAATGATTGCCGTTTCGGAATCAAATATAATATATTCCGGGTTAAGATGTACATTATTGTCGCAGGAAATTCTCAAAATTTCATAAAATCTTCTTCGTAACATTGTTTACTTTTACTACTCATTATACAATAAATGACGGGAAACACATCTCATTTATGTATGCATGAATCGTGAATAATTATCGCGTGATTCTTGGCACAACTGTGAAGGTTCCATCCATCAGCCAAACTCGGGACCTCCTAAAACTCTAAGGTTTTGAATGCTACCAAATATTAAAATTCGTTCTTCTAAAAACTCTTATCAGCTAACCGCCGCTCGCGGTACGTACACTCTGCATTCATTTTCACAATTGAAAACTCAGCATTTATAATTTGCGAAGGTTTCAAGGTGCCATTTTTAGATTGCTGTTTCAAATGAGCAGTTGGTTTGGAAACTTCTTTCCTGTAGGCCAATGGATCGTGGGAATGTGAAGTTACTGGTTTCGTTATCTTATGCTCGTTTCAGGTTTCGCACATCCATTAAAACATGCCCTTATATTTTTTTTTTCAAGATGAAACGCAAATCCATCTGGGGTAAATTTTTTTTTGCCTTTATTAGATTTCACTATTTCCGCTTTCATTATTTATCGAAGAATAGTAAAAGTTTAACTGAAACAAAACTCAATTACAATCTACAAAAATGCGCAATTAAAACTACAAAAACTAAGGTAACTTAGATTTAAAAAAAAAATATCTGAGGTGAAAAAAGTTTACCTCAGACTATTCCAGGGTAAACAAGTAAAGAAGTCTAAGTTCGGGTGGAACCGAGCATTATATACCTAGTATTGATCTATTATAGCATACCAATTTACGCAGGTCTATTTTAATGCTTTTCGGTTCGTATTATAAAGCCAGCTGATTGTTTTCAATAAAAACACTTCTGTTATGCATTTTGAGGGGTAAATTAATTAAAAAACAATTAAGGAAGTATCGGCCTGTGAATCCCGTTATTAATACTCAACCACCTGAATTGGCTGAAGAGGAGCGTGTACTTCCGAGGGAGACTAGAGTCATACTGGCAAAACTTCGCTCTGGATATTGTAATAGGTTAAACTCTTACTTATCCAGACTGAATCCCAACATACCAAATACATGCCCTGCATGTGGCATGACCCCTCATGATACCATGCATCTCTTCTCCTGTTCAGTTGAACCCACTCTTCTAACACCTATATCACTCTGGTCCAACCCTGTGGAAACTGCGCGTTTCCTCGGACTTCCGTTAGAAGAGCCTGATGACAATTTAGAGTGATCGAGCCCATTGGGCAGGGCGAAGCTCTGTTAACAACAACAACAACAACAACAAGTTCGGGTGGGACCGAACATTATATACCTAGTAGTGATTTTTTATGGCATCCCAATTTACGCAGGTCTATTTTAATAGTTTCAGTTCTTATTTGCGTTCAAATAGACAGACGGACAGACAGATAGACGTATCGAGAGACGGACATGCCTACATCGACTCAGCTCATCCTCCTGATCATTTCAGTATACGTACAAACATTTCATGTTCTTGAAAGGTATGAATATCAAAAAAGATATACAACTTCGCTTTTGCAGTGGGGTATTAACTACTTTCCCGGATATTTTACTTTTCATCCTGAACGTTTTGATATACATTAATAAATATATATCTCGATTCGTTTATGCCGAATGAAGTAAAATACCTTGTGTGCGTAAGAAAAATAGATATAAAAAGAATGTCTTTCATAGGCGCCAAAGAACTCAACCGATCTTTATGAAATTTTCACAATATATACTTGGGTTCACTGGGTATAGCATAGACAATATCTAGTTTTGGAAAAGTAGGCGGAGCCACGCCCCCAGGCTATATAAAGTTTCAGTTCGTCATAACTCCGAACTTTTTTGGTCTAAAATAATGAAATTTGGATATGTGTGTCACTTAGTCAATATCTACATAATTTTTCAAAAGTGGGCGGTGCCACGTCCACATATTTTGTGTTTCGTTTTGCTCTTGAACTTTCACGATAGGTTCAGGAGTTCGCTGGGTACGACACAGTCTGTATATAACTTTTGGAAAAGCCCCCAGGTTATATAAAGCTGCAGTTCGGTATAGTTAGGAGTTTATTTGGTTCAAGTTAATGACATTTTATATATAGGTGTGTTCTATGTATCAAAACTTCAAAACAACGTCTACCGGGTTTGCTAGTATATTATAAAATGGCGAAAGCAAACAACGAATTTCAGCATTCTTTTGTAAAACTGAGAGACTAGTTTGCGTTCAAATAGACAGACGGACAGACAGACAGACGGACGGAGAGATGGGCATGGCTAAATCGACTCCGCTCATCGTGCTGATCATTTTAGTGAACTTTTATTTTCTTGTTTTCGTACTTACATACATTTAATGTTTATGAAAGGTATGAAAATCAAAAAAGATATATAACTTCGCTATTGCAGTGGGCTATTAACTACGTGCCCGAATATTTTGCTTGTGTGTTTACCGATTTGGCCAATTTTTGGCAGGAGTATAATACATACTACTGAGAAGCAGCTGACCAATTTTCATTGAAATATCAAGATTGAATTATAAGCGATCGCGTTTGAAAATAGCAGAAATGTTATGCTGAAAAGTGGGCGGCGCCACGCCTACTTTTTTAAAATTGACAAAACTTTTTTGCGCCGAGTTTTTCTTAAACTTGCTTAGTTGTAGAAATATCGCTTTTTAAATTTTGCAGACAAATTTTTCAGAACTATGTTAAAAAACTGGCGTGGACATTTACCGATTTCGCCCATTTTTACAGCAAACAGTTACCTTTATATATAGAATATTATCACCAAGTTTCGTTTCGACAAATCAATTTTTGGCGGAGTTATGGCATAAATAGTTTTGTGGAATAGTCCACAAATGGGCGGGGCCACGCCCATTTTCGAAAATTTTAAGTTTTTGGATTTCTTTGCTTACGGAAACCTTAAAAGTGAAATATAAACGATGTAAAGCTATTTTGCGCAAAGTTGTTGCCTATTTAATATATTTACGATCCTCTTCAAAATCTTTCATATAAAACCTTAACCGATCCCGCCAATTTTTTCCTGGAACATTCCTTGCGTACCTGGAAACCTGCGTGCTGAATTTCGTTTCGATTTATTGAACGGTTTTTGATTTATGATTAATACTATTTCTAAATTTAACTTAATCAAAAGTGGGCGGTACCAAGCCCGTTTTAAAAAATTTCTTGAAAAATTTATTTTATGCCTCAATCTCAATGTAGTCACTAAATTGTATCCTTATAGGTGTATTATGTACTGAGTAATCACTTTTTTTGTGTTTTCGAAAACATTATATATATAAAAAGTGTGCGTGGCTTTCGTCCGATTTCGCCCATTTTAAACAGCGCTCGGAGATGAATGCCAAGGAACCCGCATGCCAAGTTTCATTAAGATATCTCAAAATTTACTCAAGTTATCGTGTTCACAGACGGACGAACAGACGGACGGACATGGCTTAATCAATTTCTCTTTTCGTCCTGAACATTTTGATACACATAAGTCTATATCTATCTCGATCCGTTTATGCCGTTACGTAATGCCGTTAGGCGACTAAAGTGAATATACCTTGTGTGCGTAGCACTACTAGGTATAAAAAATATAAATGTATGGAGCGATATACAACATATCATCATAAACATCCTAAGAGATTTTTGCGCCGAGCCTCTCTTCCAATTTGTGGTGCGCCCTTTTAAATTTTTTTCTACAAATTGGCGGGACCTACAGCTTTTTGCCGATTTCAAACGGCATCTACAAAGGAGATGCGTTTTTGTTGAAAAGCCTTCCATAGCAGAAAGACACTGGCAGAATTTGCCAAACCACTGAGGAGGGTCGACCCCGTTTTGAAAAACTTTTTCAAACAACTTTTGATGTTACCTGTCCCAGGACTCGAACCTTGGACGTTCAGTGTGGTAGGCCGTCAACATTAATTTATTTGTATATAAATAGCTTCCCTGTCAACAACGACTTTCTTCGATCACGGGCTCTTCGATAGTGAACTATAAATGATATAAAGCTTTTGTACGCCAAGTTGTTGGCTATTAAATATATCTATGATCCTTTTCAAAATCTTTCGTATAAAAGTGGGCGTGGTTCTTAGCCGATTTCGCCTATACATACCTTGTATAAATATTAATGTGTGCTAAATTTCGTTTCTATATCTTGAACGGTTTTTGATTTATGGTTAAATATTATTTCTAATTTTGACTTAATCAAAAGTGGGCGGTGTCACTCCCATTTTCAACAATTCTTTAAAAAAATTATTTTCTACCCTAACATTAATGTACACACCAAATATAATCTTTATAAGTGTATTATGTGCTGAACAATCACTTTTTTGTATTTTCGAAAATATTCTATGTATGAAAAGTGGGCGTGGCTATCATCTGATATCGCCCATTTACATAGCGCTCGGAGATGAGTGCCAAGGAACCTGCAATGCAGGGCCTGCATACCAAATTTCATTAAGATATCTCAAAATTTATTCAAGTTATCGTATTAACAGACGGACGGACGGACATGGCTTAATCAATTTCTTTTTTCCTCCTGAACATTTTGATATATATAAGTAAATATCTATCTCGATCCGTTTATGCCGTTACGCGACTAAGGTAAATGTACCTTGTCTGCGTAGCACTACTAGGTATAACAAGTAAGCAAGTCTAAGTTCGGGTGGAACCGAACATTAAATACCTAGTAGTGATCTATTATGTCATCCCAATTTACGCAGGTCTATTTTAATACTTTCAGTTCATATTTGCGTTCAAATAGACAGCCAGACAGACAGACAGATAGACGTGTCGAGAGACGGACATGCCTACATCGACTCAGCTCATCCTCCTGATCATTTCAGTATACGTACAAACATTTCATGTTCATGAAAGGTATGAATATCAAAAAAGATATACAACTTCACTTTTGCAGTGGGGTATTAACTACTTGCCCGGATATTTTACCTTTCATCCTGAACGTTTTGAAATACATTAATAAATATATATCTCGATTCGTTTATGCCGAATGAAGTAATATACCTTGTGTGCGTAACAAAAATAGATATAAAAAATGTGTGTCTTTTATAGGCGCCAAAGAACTCAACCGATCTTTATGAACTTTTCACAATATATACTTGGGTTCACTGGGTACAGCATATTTTGTGTTTTGTTTTGCTCTGGAATTTTCACGATAGGTTCAGGAGTTCGCTGGGCACGACACAGTCTGTATATAACTTTTGGAAAAGCCCCCAGGTTATATAAAGCTGCAGTTCGGTATAGTTAGGAGTTTATTTGGTTCAAGTTAATGACATTTTATATATAGGTGTGTTCTATGTATCAAAACTTCAAAACAACGTCTACCGGGTTTGCTAGTATATTATAAAATGGCGAAAGCAAACAACGAATTTCAGCATTCTTTTGTAAAACTGAGAGACTAGTTTGCGTTCAAATAGACAGACGGACAGACAGACAGATGGACGGAGAGACGGGCATGGCTAAATCGACTCCGCTCATCGTGCTGATCATTTAAGTGAACTTTTCTCTCCTTGTTCTCATACTTACATACATTTAATGTTTATGAAAGGTATGAAAATCAAAAAAGATATACAACTTCACAATGGAAACCGAAAAAGACGGAGGAATCAATTATCTGGACCTCACAATAAGTATTGATAAAGCTAGCAATAAATTCAACTACGACATATATAGGAAACCAACGGCCACCGACACCATAATACATAATACCTCGAACCACCCACAACAACTTAAAAATGCAGCGCTAAGGCACTTAGTACAAAGATTGGAAAGAACACCTCTTATAAAAGAAGCATATAGAAGAGAGCTTGGAATAATATATAACATCGCTACAAACAACGGATATAAAAAAGCACTAGTAGATAAACTCAGGAGAGACCTTAGAGAACAAAAAAGAAACAATGGAGAAGAAAGTACACAAACCTGGACGACAATGACATATACTGGAAGGGCAACATATAAATTAGCAAATTTCCTTAGAAAATACAACATCAACACAGCGTTCAAAACATCGAACAATTTAGGACGGAAGCTAAGAACCAAAACTAACTCAGAAGATCCATTTAGCAGCCATGGTGTATACAAGCTCACTTGTGAATGCCAGAACAGTTACATAGGACAAACCGGACGACAAGTAAGAACGAGGTTCAGAGAACACATTAGAGATTACAACAAAAAGATACGGAATCCAACCATCATACCAGAGTCCAACTTTGCGAATCACATGGCGGAGAATAAATGCCCCCCGGAAACATCAAAAAAACAGTCAAGGTCCTACATGTACAAGCAAAAGGCAGATGTCTGAACGTACTCGAAAACATGGAAATCTACAAACAAAAAACATTCGACGGTAGAATAATAAACGAACAGACAAACACTGTTTCCGACACAATATTCGAACCTTTAAAATTGGTTTACAAAAACAAAGCAACCACTCAGGTACAACAAACACACACGCACCGACAAATAAGCACAAAACAGCAAAAGATCAAAAACAACAAACAAGCAAAAAAGGTCAAACAACAAAAATCACCAACTTTAACCTGCCTCAGTCAACCACAAAAAAACCGATCGATGCAAACCACCCCCGTTTCTGAATGTACCCACACATCACATGCACACACGTACACAAACAGATACCCATGCTGACGTTACCTGCTACCTACTATAAATACAAGACAAACGACCACAACAGATCAGAACGAAAATCGACACTGATGATGGCACAACGCCGAAACCGGTTTGTCTCAAAACCAAATTTGACAAGGGATGACGAAAAATCGTTCCAATATACATCATATACAACTTCGCTATTGCAGTGGGCTATTAACTACGTGCCCGAATATTTTGCTTGTGTGTTTCCCGATTTGGCTAATTTTTGGCAGGAGTATAATACATACTACTAAGAAGCAGCTGACCAATTTTCATTGAAATATCAATATTGAATTATAAGCCATTCCCTTTGAAAATAGCAGAAATTTTATGGTGAAAAGTGAACCTATTTCTTCAAAATTTACAAAATTTTTTTTGTGGCCCAGTTTTTCTTAAAAAGCTTATTATGTGTGCAGAATCTGATTGATATAACTTGTTTACTTGTGGAAATATCGCTTTTTAAATTTTACAAACAAATTTTTCAGAACTATGTTAAAAAACTGGGCGTGGCCATTTACCGATTTCCCCAATTTTTACAGCAAACAGTTACCTTTATATGTAGAACATTATCACCAAATTTCGTCTCGACAAATCAATTTTTGGCTGAGTTATGGCATAAAAAGTTTTGTGGAATAGTCCACTATAAAAGGAGCGGGGCCACGCTCATTTTTGAAAATTTTAAGTTTTTGGATTTTTTTGTTTACGGAAACTTAAAAAGTGAAATATAAATGATGTAAAGCTATTTTACGCAACATATCTACGATCCTCTTCAAAATCGTTCATATAAAAGTGGGCGTTGACCTTAACCGATCCCTCCCATTTTTTCCTGGAACAATCCTTGCATACCTGGAAACCTGCGTGCTCAATTTCGTTTCGATATCTTGAACGGTTTTTGATTTATGATTAATATTATTTCTTAATTTGACTTAATCAAAAGTGTGCGGTGCCAAACCCATTTTCAAAAATTTCTTCAAAAATTTATTTTATGCCTCAATCTCAATGTATTTACCAAATTTTATCGTTATAGGTGTATTATGCACTTTTTTTGTGTTTTCGCAAATATTCTATATACGTAAAAAGTGGGCGTGGCTATCTTCCGATTTCGCCCATTTTAAATAGCGCTCGGAGAGGAGTGGCAAGGAACCCGCATACCAAATTTCATTAAAATATCTCAAAATTTACTCAAGTTATCGTGTTCACAGACGGACGGACGGACGGACGGACGCACGTGGCTTAATCAATTTCTCTTTTCGGACTGAACATTTTGTTATATATAAGTCTATATCTATCTCGATCCGTTTATACCGTTACGTACTGCCATTAGGTGACTAAAGTTAATATACCTTGTGCGTAGCACTACTAGGTATAAAAATTTCGCATCAAAAATACAAAAACTAAGGTAACTCAGATTTAAAAAAGAAAACACTACTAAGAAATTTAAAAATTTCAGTTTTTATTTTTTTTTTTCGGTGCCTGCTCTATTCAAAACTGTACACGGCATTCAACCTTGTGCTTGAAGAAAAAATTTCTAAATTATTACAACTTGTTTCCGACATTTTCGACCTTCTTTCGACTTTTTTATTTCGGTAAAAAGATATTTGGAATACTATTTGGCGCCTTGTCAAAATCTGGTCGATGGTAGGTTTGCCAGGGGTTTCTCTGTATCGCGATGCGAAAGCAAATGATATTCGTAAGCTGTCAAATTACACACATTCTTTTTCAATTGCGAAAGAAATTTCATTCGCTGATAAGGGCCAATCAGTTTGTCTAAGGTAGGCTGCAGTCTTCCGCACAATACGCTTCATAGGACCTTATATGCAATACTAAGGAGGCTGATCCCTAGATAATTGGTGCAGATTGTATGATCTCCTTTCTTTATTTATTTATTTATTTTAATTGTTAGTCTTTGGACTTAGATAACATCTTTGAGTTTCCAAATGATTACATTTGCAGTAATAATTTTTTTAATTTTAATATATTTTTACAGTCTTTTATATCAATTGTAGTTCATTATATTCTCTTATTCACTTATAAAAACGAAAAATTTTATTTTTTAATATTTTTGACTTCTTCATCGCTGTTAGATCGTGCATTAGTATAATTTTGTTGGACATTCCATTACTCACTTTTACCAGAATAAAAAATTCTAGCCCGGCAATGGGATGTGAGTTATTTAAATTTTTTAGAGGATTGTAAATAACCTTGTATGAAAAATGTTTTCCAGTACGTACTGTGTACTGCGAATGCTGAATGACTTTTGATCCCGTTTGGTAATAAAATTAACTGTCTGGCAAGAGTTGTCATTACATACTTTATTCTTCTTATATTCTTTTCTTTATAACAGTGTTATATACAGACAGCCGCCTTTAAAAAGATAAATAACTCCCGTTAAATTGACCGACAACATTATCCTAAAACGCGATCTGACCGCGATAAAAAATTCGCTAATATTTAAAAATTTTCGAATAAAAACAGGGTACCATCTTGTATATCTATTTCAAAAATTGGCAAAATCAGATCGGTCAATCACGAGAAAGTGTTTATTTTATAGCTATAACTTAGAAAATAATTCGAGTTTCTAAAAATTGTGAAATATGTATTTTTTCAATCGTTCTGAGCCTATTTTCTTAAAATACATGACCTTCGAAAAAATTTTAGGTGGCTCACGTCACAAATTTTTACCCAACTATGAAAATCGTTATCACATCTAACACGGCCTTTGAAATAACTCACCAGGTCACCTAATTTCATTTTGTGTATAAATTCTCATTTTAGGTATTTAACAATTTGCTTCACACTAAGCCAGTTTAAACTTTTAGCAGTTCCTGGATTGGAGTATCAAAGCGTTTTTTGAGAATGAGCTTACGACTTCTCGAATTTGTTCGAGAAGAAATTTCTTGCGAGTATCGGCTTCTTCCGAGAGTCTCGTATCTCGAAGTCTCGTGAGATTCTTGACATTCGATTTAATCGCTGCATTGGCAGAATTATATTCACTGTGTTATTTTTTACTTGTGCTTTCTTTGTTCATTATTTGGCTTTTGCAAAAATAAGTATAATTTTCTTCATAATATTGAAATTTTCCTATCCGAAGGGATAACAGCATTTCTTTATATACATTCATCTTTTCAATCAACGGGTAAAACATTTTACTTTTACCCATAAGATGCCGCTAGAAAGAAACTGGGTATGGCGGTATGCAACAAACACGAATATTGAAGCCAATTGCGATCTTTACAATATCGACATTTGCTGTAAATGAAGCAGCACAAAATGTCCGCAAAATTTCAAGCGAGGCTAGCAGAAATACATAAGTAGGTTGTCCAGAAAATTTTTTACTGGAACTCTCGATTAAAATATGTACTCACATGTGTATTATCCTTAGCCACAAATCGAATAACCGAGAAATGCCTTACAACAAACCGGCAATAAAACGCATACCCAATGAAAGAACGGAGGTCATACAAGTTAAGGTGCGCTCCATTACTAATGCTACTATACAAAATTTTCACCATGCCCAACTATGATTGTAACAATAAAGTTATCGAGTTGAGAATTTGCTATTTCCACACATGATCCAACTACAACAGGTCGTAGGAGCTCGACAAACATACAGACACACAAAAATTTTCCATGTATTTTGTTTTTGTAATTTGTGAGTTTAACGTCAAAATCGTACTGAGAAATGAGTGTAATGTCAAAATTCGAGACAAAAGTAAAAATCAGCTGGTCTATTAACACGACCTGTATTATTGGATCATGTTTCCACTCAAGTCAAACGCAATCATGCGATGAATGCAAACGAATGAATGAAAACAAAACGCAGAAGTACAAACAAACGTTTTCCAAAGAAAAACTACATTAATTAGCTGGCATACCTCAGCATTGACAAAAAACACGGACTCATCGATGACCTTGAATTTTTGGTCACGTAGGCATTAGAGGTTTGATGGAATAAGATCGAGTGACAGAAAGTAGAATATCATTTGGCCATAGTATATGTCTACTAGTAGCGCAACTTACTCCGAATCTGTACACACACACAAACCACACAGGGTGAATTGTATGCAATAATAAAACAATGAAATTTAAATGCAGCAATATTGAACATGAAGACTTGAAACTCCCAAATTATTGAATATAAAGCAGTTATAATACGTTATCAGTTATTATAGAATGTATATTTCAGTTTAAATTGAAGTTTTTAGTTGTAGTTTTTACTTTAAAGCAACTCTGAACGCGATTTCCTTCATTACACTCTCTCGGAGTACATTCATCCACTGCCTTCCACTCCGATTCGCAAAAGAAGATGCCAAACTAGTACGGGTAAACAATGCATTTGGGATAGAGCGAGTAACATCGTTGTTAAACGAGAAACCCTTTTCCTTAATAAAAACGAATCAAATCGTGAAAGAAAAAGTGATTTCATTAATTGGCGCCCGAGCTAAAGGACTTTTAAAGGATTCCTGCAACCAAACTACATGATCCTATGATCTAGAGAATGCAGCACTTCACGAAGAAAACTAAAATCATATCCACAAATTAAAACTATCATAAGACACATTTTTTATGTAAGTATTAATTCAAAATCCTTAAAAGTGAATATTATATGACAAAATGGTAATACTAATAAAATATGAATATTAATGAAGAAGAAATTGCGTTAAAAAATATATGAGATTATCCGTTTACTTTGCAAAAACTTTTTGAGAATAACGTTTAGTGAAAAACAAGGTCACTCTGGAAACAATAATAGCTTAACATAGTTGAAAGAAATGTTAGTAACTGAAATTTAGGATATTAAATTTAAATTTAAAGTTCGCTTTCGTTAGCACGCACGTGCGTTTCCTGTACAACTATAATTGCTTGAAGCTATTGTGTAAATTTAAGTTCTATACCCCATACTCTTTTCGTGTTTAAATTTCTAATAATATCTATCTCATCAACATGCTCGTTAGTAGAGAACAAGTTTTAGAAATAGTGAACACATCTACAGAGCGTATTATGCAGGCATTTTCCGAGCAGCTTAGGGAATAACAGCCCTTGATGAATAATAATGCCAGTTTAGATTTAATTGGCGACGGCGAGTACCGAAGAAGATTTAATGATGAGCTGTATGAACTTTACGCAGACGCCGACATAGTTCAGCGAATTAAAACACAGCTGGCTAGGTCACGTAGTGCGAATGTGCGAAGATGCTCCCGCCCAGAAGGTATTCTTATCGGCACCCGCCGGTGAAAGCAGAGGAAGAGGGAGACCACCACTCCGATGGAAGGACCAAGTGGAGACCGATTTGCGATCCCGCGGTGTTTCCAATTGGCGCAACGAAGAAACGACTGGCGAGCTATGTTGGACGGTCAAAATCGCCCAGGCGGTTAGATGACCATTTAAAGAAGAAGAAGATTTAATTAAGCCACTCCCAGAATGTAAAGGTGGCTCCTAATCATATCCAGCGTGGCGCTAGGCAGCAAAGTTCGCAATGGATTATTTATAGGAGGCCATTATACGTTTTGGAAAACGAGCTCAGTGTTTTGAGACAATTAATGCTCTGAATGACTATATAATGCTGAGACTATTGATGTTCTTAATGAACGTGCAAGTGAGAACGAACTACGAGTCTTTATATCTGGGCTTCGTCGTCCAATGTGCGACATTTTATTTTCGGCAAGACCAAACGAGCTACTATCAGGACTTGCAATAGCTCAGGAGCTCGAAACTAGTCACATGCGTCATGATTTCGCTCGAGCTTTTGCTGTAGGCAATGCTGTAAAGACAATACCCCAGCATCAACCTATCCTCCGAAAAACCAGAACAGCACACATTATTTTAGAAATACTAACGACAGACCAACACCCATGGAAATCGACCACATTACCTCACTATACCATAGACGTGCCAATCCTCAAATACAATACAATCCAAATGATCAACAAAATAAATTTACTTCTCAATCATATCCACTAGTAAGAAACTCCTCAGCCTATGGTATTTAAGAGATCATGCTAACAATCATCGTCAAATCATACACCTCTTAACAAAACACAAAGATTAACTTAATGCCGAAAAGGAAGTATTTAGTGAAACTGGAAAGTATAGTGACGATTATCTTAATGAATACTATAAAAATTATGCTGAAAGCTAATACGTTGCTACTGATGCTCACACTTATAACCACAGCGAAATCAATGCCGAACAGGTCGAAGATATCAATTTTTTAAACTAGAATCGATCCTACCGTTTATAACAAAAAATTTTAAAAGCGGTCAGGATTATTTCATTTAACCCTTTCCATTTCTTCAAGGAATTAGTCCTATTGACATACCCTTTAAGTTAAAATCCATCAATGGTACCTAGACATACAGACAGACAGATAGACGTATCGAGGAACGGACATGGCTACATCGACTCAGCTCATCCTCCTGATCATTTCAGTATACGTACAAACATGTTATGTTCATGAAAGGTATGAAAATCAAAAACGATATATAACTTCGCTATTGCAGTGGGCTATTAATATTAACTACGTGCCCGAATATTTTGCTTGTGCGTTTCCCGATTTGGCTAATTTTTGGCAGGAGTATAATACATACTACTGAGAAGCAGCTGACCAATTTTCATTAAAATATCAAGATTGAATTACAGGGTGTTTTTTTATAGGTTTGTTTTTCGAATAGAGATAAAACTGGCATTTTGTGGTCAAATCTGGCAACTCTAATGTCATTTATGTTCAGTTTGGTTTGCCATTTCATCATGAACAGGTTGACAAAAGAACAACGCTTGCAAATCGTGCAAATTTATTTCGAAAATAATGGTTCAGTTCGCGAAGTTTACCGTGAGCTCCGTCCATTTTATGGTCGACATAATCGTCCATCAGAGCAATTAATTCGGTTAACCATGGATCGTTTTCGCACTACGTTTACTCTATGTGATAATACGCATCCGCAGAGACGTCGAACAGTGCGCACCGAAGAAACAATTGCCGCTGTAGAGCAAAGTGTTGAAGAGGACCCGAATGAATCGATTCGCCACCGTGCACAGCAATTGGAGCTTTGTCCATCAACTTTATGGAAGATTTTGCGCAAAGATCTTGACTTGCGACCTTACAAGATCCAGCTTGTGCAAGAATTAAAGCCGCGATGGGCCGAAAATGAGATTGATTTCGATGCTGATTTTCATCGCAAAATTTTGTTCAGTGATGAGGCTCATTTTTGGTTGAATGGCTACGTCAACAAGCAAAATTGCCGCATTTGGAGTGAAGGGAATCCACATGAGACCCTTGAAACGCCATTACATCCACAAAAACTGACTGTTTGGTGTGCTCTATGGGCTGGTGGAGTCATTGGGCCATACTTCTTCCGCAATAATGCTGGAGAGGCAGCTACCGTTAATGGAGACCGGTATAGAGCCATGATATTTTGTTCCCGAATTGGATGGCATGAATGTGGATGAGTTGTGGTTCCAACAAGACGGCGCTACATGCCACACAGCGCACGTCACAATCGATTTATTGAAGGAAACATACGATGAGCGCATAATTTCGCGGAATGGACCTGTCAATTGGCCACCAAGGTCGTGTGATTTGACACCATTGGATTATTTTCTTTGGGGATATGTGAAGTCGCTCATCTACACCAACAAACCAGAAACGTTAGGGGAATTGGAAGCCAACATTCGTGGCGTTATTGCCGACATACGGCCCCATATGCTCGAAAAAGTGGTTGAATATTGGACCTGTAGAATTGGCTTTATTCGAGCCAGCCGCGGCGGCCACATGCCCGAAATCATATTTAAACATTAATGGCATAAAATTATCCTTCCAATAAAGCCAAATTGATGGACCTTAAAACGATTATCTTGTGTTTTATTTTAATTCGAAGTTCTATACCCCTAAAAAAAAACACCCTTTATAAGCGATTGCCTTTGAAAGTAGCAGAAATTTTATGCTGAAAAGTGGGCTCCGCCACGCCTACTTCTTCAAAATTGACAAAATTTTTTTGCTGCCGAGTTTTTCTTAAAAAGCTTATTATGTGTGCAAAATCTGATGGATATAACTTGCTTGGTTGTAGAAATATCGTTTTTTAAATTTTACAAACAAATTTTTCAGAACTATGTTAAAAAACTGGGCGTGGACATTACCCGATTTCGCCAATTTTTACAGCAAACAGTTACCTTTATATATAGAACATTATCACCAAATTTTGTTTCGACAAATCAATTTTTGACGGAGTTATGGCATAAAAAGCTTTGTGGAATAGTCCACTATAAAGGAGGCGGGGCCACGCCCATTTTCGAATTTTTTATTTTTTTTATTTCTTAGTTTACGAAACTTTAAAAGTGAAGTATAAATGATGTAAAGCTATTTTACGCAAAGTTATTGCCTATTTAATATATCTACGATCCTCTTCAAAATCTTTCATATAAAAGTGGGCGTAGACCTGGAAACCTGCGTGTTCAATTTCGTTTCGATATCTTGAACCGTTTTTGATTTATGATTAATATAATTTCTAAATTTGACTTTTTCAAAAATTCCTTGAAAGTTTTATTTTATGCCTCAATCTCAATGTATACACAAAGTTTTATCCTAATAGGTGTATTATGTACTTATTAATCATTATAATAATTTACAAAAAAACAGCACAAGCCAGCAGGTACAGCAACACAACACGTAACAATGAACAAGCAAAAACAAAACATGAACCAAACGGCAAAAATCACCGATTTCTACCTACCGCTTAGCTAACAAGCGGTATGTCCTCATACCTACAAAAACAACCCTTGGGGCAGATAACAATTCGGACGTATCAATACCGCGGACACACACACGCATATTAACGTTACCTACCACGGAGATATAGATTGACATTAGCTGCCACAGCACCCATGGACTATAAAAACAACGAAACGGATAGACACAGACCAGAACGAAACGGATAGACACAGACCAGAACGAAACAAGGCATTGAAAATGGCTGAACGCCGAAACCGGTTTGTCACAAAACCAAACTTGACAAGGGATGACGGAAAATCGTTCCAACAAAAATCAGCTTACTACCCCGTCGGAAGATCAACACAAAAAAATAAATCACTTATTAATCACTTTTTTTCATTTTCGAAAATATTCTATATATAAAAAGTGGGTGTGGATATAATCCGATTTCGCCCATTTTAAATAGCGCTCGGAGATGAGTACCAAGGAACCTGCATACCAAATTTCATTAAGATATCTCAAAATTTACTTAAGTTATCGTGTCCACAGGCGGATGGACGGGCATGGCTTAATCAATTTCTCTTTTCGTCCTGAACATTTTGATATATATAAGTCAATATCTATCTCGATCCGTTTATGCCGTTAGGCGACTAAAGTTAATATACCTTGTGTGCGTAGCACTACTAGGTATAAAAAATGCTTAATGAATGTTTTCGGTTATACTTCAACGGTTTACTTACTGCCTACTTTCAGTACGTTCGACGGTTTCATTGGATATGATTTCCTTAAAAAATTGAGGCAACCATTGATTCAGAAAGAGGATATATATTTTTTAGTAATGGTGAAGAAAAGCTTAAACATCTCTCGTGTAACCAAAGCAATTTGATCATAATTGAAGAGAACTCAGTTATATCGCATGTCAAAACTCTTTTTGTGGATGTTGTTGCCAAAAATGTAAACGCTTTTGCTGATCCAAATATAGCATTACCGTTTAACACTAAAGTTGAGGCTAGGATTCGTACTAACACAAACTACCCCATTTACAGCAGAAGCTATCCCTATCCGGTTTCTGTTGCGCGATTCATTAACAAAGAAATCGAAATTCTGCTCAGAGATTGTATAATAAGGCAATCATGTTCCCCGTATAACTCCCCAGCTCACGTGGTATCAAAAAAGGTTTTAGATGAAAGTAGTACGTTTGGTAATTGGCTTTAGAAAGATTAATGAAAAAACTATTCCTGATCGGTACAAAATACCTGACACAGCCGTAATCTTAGCGAATTTAGGAAATTCAAAATGTTTCACTACTTTAGATTTAAAGTCCGAATCGTCATGTGCGAGGAAGATTAAAAAAAAGCTGCTTTTAGCATATGAATTCTGCCGGCTACCCTTTGGCTTAAAGAATGCGCCCAGTATTTTCCAAAGAGATATTGCCGATGTTCTGTGGCAATATATCGGAAATTGTTGTCACGTTTTTATCGATGATATAATTGTATATTCCCCCGACGAAAAATCGCATCTGGATGATATCGAAAAAATCTTGACTAAGTTGGAAATGGCTGGAATGAGATTTTCGACAGAAAAATCAAAGTTTTTCAAAACAGAAGTCGAGTTTTTAGGGTTCTTAGTATCGGAAAATTGTATCAAGACAATTCCAGATAAAGTTAATGACATTTTGAATTACAAGACTCCAACAACATTACGAGCACTGCAATTATTTTTCGGATCATCGAACTAATACCGCCTCAGAGGTGAGAACGGACATGTACGAGCTAGAAAATCGAAACATGTTGATATTTTTCTTGATCGTAAGGCGATGTGTGCATTTTAAAAGGTTAAACGAGTTTTAGCCTCCGAGGACGTTCTCCTTCAGTTTCAAACTTATTATATTCCCTTGGAACTCACTACTGATGCCTCCTCAAGCGCATTGGGAGCAGTCTTGTCCCAGAAAGATCGTCCCATAATAATGATTTCGAGGACTCTCTCTTCGACAGAACAAAACTACGCCACGAATGAACGCGAATTGCTCGATATTGTATGGGCCCTGAAACCGCTGAGACATTATATTTATGGTGTTAAAAATAATTTTCTCTATGTCAGAAAAAACCCCAAACAGTAAAATGAAAAGATGGCGTCATTGTTGAGAAGTTCTCCCAAAACTTTTACTATAAGCCGGGAAAAGAAAATAAGGTAGCTGACGCTCTTTCTAGGCAATTTGTTGACAATCTAGAAAAATCAGTGACTGATACAACTGATCACAGCGAAGAGTCATTTAGCAAAACTACAAAAACCATAAAGCGTCCTATCAATCAGTTTAAAAATCAACTACTTTTATCAAAATCAAGTAGTTCATGTAAACGCACAAACATTTTGTTTCAAATGTTTTCTCGGCACTCTATTTTTTTGACACCGTCGAAAATTTGATTGACAATTTAAAAATGCTATCAATTGTAACGTCACAAATGGGACTTACTGTGATCTTTCAATTTTGCCCGAAATACAATATCCTATAGTGGAAAAATTTCATGCCGTCCATACCGAATTATTAGTAATAGACTTAGCTAACAAGGATGATCAACTAGAAACCGTCACTACAGAGCACCGTTGCTTATCTGAAAATTTTAATCAAATATCTAGAGATTATTTTCCAAGTTAAAAAAAATGCTTAAAAACATAATTGAAAATTGTAAAATTTGTTTGGAGAACAAATACCAGCGCAAGCCTCCAAATCCTGAAATTACCAAAACACCTAATATCCAATCACCCAGGCGAAATTCTTCCCCTTGACATCTTCATTGCCAACAAGCAACATTTTTTGACTTGCGTTGATAAATTTTTGCATCAACGTCTACCGTTTATATCAAGAATGTTCTTCTGGAAATTTTAATAATATTAACAACACTAAGGTTGTATGGTCAGACAACAAAAAAAGCCTTTCACTCTAATTCAATAAATCCCCTTCTAAGAGACAACTTTGCCATTAATAAGTTTTTCGTTCCAACCCTCCACAGCGAAAACAATGGGCAAGTAGAAAGGTTGCATTCTACCTTGTTAGAAATATCCCGTTGCATTAAAGAACAGCAGCAAATATGCGAAGCTATAGAGCTGGTTGTACTTTCGACCCATAAATACAATCACAGCATGTTTTTCACAATACCCAATAGAAAAATTTGCTACTGTTGGGAAAATGTTAGTAGATGCTCAAGAAAGAACAATGAGCAGAAATAATGCCGGTAATCAAAATATATAATGTTGGTGAGAAGGTTTATTTAAAAACAAACAAACTTGATAAAATATTTATTGAAAAGGTTGTTGAAAGGGACCTTGGCACCACAGTAATGATTAATGGAAAAATGTGCATAAAAGTAACCTCTTATAGTTTTTTAAAAAGTCTAGCCACCTAAGCTGGCATTTTGATTTTCAAGATTAAACTAACCTGTTGAACAGAGGACGTTCCAATTTCAACGAGGGGAATAGTTAAGGTAGCAGGAGCGCATTACTAATGCTGGTATCTTAAATTTCCTCTATGCCCAACTATGATTGTAACAATAAAGTTATCGAGTTGAGAATTTGCTATTTCCACTCAGAAAACAAAACGCAGAAGTACCAAAAACAACGCACGCAAAAAATTTGAGAGTTTCTGAGCGCTTCGACATCAAAAGATGCCGTTTTACAAAGGAAAAACAACATTAACTAGCTGGCATACCTTAGCATTGACAAAAACACGGACTCATCGATGACCTTGAACTTTTGGTCACGTAGGCATTAGAGGTTTGATGGAATAAGATCGAGTTACCGAAGGTAGAATATAATTTGGCATAGAGAGAGTAACATCGTTGTTAAACGAGAAACCCCTTTCCTTAATAAAAACGAATCAAATTGCCATAGAAAAGGTTTTGTCATTAATTTACATAATGTACAGTAAGTAACCAGTTGCCAATTTCAATTTCGAGCAGTATGTTTGAAAAGTGTATGACAGTATGTTTGAAAAATGTATAAAGAGCGAAGCCTTAAATGGACGAATTGAAAATGTATATTAATCCGTTAAGTGTAGCTCGAAAATGATATTTAACTCAACTAAAATTGTGTCGCTTATCTCTGACATTTGGATCTCTTTAGCACAGACAATAGCGTAGCGAGCTTAACTTCCTCCCGGTGCACAATATTTTTTCAGCGCCCCTCCCCTAAATTTCGAAACCATATAATATTATCTATATGTCAGTATGTGAAAGACAATGACCGCAAAGCTACTGACCCGCAAAACTCGATGGTTTATCTACGGATATGATGCCTCGCACTTCTCATTACCCGTGACATGACCTAGAAGGTTGCACCAATCGCTACCACGACAGTCGGGCAGTATCGAAAGGGAGTACCGGGTTCATATCCGGCAAAGGACTGTCAATTTGACAAGACTCCCAAAAACCTTCGGGGAGTGTTTTTGTAGTTAAAAAGAACAGCAAAAAGCTCCGCAGTCACTCGAATACTGCAATTGGGGATAAAATAATGAAACGTTGCTAGATAAATATAAGTATACTAGCAGACCGCCCAAGCTTCGCTGCGTTTTAGAACTTATAATAGACTGTGTCCGGTTGAATCATTGTTTCTCCGAAACCAGTTGAGAAATGGGACTTAATCACAGCGCTTATTGCAGCACTCATTGTACTTTTGAGGACCACCTACTCCCTCTCTCGTTTTGGTGCTGAATACTCCACGGAGTAATCCTTTGGCAGCATTTTGAGAGTACTCTCACGTAGGTACTCCATGGAATATTCAAAAGCAAATAAATGGAGTGCTCCGAGATGTATTAAGTGATCCAATCGCGGACATCACCGTGTAAATTATACCACCTTTTTTACATGGATGAGGATAAGTGTTGGTGTACTCTGATACTTCTTATGACGAGTAGCTCTAAATCTTGAAATGGCGGAAGTAGATTGCATAAATATAGATAGATTAATTAACGTTCTAAAGCCCAAAATATACAGACGAAAAATTGTGTAGTAGCTGCACTTTATGTTCGACATTGTGGCTCGTTAGTTCTACTATATTGCAGTTCTTAAGGCTATTGATAAAGTTTGAGTTTATGTAGTTATCCCAGGACAAGTGATTCTCATACACTCGCAACTCCTCGCCGCCGTACTTGAATAGCTCAGACCGCAATCCGTCAGCGCCCGCGGCTTTATTGTTTTGTAATCGCGTATCTTGTTATAGTCGTATCTTGTTATAGTCACTTGGGGAAACACTAATTCCATCATCTGGGTCAGGGGTCAGGGTCTTCTCTATGTAGTTGCTCGGATCCTCCATCAAGGACGATAGAGAAGCGTTCCCTCCATTATCTAAGCACTCTCCGTACATTGCTTACTAGGTCGCCATGTTTGTTCTTACATGTATTCGCCCCGGTCTTAAATCTTTCCGTCATTTGACGGCTTTTTTGGTAGAATTTTTGGGAGTTGCTCTTGCTGGCTAGTAGCTGAAGCTCTTTGAACTCCCGGCTTCTGCCTCTCTCTTCTTCTTACGAAAAAAGCGCCTCGCTACATTCTTCAACTTTCGGTAGCGTCCGCATACTCCTCGCGTCGCATTGGTAGAGCAGAAGCATGCCGTCCGTCTATCACAACATGGTCAATCTAGTTGCGTATTTTTCGATAAGGGAACAGTCACGTAGCCTGATGGATTTTTTTGTGCACAAAGCTAGCACTGGATATGACCATGAGTTGGGCACCGGCAAAGTCGATCAGCCTGTATCCATTTGACGAAGTCTCATGGTGAGACCGAATTGTCTGACTGTGGGTCCACCGTGGTGTTAACGTCGCCTAGCAAGACTTTGGTATCAAAATGCGTCCAATCCCACAACAGCCGGTTCTATCGTATCGCAATGGCCCGGGTTGTTACCCGGCCAAGGGTTGTTATTTCAGTGTAACCCTGTCCAATCTGTCCCGTCCCACCCTTAAATTGTCATCCTCGGAGCAAACCCTGGCAGCTGGGTTGCTCCATTGTCTCTTGTTACGGGCTGGGGTCGACCCCAACCCTGGACTTAGAGATTGGATCTGCTGCGCTTGCTGGAAGAAATTTTATATTAAACGGTCGCATTCGGTACAATGCGCCAAGTGTAAGAGATGGCTACATAAATCTGGATGCTCAGGGCTTAACCCTGCCATCCACAGACCCCGTACTTTCTTTAGTACTTTCGAGGCACCATGCTGTACACGCCCAAAGGCGTCCCGCGGTAGTCGTCGCTCTCGCACTCCCTCACCGCCTCTACTTACTTCCAATAGGCACAATAGTGGCTCAGTCTACACGACTGGCAGCACTGCTGCCATTCCCGCCTCACCCACTGTCGCTCACGCTCACGCCCACCAACGTCTCCATCTCATACGGCCGCTCAACACTCCTATCCCCTCCGGAATAGGCCAGATATGAGCACCGCCGAGCGTCAGCCCCATCTTTCTCTGCCCCAAATGCCCCCCCCCCCCTGCTTCCAGCCATGGGCCAGGACCACCACCTCCACGTACCTTTTACTACGTGCACCGTTTGTCGGCAAAGATTATATCCGCCTGCGACATCGGTCCAGTGCAACAATTGCCTTGGCCTGTGTCACACCCTTATATGGGCTCGCAAACGGTAACCTTTGGACGGATGCGTTCATAGCCCCCTGTTGCAGTACACAGCCGCCTTCCACGCAAGACAACATCGGCCATGGCGCTGTCAACTCTAGACTGCGACATAGTTTTGGCTTTAACCTACCTCCACCTAGGCAAACGCATCCGTCCCTCACGCCTAGCATGTCCCTCGCCTCCCCTCCTACACGCATCAAAATTTTGCAGCTGAACTGTAACGGATTAGCTGGAAAGATCGCGGAGATAACTGACTTTATGAAGTCGCACAACATCAAAAACGCCGCGATACAAGAGACAAAATTGAACACAAGATCGGACTTACAAACTTGTGATGGTTATAATGTACATCGAAAAGACCGTCCCAGCGGTCTTGGGGTGGCCTTGCGTTCATTACACATCACTCTGTACAATATACTCTATTTTCGTTTGTTAATTGATATTAGAGGAAAAATTACAACGTTATGCACAGCGATGGTATGGGATGACATGTTTCGAAGTGCCCAGCTTCTCATCAGACCCCTTCTCGGACACTGAGATACGAACCCAAGTGTCTGCACCAAAGCCGCTGTTAGAGTACTCTAACAACTAAGCTATGATGCCCTGTAGCGTCACGATGCATTTTTCCTCTAATGTGCCATTTGCTTATTCCTTTTATACATTCTTTGGTACATATATTTTATATGTCAACTCAAGGCAAGTGGAATATTTTTTAGGCGCGTTCATAGAACAGTTTTAGATAGAGAAGGGCTTTTTTGGATATCAACACTTCCATGTTATTTGTTATGCACCCGCACTGTACCTGTAACAATTATAGTTATGGTGATTGTTGTTGGAGCAAAGCTCGAATTTTTTTTTTATGTTTGTTTGTTAATTGATATTAGAGGAAAAATTACAACGTTATGCACAGCGATGGTATGGGATGACATGTTTCCCCTGACGTCGACCCCAGGGACTCTACCTTAGAATGCCAAGGCATAGCAGTCCGGTCAGGAGACGCCGACCTGCAAATCATAAACATCTATTAAGCGTATTTTATGCTATTGCGATCCAATGGGGTATAGTGCAAATAAAAACTTTATTTTACCTTACAGCCCGACGTTTCGCCAAATTTCATTGGCTTCTTCAAGGGCGACTCTGTATTTATTATTAAAAATTATAAAAATACAAAAACAACATCTATATTCCCCCTGCCAAGTGTTGTCCTAGAGATTATCATCCCGACAGCCTCAGGCCACTTTATTCCTGCTGGTAGAATACCAGAAATTCGTCCGAATTTTTCTGCAGAAGCTGCGGCGATGGCAAGAGAACGTGACCAAGTGAGACTCATTAATCCCGCAGATCCAAGAAACAAAGATCTCAATGCGGAAATTCGTAAGATAGTCAAGGAACACAAGCTGACCAAGTGGAAACACCACCTTGAGGCATGCAACCTCTCCGGCGGAGTCGGCAAATTATGGTCGACTGTCAAGACCCTATCTAATGACAAGGTCGCCATTGAATTCGGCGACAGCGTCAAATCAAACGCCAGGAAATGCTCGAGCTTCTTTTTCCGGCTGTTTATAATGCATCCACCTGCGGATAGGACGCAAACACTCCACTTCGCCTATTGCCGTCTCAGTTGCAGAGGTCAAGGAAGCCATAATGAAGGCCAAACCCTTAAAATCCATCGGACCCGACGAATTCGCCATGAAGATAGTCAAACACCTAGGCCAAGCGGCACAGAGTTATTTAGCGGCTCTTTTTAATCTCTCTCTAACTACTTTCGTTATATCTGAGATATGTAAGCAGACGATTGTAGTTCCCCTACTGAAACGAGGGAAGCCGGCGAACAAAGGAGAGTATTATCGCCCGATATCCCTCCTTTCGCCGGTTGCGAAATTACTAGAGACCATTTTGCTCCCTTATTTCATTGCAAATCTGAAATTGGCCGATCACCAGGACGGTTCTCGTGGCACTTGACCCATCCAATGCATTCGACGCGATCAATCACGCCACACTCCTTCGAGATCAGGAAGAGACACCGCTCTCTGCCGGCCTTAAAAGGTGGACCGCTAATTACCTCAATGGTCGACAGGCATCAGTCAAATTGAGAAACAAGAAATCTAGGCCACGAAGAATAAAATAAGGGGTGCCGCAAGGTGGTGTTCTCTCTCCCTTTTTGTTTAATTTCTATATTTCCAGACCAGCCGGGCAGCGGCACCATCCCCATTAAGTGATCGGCTGTTTCAGGTTCATGCCCTCAATGCAAAAGTCTTAAAAAGTTTGTCGTGGTCGTCATCAAAAAAGGGTTGTCTCATTATTCGAGGTTTTGTTTGCGGTTTTATTGGAACTTGTTTTTGCGTGGATGGGGATATGTTATTACATATTTGTATAGCGATCCGCTTGGTCCAAGATAGTAGCCCGCTTACAGTCGCACCTCATGGTGAACAGACGCTGCTGATTAAGTCCCCTAGCAATCCCTTAGACCAATTAATTTGGAATGGCCTTACTAGGTTGTCGCCTGCTCATGTTTAGTTGACCATCGGACGGGTGTTTAGTGGGTATACCGAGGATACATGGACGCAAGCGTCTGGACGTAGTGAGCTGCTCCGTATGCAAAAGAATCGCTCTGGCCATTTCCATGTGAGTGGCGATCAGAAACTTTCCCCACTTGCGTAGACTTCTGCATACAGTTCACCCTTTACATTCTTAGGAAATTAATTTTATATGTTAACACAGAGAAAGTAAAATTCTTTTAGACGAGTTCATAGAAGAAAAGGTCTGATGAGAAGGTGGTGACTGCGAAACACGGCATCCCATACCATCTCTAGGCAAATCGTTGTAATTTTTCTCTAATATCAATTAAAACAACAACTTTTTTTCTTGGATCGCTACTGACGATATTTCTGGTTTAAATTATATTTTATTTTCTCGAAAAGTAGAATAGTTGTAAGTTTAAACCAAATTTGGCTTGGTCGTATTTTTAAGCGTGTAGTTGAACTAATCATGTAATTTAATTTAAAAATTTACCATATTGCATAATTACGCTAAGTAATTAATTTATATCAAGTCAAATGTATTTTCTAAGAACAAATTTTTACATTTTCCAGGCTAGGTGTACTGGCGTCTGATGGCTACTGCAGGCCTTTTGATAAAAACGCATCTGGTTATACGAGATCTGAAGCTATAAATTGTCTATTTTTACAACGAAAACGGGATGCCAAGAGAGTATATGCCACTGTAGTTTATTCAAAGACAAATTGTGATGGATATAAGCCAGAGGGTATTACATATCCCTCTGGAAAGTTACAGGAACAATTAATTGCTGAATTTTATAATGAAATTGATGTTAAACCAAGTCAATTAGGTTACTTGGAAGCCCACAGCACCGGTACCATGGTTGGTGATCCGGAGGAGTGTCGTGCGATTGACGCGGTATTGTGTAGTCAACGAAAGTCACCCTTACTGGTAGGCTCGGTAAAATCAAATATAGGACACTCAGAGGCAGCTTCTGGAATTTGTTCGTTGGTGAAGGCATGCTTCGCTTTTGAAACGGGAAAGATATCCCCAAACATAAACTTTTGTGAGGTTAAAAATGAAATAACTGCCTTATCGGAAGGCCGTCTTGTAGTTGTTAGCGATGCTATGAGCCTCGAAAAACCATACATTGGTGTAAATTCGTTTGGATTTGGTGGAGCTAATGCACATGCACTTTTAAAAGCCTTTGACAAGCCCAAAATAAATAAAGGGATACCAAACGATGATATACCAAGATTATTAACCTGGGCTGGGCGAACTGAAGAATCCGTTGACCATATTTTTAACACAATAGAAAAAAAATCTTTAGATTCTGAGTTTTTGTCATTATTATATAATATACAAAAAGAAGAAGTATCTGGCATGGTTTTTCGTGGATATGGTGTATTCTCGAAAAGTGAGAAATATCAAACCGAAACTCTTGGCAGAGAAGTACAGCATTTCACAGGAATAAAACGTCCTATTGTTTGGATATTTAGCGGTATGGGTTCCCAGTGGGTGGAAATGGGAGCATCCCTAATGCAAATCCCAGGTTTTCGCCAGTCTATTATGCGGAGTCATAGAGTTTTACAAACCAAAAACCTTGACTTAATAAATATACTGTCTTCTAAAGATTTAGGAATGTTCGATAACATAATAAATTGCTTTGTTGGCATCGCTGCCATCCAAATTGCTTTAGTAGACGTACTGCATTCAATGAATATTAAGCCAGATTATATAATTGGTCATTCTGTAGGTGAATTAGGATGTGGTTATGCTGATGGCTGTTTTACTGCGGATCAAATGATTCTCGCTTCTTACTACCGTGGGAAAGTTAGCTTGGAAAAGGAAAAGATAAAAGGATCCATGGCAGCGATAGGAATGGGATATAAAGACATTGTTAATATTCTTCCAGACACAATTGAAGTAGCTTGTCGGAATAGTGCCGATTCCTGCACAATTTCCGGCCCAGCTGAAGATATTTCAAAATTCGTCATAGAATTAAAATCGAAAGAAATTTTTGCCAAAGAGGTTCCATGTTCAAATATAGCTTATCATTCTCGCTATATAGCTCATATGGGTCCCGATTTTTTAAAATATTTGAAAACACTTATACCTAACCCGAAACCTAGAAGTGAAAAATGGTTAAGCACAAGCATACCTATTTGTGAATGGGAGCAATCAGGGCACAACCTTTGTTCAGCAGAGTATCACACTAACAATCTGCTGAATAGTGTTTTATTTGAGGATACATTTGCCCGACTGCCTAAGGATTCACTAACCATTGAAATCGCACCTCATGGACTGCTTCAAGCAATTCTTAAACGATCAATGTCGAGCGGAATTCACATACCCCTGACTCAGCGTAATAGTAAAAATAACACTTTATTTTTCCTCACTGCCCTAGGGAAGTAAGTATTGATATAAATATTTCGAGTTCGAAAAATTTTAAGAATAAATTTATTATCAGATTGTTTTTAAATGGAATAACCTTTCCTGTTGAAAATTTGTATCCAAAAATTGAGTTCCCCGTGTCGAAGGGCACATCTGGTATTAGCTCATTGATACGTTGGGATCATAGTGAAGACTGGTTTGTAACGAAGTATGAAAATATGAAAACTAAATCAAGTGGCGAAAGGTTATTCAAAGTGAACTTAAGTAGTGATAATGAGGAGTTCATGAGCGGGCACGTGATAGACGGTAAGATTTTGGTTCCAGCTACCGGCTACCTTCAATATGTGTGGGAGACATTTTCTCTGATGTATCATGGTCCAAGTTATATGGATGTTCCGGTTGAATTCGAAGACATAAGATTCATGCGTGCAACAAATATGTCTGTAAATGGCAATATAGAGTTAAATGTTATGATTCACTATGGAACAGGACAATTCGAGGTAAGGTTTTTATTTTCAATAGCTTCCTAAAAATGTATGTATTTACTATTTTTAGATTACTGAAGCTGGAAGTGTTGTTGTAACAGGTCGTATAAGAGAAATTGAAAACCCTACAATACCGCAAACTTATGAATCAAATGTGGCATCAGATTTTCCAGTATTATCCCAGAAAGATTTTTATAAGGAACTCAAGTTGAGAGGATACCACTATACAGGAGCTTTTCGTGCGGTGTGCTTAGCACGAGGTGATGGCTTATATGGGAGAGTTGAATGGAAATATAATTGGGTGACATTTATGGATGCCATGTTGCAAATACATATTTTAGGAACTGACTCACGCACTTTGCTTATACCCACAAAAATACGGAAATTGCGAATTAACGGTCTCCATCATTTCGACCTTATGACTAGGATGGATCCTGAAAACCTGGTTTTCGATGTTTTTATTGAGCCCAAATTCGATCGTATTGTTTCAGGTGGAATTGAATTAATTGGGTTGCATGCAAGCCCAATACAAAGACGCAAATCGCCTGGAATGCCTGTTCTTGAAAAGTATACATTTATGCCATATAGTACAACATTTGTGCTAGATCTAACGGAAGCTATTCGAACATGTGTTCAATTAATACTAGAAAATACACCACAACTAAAAATGAAGATTGTTGAAGTAGGCACAGACCACGATGTGTCCATTATTTCCAAATTCGTGGAAGCTTTTGATGACTTACCATTAGTAACAGGTGATTTCCATTTCCTTACGGATCAAGATATTGACGAAATCACTGGAGTGCACATAGAACGCACTAAGTTGACTACGCAAACCAACTGTCATTTAATCATTGCTCATAATATTACTGGGGGACAGAACGATGTTACACTTAACTCAACTAAAAAGAGTTTGGTTGAAAATGGCTTTTTAATTACAAAAGAAAAAAATGCTATTGCATTAAGTTGTCACAAATTGTTGGAAACTTTTAATGTAATTGCAAATGTACAATTATCTGAGTGCGAACAATTGATTTTATTACAAAAAAAAAACGAAAAACTCAAACCTCCGGCAATGTTGATACACCTTTCTGAAACCGATACCGAGTTTAAATGGATTGCTCAGATTCAATCATGTCTATCTAACAAAACTCCAATCATTCTATATTCCTTTAACGAAAATACAAACGGTTTAATTGGTCTAGTGAATTGCTTACGAAAAGAGGAGGATGGAAATCTTATTTCCTGTTTTTACATAGATGATAAGGATGCACCTCACTTTGACCTCGCAAACCCTTTCTATAACAGCCAATGGGAATTAAATCTGGCAATTAACATATACAGAAAGGTAATAAAATATTTACTAATGTTGTGTTATGTTAAAACTGTAAGAATTTTAAAAAATTTAGGGAGAATGGGGTTCCTACAGACACTTAAAACTACTACATGAAATTTTTCCCAGACCCCGATCAGGTCATATTTATGGAAACGTAATACAACGAGGGGATTTGTCTACTTTGTGCTGGTTGGAAGGTCCACTAGACAGCAAGAATTGTTCTGTTCGAATTGCATACTCTTCACTCAACTTCAGAGACGTTATGCTAGCCACTGGCCGCCTAGCAGTTGAATTGTACGGTAGTAGTCGACTGGATCAGTTGTGTGTATTAGGCTTGGAGTTTTCCGGAATAAACACGCTTACCGGTAGACGTGTTATGAGCATGGTTGCAAAAGCCGGCGTCGCTTCTTGTAACGAAAGACCTTCGAAGTTTATATGGGATGTCCCTGAACACTGGACACTACAAGAAGCGGCTACAGTGCCTGTTGTGTATATTACCGTATATTATGCTTTTTTCTTAACAACGAATATACGGAAGGGAAAAAGCATTCTTATCCATGCTGGAACTGGTGGAATTGGCCTGGCAGCAATACGTGTTGCACTAGCTTATAAGCTTGAGGTGTTTACAACTTGTAGTACGCCACTGAAGAAAGAATTTTTAATGCACACTTTTCCTGAATTGAAAGGTTTATTTTATGTGAATTATTTCTCAAACAGAAATAACTTTAATATATGTATTTCAGAAAGTCACATTGGATATTCAAGGGATACGTCATTTGAAATCATGGTGCAACGCGAAACCAATGGCAAGGGTGTAGATTTTGTTTTGAACTCACTAGCTGAAGACAAATTATTGGCATCAGTTCGTTGCTTGGCACATGGAGGACATTTCCTTGAAATCGGAAAATTTGATATGTCCAATGATAGCAAACTTGGGATGAGTTGTTTTCTAAAAGAGATAACATTTCATGCCGTTCTGGCCGACAGACTAGAATTTGCTTCAGACGGAGATATTCAGGAAAGTCAAACGAATACTAAGTTTATTTCTAAAATATTTTAATAATAAAAATATTATATTCACAGTACTTAAAAAATTTGGTTGATGCTGATATCCAAAAAGGTATTATTCAACCACTGCCATCAACCATCTTTCCTGCAAATGAAATTGAAAAAGCATTTAGGCATTTGATAGGAGGGAAGCACATTGGAAAAGTTTTGATTCAAGTCCGAGAAAACCCCCAAACAAGCTTAACTCTGCCTGTTAGAGTTTTAAGCCAAGTTTACTTTAAGCCCAATCTTAGCTATGTAGTAGTCGGAGGCCTAGGTGGCTTCGGATTAGAGTTGGCGGACTGGTTGGTAATACGAGGCGCACGAAAGTTGATTATTAGTTCAAGTCGAGGTTTATCGAAAGATTATCAAGCATACAGAATAGCGTAAGTTTTAATGAAGTAGTCTTTTGAAATAAAATAAGAAATACTCTATCGTTATAAGATTATGGAGGACATATGGCTGTGAAGTCGTTGTTAGTACTTTTGACGTTACTACCCCTGAAGGTTGCATGGATTTGATACAACAAGGAAAAGATTTAGCTCCAATTGGAGGCATATTCAACTTGGCAGTGGTATTGAGAGATGGAATATTTCTAAACCAAACAAAAGAAAAATTTATCGAAAATTTTGCTCCCAAAGCTGTAGCCACAAAATATTTAGACGAAATATCCCGCACTCATTGTCCTCAGCTAGAACATTTTGTGGTGTTCTCGAGTGTATCTTGCGGCCGCGGTAATGCTGGACAAACTAATTATGGAATGGCCAATTCTGTTATGGAACGCATTATAGAGAATCGTGTAAAACATGGATATTCAGGGAAAGCTATTCAATGGGGGGCAGTTGGTGAAGTTGGTCTGGTTGCAGATATGGCTGAAGATAAAATAGACATGGAAATTGGTGGAACGTTACAGCAAAGAATATCTTCATGTATTTTCGCACTGGACACATTGCTTTCTGTTCCCGATCCTATTGTTTCAAGTATGGTGGTTGCTGAAAAACATGTGGGATCTTTGGGAAATAAAAGTATTCTAGAAACTGTTATGAATATTATGGGCATACGAGATTTAAAATCTGTTTCCTTGGGCACTACCCTGTCAGAAATGGGCATGGATTCTCTAATGGCGGTTGAAATAAAGCAAACCTTAGAAAGAGACTTTGACCTTTTATTAACCCCACAAGACTTACGTGCATTAACATTTCAAAAATTGCAGGAGTATGCTGACAGTCGAGAGCGGGAAAATGCGGGCTTTGTAAAAATTATATTTGCATCGAACAGTAATCTTAAAGGAATGGAGATTTTACTGAGAAACCTAGGAGATGAAGCGCGTTCTAATGAGATTTTAATTCCCCTAAAAACTTCAGCAGAAGGAACAAGACAATCCATGCCACGAAACATAATAATACCTGGACTGGAAGGCACAGTAGGCCAAGCATGGTACAATATAGGAACTCATTTAAACAATCATACGCTAGTTTTACAACTTCACGAGTTTAGGGAGTTTTCAACCGTTAAAGAAGTAGCAGAAGCATGTTTTCATGTAAGTATCTTGTTTAACGCTGTTTATTACTGCAAATGGGCATATTCAGACATCCGATGATTCGGAAATATGTATGAGGACCAACATCCCAAACGCGAATGCGGATGTCAGTGCTTCAAGATTTTTTTGTTGTTGTAATTTAATGGTTTTTGCATATGGTTTTTGGTTTGGATTCAGACAAAAATGTCTTAGAAATCCATTCTACTTTTTATAACGGTGTCATTAACTTGAGCTTGAACTCGATGTTTATGTTGGCATGGAAACATGCAGGTGAAATTTTCGGAGTCGCAATTAATTGTACTATGTAATTTCCTGGACGCATGGTTGCATTGCAGCACCAATAAGAACTTAAGGAGTAAAATGGTATTTATTGCATATACGAGTATCATAAAATATTGGCCCGTAATCAAAGTCTTTGCTTAGCACGCGTTTTAATTAAAATCTTTACTTAACTTAAAAAGACATTTAAAATGTTGGTCAACCATAGTCATATTAAACAAAGATTTTAGCTAAAATGCAATGTAAAAGAGTCCCCATATGAAAAAAATTAAGTTGGTTGGTGGTATGAAGAAAATTTTTTTATGTTTTGCAAAGTCACCCTGTATCAACTATTTTATTCACAAACCTTAGTATACTGTGGTATGGTATGGTATACTCGTATGTCTTCGAGCAAGCAATGTCACAAACACAACCACAGCCGCATATTGTGATTTTAAAATGTTAAAATGACGTTTTCGTCATTTTAAAATTAAAACTCTGTCTTAGACAGAAAATGTATTTTAAGTTAAATATGAGAGACATGAAATGATGTTTATGTTAGAATCATGTTTATGTTGATAAAACTATATTTTAATTTGACTATGACTACGGGCCATTGTGTTTATTGTCCTATGACTATATAGTAAAAAAAATTATAAATGCGTATTAATGATCAAAAAGCTCTGAGCGATGACAATAAAAAGCAGTTTTATGCATTACAAAGAATCGCGGTAGTTGAGGATACTCAGGTGAATTTTAAATCCTTATAAATTTAAAAAAAAAAATTAAGAAAAAATGTGGCTTGCAGTGTATATTTAATTCAATAATTGTTAAATATAATTTCAAACTAATTTTACATCTTTATATAATTTATTTGATTAGACGGCCATTGACAATAATGGGGAAAGGATAAGACAAACCGTTTGCAAAATCAGACCACACAGTTACAAATGAAAGATTAAATGCCCTTGCCAGGAATACTTTTCATTCATTTACAAAGTACTTGAACTAATAGCGTGTGCATTTGTTATTTAAAAATCTCATAAAAGCTAAAATTATACATAAACCGTCATAGTTCTGAGCAAAATGTTCTCACGCTCTGTAACAAGCGTGATTTGGATAACACAAAATCTAACCAAATATCATCGCACGATCAGAGATATAGCTAAAAATATTCTTATTATTTTTTTAAACAACTTTATTCATATTTCCTTTGTTTTGTGAGATATATTTCAAGCAAATCTGTATACAAGTATAATTAACATTTAATCCAAGTTCTAATGTAGAAGTATTTTGGCAACACCTTTGCCATAAAAATAAAGCGTTATGAATATAAATCAATTAATATAAATATAATTTCACTTAAAGCGAAAAATGTCTAAATATATTTTTAAACATTTCTGCTTTCTTAAAATAATTTATTCACCTAATTAATTTTGCAACACAACGCCCTGAAATGCCCAAAAGCGGTTGACTGCAACCCCATCTTGTCCCGGAGGTGAATATAATCAGCTGATTGGTGCTTAGTTTTACTACTGGTTAGACTGTGCTGATCATGTTTGATCCATATATGTAATATTTCTATATTGCTACTATCCTATATGTGAAATATGTTTGAATTGCGTCAAATACTGCGCATGCGCGGTATTTTTTGTGTTAGGATATGTGAATATATGTGAACAGTGTTCACTGAACACACAATTATACAATTGTAGTAGCGTTTCGAAACAAAAGTAGTAAAGGGCCATTCAAGGGGGCATTCCCTTTTTATAAAAGTTGCATAGCTGCTATAAAACAGTTTAAGGGATTGAATAATGAAAGACCAATAAATATAGTAAAAGGTTTGGCAAAGTATTTATTATTTAAAAATAGCTAGCAGCCATATAGCTTATACTAAATTTCACATAAATGCTTAAAAAACCAATAAATAGATTCATGTATATTGCTTTACTTAGCTGAAATTAATTAAATTTGTTAAATATTAATTATTGGTTATGAAATAATATCAAGTTCGTAAATTTTGAAAAACGCATTTGACATAAGTAAAGTTTATTTACTCTAAATTAAAAATGTTTGCCTCTCCTTTCAACCTAAAAATTTTACTACCCTCAATGTTATATCCTTTTCCCCCTGTATATCTGTACTGTAATGTTTGGCGAACTGCACTCATAATTACTAGCAATATAGAAGTATTACATATATGTTTCAATCAGATTGATTTTGTTGTTAGAATATTTTTTTTCAATGGACAGTAGAGATACATATATCTCTACCACAAGCGAAAGGTATGGTTTTCGATGTGAGGAAGTTTGAATAGATTGATTCATAGTCCAGTCCGAGAGAGTTTTTTGTGGAGAAGTTTCTCGGATAATCCGTTGTTATTGTTTATTGGTAATTATTTCGGCAAGGTAGCATCTATAAAAAATTGTTCTTCTACCGTTTGTTTGTCACGAAATTTTAGATGCGATAACTTTCGAGCTAGAGCCGCTTTTTCTCTATAGGATATATAAAAAATCATGCAATCAATTTGACTTTGTATTATTATTGTATTCCACTTTATAAGGTTTAAATATATTTTTTTTATGGAAAAGTATACTTATTTGTTTAAAAAGGCGTCCTTACTTTGCTTAATTTTTTTCTGGATTGGGCAGAGACGTAGATTAAAATCTTCAGGCAGGCATACATCAGAACATATTCGACACATAATCTTATCCATCGTTTTAACAGGTCCGCACCTCCATACTTGATAAGGTCCGCAGGTAATCCGTCAGCGTTAGCTGCTTTATTGTTGATTTCGAACAATAAAAAACACTTAGCAAACTATTGCTACCACAGGTCCGATCAAAGAAAACCACTTAGCAATTTTTATGCTGATATACCGATTTATTAATATTCCGACGGCGCTGTCGCGGTGGTATGCATTTGAGCGCTAAAAAAAGACTAACTTGTTTTTAATATTTGAATTACCGAAATTGTTTCTAATGTAACAATTCAATGCGTAGCGGGATAATCACCCGATGACGTTACCCTTGACTTGCATTTGAAGTTTGAGTACATATGGATCGGCATACATATGTGTGTATGCATGTTCATAGGTAAGTGCCGCCTGGTGAGAGACCAACAGTTGAACCGTGTGTTTGTGCAAATACGAAGAAGCCTTTGTATATAATGAAGTCAGTGGCTCTCAACATATGAAGACATATCAGAGGTTCCCAACTATTTCTTTAGAGGTAATAATTTAATGAGTGGTTCCCAAACATACCGCCACCCCTGAACGACGCGTTCAGAAAGGCAAAGCCGCCACCTTTGATATTGAGCGTTTATACTCTCCTTTGTTTGTTTTAATAGTAACCACGCGGACTAAGTCGTCATCTCCTTTGTGAGCTTCCACAATTCGGCCTAAAATCCATTTTGATGGTGGAAGATTAGGTTCTTTTAGTACCACTAGTTTGCCGCTTTCAAGGTTAGAAGTGGACTGTTGCCATTTATTCCTCTGCTGTAAAGAGGTTAAATATTCGTTGTGCCAGTGCTTCCAAAAGCCTTGAACCATAGCCTGCAGATGACGCCAATGTTGTTGTAGATTGATATTCGTAGTTAAAGACGATGGCGCAGGTATATATGTATGTAGTGCTGGACGTAGATTGACGGACTCTGGACGGACTGTTGACGTATACTGTGTATCAACGGTAAGCCTTAACGAGGAATTGACGAAACGCTACAAACGACAGGTACAAAAGAATTCAAAAAACGAAAACGAACGAGTACGATTCGGACAGCCAACAACGAGAGGTTAAAATTTAAAGTCGTCAAACTGTGCACCTAAAGAAACTTATATTTTAATCTTAAAAATAACTATTATATTTAATTAAAAACTATTTTAAAACCAAATAAAAGTGTTTTAGTGCATATTGGTAAACGGACAGGTAAGAATTCCTACAAATTGGGGGCTCAGCCTGGAATTCGTACCCAGTAATTAGCAGCAGAGAAACTGAATCTTCAAGCCGTACGTGGTTTTACAAGTGCACAAATTACTTTAATGAGCTAAAATAAGAAAGAAAGCATAAAACCACAAATTTTTCCGAAAATTGCAAACTTTTGCACAATTTCTAAGTGATTTTACAACTCGGAGCACCTAATTTCAAAGCGACGCCACAAAGCAGCGCAGTTAGCGGACTGGAAAAAGCAGCGAAGATTTTTTTTATGTATCCACTGAACTGATTCGACACAGTATAGTAGCGTACAGTACTGTTTAGCACAAAGCAAAGCATCGAACAGCGAACTAGGCAGACCAGCGTCAGCAGCAGCAGCATACGAAGCAACACATCAGCAGCCGAGAACTACCGAGCAGGAGCAAATTTTAAAATTCTTGCTAACGGACATCATTCCAACTCAAGAAAGGGACAGCGTCATTAAGAAGCTATAAAAATCAACGAAGCAATCGAAAAGTGTCTACATACATATGTGAAAAGAAGAAGAATTTAGCTTGTGTATAGTTGTGAAGAAGAGAGAATACAAATTTGTTGTAAAGAAGATAAAGAAAAGAAGTTTGTTTTAAAAAGAAGAAAAATCAGAAGTTGATGTTAAGTGAACGAAGAAAAGAAATAGAAAAAAAAAAGAAGAAAATATACGAAGTTTTGAAAAAAAATATGTAGGAAGAAGCACACATACGCATGTAATTGAAAAAGAAGTGGATGTTGAGTGGAACTAAAGAAGTGTATATTTTGAAGACAAAAAGAAAAGAAGCAAAATACAATTAAATGTTGTAACATGCAATTAAATATTGTAAAGGTATATACCTACTTGGAGAAAATTTAAGTAATGAAAATTTCGATACGCTAGAAAATAAAAAGCAAAATACGAAGTAAGCATACAGCGCATGTACATATGTATGTACGAAGAAAAGGTAAGCAGAAATCCAAATACGAAGTAGTGAAAAGAAAAGATAGAAAAGAAGTGAATGTTGGAAGAAGAGGGCAAGTACCAAGTTGATGTAAATTAAAAGAGAAAGGACAGTGTTGCAAATTAGAAGAAGATGTCAAAATACTAAGGAGTGAAAAGGAAAGGTAGAAAAGAAGTGGATTTTGAAGTAAAGCAGAAAGCTTATACGAAGTCGATGTAAATTAAAATAAGAAGAGTAATATTGCCAGTTTAAGAAAAATATGTAAAAATATTAAGGAGTGAAAAGAAAAGGAAGAATCGAAGTGAATGTTGAAGTAAAATAGAAAGATAATACGAACTTGAGGTAAAGTAAAATAAGAAGACTAGTTTTGCAAGTTTAAGAAGAAGATGTAAAAATACTAAGTAAAGAAAAGAAAAGTAGAAAACAAGTAAATTTTAAAAGGACGTGAATAGCAGATGCGAAACTGATATAAAATAAAAGAAGAAGAATATTGTTTAAAGTTCGAGAAGAAGAAATCAAAATATAAATTTAGGATAAAGTGAAGACGAAAATAAAAATAGAGATAAGAAGAAGAAAATAGAATACAAAAGAATTCAAACAAAATTCAAGCAGATTCAGTAAAACTTCTGTACACATACGCATGAATGGATGTTCATTGTAAGTTTAAATTTATTTAACAGCAATATAGACGACACAGAATACAAAATTTTTTTTATATATAATCCAGTTGAAATAATACATACTACATGTGTATACGTATATTTAAATTAATTTGAATTTTTTTTTCTATCCATCTTAACATTTACCTAATTATTTTGATATATTGCTATAATTAGCTATTAGTTTTTTTAACTTTTCAAAATGGACCTTAACGAAATTTTGAGGTTAACAGTTGTTGTACTTAAGGAAAAGTTACGAGAGCTAGATCTTTCGATATCTGGACAAAAAAGAGAACTACAGGACAGACTACTCCAGCACTACGGGTTGTCGCGCAATGACCAGAGTGATGATGAGTCGGGTCAGTCAGTGTACGATGATGTACAAGAAAATAATGCTTCGAATTCTTCCCAGTTCCTCGTAAGACAACAGCAGTTCACGCTCAAAGATATGAGCGATTGTATTAGCCCGTATTATGGGGAGGAGTCTGTAGATATAAGATTTTGGGTAAACGAGTTTGAGCTAAATGCAGACATAGTGAAGTGGAACGATTTACAAAGATTTGTGTATGGCAAGCAGCTTCTACGTGGAGCAGCCAAGCTTTTCGTCAGAAGCCAAAGCAATATTTTAAATTGGGAAAGTTTAAAAATTGCTTTAATTTCTGAGTTCGGTTCCAAACTTTGTTCGTCAGACGTGCATAGATTGTTGAAGAATAGACGCAAGCACTTTAATGAAAGTTTTCGTGAATACTTATACACACTTATGGACATAGGAAAACCAATAAACTTAGACGAAGCAAGCATTATAAACTACTTCATTGAGGGTATTCCGGACACAAAATTCAATAAGTCCGTATTATACCAAGCAAAGTCTATTGAAGATTTAAAGGAGCAGGTAAAAGTGTATGAGAAGATTCGCAAAAGTTTTTCAAGTACAGAAAAGGCAGGACCAAGTGTACCAACTACAGAGAATAAAGTAGGCGCAGCGAAACCGAAAGAAGAAACATCAAAGAGGTGCTTTAAGTGTGGAGATAAATCCCATATAGCAGGTCAGTGTCCAGAGAAGCAATTCAAGTGTTTCAAGTGCAATGAAATGGGTCACCGCTCGTTTGAGTGCAAGGCTAAATCTAAAGGATCCAAAGAAATAAAGAAAGAACCGAGCACAGTGAACACTTTGACCAATGATGTTTTCCAACCTTTTTGCAATAGCGTTCGAGACGAACTACATTTTAAGATAGTAGAATTAAACGATTTTAAGTTTGAGGCACTTATCGATTCGGGATGCTCCTTGAACTTAATACGTTATGATACATTATTATTAAGTGGCTGTGAGGCTAAGTTGAGCAATGACCGAAGAAAATTATATAGTGCTTGTGCAAATGTAATCCAGACAATAGGAAGCTTTGAGACTTTGATACATGTAGACGACATATCGCTAAATATAACGTTGCATGTAGTTAGAGAAAAGGATATTCAATTCGCAGGGATGATAGGAAAAGCCATTCTGAAGGACGTAAATGTTATTTTAACCGAAAAAGAAGTAATTTTCAAGAAGAAAAACTTAGAAGATGAGCAAACAGTTGAGGTACCGAGAATATCTTGCGCTGATCGTAAACCTGGAAACTGGATAAAGGAGTTCGATGTAATGAACTTGAACGAATTGAAAGAGGAGAAAAAGCTAGACGTAGGATATCTAGAAAAGGCTTTGAGTGAGAGAGTAGAGGGTTTGATTGATGAATATAAACCAGGGGGTAGATGCGAATCACCCGTAAAAATGGAAATTGTTTTATCAGACGAAGTGCCCGTTTATCAACGTCCTAGGCGAATGCCGTTTGATGATCGTCAGTTCGTTGATAAACAAATAGAAGAATGGTTAAGAGATGGAATAATAGTACCTAGTAATTCCAACTATGCTTCCCCGATTGTGGTCGTTCCAAAGAAAGGTGGAGGCAAACGTTTATGTTGTGACTATAGACAGCTCAATAGAAAGATAGTAAGGGACAATTTTCCGATGGTCGTTATGGACGATGTTTTAGATAGATTGCAAGGTGGAAGAGTTTTCACAACACTTGACTTGTCGAACGGATTCTTCCATGTTCCAGTTGATCCACAATCGAGGAAATATACTGCATTCGTAACAAGTGATGGACAATACGAGTTTTGCGTTGTACCATTCGGTATTTCAAATTCCCCAGCTGTCTTCTGTAGGTATATCAATGCGGTATTTCGGACATTAATCCAGAAAGGTACAGTAATTACCTACATGGATGACCTGATAATTCCGGCAAAAGAGGAAAGCGAGGGTCTTGAGAAGCTGGAAGATGTTTTGAAAGTTAGTTCTGAGTATGGACTGAATATTAAGTGGAACAAGTGCCAATTTTTAAAACGTAAAGTCGAGTTTTTAGGGTACATTATCGGAAATGGCACCATACAAATTTCCGAAGAAAAGACTAAAGCTATTCAGAATTTCCCTTTGCCACCAGATAAAAAATGTTTCAAGAGATTTCTAGGACTAACGTCGTATTTTCGTCGTTTCATAGAAAACTTTGCTGTCATAGCCAGACCGTTATCAGACTTGCTAAGGAAAGATGTAGATTTCAAATTAGGAGAAAAAGAAATAGCAGCTTTTCAACAATTAAAGGCTCATTTACAGAAGTCGCCAGTGTTACGGCTGTTCTCTCAAAGTGCAGTAACTGAAGTTCATACCGATGCCAGTAAGTACGGGTATGGAGCTATTTTACTGAAGAAAGACCCGGATGACCAACAACTACATCCGGTGCAATACATGAGTCGGAAAACTAAGCCTATAGAAGAGAATTATCCGGCATATGAGCTAGAAGTACTGGCAATTATTGAAGCTTTGAAAAAGTGGAAGATATACCTGTTAGGAATAAAATTCAAAATCTTAACAGACTGTAACGCATTTACCATGACACTTAAGAAGAATGAGATACCACCTAAAATTGCGAGATGGGCTTTATTCCTGCAAGATTTTGACTATGAAATCGAGCACAGACCGGGAACGCGCATGAAACATGTAGACGCGTTAAGTAGGGTGTATTGCTTGATGTTAGAGGATTCATTAAAGTACCGACTTAAGCAAGCACAGCTGAAAGACGAATGGACAAAGGCAGTTCGAAAAATCTTGGAAAAGGACGAGTATGAGGATTTCTATGTTAAATACGACATCCTTTTTAAGAACCCAGAAAAAGAGTTGATTGTGGTACCAGCAGGGATGGAAGATGAAGTCATAAGAATGGCGCACAGACAAGGGCATTTCTCGACAAAGAAAACTCAGGATCTGTTAGAGAAGACGTTTTATATTCCTCAACTCAGCACAAAGGTAGGGCAACTGGTGCGAAGCTGCATCGAATGTATAGTTAATAATGCGAAGTCAGGAAAGAAAGAAGGATTTCTAAATTCAATAGATAAAGAAGATAAGCCATTAATGACATACCACGTTGACCATGTAGGACCACTCGAAACGACCAGCAAGTCATATAATTATATATTCGTAGTGGTAGACGCATTTAGCAAATTTGTGTGGTTATACCCCACAAAGAACACAGGAGCAGATGCGGTAGTAGATAGGCTAAAGAAACAAGCTGCAGTATTTGGAAATCCGCAACGTATTATTAGTGACCGGGGAGCGGCATTTACCTCAAATTCTTTCAAAGAGTATTGTCATGCTGAAAACATTCAGCATTTACTTATAGCAACAGGAATACCGCGCGGAAATGGGCAAGTCGAGAGAATACACAAAATAGTAATTCCTATGCTAGCAAAGTTGTGTACCGAAACACCAAGCAATTGGTATAAGCACATTGATAGGGTACAACAGTATATAAATAATGCACCTCCACGAAGCACCAAACATACCCCGTTCAAGATCCTAACTGGATTAGATATGCGTATGGCCGATATGCCAGAGCTTCAAGAACTGTTACAAAACGAAGCTGTAGAAGAATTAAATGAAAATCGAGACATAGTGCGAAAAGAAGCTAAAGAAAATATCTCTCAAATGCAGCAGGAGAACCGTAGATCTTACAATTTACGTAGAAAGAAAGAAACGGGTTATGAACTTAATGATTTAGTAGCGATCAAAAGAACTCAGTTCGGGAGCGGGCTAAAACTAAAGCCAAAGTTCTTAGGGCCATATAAGATTGTTACAAAGCTCAACCATGGCCGATATGAAGTCGAGAAAGTTGGCAACCACGAGGGGCCGGGAAAGACTTCAACAGCGGCAGAGTATATGAAAAGATGGACTCACTCATTCGGGGTCGAATGAAATCGGGACGGCCGAATGTAGTGCTGGACGTAGATTGACGGACTCTGGACGGACTGTTGACGTATACTGTGTATCAACGGTAAGCCTTAACGAGGAATTGACGAAACGCTACAAACGACAGGTACAAAACAATTCAAAAAACGAACGAGTACGATTCGGACTGCCAACAACGAGAGGTTTAAAGTCGTCAAACTGTGCACCTAAAGAAACTTATATTTTAATCTTAAAAATAACTATTATATTTAATTAAAAACTATTTTAAAACCAAATAAAAGTGTTTTAGTGCATATTGGTAAACGGACAGGTAAGAATTCCTACATGTATACGGCTCGCCAATTAAAAAATGTGCCGGAGTAAGAGGATCGAGATCAGTATCAGAAATGCTGCACAGAGGTCGTGAATTTAAAATAGCTTCGATTTGACAAAGTACAGTGCTATATTCTTCGAACGTGAGTAGGCTATCTCCGATCACTCTTCTCAAATGTAGTTTTATAGAGCGTACTCCAGTTTCCCATAACCCTCCAAAATGTGGTGCTGAGGGTGGGATGAAATGCCAATTAACGCCTTCGTTTGCTAAGGAGGGAGCCACTTCTGCCCGATCTTCATGAAATATTGACAGCCGTTGAAGTTCAGAGGTCAAGAGGTCACTAGGCTTTCCTCTGCGTGCAATTAATCTGCGAATAGAAGCTAAAAAGGCATCGGTTGTTAAGTGACTCACCAATTATATGTGTAATGCTTTAGTAGACAGGCAGACGAATATGGCAAACCAAGCTTTACGTATTTTTGGACTTTGGGTTTTTGAATACTTTATGCGTACAGGTCCAGCGTAGTCAAGTCCGCAAGGTAGGAAACAGCGATTGGGTTGAACTCTTGCTAACGGCAGATTACCTATGTATAAGTTGAGTGCTTGTTGCTCTTCTTTGTAAGAAATATGTTTTGCAACCAAATACGATCTTCCTTACTAAGTTTCTGGAGCGCAAAATCCAAAATTCTTGACGAACAAGAACGAACGTTGCTTCGACACCTGCATGCATGTTGACTTCGTGCGTATGTCTTACTATGAGTAGCGAAATATTAGCGTCTTTAGGTAGTAGAATCGGAAATTTTATATTGCATGTTTTATGCGCCTACCCGGAGTACACTTGATTGGTCTATGAATGGCGAATAACGAATTAGCGATGATTTGGGATGTAGTTGTTGTGAATTTTGTAGTTGTTTGATGTCTTTGGAAAATGCGGGCGCTTGCGCCCTTTTTATTAATTGTATTTTAGCTTGTTGGAGCTCGTATGTAGATAGGTAGGATTCACTGTAGTTCTCTCGACGACGGCGTGCTTTGTTGATGAATCGAATGCAATGTGCGACTATACGTGTCAATCGCCACCAAGAAGATATTTTTGCGCACAGCAACAACAGTGGATTATCAATTTCCTTGGTACATAATACTATCCCTGCCTTACGATTTTCTTCTACGAGTACGAACGGGTTCGATGACGATATATTGAATTTATCATTAGAAGGCCACAATTGGTCAGGCAGTGCTAACCATCTGGGCCCTGACCACCAAAGAGTATGCTCAATAGTTCGGTAGGTAGAATACCACGTGATGCACAGTCAGCTAGGTTGTCTTCGGACCGAAAATGTTTCCATTGACTTCGAGGAATTACGTCTAATATTTCTGCGGTTCTGTTGCTAACAAACGTAGCCCATTTCCTCGGCAGAGTGGAAGCCAATGCAGCACTATTTCCGAATCCGTTCAACAAACAATACTAGAAATTTTCAACGTAAGTGGTTCTTTGACGAGAGTGATCAGCCTCGTTAGCAACAATGCGACGTTCAATTCAAGCCTTGAAACTGATATTGGTTTTAGCGGCGCCACACGCCTTTTAGATGCTATGAACTGTATGGCTTAGGAGCCTTCAATATGCACGCGACAGTATGCAACAGCCGCGCAAGCCACGGTGGACGCATCTGAAAACCCAATAAGTTCCACAGGTTTTGACGGATATGAAACGTATCGTGGTATCTTTAATTGTTTTAAATGATGGAGCTCCCGAAGTAGTTGCACCATCTTCTGCATAAGGCCTCCGGTAGTGGGTCATCCTAACCAAGGCCGTAACACCAGGACTCCTGGAACAAGACTTTAAATAAAACCACAATAGGTGCGACCATACCTAATGGATCGTAAATCTTCGGAGTTCCTGCTGACACCATTCGCTTCGTAGGTTTCGGCTCAATTACAGGATCAGCAATATTCAAAAGTAGCTGATCACTAGACGGATTCCAGTGTAGCCCCAGAATTTTGACGGATGTGTCAGATGTTTCAGAATGTATGGCAATAGGATTAAATTCGCAAATCTCCTTTGGTAATGATTCAAGCAGAGGCCAACAATTTGAGCTCCACTTTCTCAAGTTAAAATTAGCTTTTGACAAGAGCTCTATAAGTTCATTCTTCAGAGCAATCAGATCTTCTACGTTGTCGCCTCCAGTAGGTAGGTCATCTACGTATGCGCCGTTTTCAAGAACGCGTGACGCTTTGGGATATTCTGCCTTGTAGTCTTCCGCAATTTGTTTTAAAACTGCACAGCCAGAAAAGGAGGCGGCGCAAGCCCATAAGTAACAGTTAGCAATCGATAATGTTGAAGTTCAGCTGTTTGTTCATGCCTCAATACAATGCGCTGATCATCTGATTTTGGTTGGAACGATTTTCCGTCATCCCTTGTCAAGTTTGGTTTTGTGCAAAACCGGTTTCGCCGTTCTGCCATTTTCAATGCCTAGGTTTATCACTAAACCAAACTTGACAAGGGATGACGGAAAATCGTTCCAACAAAAATCAGCTAACTACCCTGTCGGAAGATCAACACAACAAAATAAAGCGCTGATAATCCGTTTGTTCTGGATGTACCCTTATATGTACCTCGGAACATCTTCTCAATATCGGTTACGAACACATACCGATGCTGGCGAAACCGTAAAAAAACACCAAACAAATCGCGTTGAATCGGTGGACTAATATGTAGTCGATCATTTGATGAATACCCAAATGAATCTTTAAAGGAACCATCAAAAACTACACGACATTTGGTTGTTGAACTGTCAGCCTTAATGATGGGATGATGTGCTAAATAAAAACGTTTTGAAGTACTCACATTAATTTGATGCTCTGGAATTAATTCCATGTGTCCCGGCTCAGGATATTCATTTAAAAATCCTGTGCATTGTTGTTTTAGCACAGGTTGACGTTGCAGTTTGGCATCCATACTATTAAGGCGTGAAATAGATTGCGGTAAAGTGTCATCGATGGGTTTGATATCGGCTTGAAATGAGTATTTGACCACATATGTCCCATTCTCAGCTCGTTGAACTGTTGAAGAAAAATATTTTTCTACCGGATCATGATCGTTCAGTTTGCTCTTTGATGATTGCAGATTATCCATTTCTAATAAAGATCGAACCAGGTAATCTACATCTTCCAACGCGTAATTTACTGACATCTGCATTGGATATACAGCGTCAGATACACACGAACCAGTGATTACCCAACCGAATGCACTATTTAAAGCTGTCAGAGTTTGATTTGTTAGCAGAATTTATTCGCCCGTAAGAATTCTCCAAAGTTGATCAGATTCAAGAATCATATCAACTGGACCAGGAATTCCGAACGTTGGATCTGCTAAAGATAATTGGTTGATTTGCTTACGTGTATGCTCGCATAGATTAATCGGATGTGATGGTAGTGTTGAAGCCAGCTTCTGAAGAATAAGCTGATGACCCAGTGTCGATCAACAGTCTACAATTTACCACAGTGCCCCATTTATCACGAACTCTAGCAAGTACGGTAGGCAAAATTGTTTGCGAAGAGATTTTCAGTTCTTCAATTGAATGATTACTCAACACAGGGTGAACTTCACTATTTTTACTAGTTGTTGCAATTTCAACATGGGCTACACTTTGTTTCTCTACTAAATCTTTAGGCTTGGCATTATGTTCAAAATGTAAAACGGTATAATGAGCAGAATTGCATACATGACATTTTACCTGGCTCAGACACTTCTTAAACTGGTGGGAGCCACCTAGGCAATCGAAGCATAGTTTCTTATTTTTCACAATCACTCTTCTGGCATCTACGTTAAGCGCTTTAAATTTAGGGCAATGAGTAAGCGTATGTGCATCTGCGCATTGCATTACACACTGAATTTTATTCTTCCCTTTTGAAGAATTTGCGAAATGTACTACGGCAGACCGCCGACCAGTTGAATAACTCCCAGATTGGCATGATTCCAAGGAATCACACCGGCGAAATAAAACTTGCAGCAACTCTTCAAACGTACGCTCTTTGATTGCATCGCTGGATTCTGCCCAATCCTTCTTCGTTTCGTCGTCCACCTTGCCCAAAAGTATGTCTATCAGCCATGGATTTCGCTGATTGGAGTTTAGAGCATTAACTCCTCGAATGACTTCATCTGCTCCTTCGGTTATTTTTCGCAAAGTATTTGCATTTTCCGTATGACATGTAGGAAGCGACCAAAACGTTTGAATAAATGACCGTACCATAAGCGGCTTACGATCATACCGCTGTGTCAGACGATCTCACCCTCCAAATAATTAGCATCTGTTAGCGCCAAATGCTTCACCAGTTGCAAAGCTTCTCCAGATAGATACGACTTCAAGTAATGGAATTTTTGCGTTGATGTCAAATTTGTTCTTTGATCGATGGCACCCGTGAATAAATCACGGAACGAGGGCCAATCCTGATAGCTACCGGAAAAGGTCGGTACTTGTAACTTTGGAAGATTAATATTTAAAATATTTTGCGTTTCATTTAAACGTTCAGGAAACGCCGCTTGTTGACCATGTAATAGACCGTTTAGATAAGCTTCGACTCGTGCGTACTGAGTTGGTCAAGAACATTCAAACAGCGTTCGAACAATCGGCCAAACGCTACAATCTTCGTAGCAGAGTTAGGACTTTCAAAGTAGGAGACGACAAAGCAAAGAAATTTAACTCGAAGCTAGCTCCAGTATTTGTAAAATCTTTGGTTCTTGCCACAAAGGGCAGCAATATGTTCAAATTACGAGATAGAGAAAATGGTAAGGTTGGCTGGTATCATATCAAAGATATAAAGGAATGCAAGGGTTAAGAAAAAGTTGTGCCAAGGACTTGCTACCAAAAACCTTATAAAGAGACAGCCATAGGCAAACTTCGTTAAGTTATATATATTTTTCGTTTCTATCAAAATCACGCCACCCTTTTTCATTGCTATATAAGCTGCGGATTCTGCTAGATCGGGCTCTCTTTTTCCTGGATACAGTCTTCAAACGGAAACGCTTGCGAGTTTCCCTCGATATCTTTATTCGGGTAATATCTTTATTCGTGCGAAAAAATAAACTTTTGAGTTTTCGATTAGTATTGGGCAAATCAGTAGATTTTGCAGCCAATTACGCGTTTTTTTTAAATACGAAACGCGAAATTTAAATTTCCGCCTAACTAAAGATGTTCCTGCTCTGGACTATATATTGAATGGAGAACTACAGCGCCTGGATGAAAGCCGAGAACCCGCATGGCTCAACGAAGTTGCAGTCCACCCTCCGGATAATTGTGTGAAATAAATTGTTTAAAATAAATTTTTTTCGCTAAATTTGTATTACTTTTTAAAAAGAAAAGTTCTTTCCTTAAAATTAAAGTTTTGGGTGATTTTGTGCAACTCATGTATATCTATCTACAAATATAAAGGGTGTTTTTTTTACAGGTTTGTTTTTCGAATAGAGATAAAACTGGCATTTTGTGGTCAAATCTGGCAACTCTAATGTCATTTATGTTCTGTTTGGTTTGCCATTTCATCATGAACAGGTTGACAAAAGAACAACGCTTGCAAATCGTGCAAATTTATTTCGAAAATAATGGTTCAGTTCGCGAAGTTTACCGTGAGCTCCGTCCATTTTATGGTCGACATAATCGTCCATCAGAGCAATTAATTCGGTTAACCATGGATCGTTTTCGCACTACGTTTACTCTATGTGATAATACGCATCCGCAGAGACGTCGAACAGTGCGCACCGAAGAAACAATTGCCGCTTAAAATTTGTTCTATTCCAACTTGTTCCTATTGTACATACATATGGATAGTCATAAAGTAGGCTTGTTATTTAGAAAAAAATTTTCTAATTCCAAGCTCTTCCGTTAAGTGTTAGGACATATACAAATTAAGTACTTTTTGCTATTCACTACTAAAATAGTATGAATTTGAATTGTTCATTAAATTTTCTTATTAGTTGATTAGGTTATTATTTAAATAAATGGATTGTCAGTTGAATAACTCCCAGATTGGCATGATTCCAAGGAATCACACCGGCGAAATAAAACTTGCAGCAACTCTTCAAACGTACGCTCTTTGATTGCATCGCTGGATTCTGCCCAATCCTTCTTCGTTTCGTCGTCCACCTTGCCCAAAAGTATGTCTATCAGCCATGGATTTCGCTGATTGGAGTTTAGAGCATTAACTCCTCGAATGACTTCATCTGCTCCTTCGGTTATTTTTCGCAAAGTATTTGCATTTTCCGTATGACATGTAGGAAGCGACCAAAACGTTTGAATAAATGACCGTACCATAAGCGGCTTACGATCATACCGCTGTGTCAGACGATCTCACCCTCCAAATAATTAGCATCTGTTAGCGCCAAATGCTTCACCAGTTGCAAAGCTTCTCCAGATAGATACGACTTCAAGTAATGGAATTTTTGCGTTGATGTCAAATTTGTTCTTTGATCGATGGCACCCGTGAATAAATCACGGAACGAGGGCCAATCCTGATAGCTACCGGAAAAGGTCGGTACTTGTATCTTTGGAAGATTAATATTTAAAATATTTTGCGTTTCATTTAAACGTTCAGGAAACGCCGCTTGTTGACCATGTAATAGACCGTTTAGATAAGCTTCGACTCGTGCGTACTGAGTTGGTCAAGAACATTCAAACAGCGTTCGAACAATCGGCCAAACGCTACAATCTTCGTAGCAGAGTTAGGACTTTCAAAGTAGGAGACGACAAAGCAAAGAAATTTAACTCGAAGCTAGCTCCAGTATTTGTAAAATCTTTGGTTCTTGCCACAAAGGGCAGCAATATGTTCAAATTACGAGATAGAGAAAATGGTAAGGTTGGCTGGTATCATATCAAAGATATAAAGGAATGCAAGGGTTAAGAAAAAGTTGTGCCAAGGACTTGCTACCAAAAACCTTATAAAGAGACAGCCATAGGCAAACTTCGTTAAGTTATATATATTTTTCGTTTCTATCAAAATCACGCCACCCTTTTTCATTGCTATATAAGCTGCGGATTCTGCTAGATCGGGCTCTCTTTTTCCTGGATACAGTCTTCAAACGGAAACGCTTGCGAGTTTCCCTCGATATCTTTATTCGGGTAATATCTTTATTCGTGCGAAAAAATAAACTTTTGAGTTTTCGATTAGTATTGGGCAAATCAGTAGATTTTGCAGCCAATTACGCGTTTTTTTTAAATACGAAACGCGAAATTTAAATTTCCGCCTAACTAAAGATGTTCCTGCTCTGGACTATATATTGAATGGAGAACTACAGCGCCTGGATGAAAGCCGAGAACCCGCATGGCTCAACGAAGTTGCAGTCCACCCTCCGGATAATTGTGTCAAATAAATTGTTTAAAATAAATTTTTTTCGCTAAATTTGTATTACTTTTTAAAAAGAAAAGTTCTTTCCTTAAAATTAAAGTTTTGGGTGATTTTGTGCAACTCATGTATATCTATCTACAAATATAAAGGGTGTTTTTTTTACAGGTTTGTTTTTCGAATAGAGATAAAACTGGCATTTTGTGGTCAAATCTGGCAACTCTAATGTCATTTATGTTCTGTTTGGTTTGCCATTTCATCATGAACAGGTTGACAAAAGAACAACGCTTGCAAATCGTGCAAATTTATTTCGAAAATAATGGTTCAGTTCGCGAAGTTTACCGTGAGCTCCGTCCATTTTATGGTCGACATAATCGTCCATCAGAGCAATTAATTCGGTTAACCATGGATCGTTTTCGCACTACGTTTACTCTATGTGATAATACGCATCCGCAGAGACGTCGAACAGTGCGCACCGAAGAAACAATTGCCGCTGTAGAGCAAAGTGTTGAAGAGGACCCGAATGAATCGATTCGCCACCGTGCACAGCAATTGGAGCTTTGTCCATCAACTTTATGGAAGATTTTGCGCAAAGATCTTGGCTTGCGACCTTACAAGATCCAGCTTGTGCAAGAATTAAAGCCGCGAGACCATGCAATGCGTCGTGATTTTGGTGTATGGGCCGAAAATGAGATTGATTTCGATGCTGATTTTCATCGCAAAATTTTGTTCAGTGATGAGGCTCATTTTTGGTTGAATGGCTACGTCAACAAGCAAAATTGCCGCATTTGGAGTGAAGAGAATCCACATGAGACCCTTGAAACGCCATTACATCCACAAAAACTGACTGTTTGGTGTGCTCTATGGGCTGGTGGAGTCATTGGGCCATACTTCTTCCGCAATAATGCTGGAGAGGCAGCTACCGTTAATGGAGACCGGTATAGAGCCATGATAACCGACTATTTTGTTCCCGAATTGGATGGCATGAATGTGGATGAGTTGTGGTTCCAACAAGACGGCGCTACATGCCACACAGCGCACGTCACAATCGATTTATTGAAGGAAACATTCGATGAGCGCATAATTTCGCGGAATGGACCTGTGAATTGGCCACCAAGGTCGTGTGATTTGACACCATTGGATTATTTTCTTTGGGGATATGTAAAGTCGCTCGTCTACACCAACAAACCAGAAACGTTAGGGGAATTGGAAGCCAACATTCGTGGCGTTATTGCCGACATACGGCCCCATATGCTCGAAAAAGTGGTTGAAAATTGGACCTTTAGAATTGGCTTTATTCGAGCCAGCCGCGGCGGCCACATGCCCGAAATCATATTTAAACATTAATGGCATAAAATTATCCTTCCAATAAAGCCAAATTAATGGACCTTAAAACGATTTTCTTGTGTTTTATTTCAATTCGAAGTTCTATACCCCTAAAAAAAACACCCTTTATATGTATACATACAATTCTAAGACAAAAGTACATCAAAAGTAAAAGAAGAAAAATAAAATATCGTAGTAGTCAAAACCAGTAAAATATTTCCTATCAAATACCAGTTTATAGTAAGTTTAACGAAGTATAGTCGTGCCACGCTAGTTAAAACCCAAACTTTTATTTTTCATGAACCCAGATTCAAAATTTTGAATTTTTTTTTTAATTTAACCTGAAAATTCCATTATCGTGAAACCCAATATAAAAATTCTATAAATAATGTCGATAAATTCTTATTTATCAGGAACAAAAAAAATTTTTCATTAACTACTGTATGTATGCCAGTAAAAATGTTTAAGGAATCGTAGAGAGAGAGAAAATAATTGAAAGACATAGTGAAAAAGAAAATGTATAAAAGTTAAGGTAGTTTTTTTTTGCTAAACCGATTTGTACAAAAATATAAGAAAAAAGAAACATTTTTCTAAAAAGTTTAAATATGCTTTAAAAAAAAATTAATTAATTAATTAACTATTTGCGTTTTAAAAATATAAAAAAAAAAGATAAGATCTAAAACAATTTGGAATTGAAATACGTAGTGAGAGAAAGAAATATTGAAAATTAGAAGTTTGTAAAGAGATATAGAGAGGCGGCCGCCGTGGTGTGAAGGTAGTGTTGCCGGCCTACCACACCGAAGGTCCATGGTTCGAGCCCTGGTACAGGTAACATCAAAAGTGATTTGAAAAAAGTTTTTCAAAACGGGGTCGCCCCTCGGCAGTGGTTTGGCAAACTCTCCGAGTGTATTTCTGCCATGACAGGCTTCTCAGCAAAAATTCGTCTCCTTTGTAGATGCCGTTCAGAGTCGGCAAAAAACTGTAGGTCCCACCAATTTGTAGGGAAAATTCAAATCGGCACACCACAAATTGGAAGAGGAGCTTGGCGCAAAAATCTCTTAGGAGGTTTATGATGATATACCTGTTGTATATCGCGCCATAGAGAGAGATAGAAAGAGATACCTTCTATTAGCGCAAGATAGAGGGAGATGAGTGATATTAGGAAAGTGTCTAGTGCGGAAAAAAGAGAAGATCCCAATATCGTATTGGAAATTCTTAAAACACAATTTAGAAACTTTGCAAACAAAAACTAAAAGGAAATTGGACTAAAAATGTGTATGTGCAACAAAAATTATATTTTCAGCTAAGGAGAGAAGTCGTCGAAGGCCTTCAACGAGTTCATGCAGCAGATATTCATGTAAGTCATTGATTTATTATTTTTATGTACCTAGTGTTTTTGGGTTTTCTTGTATTCTAGTATTGTGATTCGTACTCTAGTGAATGATCATTAACTCTCTCACTGTGGGATTGTGGAATCTAAGTGAGCTAATGAAACGATATAGAATATGAATCACTAATTTTTGTTATTCTTTTTATTTACCCTTAAACAATATTGAATACGAAGATTCAAGAAGAATCGTTTAGTATTCTAAATTTTCCTTTTTTTCCATTTATATTAACCGTAAACTACTTGTTTTCGCGTTTTATTCAATTTCCTAACCTCACTGATCTCTATAGTCATATAGTAGGCTTGTTGTTTAAAATTTGTTCTATTCCAACTTGTTCCTATTGTACATACATATGGATAGTCATAAAGTAGGCTTGTTATTTAGAAAAAAATTTTCTAATTCCAAGCTCTTCCGTTAAGTGTTAGGACATATACAAATTAAGTACTTTTTGCTATTCACTACTAAAATAGTATGAATTTGAATTGTTCATTAAATTTTCTTATTAGTTGATTAGGTTATTATTTAAATAAATGGATTGTTAATTGATACCTAGAAAGGTCTGAAATTTAGTTGTTGTAATTTTTATATTGGGACTCTTCGCTACCATACCATCTGAAGAGTCATGGAGGGTGGGTAAAGAGCGGTGAGGAAATCGGAAGTACAACCGCAATATAGGAAAAAGGTAGTATGTAGCTTTTGCTAAAATATAATAATTTTTTTTTTGTTGGTCATTGAAAGTGCTGTGGAAATAAATCCCCTGAACCCTTACGTGTGCGTTTACATTTTTTTTCTTTATTGACAACATATTCCATTAACAACGGTTTTCTCTAAAAAAAACAATGTTTTTGTGCGAGAATATAGCTTATTTCTGTTTAACACTAAATGCCGTCAATCATAATGAAAGGCTATACGGTAAAAGGATAACAATAAATATAAAAATTAAATATATAAAAAGTAGAAAACAAAATCGATTTTACTTATGTAATAGGAAAAATAACAATTTAACTTTTACACCTCAATTGGCCAGAAGTAGCCGTCTGACTTCAGCTTTAAAGCATTGCAGGTTTCTTGAATTTTTAACTTCATCTGGAAGTTTATTGAACAACTTTACACCATAGTGTCTTGTAGATTTTGCTCACCTTTCTGTTCGAAATATACGCGGTTTAATATTTGTTCTAAATCTAAGCGCGTACTCAGGGGTTTGTTCTTCTGGTATGGTCAGATTATGCTTTATTAAATTATTTTTTATTTTATAAAATGCTATTAAAGTTTGGGATATGGAATATTTTCGAATGTCCAACCGTTCTTGATATAATAATACGCTTGGTGTAGTTCGCGGTAAATTTAAAATGTTTTTAATAGTTTTATTTTGTATTATTTGTATCTCATTTGTAAGTTTTTCTGCGCAAATATTCCATATAGGGTTCAAATAATTAATATATGACATAAAAAGAGAGTTGTATAGAAGCCATAATTGTTTTTTGGTATCAGTTTTCGATTTCTGTAAATCACGAAATTCAGTGGCATTAGCTTCATTTTCAGCTTATGATATGTTCTCGCCAATTTAAATTAGCATCAAACCAACCCAATTTGTAGGGAAAATTCAAATCGGCACACCACAAATTGGAAGAGAAGCTTGGCGCAAAAATCTCTTAGGAGGTTTATGATGATATACCTGTTGTATATCGCGCCATAGAGAGAGAGATATGCCAAGATATTTTATACTCTCGACTCTAGAAATGAAACTCGCATCTAAGTTTATTCCGTTCAAGTCACTAAAAGCGGGAATATTCTTATAATTATTAAATATAATAAAGTTAGTTTTAGCGAGATTCATTTTCAATAAATTACTCTTAAACCATCGTGAAATGGTCTTTAGATCCGCTTGAATATTGGCCAGAAGCTCATCAAGAGTATCAGTAGCATAGAGAGAAGTCCCATCATCCGCATAAAATTGCGGTGTTCCTTTCAACTCTAGCTTAAATATGTTGTTAATGTACGAGGTGTGTTCAAAAAGTATCGCGAATTTTGTGTTTTTTCAAAAATTATTTATTTATTCATGAATATCTATTTTGTCCCCTTCAAAGTAATCCCCATAAGATATTATACACTTGTGCCAACGGTTTTTCCAATCTTCGAAGCACTTCAAAAAATCATTTTTTTGTATCTTGTTCAGCTCCTCCTTCGATGCCGTCTTTATCTCGTCAAGAGAAGCGTAACGTCGTCCTTTCATGGGCCTCTTCAGTTTAGGGAACAAGAAAAAGTCACAGGGGGCCAGATCTGGGGAATACGGTGGCTGCGGCATCATTAGTGTGTTGTTTTTGGCCAAAAAGTTGCGCACAAGCAACGATGCGTGAGCAGGGGCGTTATCGTGGTGCAAAAGCCAATTTTTGTTCTTCCACAAATCCGGGCGTTTCTGGCGGATTGCTTCTCGCAAATTGCGCATAACTTGCAGGTAATATTCCTTATTGACCGTTCTTCCCTGTGGCAAGAACTCATGATGCACCACGCCCCTGCAATCGAAGAAAACTGTCAGCAAAACTTTCACATTCGACCGAACTTGGCGCGTTTTTTTCGGTCTTGGGTCGTGCGGCAGCTTCCATTGAGATGATTGAGCTTTGGTTTCCACGTCATAATCATAAACCCACGATTCGTCACCAATTATGACCCTCTGGAGCAAATTTGGGTCGTCGCGGACAGAGTTTAACATCTCATTAGCAATGTTCATGCGATGCTGTTTTTGGTCACAATTGAGCAATTTTGGTACGAATTTCGCGTAAAAATCGAAGACGATCCAAAACACGTGCAAGCAAAGCAGCTGTCAACAATTAACTGAACATTCAAAATGGCCGAGCTTGTCGGCATAAGTGAGAGACATGAGTACCAACATAACGCCACAAAAAATTCGAAATTCGAATATACGTAACCAGCGAAAATTCAAAATTCGCGATACTTTTTGAACACACCAATTGGTAATTGGAATTAAGTCTAAAGCGATAGGATATATTCACGTCGCACTAACCGTATCAATAGTATAGACCCTAGTTGCAAATAAAACTGACATATTTTTCGTCGCTTGAAAACTCATTTTGGATTTTATTTCAATAAGCTTGAGAATACGATTTCATTTTAATATGTTTAAATGACCATATTTCCACCAAGCTTTTATTGTTGCAAGTAGGAATACATGAAGATTTCATGTACCTATACAACAAAAAGCTTACACTAAGCTGAGTTAAATATATGCCTTTTACCTTTAAATAATTAAGTTACCACAACCACAACAACAACAACCATAATTATATTTGAACTTTTTTTGAAGAAAACATTTATTTTTGTTTTTGATAGATATTTTTCGTAAAAAAAAAAAAATTTCGAAATTTAATTACATATGCTTATACATATACATATATATATCTTTTTTTTTTCATATCGATATGCCGCTGAGGCACAGTAATGAATATTTACCACCGGGTCAAAGTTCAAAGAATTTTTGCACCATTTGCCGCGAGTCTTTTTCTTTAAACGCTGATGCTCTTCGTACTGCCTGCAACCACAAGTTTCACCGTACTTGCCTGATAAACTGGCTTAGAAGAAATCCCTCGTGTCTCGGTGTAACTTTAGAGATTTTGGACGAAAACAATACAACATCACCACCCGATCACAATTAACAAATCCGCAAAGCAGTATGGCCGATGATCCGGATAAGTCATCTACCTCACAAGCAGCTGGATCGCGTGATTCCATCCAATCAGTACATCCTTCTCCGCGAGAAGAACAAGGAAGTATGCCACAACAAGGAGCTATAGATAACCCTGCTCAGCAACAACAAGAAATTACAGATCCTAATGCTACCAATAATACATCAAATTCCCAAAATGACGATAGTAGAATACGCAGTATTGTCAATGCCGTTGTCGCTGCACGACAAGCAAGTTTGTTTGAGAACTTTGAGACAAGATATAAGCAAACAGAGCAACGCTTAGATCAGTCGGTGAATAACCTAATTTCTAGATTGCAGAACGCAACGCTGCAACCTGTCCAAAACAATAACCAAAATTTACCCCCTATAGTTGATTGGCCACAAGATCCACCAGATTTTCGAAATAGCCGTAACGCAACCCCCAAGCACATATGCATGTGCATACAAACGCACACCAACACTCTTATAATGTAGGTTCCGCTCGTCTTAGTGACATTTCACATGTAACCAATTCGGGAAAAATTGCAAGTCTCGTATCTAATTGGGATATTAAGTTTGATGGTTGAGTCGCAGGTAATAGACACCCTCGGAGGGAACTTTACACTTTTTTGCGAACATGTCCAAAGCGTTTTCACCAATGAAGCCAAAGATTGGTATTGGCGCTATAGGCGCTCAGTAGATCGCGTCGTTTGGCCAAATCTTTGCCAAGCTTTGCGAACTCATTTTGCTCAACACCGTACCGATACCGAAGTAAAAGAAGCCATACGTATGCGCAAGCAAGGTATGTCGGAAAGCTTCGATAAGTATCGGAATGCCGTTTTCAAAATAGCCGAAAATTTGAGTAGTCCACTTCTGGAAACTGAACTTGTCGAAGTTCTACAGAGGGGCTTAAGACCGCGTTTGAGGCAGCAATTATTATATGTCTCGATTTCCTATGTAGCTAGATTAAGGGAGTTGTGTATTAAGCATGAAAGCTTATTGCAAGCAGGCCAGGCAGCCTTCTGCTACTAATACCAACCCCTTGCCAGCTCCATATCGCAATCCTGCTAATCGCCGACAAATTAATGAATTAGAGTTAGAAGGTGAAAGTGAAAACGACATTGCAGAAGTTCCTCTTGAAGTTGAAGAGGTTACAAGTCGTATGAGTGACACCAAATTGATGTGTTGGAACTGTCGAAAAGAGGGGCACCGTTATTTTGATTGTATAGAAGAACGTACGATCTTTTGTTACGGTTGTGGCAGTGTTGGAGTTTATAAGCCCAATTGTACTAGGTGCGCTTCGGGAAACGTGAAAGCGAGCGAGGACTCGAAATCGGCTCCTCGCAAGAAATAAATAAATCTTTACCTGCCAACACCTTAATTTGTAGTTCATATTATAAACCAGAGTTACTCCATTTAACACCCTACAATGAACGTTTAAAATTTTACCAAGAGAAAAGAAAAGACATTTTTGATAAACCTGAAAAGGCTATACCAATAAATCGCGCTCGGCGAATCGCTCCAATGAGTTCTGGAAAAGGGTAAAATCTGGTCGAAAAAACCTTATTAACTTGATATGTTCGTTGAACAAAAACTCCTCAGATTTAAGACCATATGCCGAAATAAACCTTCGAAATAAAACGTATTTAGCTTTGCTAGATAGTGGAGCCCAAGTTTCGTGCATTGGCAATAGCTTAGCGAAAAAGGTATGTGCTGACAAAAATATAAATACAAAACATTATTCATCCATACAAACGGCTGATGGCAACCAACAAATTGTGTTTGGTACATATTTTTTTGATATCACCTATAAAGGCATAACTGAACGTTTACTTTTTTACATTGTACCAAGTCTAAAACAAAACTTAATATTAGGCGTAGATTTTTCGTCGAAATTTAAGATAGCACCACATTAAATTAGCCAAATTAACTGCGAAAGCAGCGAAATAAAAAATGATGCTAGTAGCGGCGAAAATAATATGCACACCTTGGCGTATGAGCAGCAAAAACGGTTGCAAGTAATTAAAGATTTGTTTCCTTCATTTGCCAAAGAGGGCCTTGGTAAAACTCATTTAATTGATTTGGAACCTAATGTCCGTCCGTTAAAACAGCGATATTTTCCTATCTCTCCTGCCGTCGAGAAACTAGTTCACAGGGAGATAGATGAAATGCTAAAATTGGGAATAATAAACAGTCCGTGGTCGAGTCCGGTCGTCTTAGTCGGTAAAGGTGAAAAAGTCAGTCTGTGTTTAGATTCACGCAAAGTAAACAGCGTAACTATCAAAGACGCTTACCCCTTACCCCACATAGATGTTCATTCATTTTGGCAAATTCCATTGTCGGAAAAATGCCGAGATTTAACCTGTTTCACGGTACCAAACCGTCCTTTATACAGATATCGCGTAATGCCCTTTGGCTTATGCAACGCTCCCCAGGCCTTATGCAAGCTCATGGATCGCGTGATTCCACCCAAATTAAGAGAAAGTGTGTTCATCTACCTTGACGATTTACTTATTATATCGGAAACATTTGATGCTCATATGAAAACTCTGTCAGAAGTTGCATATCATTAACGAAACGCAGGTTTAACAATCAACATAGAAAAAAGAAAGTTTTGTCTTCAAGAGGTAAAATACTTGGGGTACATCGTAGGAAATGGTACATTGCGAACAGATCCGGATAAGATTTCCGCGGTCACGCAAAATAACCAACCAACCACTACCAAACAGTTGCGTAGATTTCTGGGTATGGCTGGTTGGTATACGCGATTCGTGCCGAACTTTGCCGCAGTTACCACCCCAATGACTATTTGCTTAAGAAGTCAAAAAGTTTTCAATGGACTGAGGACGCGCAAAAGTCGTTTGACCTACTTAAAAATTTGCTATCATCAGCACCAATATTGTCAAATGCTAATTACGATAAACCATTCCTTATACAATGCGATGCCAGAAAACTAGGAGTAGGAGCCGTTTTTCACAAGTGAATGATAATGGAGTAGCTCGTTGGTCGCTCAAGCTTCAGGGCTACCGTTTTAAAATCGAACTTAGGCGTGGTTCACAAAATATTGTTCCAGACGCACTGTCGCGACAAAACTTTGACGACTTGGGTGAAGTTTGCCTTTTTCCACAAATTCATCTAGAATCAAATGCCTTCAACTCAGAAGAATATGAAAAGTTGAAAGAAACCATAAGTGAATCGCAAAGTAAATTGCCAGACTTGCAGATAAAAGATAATAAAATATATATGAGAACAGAGCATGCGAATGGTATTGATTCCCAAATCATTGATTCAGGAAACCATAGAAAGAGCGCATTGGCCCCCAAACAAGTGCCACAGAGGCATCGGTAAAACTTTAGAGCGACTTCGCGCAGATTTCTATTGGCCTTCTATGATAAATGATGTCAAAATTTTTATTTCTCGATGCGATACTTGCCAGCAGAGTAAGTCGACTAATACAGTTCTTCGTCCACCGATGACAGCAAATTTCAATTCCGTCGTCCAATTCAAAGATTATACATTGATCTGTTAGGTCCGTATCCCCGTTCTAAACAAGGCAATATAGGCATACTCATAGTTTTGGAGCACTAAACCAAATTCCCTTTCTTAAACCTATAAAAAAGTTCGCGGCCACCCCTATATGCACATTTTCAGAAGAAAACATTTTCCCCCTTTTCGGCACACCTGAATGTATCGTGTCTGATAACGGAAGCCAATTTAAATCAGTCCAATTTGAAAATTGTTTGTCTGTGAGAGGTATCAAACACTCCTTTACCGCACTTTATAGCCCACAAGCTAACGCGAGCGGGTCAATCGCTCCGTCATAGCTGGTATCAGAGCATACCTTAAAACTGATCAAACTAACTGGGATAAAAACCTTCCGTTGATAGCGGAAGCTCTCAGGTCATCGTACCATCAAACTGTTGGCTGTAATCCGTATTACGCGATGTTTGGTCAACAGATGCTAAGCCATGCTGATGACTATAAAATGCTGCGTACGCTCGAGTCTTTGGGAGGGGATTGTGTAATAGACCGTTTAGATAAGCTTCGACTCGTGCGTACTGAGCTGGTCAAGAACATTCAAACAGCGTTCGAACAATCGGCCAAACGCTACAATCTTCGTAGCAGAGCTGGGACTTTCAAAGTAGGAGACGAAGTATATCGTCGAAATTTTGCTTTAAGCGACACAGCAAAGAAATTTAACTCGAAGCTAGCTCAAGTATTTGTAAAATCTTCGGTTCTTGCCACAAAGGGCAGCAATATGTTCAAATTACGAGATAGAAAAAATGGTAAGGTTGGCTGGTATCATATGAAAGATATAAAGGAATACAACGGTTAAGAAAAAGTTGTGCCAAGGACTTGCTACCAAAAACCTTATAAAGAGACAGCCATAGGCACACTTCGTTAAGTTATATATATACTTTTCTTTTCTATCAAAATCACGCCACCCTTTTTCATTGCTATATAAGCTGCTCTCTTTTCTCTCTCTTTTTCCTGGATACAGTCTTCAAACGGAAACGCTTGCTAGATTCCCTCAAGTTTCGGGTAATATCTGCACCTTCGTACCACACAAATTGTTGTTTTCATTTTTTTCATCATTTTTTTTATATTTATTTGCACTCGGTATCCTTTTTTTTTAGCCACTACTGTTTAACCATCTTCATTTCACTAAACAAAGCTCATGTTAAAAACACCTGATATTGAATTTTATTATCGACCTATCAAAGTGACACTAAGGTCTAATGCCACTTCCGCCGAAAACTATCGTTCTTTTCCTGTTGAGCTGCCTCAAGAACACAAGGTTTTAGTAAGTGGTCGTGAAAGAAAAAATTTCGAATTTTCGTATTCCAATATTTTTTTTTGGTTTAAATGTATATCTACAAACTCGTAAGTAGTGCGCGGTTTATAACGATTGAACCCAGCATCATCCTGCGGCCAAATCCAGTTTCCAAAACAAACAAATAAAAATCTATTTGGTAAGTTGTACAATATAAATATAGGTATTAGCTTCCCCTTGAAACCAAACAAATGCAAAACCCCAATACCCTCTCTCTAAATTTTCGGTTTTTTATTTCCCGGTAGATTTCATTCAACAATAAATTCCTGATTTTCAATCAGAGGCATGTGGGTTGCTTGTGCATACCACAAGCAACCATCTCTTCTTATGCCTTATTGAATTCCATCACCACGTGCAAGACTCACGGGCCATTCTAAAGCAGCCCTAAAATGTCTGTAAAACCACATCCATGGCAGATTTCCACAAACAGAGTAATACCAATTTTTATGGTAAATTTTAAAATTATGAAAATTAAAGTATATAAGTAAGAAAATAAAATGTATTAATAAGTTGTTTCAACCCGAACTAAAACAAGAGGAAGATTTAGGTTAGGGGTTGTTAGTATAAGCAACTAAAACCAATATTATAAATTGTTGTTAGTTAATTAACTTAAATAAAAACAAATAATTTAATAATTTTTGTATTTTATGCTAAAGTTATTTAAGAGAAGTAAATCAAAAAAAAATTAGAACGTTTCGAATGAAAAAGCATATTAGACAGAAGAAAGAAGAAGAAAGATTTTAGTAGCATTACAAAGAATAAAAACATAAGTATGTAGTTGCAAAACGTATATTAATCTAATTTAACATAATGACAATTATAAGTTAAGAGTAAAATAAATACCCTTGATCCCTTTGTTGGCGTACCCACTGTATGTCAAAACATTATTTAAAACTTTCTTATTAGAATTTACTATAATTTACAAATGATCCAGTTATTAGCAAATATACACTTACCTACCTCAACATCTGCTGAGGTTGTTTTTGTACAGCAGTCCCTCAAACTGGCTCCATAATTAAAATTACTGCTAGCAAAGAAGCAGTGGACAAGCTTGAGAGAGTGCTGTATGGCATGGTTTGATCGAGCATTGAGCGCTGTTAGTTGTTTTGTTTAGATATGCGCTCACTGCAAGCCAAAGTTAGGGAATCTTTGAACTTCAGCACTTTGAATAAGCAACAACAAAGCGAAAAGGCCTTCGACGCATGCATAAAAAGTGGATTCCCTGATTTCATTTATTTATATATGTACCTGCCTATCCACATAGGAACAATATTTCAACAATTTTTTTTTATGATCGCACATACATATGTATGCACATATGTCAGCTAAACTTATATTGAGTTTTTTTGCTCCAATTTACATTGGTTCGATTACCATTTTTTTTTTCGTACATAAATATTTACACATTTTCCACATACACACGCATACATATTTACAAACATATGTACGTAACTATCTTTTGTCATAAGTAATAGTTTTGTAAAATAACTTATCTACGGGAATAATTAAAGTACTTACTTTAATAGTAAGATAAGCATTCGTACCTACCGTGTAAATCAGATAAACTAAGAAAAAAGTTGTAATGGATTGAATATTGTTATTAATAATAATTATTATAATGTTAATTTAGTTCTCTTTTTATTTGGTTTGAGCCATAGGAAAATAGTGGTAATGAATTGGGGCCTTCATAGCAGCAAAAAGGCCAATGGTAGGGCGGGTACAGAGGCAGCCACCGAAACTCAATAAATGAGCTGTCAGGCATGCAAGAGGTAAGTGTGAAGGGGCATATTGGTGAAGTGTGGCAAGTAAGTGCAGATTGTATGTAAGTTTTTTTTGATATTTTGTTCTGTCTGTTGCAAGTTCCAGTGTGCAAATATAAAAATTTATCGTGTGTGACCATTGACTGAGGAGGGTAGTGCTGTACTGTGATCACGTTATCGAATACCATGAAGCTGAAGCTCCGGGCCTGAACGCCAGTGCACACACCGCGATTACAGCACCTTGCCACAAGCATTGCTCCTCTATCGTCCGTGATTGTGATTTATCACACTCAGTCAATGGTATCATAACAGATCAAATGGCGCCCAACGTGGGGCCCGACATAAGGAAAGCTACTTTTCTTTGAACGCGTGGCTTCACATCTACGATTCCCTCTTGGATCGACTAGTCTGTCTGTTTGAATATTTTTAATATTTTTATAATATTGTAAAGTAACTTTTTTTTTGGTTTGCTTTGTTTAAATAATTTGTGCATGGATGCGGACTATTTTCGGTGGAATTGACTATCCTACAGGCTACATGCCTCAAGATGCGTACCGCGTTAAAATTACGCATTCCCTACAATTTTTTTTTTAAGCATACCATTTTTTTTGTCTTTGTACAAAAATTCGTGATTTCTTTTTTTTTGGAAATTGTTCAATAAGGCTTCATGCCAGTTGAATTACCAGAGTTTCACGCTAGTTCCAATACAAAAGAAAAATGTACGATAGTTTTCAAGTAGTTCGTACATCTCAAACTCATATTCGAGATGCCAACCTCATTCAATAATTTTTAATTTTTTTATTTTACTTAGAGAAAGATTTAACGGTTTCGGAAATTGGGGTTGTAAATAAAATAAATCACTACCGAGCATTTTTTTTTCTCAAAATGATGCATGCCACAACACAATATGACTCTTATGCCAATCTTAACTGTATGCCACATTACCACTACAGAGACTCCCATGGTCTCAAACCAAATTATTTTGATAATTTTTGAGTTCTTTCTTTTTTTTGAAACAAATTACTTTTTCTTACGTTAGAGAATCAAGTTCGAAGCGTTAAAGGTTTTAATTTATTGATTTTAAATTTTTTTTTTTTGAAAACGAGTAGTGCCGATAATTCTTTTTAATGCATATTTAATATGCCATTGCGTCATAGCGACGAACACGTACCCTTGCAGGCTGGTTGTACTGTTTGTAGAAAAACTTTTACCAATAGAGATAACGTGCTCGTTACAGCGTGTGACCATCGATTTCACAGGCAGTGTTTGTTAAAGTGGCTAAGGAAAAATGCATCCTGCCCACAGTGTAGAGGAGTTTGTAGTAGCCGAGATTTTTATCAAAACGCAGGTGTCAACACTAGATCGAGGACAATGTTTCAAGGGAATCCAGGGAATACCAGTGGGAACGGAAACCAGGCTAGAACCAGTGGGGAATCGCAACGAGAGCTTCAGCATAGGCTAGATAATGCTAATATTTTGTCAGCTGAAGGAGCGCATGGTGGTGAAGTAACTTTAGAAAATAATGAGAAAGCTCGCATTAGAAACTTGGTTTCGGCCATCGTATCAGCTAGATCTGAAACAGTCCTTGAAGGTTTAGAAAATCGTGTAGCCCAAATGGTAGAACAGAGGATAGAAAGCTCTCTATCAAGTTTTTTAGACCGTTTAAACCTTGACCCTATACAAACAATTCCTGTAGCCAATGATATAAGAAACAGCCAACATTTCGACAGCTGGGCACCCACCAAACAGGCCCACACCAGTGTGGCCAAGAGATGCACCTCCATTACCAAGCCATAGCAATTCAAACTTGAACAATCAGATTGATCAATTACGATTGAGTTCAATGTCAACAATTCCGTATACGGGTAGAATAGCGCAACTAATCTCTAGTTGGGACGTTAAGTTTGATGGCACTTCGCGTTTATCTGTAGATAGTTTTTTGTCCAGGATAGAACTGCTAGTGATCGACACCCTCAATGGCAGTTTTAAAATTTTATGCGAACACGTACAAAGTTTGTTCGTGAATGAGGCCAAAGATTGGTACTGGCGTTATCGCAGATCAGTCGAACGCGTAACCTGGCCAGCTTTGTGCCAAGCATTAAGGACAAACTTTCAGCAACATAAGAGTGATTTCGAGATAAAGGAATCTATTCGCGCTCGAAAACAGGGATTAAATGAATGTTTTGACGAATTCCGTAACGCCATTTTAAAAATTTCGGAACCTCTTGAGATCCCCTTATCCGAAATGGAACTTCTCGAAATAATGAAACATAATTTGCGACCACGCATTAGTCAACAACTTCTTTTTGTACCCATTCATTCTGTGGCAGAACTACGCAGATTTTGCTTAAAAGTTGAAAGTCTGGCCAATGAAATTGCTAAAGCAACGCCATTCTCGCAAGGCAACAACTCCCGACAATTACCGAGGCGACAGGTTAACGAAGCATACCTTGACTTAGATCTCCAAGATGAATCAATTACTCAAATCGAGTTTGCTGAAGAAGATGCTGTTTCTCATCCATCTACCAAACTAAAACCTGGCTGCTGGAATTGTAACAAAGAGGGGCATAGGTATTATGGGGAGCGTACAGTATTTTGCTACGGTTGTGGCGCTCCAAATACCTACCGCCCTAAATGCCCAAAATGTAGTCCGGGAAACTTCAAACCGAGCGAGGAATCGCGGCAGATCCCTCGCAACGACAGCAAACACTAGACTGTAGTAACGTACACGTACACGCGCAACCCCAAACAGACGGTGTAGCATCAAGTATACGCTCTGGTAACTACCATATTTTGACTGCTCCCTTAATAAAAGAAATAATACCATCCGATGAGCGTCTGAAAAGATATAATGAAGTTAGAAACAGAATTTTCAGTCCCGGCGGTGACACACCTGAAATCCCAAAGCGCTCTTCTATTCGTATGAGAGACTTCTGGGCAAAAGTGAAAACTAATCGAAGAAATTTGAAGAACGTATTATTAAAAATAGATTCCCAAGCTTCGAAAAAGAAGGCTTGGGGAAAACATCTTTGTTGGAATACGAGATACAACTCGAACCCAATGTCCGTCCGATAAAGCAGCGTTACTTCCCAATTTCAGCAGCTGTCGAGAAGCTCGAACATTGATGAAATGATTAAGTTAGGTGTACTCGACGAAGCTCTAAACAGTCGATGGTCCAGTCCGGTTGTGCTAGTGAAAAAGCCAGGTAAAGTCCGTCTGTGTCTGGATTCAAGAAAAGTTAACAGCGTTACCGAAGGACGCATATCCCCTTCCTCATATTGATGGGGTTCTAAGCAGAATACCCAAGGCTGCATTTATAAGTTCACGCGATTTACGGCATGCCTTTTGGCAAATTCCCCTCGCTGAGCAGTCCCGAGATTACACCTGTTTCACCGTCCCTAATCGTCCGCTTTACCGATACCGTGTAATGCCTTTCGGTCTTTGTAACGCCCCGCAGGCACTTTGTCGCTTGATGGATCGCGTAATACCCCCCAATCTACGAAACCAAGTCTTCGTCTATCTTGACGATCTATTAATTGTGTCAGAAGATTTTGAGACACATACGAGTATGTCCGTCCTAGCTGATGTTGCTTTGCATTTACGGAAAGCAGGGTTGACCATAAACGTCAACAAAAGCAAGTTTTGTATCAAAGAGGTTAAATATCTGGGATATATTGTGGGCAACGGAACCATACGTACCGATCCCGAAAAGATTTCTGGTGTAACTCAATACCCCGTTCCATCGAACGTCAAGCAGGTAAGACGATCCTTGGGAATGGCGGGTTGGTATCGCAGGTTTGTAGACAATTTTGCTGCTTTGACAAGAGTAGAAGTTTGCTAAGAAAGAGTAGAAGTTTTGACTGGAACGACGACGCCCAACAAGCATTCAACACCCTGAAGGAAAAACTTTGCACAGCATCCGTTCTGGATAGTCCAGATTATAGCAAAAGCTTTTAGCATACAGTGCGATGCGAGTAAGTTAGGAGGTGGTGCAGTGTTGGTCCAAAAGAATTCTGATGACGTAGAGGTACCTATTGCATACTTTTCGCAAAAGTTAAACAAAACGCAAAGTAACTATAGGGTAACAGAGCTCGAATGTCCAGCAGCCTTGCTTAGTTTAAAGAAATTTAGAGCCTACGTAGAGGGACAAGAGTTTACTATAGTTACTGACCACGCCAGCTTGCAATGGCTTGTGCGACAAAAGGACTTATCCAGCCGACTAGCACGTTGGTCTTTGAAATTGCAAGGATTTAAGTTTAATATAGAACACAGGAAAGGTTCACTCAACGTAGTACCTGTCTGTCTGTCACGAAAAAATTTTTAAGAAGTAGGTGAAGTCCGTGAGATTGAGGTCCGTCCGTTAGTTGATTTACAGTCTTCAGAATTTTTGTCCGAAGATTATCAAAAATTGATAAGTCATGTCCGTGAAAATGATAGCAGATTGCCTGATCTACAAGTAATCGATAACCTCCTTTACAAAAGGACTGAACATCCCGATGGCAATATGGAAAGGGAATCATTTAATTGGAAGCTTTGGATTCCCACAACTCTAGTTCCGTGTGTTATAGAAAACGCACATTGTCCACCAAATAAATGTCATGGTGGGATAGCCAAAACATTGGAACGCTTACGTAATAATTTATATTGGCCAAATATGACAGTTGATGTCAAAAATTATGTCGGCCGATGTGATATATGTAAGCAAACCAAATCGCCCAATGTAACGCTAAGCCCACCAATGTCCGCACAGTACACGGTACAAAGACCGTTTCAGAAATTGTATGTAGACTTTCTTGGACCTTATCCTAGATCCAAGCAAGAAAACATAAGAATATTTATCGTACTAGACCATTCCTCTTTTAAAAACAATCAAAAAGTTCAACACTTCCGTCATATGTGATTTCTTACGTGATAACGTTTTCAATATTTTCGAAACTCCCGAAATTGTTATGAGTGGTAATGGCAAACAATTCCGGTCCTCGCAATTTAACACTTTGTTGTCGGCCCGTGGTATAAGACATGTTTATATAGCCTTATATAGTCCGCAACCTAATGCAAGCGAAAGTGTAAACCCCTCCATAATCGCTGGTGTGAGAGCATATCTTAATAAAGACCAATCACACTGGGACCGAAACATCTCTGAAATTGCTGAAGCTCTCAGAAGCTCGATTCACCAAACAATCAGGGTATCTCCATATTTCGCGTTGTTTGGACAGCAAATGGTTTCTCATGGGGGGGACTATGAGTTAATAAGGAAGCTGAAGACGTTGGACGATACCGTACTGAAAAGGACTGATAATTTAAAACTGGTACGAAAACAAATCTCAGAAAATATCTCGAAAGCGTTTGAAAGTTCATCCAAACGTTATAATATGCGTAGCTCCGATAAACGGTTTGAGATTGGCGATTTCGATTTCCGGCGCAATTTCGTACTAAGCGATGCTTCGAAGAAATTCTCGGCGAAACTTGCTCCGAAGTTTGTAAAATGTAGAGTGATTGCGGTAAAGGGCAATTGTATGTACGAGTTGGAGGACATGGACTCGGGCCGAAGGGAGACGTATCACAGAAAGACATCCAAGATAGCAACTAGGCCACACCGCACCAACTCTCTAGGTGGGAGGATGTGTACCATCGTACAAGACCACACAAATTGTTGATTTCATTTTTTTCATCATTTTTTTATATTTATTTGCACTCGGTATCCTTTTTTTTAGCCACTACTGTTTAACCATCTTCAATTCACTAAACAGAGCTCATGTCAAAAACACCTGATATTGAACTTCATTATCGACCTATCAAAGTGACACTAAGGTCTAATGCCACTTCCGCCGAAAACTATCGTTCTTTTCCTGTTGAGCTGCCTCAAGAACACAAGGTTTTAGTAAGTGGTCGTAAAAGAAAAAATTTCGAATTTTCGTATTCCAATATTTTTTTTGGTTTAAATGTATATCTACAAGCTCGTAAGTAGTGCGCGGTTTATAACGATTGAACCCAGCATCATCCTGCGGCCAAATCCAGTTTCCAAAACAAACAAATAAAAATCTATTTGGTAAGTTGTACAATATAAATATAGGTATTAGCTTTCCCTTGAAACCAAACAAATGCAAAACCCCAATACCCTCTCTCTAAATTTTTGGTGTTTTATTTCCCAGTAGATTTTATTCAACAATAAATTCTTGATTTTCAATCAGAGGCATGTGGGTTGCTTGTGCATACCACAAGCAACCATCTCTTCTTATGCCTTATTGATTTCCATCACCACGTGCAAGACTCACGGGCCATTCTAAAGCAGCCCTAAAATGTCTGTAAAACCACATCCATAGCGATCTCTTCATGGCAGAATTCCACAAACAGAGTAATACCAATTTTTATGGTAAATTTTAAAATTATGAAAATTAAAGTATATAAGTAAGAAAATAAAATGTATTAATAAGTTGTTTCAACCCGAACTAAAACAAGAGGAAGATTTAGGTTAGGGGTTGTTAGTATAAGCAACTAAAACCAATATTATAAATTGTTGTTAGTTAATTAAATTAAATAAAAACAAATAATTTAATAATTTTTGTATTTTATGCTAAAGTTATTTAAGAGAAGTAAATCAAAAAAAAATTAGAACGTTTCGAATGAAAAAGCATATTAGACAGAAGAAAGAAGAAGAAAGATTTTAGTAGCATTACAAAGAATAAAAACATAAGTATGTAGTTGCAAAACGTATATTAATCTAATTTAACATAATGACAATTATAAGTTAAGAGTAAAATAAATACCCTTGATCCCTTTGTTGGCGTACCCACTGTATGTCAAAACATTATTTAAAACTTTCTTTTTAGAATTTACTATAATTTACAAATGATCCAGTTATTAGCAAATATACACTTACCTACCTCAACATCTGCTGAGGTTGTTGTTTTTGTACAGCAGTCCTTCAAACTGGCTCCATAATTAAAATTACTCCTAGCAAAGAAGCAGTGGACAAGCTCGAGAGAGTGCTGTATGACATGGTTTGATCGAGCATTGAGCGCTGTTAGTTGTTTTGTTTAGATATGCGCTCACTACAGCCTTTTTAATATAAACAATTAGGGTTACCATCAGGTTCGTTCAGAATGTATTTAAGATTCTTAAGTAAGTCTATTATTTTTTTTTGTATGTAAATGAATGTTGGCTATGAGACCAAGCCAAAGTTAGGGAATCTTTGAACTTCAGCACTTTGAATAAGCAACAACAAAGCGAGAAGGCCTTCGACGCATGCATAAAAAGTGGGTTATTTGTTTTGGATTTCAATTATTATGATTCCCTGATTTCATTTATTTATATATGTACCTGCCTATCCACATAGAAATAATATTTCAACAATTTTTTTTTATGATCGCACATATGTCAGCTAAACTTATATTGAGTTTTTTTGCTCCAATTTACATTGGTTCGATTACCATTTTTTTTTTTTCGTACATAAATATTTATACATTTTGCACATACACACGTATACATATTTACATACATATACAAATCAGATAAGCTAAGAAAAAAGTTGTAATGGATTGAATATTGTTATTAATAATAATTATTATAATGTTAATTTCTTCTTTAAATGGTCATCTAACCGCCTGGGCGATTTTGACCGTCCAACATAGCTCGCCAGTCGTTTCTTCGTTGCGCCAATTGGAAACACCGCGAGATCGCAAATCGGTCTCCACTTGGTCCTTCCATCGGAGTGGTGGTCTCCCTCTTCCTCTGCTTCCACCGGCGGGTGCCGATAAGAATACCTTCTGGGCTGGGGCATCTTCGCTCATTCGCACTACGTGGCCTAGCCAGCGAAGCCGCTGTGTTTTAATTCGCTGAACTATGTCGGCGTCTGCGTAGAGCTCATACAGCTTATCATTAATTCTTCTTCGGTACTCGCCGTCGCCAACGCGTAGAGGTCTATAAGTCGAATACTCCAAGAGCAGCCTCATCAGATGTTGTTAGTGTCCATGCTTCTGCACCATATAGCAGGACGGGTGCGATGAGTGACTTAGAGAATGTTATTTTCTTTCGTCGAGAGAGGACTTTACTTCTCAATTGCCTACTCAGTCCGAAGTAGCATTTATTTGCTAGAGTAATTCTTCGTCGGATTTCTAGGCTAAAATTATTGTTGGTGTTAATGCTGGTTCCTAAGTAAAAGAAGTCCTTTACTATTTCGAAATTATTGCTGCCAACCGTGGCGGGGTTGCCAAGACGCGAATGCGCTGACTCTTTGCATGATGAGAGAAGTTACTTCGTTTTGCCCTCGTTCACCACCAAGCCCATTTTTCCGCTTTTTTTTCTAATTTGGATTAAGCAGAAGTTAAGCCGCGGTTGTTAAGGCCAATGATATCAATATTGTCAGCATACGCCAACGGTTGCACGCTTTTATAAAATATTGTTCCAGCGCGGTTAAGTTCTGCAGCTTGTATTATTTTCTCCAGTAATAAATTAAAGAAATCGCACGATAGGGGGTCACCCTGTCTGAAACCTCGTTTAGTTTCGAACGGCTCGGAGAGATCCTTCCCAATTCTGACCGAGCTGGTGGTGTTGCTCAAAGTCATTTTGCATAGCCGTATAAGTTTTGCGGGGAAACCAAATCCAGACATGGCGGCATATAGGCAGCTCGTTTTCATGCTATCAAAAGCGGCTTTAAAATCAACAAAGAGATGATGTGTGTGGATTCTTTTCTCACGGGTTTTTTACAAGATTTGGCGTATTGTAAAAATTTGGTCGATGGTCGATTTACCAGGTCTGAAGCCACACTGATAAGGTCCAATCAGTCGGTTCACATCAGGCTTCAGTCTTTCGCACAATGCTCTAGATAGGACCTTATATGCGATATTCAAAAGACTGATTCCGGGATAGTTGGCGCAGTCTACTCGGTGAGCGAAAATAGAGCTTTACTTCAATCAGATCTTGATAGACTGTGTGCTTGGTGCGATCTAAACTATATGCCACTCAATCTTAAAAAATTTAAATACATGTATTTTTCACGCAGAAATACACAGCCAGCTTCCTACATAATCAACAATCATAGTCTTGAACAAGTGCATGATTTTGTGGACTTGGGAATTACAATGGATTGTAAACTTAGCTTCAATCTACATATTAATGCAACTGTCAATAAATCTAGGGGTGTTTTAACATTCGTCAGCGATGACCGAAATAATTGTGATCCGTTAAGCCCTTTTTACAACATTGCTAAGACCGATATTAGAATATGGCTCAATTATTTGGAATCCGAGCTGCCAGGTCCACGGTGATCATATAGAATCCATTCAAACAATTTTTACTTTTCGCTTCAAGAAATCTTTCATGGGATTCCTTGTATAATTTGTCTCCCTATACTAATCGCTTGAAACTTATTAATCTTCCTACCCTTGCTAGTCGTGGAAATGCTCGCTATTGCTATTTATGAATAAATTATTAAACGATTTGGTCTCTAGCCCATTTTTGTTGGGAAAAGTAAACTTTAACATTCCTTTTCGGCCATCAAGGCATTTTAAACTTCTTTTTTTGAAACAGTGCAAGCCTTATTTTGAATTAAATGAGCCTTTCCGATGTTTGTGTGACAATTATAGCACCCACTCTAACACATTTGATATTTCTGAGTCGATTTTTAGCATTAAAAAATCGATACTATCCTCGCTTGACCCATAGCAACTTTATGAATTTCCTCTTTACAATCGAACTGATTCTTTCTTCGCTCAATACATTATTTATAAGTTTTAAATTCTTGTGTTACTTAGCTGATGAGTTTTTCTCTGTACCTGAGCAGTTTTAGATTTGGGCACTTAACATACCCCTGCCTTTCAACGAGTCTGCAATATATATATATATATATATAAATAAATAAAAAGCCCTGCGTTATGCGGATGGTGGGTTATCCGTTGGGAATTACTATTATAAGAGGGATGTTCGTTCAAATTTTTAAGGTGAAATTTTCCATAGTTAGGATATATGATGCCTTGAAAAATAAAATAGTACTCAAGAATGAGTAAAAAATTTAAATAATAATTATTTGCGGTCGCTGATTTATTTGTTTAGTTAAAATTTGTATACCTAGTAGTGCTACGCACACAAGGTATATTAACTTTAGTCGCCTAACGGCAGTACGTAACGGCATAATTGGATCGAGATAGATATTGACTTATATATATCAAAATGTTCAGGACGAAAAGAGAAATTGCTTAAGCCATGTCCGTCCGTCCGTCCGTCCGTCTGTGAACACGATAACTTGAGTAAATTTTGAGATATCTTAATGAAATTTGGCATGCGGGATCCTTGGCACTCATCTCCGAGCGCTATTTAAAATGGGCGAAATCGGATTATATCCACGCCCACTTTTTATGTATAGAATATTTTCGAAAACACAAAAAAAGTGATTACTCAGTACATAATACACTTATAAGGATAAAATTTGGTGAATACATTAAGATTGATTTTGATTTTCATACCTTTCATAAACATAAAATGTATGTAAGTATGAGAACAAGAAGAGAAAAGTTCACTAAAATGATCAGTACGATGAGCGGAGTCGATTTAGCCATGCCCGTCTCTCTATTTGAACGCAAACTAGTCTCTCAGTTTTACAAAAGAATGCAGAAATTCGTTGTTTGCTTTCGCCATTTTATAATATAATAGCAAACCCGGTAGAAGTTCTTTTGACGTTTTGATACATAGAACACACCTATATATCAAATGTCATTAACTTGAACCAAATAAACTCCTAACTATACCGAACTGCAGCTTTATATAACCTGGGGGCTTTTCAAAAAGCTATATGCAGACTTTGTCGTGCCAAGCGAACTCCTGAACATATCGTGAAAGTTCAAGAGCAAAACAAGGCACAAAATATGTTGGCGTGGCACCGCCCAGATATTGACTAAGTGACACATATCCAAATTTCATTAATTTAGACCACAAAAGTTCGGAGTTATGACGACTTGAAACTTTATATAGCCTGGAGGCGTGGATCCGCCTACTTTTCCAAAACTATATACTGTCTACGCTGTACCCAGTGAACCCAAGTATATATTGTGAAAATTTCATGAAAGACACCCTTTTTATACCTAGTTTATATCTATTTTTGTTACGCACACAAGGTATATTACTTTATTCGTATATCAAAACGTTCAGGCTAAAAAGTAAAATATCCAGGCAAGTAGTTATTACCCCACTGCAAAAGCGAAGTTGTATAGCTTTTTTGATTTTCATACCTTTCATGAACATGAAATGTTTGTACGTATGAGAAGAAAAAGAGATAGTCCCATCAAAAAGTATACTGAAATGGTCAGGAGGATGAGCTGAGTCGATGTAGCCATGTCCGTCTACCGATACGTCTTTCTGTCTGTCCGTCTGTCTATTTGAACGCAAATACGAACTGAAAGTATTAAACTAGATCTGCGTAAATTGGGATGACATAATAGGTCACTACTACAGGGTGGGCCAAAAGAAACCAAGGGGTGTAAAAGTTTAATAACTTTTTCGTTTATTAATTTTTTTTATTTTTTCTTTCAGATTATATAATATACAAAAGGGAAATTTTTTTACACTAAGCATGAAAAATGATGTCTCTTAAATGACCGCCGTTTTCAGCTTCGCACTGATGGGCTCTTTTTAGAGCATTTTCCATAACATCTTTCAAAACTTGTGGCTGTAGCGTTCGAATTTCTGCACCAATGTTTGCCTTGAGTTCAAGGATTGTCTCTGGCTTGTTCACATACACTCGCTCCTTCAAATAACCCCAAAGAAAATAGTCGGGTGCTGTCAAATCTGGCGATCGCGCTGACCAAATAATTTCCGAATTTCTGGAAATTATTCGCCCTCCAAAAATTTGACTTAAAAGTGCCATTGTGTCTCGGGCAGTATGGGCTCCGTCCTGCTGAAACCACATACCAGGTCTGTTTTCAAGAGCAGGACGTAAAAAATTTTCTATCATAAACCGATACCGCTCTCCATTTACGGTTACAGCACTTCCATCTTCATTCTCGAAGAAGTAAGGCCCAATGACATTTTCAGATGTGATCCCACACCATACTGTATACCTGATGGGGTGTAATTGGCGTTGATGAATGTCTCTTGGATTTTGAGAACCCCAGAACCTACAGTTCTGCTTATTAACAAAGCCATTCAAAGCCACATAAAATGTCGACGATATGCTCTTTGCGTTAAAATAATTGATCTCTGGTTTAAATAATAAAATTCTATTGTTCTGGTTCTCTGTTCAGTTGTGAACCTCTCCATTATAAATTCTCCAAGTGTTGTCTATATAATCTGAAAGAAAAAATAAAAAAAAATTAATAAACGAAAAAGTTATTAAACTTTTACACCCCTTGGTTTCTTTTGGCCCACCCTGTAGGTATATAATGTTCGGTTCCACCCGAACTTAGACTTCCTTACATGTTTTATTTCAAATTGTTAGTATACCAATTTACGTTTTTACTACACTTTGGCTGCAAAACTGTAAGAAAAGGATAGGGAACTATTGTTTCAAGGCAGGATTTTTGAAACTAATATTAGGGGTAAAGTCGATAGAAACATAAAAAAAAATATTTATCCTTTAAAAACATATTTTTCGTGCACTAAATTAAATGTTTTGCACTTATTTTTGGTTCAAATTGGTTTCCCTTTATTATCTCCTGTTTTATTGATTTTTCTTTGGGTTCCTCATTTACGAATTTTGTTTGTATTTACCTTTAGTATTTTTCACAGATGACCTTTTACCCGGGGTTTCCTTTTTTTCTCCCAAACATTTTCTTGTTTGGTTTTTTTGGTTAATAATGACGAACGGGAATTACAATGTCCCTCGTTTTCACGTTAGTAGCTTCGACACAACTAAGTAATAGCCAGTAGCCAAGATCACAAGCAAGTGATCTGGCTGAGCAAGCGAGACCTTCGCAAAATTTTCTTATTTACATGTTTTATACATGGTCACATATATATCAGTAGTTTGGCCTTGATCTTGAATTCCATATCTGTGTCAGTGGGACAAACAGCTGATAAGAAAAAGCCACATTCGGTGGTACCCAAATTACAGTTTTTTTGTTGATCAGTCTGATCGTTCTAATTTGATCCGAATTCATACATATAATATTTAGGCAAGTTACTTTGGTTATCGAAGTTAAATTATGTAACACTTGAATTTCTTCTTTTTTAAATTTTTTTTATACGCATAAGTTACTTTGAATTTAATTGGGGACTACTGCAGCATTGTTTTGTTTATTATTTCTTATTTTTTTGAAACTGTTTCTAGGATAATGATAAGACTAGCTACTGAGGATATGAGAGATAGATTTAGAATAGATGTAAGCAAACAGTCTTTATAAATAAAATATCTGTTATGTTTGGTTGAAAATATTCTTCTTCGCTTATATGCAAGACTAGGTATTTCCTTTTGATGTGAGTGCCACCCTTGTGCGCGCCTAGGTAGGTGGAGATGAGTATTAGGGAAAATTACTGAATGACAAACGGACATACCAAAGTCAGGTCAGGAAGAGGGTGCGAAGACTCCACCTGACAGGACAGGCCTTTTATCTATTCCCTGTCCTAGCTCTTTTCCCAGTTCATCCTCCTTTCTAGACCCTTCTTTTATGCACTCATAGTATTTTTTTTTATACATGCATTTATGAACCCCTTTTTGTTCATGTACCCTGCCCCAAGTCGACGAGCTAGCTTCGGATGTAAGCATACCTGCTTGCCACCTCACCAAACAAACTACTAGCTACGTAACAATGGCGCCCAACGATAAGAGCCCTAATAGTTGGTTTTTTTCTTTGACTTGCCATTTTTTCTTCTTACCCTTCGTGTCTTTCTCTTTCTTCCTTTGTTTAATTTGATTGTCTATCTTTTTCCATTCTTCTGACTTTGGACAGGGACCGTCATGGTGGCAACGGCGCTAGGACTCGTCTTGGTGTTTAGTGTCACCATGGCAAACCAAATAGGAGTTAGTTGAGTGGTTATACCAGGGTTCCCTGCTTGGATTTTTAATCTGAGCAGGTGGTACTTGGTATTGCACCCAGCTTCATACTGACATTAGGTAGGAAATCGTGGCGGCCCTCTTAAGCTACTTTACCGATGATCCAGCGTTACCGGTAAGTGAGGTTTACAGGAAGTCGCCACGGCGAGAGTAGGGAGGTGTGGTATCCTTACTTAGAGACTAGTCGCTGGGCGTGTAGTGTCACACCTCCAAGGACAGAACAAAGACCGCCGACTGACATGAATATAGATACATACGGACTCACCGCCTTCACCGAACCTTCGCCAAGGCAGAACCACACACACCAAAGCATTCAGATCCAAATTGTATATTTTTAATTTGTTTATCCTTTTTCGGTTGGAGTCAAGGCAAGTTAGTTCCATTATTTTTTTATTACAAGCGATTAAATCCATTTCAATAAATTCTGCCATTATTATAATTTTTCTTCATTCCTTTGGTTTTTTTTTTGGTTGCGGTTAGTAGTAATTGAAATTTTTGTTGCAGGTTATTAGTTTTAGGATATTGAAATAAGTACGAAACACCTACTTATACAACATACAATATATACACACATATAAAACACATATATTTATACTATTATTACTCACACATACACGTTTATAAATCATAAATGAATTGAATTTGTATACACAATTTCAACAACTCCAGATCCTTTTGCGGATGTAGTTATATATTTTGTTTGAGTTGTATTTTTTTTACATCTACATTCATATGATATGACGTTTCGTTTGCGGAAGAGAATATCTAAAAAGAGTTGGTTGGCATAATACCGGGCAACCTAAAGCCGTATCTAGCCAGTTTGACCTTCGCCCTAAAGATGGACTCTCTGGCGGAGCTCAAACTGATTGCAAGAGAGCAGAAAAGCTTATTAAGAAAAATATCAGTAGGTCCAGGGCAATTAATAAATTGGACTTCGAGCAGCCAGAGCTGGTAGGAGGTGGGAAGGTCGGAAACCCCAACCCCAACACCAAACCCCAGTCAGTCCCAACAGTGCCCGCCCCTCTTACAGGCACAAATCCAACTAAATGTTCCTCGTTTCATAACATGGTTTGTTTCGCATGTGGTAGTGATTCATCCTTTTGTGTTTTTAAACCCAACAAGGGAAACCCCAGGCTAGCGGAGATAACCGGGGACTCCAGCCAGGAGAGGGGCAACCCGAAAATCCAGGATCTATGATTTTGAAGAGAAAGGCAAAATGCAAATTGGATTATGAGGAGGCTTAGGATATTTTGTGAGGCAATTGATAGTAGAAGTAGGAATTTTAGAAAGATTGAAAAGATGAGGGGGAAAAAGAAAGAGTTCAAAAGATTAAGAAGCAAAATAATAGCCAGTTCGCCAAAACTGATATGGGAGGCCAGGAGGTCCTTGCTCTCTTGAACTCAGGGGCGAGTGCCAGCTGTCTAGCAAAAGACTCAGCGGCACTCCTGCGTGGTAAAGAGGACCTTATTATGCCAATAAAGGAACAAAACATCCGGACCTAAAATGGGAAAAAAACCGCCGTTGTAGGGGTAATCAAGCTACCAGTTTTGTGGGATAATGCCATTAGAGAGTTAGAATTTTTAATAGTACCCGACCTTCAGCAACAGGTTTATTTAGGTATTGATTTTTGGCAGGCCTTTGGTATGAATGTTGTGATTAGGAGAGTGGATGTGAGTGCGAATGTTGCCAGTGTGGCAGAGCTCGTTCACGCTGAGGGTGACCTGCCTCCCGACGCCGTGCAACATGTTTTAACGGCGGAGAAAAACAATATGTTGAAGCGGGTAAAGGCCGAATTTCCGTCCTTCGCGGTATTAGGGTTGATCCGAACGGACAAGGAAGAGCATGTCATTGAAGTCATCGACGAGAATCTGCCAGTCAAGCAACGCCACTACCCTATTTCACCCGCTATCTAGAAACTCATTTATGCAGAGTTGGACCATATGCAGAGCATGGGAGTTGTCAAGGAGTCCAAAAGCAGTTGGAACTCACAAGTGGAGTTGATGATTAAGGCCACCAAAAACAATATATGTTTAGATGCGCCAAAGGTTAATGAAAGGACGATGAAGGACGCATACCCCTTACCCCACATCGACGGAATTCTCACCCGCGTACAAAATACTAGGTTTATCTCCGCAATTGATCTAAAGGACGCTTTCTGGCAGATTCTCCTCGCGCAAACGTCGCGTGGCCAATGTGTCGTCTCATGGACAAGGTCATTTACGTGAATTTGTTTTGGTTTATCTTGACGATTTGTTAGTTTGTTCTGAAGATTTTTCGTCTCATATGTGTTTATTGAAAAAGGTTGCTCGGTGTCTTCCCTAGGCTAGGTTAGCAATAAATGTCGAAAAGAGCAAGTTTTGTTATAAATAGGTACGATATCTTGGGTAGGTAGTCGGGGATGGATGCATTAGAACGATGCAAATAAAGTTACGGCTGTGAGGGGCTTTCCCACACCCAAAACCTCGACGGAACTACGACGGTTCCTAGGTATGTCGGGCCGACGTTTATACAGGACTATGCGACAATTGCAGCTCCGCTGCACGTAGGCCTCCAAAAAGACAAAATGAAGAAGTTCACAATGACTGACGAAGCAATGAAGTTCTTTGAGAAGCTCGAAGAAAGCTTGATCTCAGCACCAGTGCTTACACACCTGGACTTCAGTGGTCGGTTTTACATTCAATGTGATGCATCGACTGACGTAGTGGCAGGGGTCCTATTTCAACTGGATGATAACCAAAACGAGCGACCAATCGAGTACGTTTCAGCCAAACTTAATAAGGCACAAAAGAATTATTGAGTTGGATCCTATGCAGCCATCGTAAGTGTAAAGAGATTCCTACCGTATGCGGAGGGAACCCCGTTCACAATCATCACAGATCATGCCAGCCTCAAATGGCTGATGAATCAGAATGATCTTTCTGGAAGGGTGGCAAGATGGAGTTTAAAACTCCAAGCCTACGATTTTAATATAGAGCATAGAAAATGTGCTCAGAACGTGTTTCCCGACACACTTTCATGGACGAAATACAGACTAACGACAGAGCGCTATACATATGACTAGAGTCACCGTACTTTGAGTCGGAGGAATACATAGAGCTTAGAAAAACGGTGGCCGAAAAGGAAGAAAAGCTCCCAACCTATGTCTTTTAGACGGATACGTTTATAAACGGACGCAATTCCACCGAGGTGACAATCTTCTAGCGGACCAGACCTGGAAGTTTTGGGTTCCATCGGGATTGTGACCGGAGCTAGTAGGGTCGTCTCACAGCTCACCTTCGGCTGGGCATGCCGGTATCCATAAAACGCTGTCCCGACTACGTCAAAAGTATTATTGGCCAAGCCTGCAAAACAAATAAATCACAAAATGTATTTAGACAACCTTTAATGGGAAAACAAAAACTCACCTAACGACCTTTTCAACGCTTGTTTATAGGTTTTATGGGTCCCTATCCTCGTAGTAGTGGTGGTAATGCGTACGTCTTTGTGTGTTTAGACTATTTTTCAAAATTTGTGTTTTTGAAACCGATGAGAAGGGCAACTTCAGTAGAGGTAGTAAAGTTTCTAGAGAGGGAGCTTGTCCACATATTCGGTGTGCCCGAATATGTCCATTCGGACAATTGGAAGCAGTTTGTGTCTGAAATGTTCAACAATTTCATAAAAAAGTACATTTACAGTAAGATATTCTAAATAATTTATCCCACTCTCTCTATGCCGCGATATACAACAGGTATATCATCATAAACCTCCTAAGAGATTTTTGCGCCAAGCTTCTCTTCCAATTTGTGGTGTGCCGATTTGAATTTTCCCTACAAATTGGTGGGACCTACTATTGGTGGGACCTATCCCACTGTTCACTTTTATTTTTTGAAGGTGTTTTGATAACACTGTAATAGGTTTTCACCAAATAAGTGATCTTTTTTCGAATAGTAGATCTTTTCACTATTGGTATACACGCGCGTTCCCACAATTTGCTGATTTTCTTAATAGCATATTCAGCATAATCTAACAGCTTGCATTTTTTAGGGACTTTCGAAGTTCCTTTTTGCTTCAAATATATCAAATAACGAATTACTTCCCGATTAGTCGGTAGCTTGTCTGTGCTTCGGTCGCTCTTATCAAACGGCATTTTTAAAAATAATGTTAATAAGAGACTTTTATTAAATAAATAATGACACGTGAATGACATTTAAGTCGACACTTGCTTCACCACTACTAATTTTTTTTAATACATACAGGGTATTGGTTTTATATAAATTTAAATAAAACCTAAAGCTAACATGTTAGGTTAAAGGCTTTTAAAGACGAAATATAACATGGAATGACTCCTGTTCAACAATATATTTCTCTTTGAAATCAAAGGTCAAATATAAAATCTATAAGGCAATTACTTCCGTGTTTATGTCATTCTGTATCAAATGACATATTGCCGAAATAATATTAATAAGTAATAATCTTTTTACTCATATAATGATGTCAAAATTATATTCAAGGCTATATTTACTTTATTCAAAATTTTTTTTTAATACAGGGTGTTGGTTTTAAATAAATTTGAATAAAAGCTAAAGTTGGTGTCGCAGGTTAATGGCTTATATGGACGAAATATGACACGGGTTAAAACCTTTACAACAATATATTGCTCGTTGAAATCAAAGACCAAATAGAAAAGTTATAAGCAAAAAACGAATTTCGCTGTTTTACAGGGTGCAGAAATTTTTTTTTCCATTTTTGAAATCTCCAACAAGTAAACATTCGAACCAGGGAGGAACATTTTAAACTTTTTTTGGCGATACGCTCTACTGTACATTCTTCATTCCATTTGAAGATGTTGTTATAACCGCCATTAAACACGTAGAACTTAAATGCATTAGAGTACTGCTAGATACTAGCCATCTTTACTTAACTGTTAGCTATATTCCACCGTCATCGGAACTATCAGGATATATGCAATATATTTCCTGATAAAAGCTGTAAATTCGATGATTAAGCCCGCGGAATCAATGATTGTTTTGGGTGACTTTAACCTGCCACACATTTCATAGAGGACAACTGATAATAATATTGTACCAGTGTCATCTAAGGCATAACAGATTTTTGACTACGAGTTGTAAACACTCTCAAATTTTGTGTCAATTTCATTGAACATAAATTTTTCTTTGTCAAATAATATTATTGAAACCGAGTTGCCCGTTTTATTCCGGTTGGCCAAAATCTCGAGCTCCAGGGTTTTGTTGAAGTGACTCTAATGCCAAGCTTGTTTCTTTGCTCATTCCCATTGTCTAATCAGCTTTTGATCCCGAATGAAGAGGTCCTGCAATCCAGCTAGAGCTGTTGGTGTAACTCAACAGCATTCGGCATTGTAGTATAACCTTTCCAGGGAAGCCTAACTAGGGTTCCTTTTTGCATTGTCAACAGGCGCGTGGAATCCGTCAAAAAGATGGTGCGTGTGTTCTATAGGATTTGGCCAATAGTAAGCATCTAGTCGGCAAAAGACCTAGAAGCTTTGAAGCGGCACTGATCAACCCCAATCACCAATGAATTTCCCTCGTGGCTCTGGACTTGTCAAAAGCCTAAGACATGTCCACTGAGATTAATAAAAAAAAAGCGATTAAGTAGAACAGTGGAAGAACATATAACGCTAGTAATATCAAAATTTAATTTAAAAATTTTGTGATGTTGATAATTCTGAAACGTGGAGTTTACCTTGCTTCAATTAATTTTACATGGACATACACATGCTCTCATATGTAGTAAATATTTTTATGTGTAGAAGTTACATATATGTGCAATTAAACTTCAAGTCACCGTAACTTCTTTGTTTACTAATATTTTTTTTTGCTTCTAAGAAAACAAGTGTATGGCTTGCTGAGACGTTTATTATTATAAAGAGAAAAGTTGTAAGTAGGTGGGTAGAAATCGAGTTACGCGATCTAAGTCGGGTTAGGGTCTGTTTTGAGTGAAAGAACATTCGGGAAATACGTAGTACTAAAAAATACCTATTCAACGATATATCAAACTTTGCAATCGGATTATAAATAAAAAAGCTGTGAATAAAAATCGATTTTGGCTGTTTTTAGGACTCTCATCCCAAATTCACCGCAGGATCATCTTTCATCCTAGGGGGGGTTATTGCAAACTTTTTTTTCGACCCGGTCTAATGGCCAGCATAGTATATGTCTACTAGTAGCGCAACTACCCTGTGGGGAAATCTCTAGCTCTGAACGGGTGCGCTTCTAGTGATTTCTGAAGCCCTATTAGATCGCCTGTTATTTGGGTGCTTACTTCCAATAAGGGCGGGGGCTTACTGCCTAGCTCGTCGGTGGGGGGGCTCTTTCCACCCGCCTTAACTACACCTACTCAGGGCAACAAATTACTGAAAGAAGCTAAAGTAAGACACAAAATAAGAAGAAAGAAAGAAACGTCTGTTCTGGTCGTACTGTACGCCGGAGTCGACCTTCTGCGCAGCCTTGGGCGTCGCCTTGACTCCTTAGACCTTAGTCGTCTGTCTACGCTGTACAGTCATATTGTCCCTACTCCCACGTCCCCTCTTCTACCCTAGTATAACACCTACTCCATGAGATTGGCATGACAAGAATTCAGACAGCAAAATATTTCATTCAAATCTCCATATTTACAATATTTCATTTATAATAATATGTCATTCCGTTTCTATATATAAAAAAAATCCCAATTTACAAACTCAAAAAAAATTTACTGGATATCAAAGGAAGTTATATACAGGGTGGCTGATGAATTTTGCTACATTAAGAAACTCAAATAATTTTTTTTTCAGTGTATGGAATTCATTTTTCTTTGATTCATGTTAAAGCTCATTAAATTTTATTAAATATAGCTTAATTAGTTTTAAAAATAATGGAATTTAAATGCCCCCCTGCTCGTCCATGCATGTGCGGCATCTTACCAAAAAGTTGTTTATTACTGCTTGGAGAGTTGAGACAGGAATAGCCGCAATTGTTTCTCGAATGGATTGCCTTAGTTCATTCAAATTTGTTGGTTTTGCTTTGAAGACTTCCTGTTTGCAATAACGCCACAAGAAAAAGTCAGGTGCAGTAAGGTCAGGCGACCTGGGTGGCCAACGGAATGTGGAGTTTCTGGATATCAGCTTATTGGGAAATTTTCGTCGCAATTCTGTCATAACAGGTTGGGCTATATGAGGAGCTGCACCATCTTGCTGAAACCACACAGAGTTGAAAGAAATTCTTATTCGGCGTAATTCTGGATAGAAAAACTCTTTCAACATGCTCAAGTAACGGTCTCCAGTAACCGTAACGGTGTGACCGTTTTCTTCGAAGAAGTAGGGCCCGACAATGCAGCGTGATGAAACTGCACACCACACTGTGACACGAAGTGGATGCAATTCCGTCTCATGGAGTATCTGTGGGTTGGAAGCACTCCATATTCGACAATTTTGTTTGTTTATGTTGCCGTTTAAATCGAAATGGGCCTCGTCAAACATGAAAAGACAGTTCAACATGTTTCCATCCTCTTCCACCATTTGAAGCATCTTCTGGCAAAATTCCAAGCGAATCGGCAAGTCTGCAGCGTTCAGTTTGTTGGCCATTTGAATTTTATATGGGAATAAGTCCAAATCTTTGTGCATAATTGACTGTAATGACTGTCTGCTTACACCCATTTGAGCAGATAAGCTTCTTGTCGAAACACGTGGATTGTTTTGTATGGCAGCAGCTACAGCAGCGATTGTTTCCTCCGTTCGAACTGAAGGGTTTCGATGGTAAGGTCTTCTGTTGACTGTCCCATGCTCGGCAAAATTGTTTACAAGTCTTATTATGGTCCATCTGCTCGGAGGATTGCCGCCAAACGTGCGCCTATACTCTCTTTGATCCGAAACTACGGACTCCAGTGCGTGATAGCGGCGGACAATCCAAATTCTTGTTTCAGTGTCCCAGTTATCCATTTTTGTTAAATGTAAAAGTCAATCTGCAAAACAAAACAAAAATTAACCAGATTCATTAAATAGAAAAAAATGTATTTAATTTTTTTTTGGTAGCGGCTTTCATTAGCCACCCTGTAGTTAAAACTGGCTTAGTAATAATTCTAGAGAACAGAAGTTATGAAAAAAAAATTAAGAAGGTATGGTTTGTTTTACTCTCATTCACGAGCCACCCTAATAAATATTTTGTTAACTATTAGTGCCGCAACGCTTCTGGCCTTATAGATAAAAAAAAACGGATCTTTAAATCCCACCCTATCTGGAGACCTTTTTTCAACCTGGCGATTCATTCGCAAAAAAAAAAAATTTATGCTAATTTATGCTAATTTCTAATCCTAAGTATTACGTTTATAAAAAAAAAGGAAACAAAACCAACGATAGCGCAAATTAACCAAAAACGTCTCAGTGCGAAAGACCTGAAACAACAACAGTTTACCGATTATGTAAACCGAAGAAAAGTGTGAAGTGTTCTGGTGGAAGCGAACACTATATACCTAGTAGTGATCTATTATGGCATACAAATTTACGCAGGTCTATTTTAATACTTTTCCATCAGTTTTATAAAGCCAGCTGGTTGTTTTCAATAAATACACTTCTGTTATGAGTTTTGAGGGGTAAATTAATTTCAAAAAAATATTAATGTATGTCGCGGTATACAACAGGTATATCACTATAAACCTCTTAAGAGATTCCCTTCCAATTTGTGGTGTGCTGTTTTGAATTTTTTCCTACAAATTGGCGGGACCTACTGATTTTTGCAGACTTCAAACAGCATTTACAAAAGAGATTCATTTTTGCTGAGAAACCTTCCATAGCAGAAAGCCACTGGGAGGGTTTGCCAAACCACTGCCGAGGGGAGACCCCGGTTTGAAAAACTTTCAAACTACTTTTGATGTTACCATTTCGAGGACTCGAACCTTGGACCTTCGGTGTGGTAGGCCGGCAACACTACCGTCACACCACGGGGTACGCCATTAATTTATTTGTATATAAATATCTTCCCTACCAACAGCTGCTAACAACATTTTTCAAAAATACCAATACCTGCACATTTTATGTTTGAAAATTTGCGTTCAAATAGACAGACGGACGGAGAGACGGGCATTGCTAAATTGACTTAGCTCACCGTCCTTATTATTTCAGTTTACTTATTGATTGGCCCATCTCTTCTTCTCATACTTACAAACATTTCATGTTCATTAAAGGTATGAAGATCAAAAAAGGTATATAACTACCCTACTGCAGTGGGGTATTAACTACTTGCCCAGATATTATACTTGTATGTTATCCGATTAATTAATTTTTGCCAGGAGTATACTACATACTATTGAGAAGCAGCTGACCAATTTTGATTGAAATATCTTGTTGAAATTTCAAGCAATCGCCTTTGAAAATAGTAGAATTTTTATGCTGAAAAGAAAGTTTACAAAATTGTTTAGCGGTTGAGTTTTGCTTAAAATGATGGATGTACACTATGATAGTAAAACCCACTATTACCTATGGCGCGGTAGCATGGGCATCAAGAACGGCGCATTCGACAGTGAAACAAGCACTCACTAGGATCCAGCGTCTCGCGTGTGTGTGTATTACAGGGGCAATGCGAACATGCCCCACTGCTGCGCTGGAAGCTATTCTTGACCTACCTCCACTACACGTCGCAGAGCAGGCAGCCAAGAGAACCTTCCTTTGCATTGCTAAGGAGGGTTCGGGCAAAGGAAAAGTAATGTCAACCAACAACATGGCGAAACTGAGGGAAACCATTCCGATATCTCAGTTACCAAGGGACGACATTATCAGGCAGATCATCTTCGAAAAGAGATTTAAAGTAGAATTGGGAGACAAGATAACCTGGGAACAATCCAGAGTAGACACCATACACCGCTCCCACACAATCGTGTGGTACACGGATGGCTCGAAAACCCCAGAAGGAATTGGAGCCGGTATTTTTGGCCCAAGAGCGAAGATTTCCGCGCCGCTGGGGACATACCCGAGCATCCTTCAAGCGGAAGCATACGCTATATACCTCTGTGCAGAACTAAATCTGCAGCGTGGATATAGCAACGAGCGCATCGCTATACTTAGTGATAGCCAAGCCGCACTCAAAGCGATCTCATCATGTGAGATGAAATCAGCGCTTATCCGCGAGTGCGTAGAGAAACTAAACGGCCTAGGAACCAACAATAGCGTACTGGTAGCGTGGGTTCCAGGTCACACAGGAGTTGAAGGAAACGAGCAGGCTGACAGCCTAGCGAAAAATGCAGCAGGTACAAGGCCCATTGGACCTGAACCAATGCTGCCAGTAGGTCCTCAAACACTCAGAGAATGCTTGAGGAAAGAAGAAGAAAAGGAACGAGAGGGATACTGGCGCAACGTGCCGGGCTTACGGCAATCCAAATTGCTCTTGGGGGGATACAACACCTCTCGCTATAGAGCAATCATAAGCCTCTCCAAACCAAATTTAAGAATTCTCACTGCTATTCTTACAGGTCATTGCAGACTCAACAACCACTTACACAAAATGGGTATAAGGGCGGATGACAATTGCCGGTTCTGTCACACGACATCTGAGACTGCAGAGCATATCCTCATGGCATGCGAAGCCATTGCCAGGAAGAGAGCACAAGTCCTGGGATCACCATGGCCAGAGCATAAACAAATACAAGCCCTCAAGCCAACAAAAATAATCACCTTCCTGAGGGAGATTGGTTTGGATGAGGTGTTGTAAAAGATGAGGGCACAATAGGCCATCCGTTCGCAGTGCTATCCTCAAATAATCTATCTATCTATCTATCTATCTAACTGGCTGGTAGTATCTGTGAAATAGACAAAGCAACGCTGGTTTCAAAACATGCATATATCTCCTTATAACACGGAAACACCATTCACATACAGAGCGCAAGAGCATAACAGACAGTTCCAAAAAATTGTTGTTAACCACAACATCCTAGTAGAAAATTGCTTGAAGCTAAGCCGAGTAAATTCGTGAAACTCTTTTGTCAGCTTGCGCTCGGTGAATCGGCATACAGGCACAAATATCAACTCCAGCTGCAGAGGATTGCGAACTTCTAAACTACTTTTGCCCAACCCTATTGGATTAGATAGTTTGCCTACGTCTTCTTCTAGATTATATTGATGAGTCTTTCTAAGACTAGTTCCGCGGTGTTTGGTGCGATCTGCATGTGAATTTTTCTCGTAGGTTGGGGAGAGCATACTTAGTTTGCAATTTTTGTAATTTTAGTTGAATTTACAATTTCAATAAACATTTCTTTTGTCAGAATGACAGAGAGTTAACAAATTAACTCTTGAATATGGCGGGGTTAAACTTTTACAATGTAAGTCTAGTTTAGCTGCTAACGTTTTTGTTAGGTTAACGCTGAGTTAAAAAGATAACCTACTATTCTGCAACTGGGCCTAAGTTGTTTAACAATGAGTTTTTGGACGAAAGGACCAACCTTTGTCTCAATCAGATTAATGTTATTCTAAATAATTTCGGAAAAGTCTTAGGCCCGGTTTCACCAACTCGACTTAACTTAGTTAAGTAGCGATTTTCACTTTTTAAGTTTCACCACCTAACTTAGCTAAGTCACAACTTAGTCAACTTGCCAGCTGACTTATTCTCGACTAGGCAGTGTTGCTGTGGTTCAAAACCCAAATGACAGTAATGTTGCTAATTTGTTTTGTGCAACGCCCCAGTCGGAAACTTCACCATGCTTGACTTTAACCGCGTAAGCGTAGATGCATGTGAACGCTTGTTTTCTAGCATGCAACCATTACGAAACTATCGTTTTCAATTAAGCTTTAAATTTAGTACCTTCCAACTAAAGAGAAATGGGTGTAAGATCAATACATTCCTTCTTGTATGGCCATACATGCCCTTTTCGCACTGGGATATTGGGATGCGTAGAGTTGTCTGGTATGAAAAAATACTACTATGCATAAAACAGCTGATCGGGTTGTTGTGCTCAAAATTATTTAAGTCGCTCAGTTGGTGAAACCCAAAATTAAGTTAGTCTCGAATCTGTGCTAACTTAAGTCACGACTTAGTTTTAGTCTTAGTCGCGTTGGTGAAACCGGCCCTAAGATTTGGCCTACGTTTATGACGTGTCTAAATTCTTTGTACATCGGTGCGATCCTCTACTTTGCCCGAAGACGTATACCATCCATCTCTTGAGATAGTTTACGAAATCATAAGCAATGAACGGCATTGCATTAATAAACCACGTGGATCTAGTAGAAGATTTCATTTCTCGAAAGCCGACTTCAAAAAGCTAAATAAAGGACTTGCTAATATTAATTTGCCTCGATGCAAAGAAGATATTGAGCGTCACGGTTTTTATTTTAATAGCATCATTTATCCGACGCAAACGTGGTTCACTAAAGAGCTGAAACCTTTAAAGAATAAAAAGTCTCGTTTTTTTAAATTATAAAAGAGGACTGGGTTTCGCTCAGATAATGTACAGTACCCCACTCTACGCCATAGGTATATAGAATTTAACAAAAATGCTACAAAGTTTACATATCGACCTATTTGCGCGAAATAGCTGTAAGGGGCAAAAATCGAATTTCACAGGAGAGCTTTTTTTTTTTGGTTTCTTATCCCTTCTTATTGATTTATTGAAATGAAATTGAGCACGCGGTTAGATAGTCTGTAAATACTTGGCGCTGACTTTCAATCGATTCGCGGCATAAGTTAGAGAGAGACAACCATCAGAGCGGTGTTTTTGATCTCTTAGTTCTTTCCTTTGTATATTGCCCTTTTTTCTAAAAATTCGATACTTTACCGGGGTCTAAATACTCGATGCGAAAAAGTATCGATTCAAAAGTATCCTGTACAAAATATCGATATCGAAGGGCAAAAGTACCGATATTGTATCGTATCGAAATTCGTGTCCCTAATTGGATCCGACTGAAGATGTTGAAACACCTTGATATGGGAATAGACGACTGTGGTTCCCCTGGGAAGTCGCCGAATCAGGGATAATCATATCGTCCTGTCTCTGTCCCGTCGCTGATTGCGAAGTTGCTACACGCAATATTTCTCCCCTACTACATTATAAATCTGCACTTGGCCAACCATCAACATGGCTTCCAAATACAGCACCGTACAACGCCATAGATACAAAAATAAACTATTTTTTGAATCAGCACACGCCAAACCACAGGAAAGTGCCATGGGTTGCCTTCTTATGTCATCTGAGTGTCTCCTCCCTCAAGAAGAGTGTGTTCTTCCGAGGGAGACTAGAGGCACGTTGGCACAATTCCGTTCTAGATATTGTAATAGGTTAAATTCTTACTTATCCAGACTAAACCCCCCCATACCAAATAATTTCCCCGCATAAGGTGTGCCCCCTCATTATACTAAACATCTCTTTAGCTGTTCAATTGAACCTACTCTTATGACACCAACATGACACTGGTCCAACCATGTTAAAACTGCTTCTTTCCTAGGACTACCAGTAGAAGAGCTTGATGACGATTTTCAGACTGATCATGCCCATTAGGCAAGGCAACAAGGAACGGACATGTCTAAATCAACTCTGCTTATCTTCCTGGTTATTAGGCAAACTTATTAATGGGTCTTTTTCTTATATTTACAAACATTTCACCAAAGTTATCATACCATTTCATTTTCATGAGAATATGAAAAGTAGGCACACAAAAAAAAGTTAACAATGATTTCGACAGAGTTAAGCTTTGGTAGAGGCATTAGATAAAAAAAAAAATTATCAAGGGCATTCATCGATCTCATGTGTGGGCCATAAGAAGCTTCTAAACCAGTACTTATACCAATTCCTTTTCAACACCACCTAATATTTAAGTAAACTAAAATTTTATAGTGGACTACAAATGGAACTTTCATTTCCGCTTGGTAGTTAAAGCTAGCAAATTCGCGTGAAACTGAAATGCAGAACATGCCTGATTGACTTCATTTCGTTACTTCTAAAATCCACTGTATCCGATAGGTATACGGAATCCGGCTTAACCGGCTCTTTTTCAAGTATCCGGTTATGAATTACACATTATTTGTTTCAAATATTCATAATACTAAAAAAAATGTTTGGTAAAAAAAGTGTAATGTGAATACATAAATATATATAGACGCAAATTTATGTAAAATAAATACATAAATAGGTTACATAATAAGAAAATTGTAAGTTAACGAGCTCAGCTTGATTTATTCAAGTACTATTGTTTATTATTAAAGGATAAGTTGAGAAGCAACAAACATATATAGCCTATTGTTATAGTACTATTTCGAAAGAAGTTGCTAATTTATAACAGATTTATACTGATCTAAAATGCGTGACTTCAGACCAGTAATTCGAATATGTTTATATAGGCCTTGAATGCGTAACGTCCTTTGTTATGGAGTACGAGTATCAATAAAAATTTTTTGACGTGTTCGAAAAAAAATTTCATAAATTCATTGAATTTGTTCTGCAATTTTATTTGAATGACTGATTTTGTGAATGCTTTTTGTATGGGGAAATGTGACGCATTTCGATCTTTTCTTTGAAAATCACGAATTTCATTCGGTGTAAAGGTAGTATTATAAAAATATGCAAAAAAAGATTTATTTTTTACGAAGTTGGGGGTTAGACTATCTTTATTTAATACTTAAGTATACTAAGTGGCACTCTGTGGCCAGGGTGAACAAATATTCGAACTCTTGTCTCCACCAAATTGAAGGATGTTTCTCTCTTAAAATAATATTGAGTAGTCATCCTACATGCTGACTACATAGTATGTACTAGCATTTACCCGCGGCTCCGCTCGCATCAAAGAAATAAGCAAAATAACTAAGCTTCTTTTGAAAACATTTTTATTTATCAAACAGATAAGTTTTAAGGTTCACTTGTTCCTTAAAATAATGATATACAAAAAACCTTAAATAATCAGGTTACACACCAAATATTAAAAATTTCTTAGCAGCACTTGTAAACAATTAAATTCACACAGAGCTCCAACTTCTAATACAGGATTCTAAACAAAAGACAAAGCTATTAATTAATTTTCAGATCAAATTGAAGAAGAGATACATACCGAAAAAACCGTAAGAGCTTCATAAATTGTATTATTATGTAAACACTCATAAAAATTTAATTTTGACGAAACAGCGAAGCAACCAAAATATGAAGAATTGCTAAACTTAGAAAAAGGATATTTTCCGCAGAAACGATACCAATATCAAATTTTAGACTTTTTTGCGACCTTTTTGACTATATATAATCATTTGTTGTTGAAGCTGGCTCTAGGTCAGTTGCATTAAAAACACGCTGTTTTAGTTTTTTACCTCCAATATATTTCGATTTCCAACGGAAATCATCATCAGGGACTACAACAAAAATGTAATATTTATTTAACACTAGTTTACACAGATAGGTATAAAAGTATATATATGTACATGTAAACAAAGATAATTACTATAAACATACATACATTACTTCAGCTGTTGTATGCACAGCAACTGGTCAGTTCGGCATGCTGTTGTGAACTGATTTGCGCGAGTCAAGCAGATGTCGGTAAAGGTGTGCAATGGCTTCCGAATCTTGCTTATAATTCAGTCTCTTATTCTCGTTCGTGTCTATTATGTGGAGCATCTCTAAAGTAAAACGTTTGTTGTAATGTCGTTCTTGCTGTAGTATGCTCACAGCGTCAAAGTCAGGTTTATGTCCGCTCTCCGCACAGTGGGCCGCAAGTGCTGTTTTAGATGTGATATTAGATTTTTGACATTTTATATCCGATCGGTGTCCAGCTATTCTAGTTTTAAGCTTATTTTTCGTTGTTCCAACATATTCTTTGTTGCATTCGTTATCTACGTCTCCTGCACATGGTATTTTATATATAATATTATTTTTGTCCATCATTTCCACTTTGCTTTTCATGTTTTTGAAAAATATATTATTAGTGTACGTCGGTTTATGTGCTAATCCAATTATTTCTTTGTCGTAAATATTAGAACATTGTAATCTTTCGGAAAAGCCCGGTATATATACAATTGATTTGTATATAAGTGGTTTTTTGCCTTTAGTTTTCGATTTGGTACCGTTTTCATTCATATCTTTAAAATGCACAACTATTTTGATCAAACGTTACAAAAAATTCATTAAAAATATTTGATTTTATGTTTGACAGGTGACGATTTACTCATATTTATTAACGACGACAATAGACCGGCCCACATTCAAAACGACGACTGCGAACGACAACGGCGAAAAACGATAGCTTGACGATAACTACCGCCAAGCACCGACGACATGATAATAATGAAAGCGGCAACGACAGTTCTGCATTAGCTCAAACCATGATCCAATTATACAGGTCGTATCATTAGCAAGGCGAATTAAAACTTTTTTTACTTGAAAAAATGTGCTTAATGTCAAACTCATGGCGGATTCATTTGGGCTGGATTTGTTTACATTTTTGTGTTTACATTCTCCTTAGCAACTTCTGTAATTGTGCATAAAAGTGTTTTCGCGTTTATTTAATAATATCAAAAGTGTGATTAGATAAAAAGTGTTCATTGTGATTGTGTGTTTTTGCGTTAAACAATAAAACGACATGGGAAAGTGCGCGATTTGTTTGAAACAAATTTTAAGAGGAAGTGTCCCGTTTTTCCGAGTCCCTGATGACGAATCCAAACGTTTGTTGTGGGAAAGAAACTGCCACATGAAGCTACGAAAAAAAGACTTTATTTGGGCAGATCACTTTGCGCGTAGTGATATTATTTGTGGTGGAAAAATGGCAAGATTACTGCCATCATTCATCAATATTTCAACATACGAATTTTCGTATTTTAAATGGAAACACCACGCCATAATAGCTTTAATGGCAAAAATGCAAATTGGATTATGAGGAGGCTTAGGATATTTTGTGAGGCAATTGATAGTAGAAGTAGGAATTTTAGAAAGATTGAAAAGATGAGGGGGAAAAAGAAAGAGTTCAAAAGATTAAGAAGCAAAATAATAGCCAGTTCGCCAAAACTGATATGGGAGGCCAGGAGGTCCTTGCTCTCTTGAACTCAGGGGCGAGTGCCAGCTGTCTAGCAAAAGACTCAGCGGCACTCCTGCGTGGTAAAGAGGACCTTATTATGCCAATAAAGGAACAAAACATCCGGACCTAAAATGGGAAAAAAACCGCCGTAGTAGGGGTAATCAAGCTACCAGTTTTGTGGGATAATGCCATTAGAGAGTTAGAATTTTTAATAGTACCCGACCTTCAGCAACAGGTTTATTTAGGTATTGATTTTTGGCAGGCCTTTGGTATGAATGTTGTGATTAGGAGAGTGGATGTGAGTGCGAATGTTGCCAGTGTGGCAGAGCTCGTTCACGCTGAGGGTGACCTGCCTCCCGACGCCGTGCAACATGTTTTAACGGCGGAGAAAAACAATATGTTGAAGCGGGTAAAGGCCGAATTTCCGTCCTTCGCGGTATTAGGGTTGATCCGAACGGACAAGGAAGAGCATGTCATTGAAGTCATCGACGAGAATCTGCCAGTCAAGCAACGCCACTACCCTATTTCACCCGCTATCTAGAAACTCATTTATGCAGAGTTGGACCATATGCAGAGCATGGGAGTTGTCAAGGAGTCCAAAAACAGTTGGAACTCACAAGTGGAGTTGATGATTAAGGCCACCAAAAACAATATATGTTTAGATGCGCCAAAGGTTAATGAAAGGACGATGAAGGACGCATACCCCTTACCCCACATCGACGGAATTCTCACCCGCGTACAAAATACTAGGTTTATCTCCGCAATTGATCTAAAGGACGCTTTCTGGCAGATTCTCCTCGCGCAAACGTCGCGTGGCCAATGTGTCGTCTCATGGACAAGGTCATTTACGTGAATTTGTTTTGGTTTATCTTGACGATTTGTTAGTTTGTTCTGAAGATTTTTCGTCTCATATGTGTTTATTGAAAAAGGTTGCTCGGTGTCTTCCCTAGGCTAGGTTAGCAATAAATGTCGAAAAGAGCAAGTTTTGTTATAAATAGGTACGATATCTTGGGTAGGTAGTCGGGGATGGATGCATTAGAACGATGCAAATAAAGTTACGGCTGTGAGGGGCTTTCCCACACCCAAAACCTCGACGGAACTACGACGGTTCCTAGGTATGTCGGGCCGACGTTTATACAGGACTATGCGACAATTGCAGCTCCGCTGCACGTAGGCCTCCAAAAAGACAAAATGAAGAAGTTCACAATGACTGACGAAGCAATGAAGTTCTTTGAGAAGCTCGAAGAAAGCTTGATCTCAGCACCAGTGCTTACACACCTGGACTTCAGTGGTCGGTTTTACATTCAATGTGATGCATCGACTGACGTAGTGGCAGGGGTCCTATTTCAACTGGATGATAACCAAAACGAGCGACCAATCGAGTACGTTTCAGCCAAACTTAATAAGGCACAAAAGAATTATTGAGTTGGATCCTATGCAGCCATCGTAAGTGTAAAGAGATTCCTACCGTATGCGGAGGGAACCCCGTTCACAATCATCACAGATCATGCCAGCCTCAAATGGCTGATGAATCAGAATGATCTTTCTGGAAGGGTGGCAAGATGGAGTTTAAAACTCCAAGCCTACGATTTTAATATAGAGCATAGAAAATGTGCTCAGAACGTGTTTCCCGACACACTTTCATGGACGAAATACAGACTAACGACAGAGCGATATACATATGACTAGAGTCACCGTACTTTGAGTCGGAGGAATACATAGAGCTTAGAAAAACGGTGGCCGAAAAGGAAGAAAAGCTCCCAACCTATGTCTTTTAGACGGATACGTTTATAAACGGACGCAATTCCACCGAGGTGACAATCTTCTAGCGGACCAGACCTGGAAGTTTTGGGTTCCATCGGGATTGTGACCGGAGCTAGTAGGGTCGTCTCACAGCTCACCTTCGGCTGGGCATGCCGGTATCCATAAAACGCTGTCCCGACTACGTCAAAAGTATTATTGGCCAAGCCTGCAAAACAAATAAATCACAAAATGTATTTAGACAACCTTTAATGGGAAAACAAAAACTCACCTAACGACCTTTTCAACGCTTGTTTATAGGTTTTATGGGTCCCTATCCTCGTAGTAGTGGTGGTAATGCGTACGTCTTTGTGTGTTTAGACTATTTTTCAAAATTTGTGTTTTTGAAACCGATGAGAAGGGCAACTTCAGTAGAGGTAGTAAAGTTTCTAGAGAGGGAGCTTGTCCACATATTCGGTGTGCCCGAATATGTCCATTCGGACAATTGGAAGCAGTTTGTGTCTGAAATGTTCAACAATTTCATAAAAAAGTACATTTACAGTAAGATATTCTAAATAATTTATCCCACTCTCTCTATGCCGCGATATACAACAGGTATATCATCATAAACCTCCTAAGAGATTTTTGCGCCAAGCTTCTCTTCCAATTTGTGGTGTGCCGATTTGAATTTTCCCTACAAATTGGTGGGACCTACTATTGGTGGGACCTATCCCACTGTTCACTTTTATTTTTTGAAGGTGTTTTGATAACACTGTAATAGGTTTTCACCAAATAAGTGATCTTTTTTCGAATAGTAGATCTTTTCACTATTGGTATACACGCGCGTTCCCACAATTTGCTGATTTTCTTAATAGCATATTCAGCATAATCTAACAGCTTGCATTTTTTAGGGACTTTCGAAGTTCCTTTTTGCTTCAAATATATCAAATAACGAATTACTTCCCGATTAGTCGGTAGCTTGTCTGTGCTTCGGTCGCTCTTATCAAACGGCATTTTTAAAAATAATGTTAATAAGAGACTTTTATTAAATAAATAATGACACGTGAATGACATTTAAGTCGACACTTGCTTCACCACTACTAATTTTTTTTAATACATACAGGGTATTGGTTTTATATAAATTTAAATAAAACCTAAAGCTAACATGTTAGGTTAAAGGCTTTTAAAGACGAAATATAACATGGAATGACTCCTGTTCAACAATATATTTCTCTTTGAAATCAAAGGTCAAATATAAAATCTATAAGGCAATTACTTCCGTGTTTATGTCATTCTGTATCAAATGACATATTGCCGAAATAATATTAATAAGTAATAATCTTTTTACTCATATAATGATGTCAAAATTATATTCAAGGCTATATTTACTTTATTCAAAATTTTTTTTTAATACAGGGTGTTGGTTTTAAATAAATTTGAATAAAAGCTAAAGTTGGTGTCGCAGGTTAATGGCTTATATGGACGAAATATGACACGGGTTAAAACCTTTACAACAATATATTGCTCGTTGAAATCAAAGACCAAATAGAAAAGTTATAAGCAAAAAACGAATTTCGCTGTTTTACAGGGTGCAGAAATTTTTTTTTTCCATTTTTGAAATCTCCAACAAGTAAACATTCGAACCAGGGAGGAACATTTTAAACTTTTTTTGGCGATACGCTCTACTGTACATTCTTCATTCCATTTGAAGATGTTGTTATAACCGCCATTAAACACGTAGAACTTAAATGCATTAGAGTACTGCTAGATACTAGCCATCTTTACTTAACTGTTAGCTATATTCCACCGTCATCGGAACTATCAGGATATATGCAATATATTTCCTGATAAAAGCTGTAAATTCGATGATTAAGCCCGCGGAATCAATGATTGTTTTGGGTGACTTTAACCTGCCACACATTTCATAGAGGACAACTGATAATAATATTGTACCAGTGTCATCTAAGGCATAACAGATTTTTGACTACGAGTTGTAAACACTCTCAAATTTTGTGTCAATTTCATTGAACATAAATTTTTCTTTGTCAAATAATATTATTGAAACCGAGTTGCCCGTTTTATTCCGGTTGGCCAAAATCTCGAGCTCCAGGGTTTTGTTGAAGTGACTCTAATGCCAAGCTTGTTTCTTTGCTCATTCCCATTGTCTAATCAGCTTTTGATCCCGAATGAAGAGGTCCTGCAATCCAGCTAGAGCTGTTGGTGTAACTCAACAGCATTCGGCATTGTAGTATAACCTTTCCAGGGAAGCCTAACTAGGGTTCCTTTTTGCATTGTCAACAGGCGCGTGGAATCCGTCAAAAAGATGGTGCGTGTGTTCTATAGGATTTGGCCAATAGTAAGCATCTAGTCGGCAAAAGACCTAGAAGCTTTGAAGCGGCACTGATCAACCCCAATCACCAATGAATTTCCCTCGTGGCTCTGGACTTGTCAAAAGCCTAAGACATGTCCACTGAGATTAATAAAAAAAAAGCGATTAAGTAGAACAGTGGAAGAACATATAACGCTAGTAATATCAAAATTTAATTTAAAAATTTTGTGATGTTGATAATTCTGAAACGTGGAGTTTACCTTGCTTCAATTAATTTTACATGGACATACACATGCTCTCATATGTAGTAAATATTTTTATGTGTAGAAGTTACATATATGTGCAATTAAACTTCAAGTCACCGTAACTTCTTTGTTTACTAATATTTTTTTTTGCTTCTAAGAAAACAAGTGTATGGCTTGCTGAGACGTTTATTATTATAAAGAGAAAAGTTGTAAGTAGGTGGGTAGAAATCGAGTTACGCGATCTAAGTCGGGTTAGGGTCTGTTTTGAGTGAAAGAACATTCGGGAAATACGTAGTACTAAAAAATACCTATTCAACGATATATCAAACTTTGCAATCGGATTATAAATAAAAAAGCTGTGAATAAAAATCGATTTTGGCTGTTTTTAGGACTCTCATCCCAAATTCACCGCAGGATCATCTTTCATCCTAGGGGGGGTTATTGCAAACTTTTTTTTCGACCCGGTCTAATGGCCAGCATAGTATATGTCTACTAGTAGCGCAACTACCCTGTGGGGAAATCTCTAGCTCTGAACGGGTGCGCTTCTAGTGATTTCTGAAGCCCTATTAGATCGCCTGTTATTTGGGTGCTTACTTCCAATAAGGGCGGGGGCTTACTGCCTAGCTCGTCGGTGGGGGGGCTCTTTCCACCCGCCTTAACTACACCTACACAGGGCAACAAATTACTGAAAGAAGCTAAAGTAAGACACAAAATAAGAAGAAAGAAAGAAACGTCTGTTCTGGTCGTACTGTACGCCGGAGTCGACCTTCTGCGCAGCCTTGGGCGTCGCCTTGACTCCTTAGACCTTAGTCGTCTGTCTACGCTGTACAGTCATATTGTCCCTACTCCCACGTCCCCTCTTCTACCCTAGTATAACACCTACTCCATGAGATTGGCATGACAAGAATTCAGACAGCAAAATATTTCATTCAAATCTCCATATTTACAATATTTCATTTATAATAATATGTCATTCCGTTTCTATATATAAAAAAAATCCCAATTTACAAACTCAAAAAAAATTTACTGGATATCAAAGGAAGTTATATACAGGGTGGCTGATGAATTTTGCTACATTAAGAAACTCAAATAATTTTTTTTTCAGTGTATGGAATTAATTTTTCTTTGATTCATGTTAAAGCTCATTAAATTTTATTAAATATAGCTTAATTAGTTTTAAAAATAATGGAATTTAAATGCCCCCCTGCTCGTCCATGCATGTGCGGCATCTTACCAAAAAGTTGTTTATTACTGCTTGGAGAGTTGAGACAGGAATAGCCGCAATTGTTTCTCGAATGGATTGCCTTAGTTCATTCAAATTTGTTGGTTTTGCTTTGAAGACTTCCTGTTTGCAATAACGCCACAAGAAAAAGTCAGGTGCAGTAAGGTCAGGCGACCTGGGTGGCCAACGGAATGTGGAGTTTCTGGATATCAGCTTATTGGGAAATTTTCGTCGCAATTCTGTCATAACAGGTTGGGCTATATGAGGAGCTGCACCATCTTGCTGAAACCACACAGAGTTGAAAGAAATTCTTATTCGGCGTAATTCTGGATAGAAAAACTCTTTCAACATGCTCAAGTAACGGTCTCCAGTAACCGTAACGGTGTGACCGTTTTCTTCGAAGAAGTAGGGCCCGACAATGCAGCGTGATGAAACTGCACACCACACTGTGACACGAAGTGGATGCAATTCCGTCTCATGGAGTATCTGTGGGTTGGAAGCACTCCATATTCGACAATTTTGTTTGTTTATGTTGCCGTTTAAATCGAAATGGGCCTCGTCAAACATGAAAAGACAGTTCAACATGTTTCCATCCTCTTCCACCATTTGAAGCATCTTCTGGCAAAATTCCAAGCGAATCGGCAAGTCTGCAGCGTTCAGTTTGTTGGCCATTTGAATTTTATATGGGAATAAGTCCAAATCTTTGTGCATAATTGACTGTAATGACTGTCTGCTTACACCCATTTGAGCAGATAAGCTTCTTGTCGAAACACGTGGATTGTTTTGTATGGCAGCAGCTACAGCAGCGATTGTTTCCTCCGTTCGAACTGAAGGGTTTCGATGGTAAGGTCTTCTGTTGACTGTCCCATGCTCGGCAAAATTGTTTACAAGTCTTATTATGGTCCATCTGCTCGGAGGATTGCCGCCAAACGTGCGCCTATACTCTCTTTGATCCGAAACTACGGACTCCAGTGCGTGATAGCGGCGGACAATCCAAATTCTTGTTTCAGTGTCCCAGTTATCCATTTTTGTTAAATGTAAAAGTCAATCTGCAAAACAAAACAAAAATTAACCAGATTCATTAAATAGAAAAAAATGTATTTAATTTTTTTTTGGTAGCGGCTTTCATTAGCCACCCTGTAGTTAAAACTGGCTTAGTAATAATTCTAGAGAACAGAAGTTATGAAAAAAAAATTAAGAAGGTATGGTTTGTTTTACTCTCATTCACGTGCCACCCTAATAAATATTTTGTTAACTATTAGTGCCGCAACGCTTCTGGCCTTATAGATAAAAAAAAACGGATCTTTAAATCCCACCCTATCTGGAGACCTTTTTTCAACCTGGCGATTCATTCGCAAAAAAAAAAAATTTATGCTAATTTATGCTAATTTCTAATCCTAAGTATTACGTTTATAAAAAAAAAGGAAACAAAACCAACGATAGCGCAAATTAACCAAAAACGTCTCAGTGCGAAAGACCTGAAACAACAACAGTTTACCGATTATGTAAACCGAAGAAAAGTGTGAAGTGTTCTGGTGGAAGCGAACACTATATACCTAGTAGTGATCTATTATGGCATACAAATTTACGCAGGTCTATTTTAATACTTTTCCATCAGTTTTATAAAGCCAGCTGGTTGTTTTCAATAAATACACTTCTGTTATGAGTTTTGAGGGGTAAATTAATTTCAAAAAAATATTAATGTATGTCGCGGTATACAACAGGTATATCACTATAAACCTCTTAAGAGATTCCCTTCCAATTTGTGGTGTGCTGTTTTGAATTTTTTCCTACAAATTGGCGGGACCTACTGATTTTTGCAGACTTCAAACAGCATTTACAAAAGAGATTCATTTTTGCTGAGAAACCTTCCATAGCAGAAAGCCACTGGGAGGGTTTGCCAAACCACTGCCGAGGGGAGACCCCGGTTTGAAAAACTTTCAAACTACTTTTGATGTTACCATTTCGAGGACTCGAACCTTGGACCTTCGGTGTGGTAGGCCGGCAACACTACCGTCACACCACGGGGTACGCCATTAATTTATTTGTATATAAATATCTTCCCTACCAACAGCTGCTAACAACATTTTTCAAAAATACCAATACCTGCACATTTTATGTTTGAAAATTTGCGTTCAAATAGACAGACGGACGGAGAGACGGGCATTGCTAAATTGACTTAGCTCACCGTCCTTATTATTTCAGTTTACTTATTGATTGGCCCATCTCTTCTTCTCATACTTACAAACATTTCATGTTCATTAAAGGTATGAAGATCAAAAAAGGTATATAACTACCCTACTGCAGTGGGGTATTAACTACTTGCCCAGATATTATACTTGTATGTTATCCGATTAATTAATTTTTGCCAGGAGTATACTACATACTATTGAGAAGCAGCTGACCAATTTTGATTGAAATATCTTGTTGAAATTTCAAGCAATCGCCTTTGAAAATAGTAGAATTTTTATGCTGAAAAGAAAGTTTACAAAATTGTTTAGCGGTTGAGTTTTGCTTAAAATGATGGATGTACACTATGATAGTAAAACCCACTATTACCTATGGCGCGGTAGCATGGGCATCAAGAACGGCGCATTCGACAGTGAAACAAGCACTCACTAGGATCCAGCGTCTCGCGTGTGTGTGTATTACAGGGGCAATGCGAACATGCCCCACTGCTGCGCTGGAAGCTATTCTTGACCTACCCCCACTACACGTCGCAGAGCAGGCAGCCAAGAGAACCTTCCTTTGCATTGCTAAGGAGGGTTCGGGCAAAGGAAAAGTAATGTCAACCAACAACATGGCGAAACTGAGGGAAACCATTCCGATATCTCAGTTACCAAGGGACGACATTATCAGGCAGATCATCTTCGAAAAGAGATTTAAAGTAGAATTGGGAGACAAGATAACCTGGGAACAATCCAGAGTAGACACCATACACCGCTCCCACACAATCGTGTGGTACACGGATGGCTCGAAAACCCCAGAAGGAATTGGAGCCGGTATTTTTGGCCCAAGAGCGAAGATTTCCGCGCCGCTGGGGACATACCCGAGCATCCTTCAAGCGGAAGCATACGCTATATACCTCTGTGCAGAACTAAATCTGCAGCGTGGATATAGCAACGAGCGCATCGCTATACTTAGTGATAGCCAAGCCGCACTCAAAGCGATCTCATCATGTGAGATGAAATCAGCGCTTATCCGCGAGTGCGTAGAGAAACTAAACGGCCTAGGAACCAACAATAGCGTACTGGTAGCGTGGGTTCCAGGTCACACAGGAGTTGAAGGAAACGAGCAGGCTGACAGCCTAGCGAAAAATGCAGCAGGTACAAGGCCCATTGGACCTGAACCAATGCTGCCAGTAGGTCCTCAAACACTCAGAGAATGCTTGAGGAAAGAAGAAGAAAAGGAACGAGAGGGATACTGGCGCAACGTGCCGGGCTTACGGCAATCCAAATTGCTCTTGGGGGGATACAACACCTCTCGCTATAGAGCAATCATAAGCCTCTCCAAACCAAATTTAAGAATTCTCACTGCTATTCTTACAGGTCATTGCAGACTCAACAACCACTTACACAAAATGGGTATAAGGGCGGATGACAATTGCCGGTTCTGTCACACGACATCTGAGACTGCAGAGCATATCCTCATGGCATGCGAAGCCATTGCCAGGAAGAGAGCACAAGTCCTGGGATCACCATGGCCAGAGCATAAACAAATACAAGCCCTCAAGCCAACAAAAATAATCACCTTCCTGAGGGAGATTGGTTTGGATGAGGTGTTGTAAAAGATGAGGGCACAATAGGCCATCCGTTCGCAGTGCTATCCTCAAATAATCTATCTATCTATCTATCTATCTAACTGGCTGGTAGTATCTGTGAAATAGACAAAGCAACGCTGGTTTCAAAACATGCATATATCTCCTTATAACACGGAAACACCATTCACATACAGAGCGCAAGAGCATAACAGACAGTTCCAAAAAATTGTTGTTAACCACAACATCCTAGTAGAAAATTGCTTGAAGCTAAGCCGAGTAAATTCGTGAAACTCTTTTGTCAGCTTGCGCTCGGTGAATCGGCATACAGGCACAAATATCAACTCCAGCTGCAGAGGATTGCGAACTTCTAAACTACTTTTGCCCAACCCTATTGGATTAGATAGTTTGCCTACGTCTTCTTCTAGATTATATTGATGAGTCTTTCTAAGACTAGTTCCGCGGTGTTTGGTGCGATCTGCATGTGAATTTTTCTCGTAGGTTGGGGAGAGCATACTTAGTTTGCAATTTTTGTAATTTTAGTTGAATTTACAATTTCAATAAACATTTCTTTTGTCAGAATGACAGAGAGTTAACAAATTAACTCTTGAATATGGCGGGGTTAAACTTTTACAATGTAAGTCTAGTTTAGCTGCTAACGTTTTTGTTAGGTTAACGCTGAGTTAAAAAGATAACCTACTATTCTGCAACTGGGCCTAAGTTGTTTAACAATGAGTTTTTGGACGAAAGGACCAACCTTTGTCTCAATCAGATTAATGTTATTCTAAATAATTTCGGAAAAGTCTTAGGCCCGGTTTCACCAACTCGACTTAACTTAGTTAAGTAGCGATTTTCACTTTTTAAGTTTCACCACCTAACTTAGCTAAGTCACAACTTAGTCAACTTGCCAGCTGACTTATTCTCGACTAGGCAGTGTTGCTGTGGTTCAAAACCCAAATGACAGTAATGTTGCTAATTTGTTTTGTGCAACGCCCCAGTCGGAAACTTCACCATGCTTGACTTTAACCGCGTAAGCGTAGATGCATGTGAACGCTTGTTTTCTAGCATGCAACCATTACGAAACTATCGTTTTCAATTAAGCTTTAAATTTAGTACCTTCCAACTAAAGAGAAATGGGTGTAAGATCAATACATTCCTTCTTGTATGGCCATACATGCCCTTTTCGCACTGGGATATTGGGATGCGTAGAGTTGTCTGGTATGAAAAAATACTACTATGCATAAAACAGCTGATCGGGTTGTTGTGCTCAAAATTATTTAAGTCGCTCAGTTGGTGAAACCCAAAATTAAGTTAGTCTCGAATCTGTGCTAACTTAAGTCACGACTTAGTTTTAGTCTTAGTCGCGTTGGTGAAACCGGCCCTAAGATTTGGCCTACGTTTATGACGTGTCTAAATTCTTTGTACATCGGTGCGATCCTCTACTTTGCCCGAAGACGTATACCATCCATCTCTTGAGATAGTTTACGAAATCATAAGCAATGAACGGCATTGCATTAATAAACCACGTGGATCTAGTAGAAGATTTCATTTCTCGAAAGCCGACTTCAAAAAGCTAAATAAAGGACTTGCTAATATTAATTTGCCTCGATGCAAAGAAGATATTGAGCGTCACGGTTTTTATTTTAATAGCATCATTTATCCGACGCAAACGTGGTTCACTAAAGAGCTGAAACCTTTAAAGAATAAAAAGTCTCGTTTTTTTAAATTATAAAAGAGGACTGGGTTTCGCTCAGATAATGTACAGTACCCCACTCTACGCCATAGGTATTTAGAATTTAACAAAAATGCTACAAAGTTTACATATCGACCTATTTGCGCGAAATAGCTGTAAGGGGCAAAAATCGAATTTCACAGGAGAGCTTTTTTTTTTTGGTTTCTTATCCCTTCTTATTGATTTATTGAAATGAAATTGAGCACGCGGTTAGATAGTCTGTAAATACTTGGCGCTGACTTTCAATCGATTCGCGGCATAAGTTAGAGAGAGACAACCATCAGAGCGGTGTTTTTGATCTCTTAGTTCTTTCCTTTGTATATTGCCCTTTTTTCTAAAAATTCGATACTTTACCGGGGTCTAAATACTCGATGCGAAAAAGTATCGATTCAAAAGTATCCTGTACAAAATATCGATATCGAAGGGCAAAAGTACCGATATTGTATCGTATCGAAATTCGTGTCCCTAATTGGATCCGACTGAAGATGTTGAAACACCTTGATATGGGAATAGACGACTGTGGTTCCCCTGGGAAGTCGCCGAATCAGGGATAATCATATCGTCCTGTCTCTGTCCCGTCGCTGATTGCGAAGTTGCTACACGCAATATTTCTCCCCTACTACATTATAAATCTGCACTTGGCCAACCATCAACATGGCTTCCAAATACAGCACCGTACAACGCCATAGATACAAAAATAAACTATTTTTTGAATCAGCACACGCCAAACCACAGGAAAGTGCCATGGGTTGCCTTCTTATGTCATCTGAGTGTCTCCTCCCTCAAGAAGAGTGTGTTCTTCCGAGGGAGACTAGAGGCACGTTGGCACAATTCCGTTCTAGATATTGTAATAGGTTAAATTCTTACTTATCCAGACTAAACCCCCCCATACCAAATAATTTCCCCGCATAAGGTGTGCCCCCTCATTATACTAAACATCTCTTTAGCTGTTCAATTGAACCTACTCTTATGACACCAACATGACACTGGTCCAACCATGTTAAAACTGCTTCTTTCCTAGGACTACCAGTAGAAGAGCTTGATGACGATTTTCAGACTGATCATGCCCATTAGGCAAGGCAACAAGGAACGGACATGTCTAAATCAACTCTGCTTATCTTCCTGGTTATTAGGCAAACTTATTAATGGGTCTTTTTCTTATATTTACAAACATTTCACCAAAGTTATCATACCATTTCATTTTCATGAGAATATGAAAAGTAGGCACACAAAAAAAAGTTAACAATGATTTCGACAGAGTTAAGCTTTGGTAGAGGCATTAGATAAAAAAAAAAATTATCAAGGGCATTCATCGATCTCATGTGTGGGCCATAAGAAGCTTCTAAACCAGTACTTATACCAATTCCTTTTCAACACCACCTAATATTTAAGTAAACTAAAATTTTATAGTGGACTACAAATGGAACTTTCATTTCCGCTTGGTAGTTAAAGCTAGCAAATTCGCGTGAAACTGAAATGCAGAACATGCCTGATTGACTTCATTTCGTTACTTCTAAAATCCACTGTATCCGATAGGTATACGGAATCCGGCTTAACCGGCTCTTTTTCAAGTATCCGGTTATGAATTACACATTATTTGTTTCAAATATTCATAATACTAAAAAAAATGTTTGGTAAAAAAAGTGTAATGTGAATACATAAATATATATAGACGCAAATTTATGTAAAATAAATACATAAATAGGTTACATAATAAGAAAATTGTAAGTTAACGAGCTCAGCTTGATTTATTCAAGTACTATTGTTTATTATTAAAGGATAAGTTGAGAAGCAACAAACATATATAGCCTATTGTTATAGTACTATTTCGAAAGAAGTTGCTAATTTATAACAGATTTATACTGATCTAAAATGCGTGACTTCAGACCAGTAATTCGAATATGTTTATATAGGCCTTGAATGCGTAACGTCCTTTGTTATGGAGTACGAGTATCAATAAAAATTTTTTGACGTGTTCGAAAAAAAATTTCATAAATTCATTGAATTTGTTCTGCAATTTTATTTGAATGACTGATTTTGTGAATGCTTTTTGTATGGGGAAATGTGACGCATTTCGATCTTTTCTTTGAAAATCACGAATTTCATTCGGTGTAAAGGTAGTATTATAAAAATATGCAAAAAAAGATTTATTTTTTACGAAGTTGGGGGTTAGACTATCTTTATTTAATACTTAAGTATACTAAGTGGCACTCTGTGGCCAGGGTGAACAAATATTCGAACTCTTGTCTCCACCAAATTGAAGGATGTTTCTCTCTTAAAATAATATTGAGTAGTCATCCTACATGCTGACTACATAGTATGTACTAGCATTTACCCGCGGCTCCGCTCGCATCAAAGAAATAAGCAAAATAACTAAGCTTCTTTTGAAAACATTTTTATTTATCAAACAGATAAGTTTTAAGGTTCACTTGTTCCTTAAAATAATGATATACAAAAAACCTTAAATAATCAGGTTACACACCAAATATTAAAAATTTCTTAGCAGCACTTGTAAACAATTAAATTCACACAGAGCTCCAACTTCTAATACAGGATTCTAAACAAAAGACAAAGCTATTAATTAATTTTCAGATCAAATTGAAGAAGAGATACATACCGAAAAAACCGTAAGAGCTTCATAAATTGTATTATTATGTAAACACTCATAAAAATTTAATTTTGACGAAACAGCGAAGCAACCAAAATATGAAGAATTGCTAAACTTAGAAAAAGGATATTTTCCGCAGAAACGATACCAATATCAAATTTTAGACTTTTTTGCGACCTTTTTGACTATATATAATCATTTGTTGTTGAAGCTGGCTCTAGGTCAGTTGCATTAAAAACACGCTGTTTTAGTTTTTTACCTCCAATATATTTCGATTTCCAACGGAAATCATCATCAGGGACTACAACAAAAATGTAATATTTATTTAACACTAGTTTACACAGATAGGTATAAAAGTATATATATGTACATGTAAACAAAGATAATTACTATAAACATACATACATTACTTCAGCTGTTGTATGCACAGCAACTGGTCAGTTCGGCATGCTGTTGTGAACTGATTTGCGCGAGTCAAGCAGATGTCGGTAAAGGTGTGCAATGGCTTCCGAATCTTGCTTATAATTCAGTCTCTTATTCTCGTTCGTGTCTATTATGTGGAGCATCTCTAAAGTAAAACGTTTGTTGTAATGTCGTTCTTGCTGTAGTATGCTCACAGCGTCAAAGTCAGGTTTATGTCCGCTCTCCGCACAGTGGGCCGCAAGTGCTGTTTTAGATGTGATATTAGATTTTTGACATTTTATATCCGATCGGTGTCCAGCTATTCTAGTTTTAAGCTTATTTTTCGTTGTTCCAACATATTCTTTGTTGCATTCGTTATCTACGTCTCCTGCACATGGTATTTTATATATAATATTATTTTTGTCCATCATTTCCACTTTGCTTTTCATGTTTTTGAAAAATATATTATTAGTGTACGTCGGTTTATGTGCTAATCCAATTATTTCTTTGTCGTAAATATTAGAACATTGTAATCTTTCGGAAAAGCCCGGTATATATACAATTGATTTGTATATAAGTGGTTTTTTGCCTTTAGTTTTCGATTTGGTACCGTTTTCATTCATATCTTTAAAATGCACAACTATTTTGATCAAACGTTACAAAAAATTCATTAAAAATATTTGATTTTATGTTTGACAGGTGACGATTTACTCATATTTATTAACGACGACAATAGACCGGCCCACATTCAAAACGACGACTGCGAACGACAACGGCGAAAAACGATAGCTTGACGATAACTACCGCCAAGCACCGACGACATGATAATAATGAAAGCGGCAACGACAGTTCTGCATTAGCTCAAACCATGATCCAATTATACAGGTCGTATCATTAGCAAGGCGAATTAAAACTTTTTTTACTTGAAAAAATGTGCTTAATGTCAAACTCATGGCGGATTCATTTGGGCTGGATTTGTTTACATTTTTGTGTTTACATTCTCCTTAGCAACTTCTGTAATTGTGCATAAAAGTGTTTTCGCGTTTATTTAATAATATCAAAAGTGTGATTAGATAAAAAGTGTTCATTGTGATTGTGTGTTTTTGCGTTAAACAATAAAACGACATGGGAAAGTGCGCGATTTGTTTGAAACAAATTTTAAGAGGAAGTGTCCCGTTTTTCCGAGTCCCTGATGACGAATCCAAACGTTTGTTGTGGGAAAGAAACTGCCACATGAAGCTACGAAAAAAAGACTTTATTTGGGCAGATCACTTTGCGCGTAGTGATATTATTTGTGGTGGAAAAATGGCAAGATTACTGCCATCATTCATCAATATTTCAACATACGAATTTTCGTATTTTAAATGGAAACACCACGCCATAATAGCTTTAATGGTATATCGTCCTTCGAGATTTTCATGAACATAAGATCCAACATATATTGATACATATCAACATAAGATATTTCAATATATGCCATATACATTTAAGCAAAATTAAGCCTAATTATATCCCTTAAACTTTATTTTAACAATAATTATAATAAATACAATAATTATATACATTAAAGCTAAATTTAAAGATTATTTTAACAATATTTATTTTCTTTAGCAGTTGTAATAACATAAATTCTTTGCAATGAAACATTTAATGCAGCTACTTAAACCAATTGTTATTAAATTCAAGAACATAAAGCAAATTTTTGACAATATATTATTATTTATAATAGAAAACGTTTACTTTAATGTTAGTTAAATGTAATAATAAATTTATATTGTAAAGGCCTATAAATAACTTATAGCAAGTACTCCTGTAAGAAAAGAAAAGAAGTTTACTTAATTTAAATATATTTTAAATAAAAAACCACTGAAAATTGATTTACCATCCAAACTTTCATTTTGTTATATCTGTGCCTTCTTCTGACAAGGGATTATATTTTGACATTCATCATTGCAATATCACTTTTGCACATATAAGTACATACATATGTAATAACATATAAAGATATGTAGCGCGTTGACGAATGTACTGAGTAAATTACGTTGCTGATCATCCAACTTTCGATGTGCATTTGACATTGCTATATTTCAATTATAAACTCTGTATGTATTCCATGTAGTATGGGCTCGGATTGTATTTATTGGCATGCATAACCACCCACCATCACAGCTACTGTTGGTTACTATATTGCATTTAAGCATTCATTACAATCTCAACTTTATTTGCATTATGTGTGGTTGGCATTTGATATTATATGACATTTTCTTTGAGTAAACGTGTGCCAATAGCATTGCCCTTAATGATCTTTGCATTGCCCTTAATGATCTTTGATCATTAATTTAACAACTAGGTATTTGGATGGAAATATGGTAATTGTTTACTTTAAGAGACAAGTGCCAAAACTCGTCCAAAATGTCGGGAGGGGTACCAAACGGTATCAATAATCCGGAGGCGGAAAATAAATATTTTGTTTCAGTGAAAAGTTATTCCCAAAAATTTACCCAGGTCCGATCCCAAATAGGGGGCGTGATCCAAGGTACCACATTTGTTAAATTAATGTTTGTTTTAATTTAGATCGGGTTCCAAACTACGGGATTTATGTCACCGAGGGCAGTATCACAGGGCTGGTACCGGTGAACGATAGTTCGAACTTGTTTGTGCTTAGTTTTATAATGTTGGGTAAGATCAATCTTGAAGAATGTATAAAATGAACATTGATAACAAAAGAAATGTAGAATTTCTGAAAATAAATCAAAAACAAATATTAGTAAATACTCAGTTAAAAATTTTGTTACGTTCTTACCGTTGTGTGTTAGCAATTAGGTCTTAAGTTTATCTCGATCTTGAAAATGACTGGTATATATCTTGCACTGAATGCGCTTAGCCGTAAGAATATTTGTTGGCATAATTATTGATGGTGGAGGCAATTCATCTTCAATATTGCTTAGTGCTATAAATGTATATGTACAAAGGTATGGTAGGAAATAATGTGTATAAAATCTTGGTAATTCTATACGAGGGCCAAAATGCGTCTCTTGATACCTCTCTCGATATTTTTGGATGTGTTTTAGCAGTTACGTACGGTCGTACAGAATTACCAAAATCTTAAGTATTTGAGTAGGGAAAATCACTTCGCACTGTGGTTTGTGCTGACATCCTATTTCTTGAGGTTGATGGCATATTAGACGCCGATCCCATGTTTATATGTATAATAGCATAAATTATTATATCGTCGTTACCCATACCCATGTACACTCCGTTTGTTCATCGACTTCTGTTGGGTTTGCTATATGCATTTTATTACACTTGTTGCCTGCTTTATTGCTGCTTCTAATTAAAAAAAATTATTAGTTTTTACACTCTTTTACTAGTTCCAATACTATAATTACTTACGGCTTTTTGGTTTAACGCTTCCCAATCGATTACACCCGAAGAATCAATTTCTACTTCCTCAGTATCGCCTCAAGTTGTGAAGCTTGCTATTTAGAAAGCGGATTAAAATTCCGGAAATCAAATTCGGAGTCCATGCACCATCAAGTCATTCTTCTCAGTATCCAGAAACGTTTAAGTCAAGGAATTATTTGATTTGGGTCTGCCACCGGTGGCGCGATGTATATCAGCACTATTGCTGTTAACAAACACTTTATACCGATATTCAATTGAAAACTGCTTATGTTGATGCTTTTTATTAAAGAATCGCACTCACCAATAAGCGCATACCCTTTTATTAATTAGTTAACTTATAATTATATTTTTATACTAATTTTACCACATGTGCAAGCTTTCTACGGGTGGCGCAAAAGTTATCCTCCTATCAGAAAAAGCTATAAATTTTGCGATTGGCCCCTAAAGGCAGTTCTGTTTTGACATTTGTGTAGTAAACACATGCGAAATACACGTTAATAAACAATGTTACGCTACACTGCTCCAGAACGCGAAATATTGCTGACTATTTATTTCGGTCGGTGAAAAACGGTTACTGCGCAAAAGTAATCCTCCTATCAGAAAATGCTATAAATTTTGCGATTGGCCCCTAAAGTCAGTTCTGTTTTGACATTTGTGTAGTAAACACATGCGAAATACACGTTAATAAACAATGTTACGCTACACTGCTCCAGAACGCGGAATATTGCTGACTATTTATTTGACCAATAATCGGTCGGGGCCAAACGGTTACTGTGAATGGTGAGCGCTACAGAGCAATGATCAACGAGTTCTTTTTGCCGCAACTTGATGAATTGGGATTGGAAAACATGTGGTTCCAACAAGACGGTGCAACAGCACACACTGCACGTGCCACAACCGATATGCTGAACATCGGAAGCTTACTTTTGCGCCACCTTGTATTTACAATTTTAAATGTCAAATTGTGTTAGAATTTGACATTACAGCCATAGGCGAATTCAGATTTTCACCAGGGCGAATAATAATTGTGACAGTATGCTCATCAATTTACACAAACAAAATACATGGAAATTCGCCTTTGCGACCACCTTTAAATTAATTCGCCTTGGCTCAAACAACAGCAAAAAAATTTCGAAAACAGTATTGCAACATAAAACTAATCAATTTCAACACATATTTAAAGCAATTTGCATATATTTTCGATTTAATTGACAAAAAGAAAAAAGGACGCCACGACCGTCGCTGTAAAATTAAAAATAGATCTAATCTGGCGACAGCGGCATTCATGATTGATTGCCGCTTTGTCGTGTCGTGCCCAAAAAATTCCTCCACATAAGAACATGTGTAAAAATAATAAATCTGTTTATCCTAAATGACAGAAAAGTACCGAAAACGCGAAACAAAATTGGTATTGTATGTATAGCAAGGCGAATTCATTACATGAACGTTATTTTCTTTTGATCTGACATTTCTGAACATGCTAAATTCGCCTTGCTCTCACCTTATATGAATTCGCCTTGATGTATAGTAACTAAACTTATTAAAATCATAGCAATTAGTTTTTAAAAGTATTTTTGTAGATATGGCGATGAATTTTTTAGTCACGTTTTGACCGATAACTCAGTTATCGATTAACTTATATAACGAAACATAGCAGTATCGGTTAGTTTATTGAAATATCGAGAAGTCCATATGAATCTTTGACCTTTCCGTTTCGTGTCATATCCATATTTAATGCAAATTTAGAGGTTTCAGGGCTTTTAAATTCTGATCGATAAAGTTATAGAAATGTTGCAGGGTTCAAAAGAATACTTACCACTTTCGACTTTTTGCTGACGAAAAGTATCAATTTCGCTTTGTGATAGAAGAAACTAGGACTTTCAGTTTGTGTCTGACGAAAACTAGCACTTTCGATTTTTGGCTGACGAAAAGTAGCAATTTCGTTTTGTGGTTGAAGAAAACAGGCACTTTCGTGTTCTGAATGAAGAAAACTAGCACTCAAACTGAGTTTGTTATTTTTTAAGGGGTTTGGGTCAGTAGCAAAAGTTCTGTTCATTATTTGTATAGAAACCGGAATCCGAAAGGTAGATATTCAGCATGTGAGTTAAATTGAAAGCTACCAAGCCGATTAAATGACTTGGCAAGTAGATACGGCAAAAATGTTCTTATCATAAGACTTTATTCAACGGAAGACGAAGAGAGTGACCTTGATTATTTACCAGGATCTTCAAAGGATAGTCATCCTAAAAATATGCCGGACAGCACCTCATTGTGAAAATCGAAAATAATAAAAAATGGAGATGCAACTTGTGCCACAAGCCTAGTTCTTTCATATGCAAAAGATGTAACATTGCACTACACACCCATTGTTTTGAGTCATACCATTTAAAAAAGTAAACTTGAGCAATATATTAACTTGCTATGTCCTTTTAAAAGTTATTTAATAAATCGCTACCTTGAAATAATTTAGTTTTTTTACTCAGCTGAAGCAATAACCAGATAAAAAAAATTTAAAAAAAAAACACCTACTTGTGCCCAGTGTTCGATTAATCGAACACCTCGTATCTCGAAACCTAAAATTCCTAAAAACTTTTTGACCACAAATATGGATTCAGCGACCCATTTTTACCCTAATCTACAAGTTTCATTCAAATCGAAACAAAATTTGCTTGGGATCATATGGGTTAAGTGACTTCTTTGAAGAGCAATCAATTTCCGCCACTTTTATTTTTATTTTTATACCCAGCGTGTACTAGTACACAGGATATTATAGTTCTAAAAATATATAGTATATAATATTAGATATAGATATAGAGTTCTATATATCAAAGTTCTTAGAATAACCAGAGGAATTCATTAAGACATGTCCGTCCCTCTGTGGACAAGATAACTTGAGTAAAATTGAGATATTTGATATTTGAATGAAATTTGGCACACAGGTTGCTTTCCGCCCAAGGTAGGTTGCTATTTGAAATGGGCTAAATCGACCCATAACAACGCCCCTTTTTTCGATATCGAAGATTTCGAAAAACGTATGAAATGAGTTAATTCAATAAAAGCAGCTACAATAATGAAATTTGCTAGATTTATTAATTTGGTTGCCCCATTGACGATTTTATCAAATTTTTGTAAAAGGGGAGTGGCACCGCCCACATATGAGTGAAGACATTTTCAAACTTTGACTTTTAATAACTTCAGAACCGTTTACGCGAGTATAATGAAATTTCGTAGGAGGCATACTATTGTTGTGGTAAAGGTACCCATAGAAAATAAGTGAAATCGCTTTTCGACCACGCTCACTTCTTCATAAAAGTTATATGGAAAGGAGGTAGAAATATTGAACTGCCCATATCTAATTAACTGATGCAGGTATAATAATATAATTGGGTAGTTACATCAATTTTCTTATTCTTTATATGATTGTTGAAAAATTTTGGAAAGTGCCACCCCCACCGCTCACTTATGAGTCAAGCAAATTTCAAATTCGACTGTTAATAACTTCAGAACGGTGTAAGATAGAATTACGAAACTTGATGCGAGGTATACTATAGACATGAAGAGTACGCCCATTGAAATAAGCAAAATCGGTGGACGACCACGCCCACTTTTTGAGCTAAGTTTTCTGAAAGAGAGGTAGGAAACCGGAACAGGCCATATCTCCTTCACTAATGCAGATAGAATGCTAGAATTTCGTAATTGCAATGACCTGATGATCTTATTAATGATTGCTTTTTAATTTTCGAAAATGGGCGTAGTACCGCCCACATATAAATAAAATGTAAAATTTCAGCTATTATAAACTTCAGAACCGTGTTAAATAAAATTACGAAACATGATACGAGGTATACATCTACGCTTTTCAAAATTAAATCCAGCCCATGCTGGAACCAAGGAATCCAAGAGTGTACTGTGAAAATTTCATAAAGATCGGTTAAGCGCTTTGGACGCCAAACACACATTCATTTTTATACCTAGTAGTGCTTTGCACACAAGGTAGTCGCCTAACGGCAGTACGTAACGGCATAAACGGATCGGGATAGATATTGACTTATTTATATCAAAATGTGCAGGACGAAAAGAGAAATTGAGTAAGCCATGTCCGTCTGTCCGTCCGTCCATCCGTGCATCCGTCTGTGAACACGATAACTTGAGTAAATTTTGAGATATCTTAATGTTAAGTCAAATTAAAATCTATGAAGAGCGAAATAGTTGATGTCTTGAGGAAAATTAAAACGATTTCTAACCACTTCGTAAATATAAAATTGAAGGAAGTACAAACAGTGTTTTCGGGTTTTGCATTTTATACATGGGGTCTATCAGAAATTTCGTCTCAATTTTAAAACCAATAGAATAAAGAAATTTATCGAAATTATGTACCGAACTCCGATAAATTTCGGGATTTTTATTTAATTTTCCGTTTCGACGGAAATGCTGATGGAAATTTCAAAGTGTTGAGCTTAAAAAAGGTATGTACAAAAATAAGAACATATAACCCCATATAAATTATGCTTTCTACAAATATTGAAACAAATGCAATACTAGCCGTGTTTTGTTTTTATCCGCATTTGCGTTTGCGCTTAATATTTGTATGGACTGCTAAGCGCACAACTTTATCTGCAACTATGAAATAGTACAAATATTAAGCGCAAATGCAGATTCGGATAAAAAAAAACCGCTATTGTATAATTGGTGATAGCATTTTAATAATGGGTTGTGATATATATGACCTGAAGTTATTATTTCGTATATGTGTGCATATAAGTTTACCCTAAGTCCTTTAATATTCAGAAAAAAGTAAATTTCCTATAAAAATTCATAAAAGTATGTATATTTTGTTTTGGTAAATGGTTTTCAAAAAATTAGTTGTCGGAAAAAAAATTTGTTGTCGGAGCCTGTCTTCGAACCTTGGAAAGCACGCGTCCTACCCGAGACGCTTACCAGCTGCGCTTCTGCTATATCTACTAAAACGCTGTCAAATACTTTACGTAAGCGCTATGGCTTGTTGAAAAGATTTCTTTAGTTAGGAGTGTACACATATATATAGCTTTGGAAAATGAATAAGACGTTAATTTTGAAGTTCTGCGTATTTCTCAATGTGAGCTCGACGTCAGTTACCATTTTGGAACTTTTTTGTTTGTTATACAGGCGGTGTGTTAATTTAGCCAGTAGCGCGATTCACTAACTTTTTTAACACAATTTGTCAACGATAAATTAAATTAACAACAATTTTAACAGTTTTGCAATTCACTAACTTTCTTAACACAATTTGTCAACGATAAATTAACTTTAACAACAATTTTAACAAACTATGCTATTCACTAACTTTTTGTCTACTTTAAATTCGATAATTTATCGTTGTCAATTGGTAAATTGTTATTTTATCACAGATTCTTTTTGTGCTGTTAAAGTTTTGTTTACTAAAATACAATAAATGGTAATTGTTTCCTTTAGGAGACAACTGCTAAAACACGTCCGACTTTATCGGGAAAAGTATCAAACGACGGGTTTAACCTTCGTATCAATAATCCGGACCGCGCAGCCGGTATTGGACCGGCTAAGAGTTATTTTTTTGAAGCGCGGCCAAAGGCCGCCTACGCAGGAAGGTGTTGTGCACATAAATACCTTGGATCAAGCCCCCTATTTGGGATCGGACCTAGGCCATTTTTGGGTTTTTTGCTAATAACTTTTCACTGAAACAAAAAATTTAAAATCCGCTTTCGGATTGTTGATAGCGAAGTCAAAACGCGTTGATTGATACCCCTCCCGATATTTTTGGGCATGTTTTAGCAGTTGTCCTACTTCCCTTTGCTGAAATATCTGCACAAAAAATCGGCGCGAACAATTATTTTTGTTCTATTCCTCTTTGAAGTTTTCGTAAATTTTGACATTTAAGTATCAGTGATGTTCCTTTTTCTCAAATTAAAAACATTGATAACAAGTGTTGTTAAATCTGAGATAGTGAATCGCACAATCGTTAATGAAAGCAATATACGTTTGCGGTAAAAACCTCGATTGCCGAAACGTTAAAAGTTAGTGAATCGCGCTACAGATCTGGCTTTTTTGAAATCCATTTTGCGGAAGAAAATTACATATGTATTCAAGATTTGACGGTTTTCTGGCATTTTTTCCTCAACCACAACATAGACATATTAAAAAATCCATTTCATATTGATTTTTAAAGAAGTTTCTCATCAATCCTGGTCAAATTTAATCTACATCTGTTTAGGGTTCGAGTTTGTGCTTACCTTAAGTCCTATATTATTCAGAAAATAGTAAATTTCTTAAAAAAACTCATAAAACTATGTACGTATTTGAGTTTTGGTGAATTTAAATAGTTTTCTGGCGGTTCTTTGCAAAGATATTGCCTGGCAATTGCTTGTATGGAGAAAATTTTAACCTGAATATCAATATATAGATATTGGCTTTATTATTGTGCAGTTCTTGCCATTTTAAATGAGCCAAGAATCTAAGGAAAGTCCGTTGAATAAAGTATTATGATAAGAACATTTTTGCCGTATCTACTTGCAAAGTCATTTAATCGGCTTAGTAGCCTTCAATTTAACTCACATGCTGAATATCTATCTACCTTTCGGATTCCGTTTTTAATACAAATAATAAACAGAACTTTTGCTACTGACCCAAACCCTTTAAAAAAATAACAAACTCAGTTTGAGTGCTAGTTTTCTTCATTCAGAACATGAAAGTGCCTGTTTTCTTCAACCAAAAAATGAAATTGCTACTTTTCGTCAGCCAAAAATCGAAAGTGCTAGTTTTCGTCAGACACAAACTGAAAGTCCTAGTTTCTTCTATCACAAAGCGAAATTGATACTTTTCGTCAACAAAAATATATCTAAACATGCATAAATTGCTGTAAAATGTATATGAATATGTTTGTAAGGGTCAGGAGCGGTGCATAGGAGTATTATATTTAACAGATAATGATTCATTTATTTGTAATAATCAGTTAAAGTTTTCTGCATAAAGCCATAGGTCTTAAGTACAGTATTTGACTGTTGCGTTGTACATATAGCAGTAGCGCAGGTGGTAAGCGTCTCGGGTGGGACGCGTGTGTTCCAAGGTTCGAGAACAGGTTCCGGTCAACTGAATTATTGTTATTATTAAACTGAATTTTTTTTTAATATATGAATACTTCTTATCTTTACTTTTTTTATTTTATTAAATTTTTAAATAAATTCCAAGTTTTTTCCTATTTGTGAAAAGAAATTTACCATTTCCTGAATAATATGGGACTTAAGGTAAGCACAAACTCGAACCCTAAACAGATGTAGATTAAATTTGACCAGTTATGATGAGAAACTTCTTTAAAAATCAATATGAAATGGATTTTTTAATATGTCTATGTTGTGGTTGAGGAAAAAATGCCAGAAAACCGTCAAATCTTGAATACATATGTAATTTTCTTCCGCAAAATGGATTTCAAAAAAGCCAGATCTGGCTAAATTAACACACCGCCTGTATAACAAACAAAAAAATTCCAAAATGGTAACCGACGTCGAGCTCACATTGAGAAATACGCAGAACTTCAAAATTAACGTCTTATTCATTTTCCAAAGCTATATATATGTGTACACTCCTAACTAAGGAAATATTTTCAAAAAGCCATAGCGCATACGTAAAGTATTTGACAGCGTTTTAGTAGATATACCAGAAGCGCAGCTGGTAAGCGTCTCGGGTAGTACGCGTGCTTTCCAAGGTTCGAAGACAGGCTCCGACAACTAATTTTTTTTCCGACAACTAATTTTTTGAAAACCATTTACCAAAACAAAATATTCATACTTTTATGAATTTTTATAGGAAATTTACTTTTTTCTGAATATTAAAGGACTTAGGGTAAACTTATATGCACACATTGATGTCATCCCTTGTCAAATGCACACATATACGAAATAATAACTTCAGGTCATATACAAGGTGGCGCAAAAGTAAGCTTCCGATGTTCAGCATATCGGTTGTGGCACGTGCATTGTGTGCTGTTGCACCGTCTTGTTGGAACCACATGTTTTCCAATCCCAATTCATCAAGTTGCGGCAAAAAGAACTCGTTGATCATTGCTCTGTAGCGCTCGCCATTCACAGTAACCGTTTGGCCCCGACCGATTATTGGTCAAATAAATAGTCAGCAATATTCCGCGTTCTGGAGCAGTGTAGCGTAACATTGTTTATTAACGTGTATTTCGCATGTGTTTACTACACAAATTTCAAAACAGAACTGACTTTAGGGGCCAATCGCAAAATTTATAGCATTTTCTGATAGGAGGATTACTTTTGCGCAGTAACCGTTTTTCACCGACCGATTATTGGTCAAATAAATAGTCAGCAATATTCCGCGTTCTGGAGCAGTGTGGCGTAACATTGCTTATTAACGTGTATTTCGCATGTGTTTACTACACAAATGTCAAAACAGAACTGACTTTAGGGGCCAATCGCAAAATTTATAGCATTTTCTGATAGGAGGCTTACTTTTGCGCCACCTTGTATACCACAACCCATTATTAAAATGCTATCACCAATTATACAATAGCGGTTTTTTTTTATCCGCATCTGCATTTGCGCTTAATATTTGTACTATTTCATAGTTGCAGATAAAGTTGGGCGCTTAGCAGTCCATACAAATATTAAGCGCAAACGCAGATGCGGATAAAAACAAAACACGGCTAGTATTGCATTTGTTTCAATATTTGTAGAAAGCATAATTTATATGGGGTTATATGTTCTTATTTTTGTACATACCATTTCTAAGCTCAACACTTAGAAATTTCCATCAGCATTTCCGTCGAAACGGAAAATTAAATAAAAATCCCGAAATTTATCGGAGTTCGGTACATAATTTCGATAAATTTCTTTATTCTATCGGTTTTAAAATTGAGACGAAATTTCTGATAGATCCCATGTATAAAATGCAAAACCCGAAAACACTGTTTGTACTTCCTTCAATTTTATGTTTACGAAGTGGTTAGAAATCGTTTTAATTTTCCTGAAGACATGAACTATTTCGCTCTTCATAGATTTTAATTTGACTTAACAGATGTAGACTGAATATAACCAGTTAAGATGATAAAAGTCAACATGAAATTTCTTTATATGTGTCTAAGTTGTGGTAAAGGAAAAAAGCCAGAAAACCATCATGTGTTGAAGTTGTAATTTCCCCCACGAAATGGGTTTCAAAATAGCCAGATCTAAAGGGAAAATTCCTAAATTGACAACACTGCCTGATATCAACAAAAAAAATCCAAATCAATAAACATTTGTATATGTGTACACTCCTCACGGTGAAATATTTTCATTATCTCACTCATTGAGTTAAAAATAAGGCGTCAGTGCGTCCAATTCAAATTTCGTTTGCACCCCAAACGTTAAAAATATTTTAATTCTCTCACTCATAAAGCAAATTGAGTTAAAGTATACACCGGCGTAGGCACGTGTGTCAATTTGATTCTGAGAGAGTTTTTGTGGAACGATTTTCCGTCATCCCTTGTCAGGTTTCGTTTGGAGACAAACCGGTTTCGGCGTTTTGCCATCATCAGTGTCCTTCTTCGCTCTGTTGCTTTCATGTTTATTTGTATACTTTTATAGTCTTTCGCTGTGCTGTGCCGTTTATTTAGGTACATTCTGTATGTGCGGCAGGTAGCTCGTAGTTTATATGTGTGTACGAATGCGCTCGTTAAGTTAGTGTTCGGTTTGTAGTCCTTCGATCTGCCGTGTTGTTTACGTCTTGTATGTGTTGCAGGCAGTTCGTGTAAGTTTATGTATGCGCTCGCTAAGTGGTTTTCTGGTGTATTGGCATGTAGAAGGCTGTGATTCTGATTTATTTTTCCTCCGAGGGTTGATTGCGTGTTTTTGTTCTCGCATCAATTGCTTGTGTTTTGTTCTTTTTTCTGTATAGCAATTTGAGAGGTTCGAATAATGCGTCTGAGGCGATGTTTGCTTGTTCGTTTATTATATTTCCTTGAAATGTTTTTTGAGTATTCATGAAACCAGCTCAGGGATAAGAATAACAATTTTTTACATTTTAATTTTTATGAAAATTATTATAGTTTTTATTTTTTTATTAATAATTATTTATTAACTAATTATTAAAATTTGTTTTAATTGAATAGGGTAGGAAAATTTGTTTAGAGACAACCCCCATAGCTTTTCTTATTGATACATTTCGGAAGCTGCTTTCTTCATCAGAGAAATTTTGGCACGCGTTGCTAACCATTAAGCTAGCAATACGCTGGTTTTAACTCCTAATTATATTCTTCTTTTACCATATGCATGAACCACCCCCGCCATCTGGCAGTTAGTAGTGTGATCATGATGGATTTTTTGACAGATCTGCTTTATCATCATCAGCAGAACTGACTTATCGCGTGCTCTCGGTTTTGTTATTGCTTTTTTATACCAACAATTTTTGTTGATTTACTACCTGTACATTTTCAAGTATTCATGACACGAGCTCAAGGCCAAGAATAATTTTTTACATTTTAATTTTTATGAAAATTATTATTGTTTTTATTTTTTTAATAATCATTTTATAATTAATTATTAAAATTAGTTTTAATTGAATAGAGTAGGAAAAATTTTTAGAGACAACCGCCATAGCTTTTATTGATTTTTTTACACATTTGCTTTTCACTTTCAAAGTGAAATGATTTATAACAGTTTTTTCTTAAAGTTTATAAAAAGTTTACTGTTAACTTTCAAAAAAATTAAAACTGAAAAAGCTTATTGCAGCAAGTTTACTTTAAGTTATTTTTGAAAACATTTACAGAAATGCTTGCTGGGGAGAAGCTTGGCTGTGATTTTGATCTGTATCGGTTTGCATTTGTTTGTGAACATGTGGTTTGCGAAGTTTGATTCCGGTGCGCTATTGGGGTTTTGTGTTTTCTTCTGACCTTTTCCCTATGTAGCTTTGTTGGCATTCGCAGTAAACTTATATACACCCTGTTTGTCTAATGGCTCTTCCTCGTTTGTGCCGTTGTTTACAATTTTTCCTTCTTTGTTCCTCGTTTCGAAAGCAGTCTAAATGTTGTGCCTTTGGAATACCTTTGCTAATTTGTGCGATACTTCCCCGTGTATGATAGTACAGTCCAAGATTTCCCCTTTTCTTCCGGCTTGCTTTTATTTGTATTCCTCGTATTCCTTCTGATTTTATTCACTACATGTTTTCCGTATCCATTGTTTTTAGCGATTGAATATATTGTGCCTAGCTCCGTTTCATATTCTTCGTTAGTTAACGGGATTCGTTCAAGCCTCGTTATTAGCTGTGTAAGAGCTGCATGTTTGTGTTGCTCTGGATGGTTTAAGGTGCTATGTGTTATTAAGTCGGTGTCCATAGGTTTCGTATACATTCCAAACTCCAGTTTATTGCCGATTTTTATGGTAATATCCAAATAGTTTAACTTTTTCTGTGCTGTCTATTGAGAAAATTCAAAATGTATTCTTCATTTTCTCTCGTTATAACGCATATAATGTCATCAACATATCTGGCGTAGAAAGTTACGCCTAATTTAGCTGTAAGATGCTTCATGTACTGTTCCTCTAAGTTTTGCATGAACATTTCCATGAGTATAGGTGAAGTTGGGTTGCCCATTCCTAGTCCGATTTTTGCATGCTGTTATTGAATTTGAAATAATTTTGACTTGATGTTATCTTCAAAGTGTCCACAATTTCTTTTGTCATGCTATTGATTGTTTTGTTTATCAATACTTCCTGCACTGCTTCCATTGTTTTGGGTATTGGTATCGACGCGTATAGATCTTTTATGTCGAATGATACGAGTTTGCTACTGTTTGTGAGACCCAAATATTCCATTTTCTCTAGCAACTCTGCTGTGTTTGTGATGTTGTATTTGTTAAGTAGTTCTAGGTTGTCTTTTATCATGGTCTTCAGGTACGTGGAGAGTTTATATGCCGGTGCTGATCGGTAGTTGGTTATTGGTCTCATATGGTGGCCTGGTTTGTGAATTTTTGGTAGTGCGATCATTGGAGGCGCCGATGGTTCATTGCAAGCAGGAAGATTAAACGAAAAGCGGAAATGGACCACCTCCGGCACGAAACAAAGAGCCTGTGCTCAAAAAAAGAAATTACTAACTTAGAACTACTCAACATCCACCTACAAATCGCTGAGCGCCTTCCAGTTCTTATTCTAATGGATGTCTTTTCCCAAATAGACACAGACATTAAGAAAAGAATGGAACTGAAGTACAAAACCCTCAATAAAAAGCTAAGCAATCTTATCGACAAGAAAAGTGACAACCAGACAGCCAAAGAAACCGACTCACAGTTCCACCCAAAGTTTGTTAACTTGACAGAAGTCCCAATTAACGAACAGGAAGCTGAAACACTGAAAAAGGGATTGAAGCATAACATCAAAGCGTAAGATGTTAAAAAAATGGAGAATACCATTGTGGACACAGAAAAGGCTATATATCTTCTCGCTAAAGATGAACAGGAACACAAAAGACAAATGTGCCGACAGATCATTGAGAAATGCGCAAGATCAAACAACAAAGGCAACATGGACAAAGAAGTAAAAATAATCAGGCCATTAAAAGAGAAACTAAGGAAAAATGACGTAGTAACAACGAAAGCGGACAAAGAGAAAACTACGTTACTCATACAAGAAAGATTACATAGAGAGAACCGAAAAACTAATAAAGGATTCAGGATGCAAAAAGATAGGAAAGGATCCAACAGAAGAATATCAAACGGCTATAAAAAATACCATAATAAAAGCTACAGCGCTGATAAAAGAGACCCAAATATCATCGCTAACACTAATGAACCCATTGGCGCCACCAATGATCGCACTTCGCTAAATTCACAAACCAGGCCACCATATGAAACCAGCCGGACTAGGAATGGGTAACCCAACTTCAGCTATACCCATGGAGGTGTTCATGCAAAGCTTAGAGGAACAGTACATGAAGCATCTTACAGCTGAACTAGGCATAACTTTCTACGCCAGATTTGTTGATGACATTATATACGTCATAACGAAAGAGAATGAAGAAGAAATTTTGAATTTTCTCAATAGACAGCACAATGGAGAAATAAGTCGAAGAAAAGTTAAATTATCTTGATCTCACCATAAAAATAAACAAATCGACAAATAAACTGGAGTTTTGAATATATAGGAAACCCACGGCGAACGACATGATAATACATAGCACCTCAAACTATCCAGAGCAACACAAACATGCAGCCCTAAGACAGCTAAGAACAAGACTTTAACGAACCCCGTTAACTAAGGAAGAATAAAAGGGAGGTAGGCACAATATATTCAGTCCCTAAAACAATGGATACGGAAAACATGTGGTGAACACAAGCAGAAGGAATACGAGGAATAAAAATAAAAGCAAGCCGGAAGAAAAGGGGAAATCTTGGACTGTACTATCATACACGGGGAAAGTATCGTACAAATTAGCAAAGGTATTCCAAAAGCACAACATTCAGACTGCTTTCAAAACGAGGAACAAAGAAGGAAAAATTTTAAACAATGGCACAAACGAGGAAGACTCATTAGACAAACATTGTGTATATAAGTTAACATGCGAATGCCAAGAAAAGTATATAGGGCAAACGGTACGGAAAATTAGAACTAGATTACTGGAACACATAAGAGATTCAGTAGGAAATCACAAAACCCCAGTAGCACACTGGAATCAAACTTCGCAAACCACATGTTCACAAACAAATGCAAACCGATGCACAGCCAAACTTCTCCATACAGAACATAAAGGTCTACGTTGAAACATACTGGGAAACATGGAAATGTATAAACAAAAAACGTTTCAAGGAAATATAATAAACGAACAAACAAACATCGCTTCAGACGCATTATTCGAACCTCTCAAATTGCTATACAGGAAGAAGAACAAAACATAGTCAATTGATGCGAGAACCAAAACACGGAATCAACCCTCGGAGGGAAAACAAATCAGAATCACAGACTTCTAAATGCCAACAAACCAGGCAATCACTTATCGAGCGTATACATACATATACACGAACTACTTGCTGCCTGCAACACATACCAGACGTACCTAAATAAACGACACGACAGAACGAAGGAGCGCATTCGTACACACACAAACTACCAGCTACCTGCCGCACATACAAAACGTACCTAAATAAACGGCACAGCACAGCGAAAGATTATAAAGTAGACAAATAAACACGAAAGCAACAGAACGAAGAAAGGCACTGATGATGGCACAACGCTGAAACCGGTTTGTCCCCGAACCAAAATTTACAAGGGATGACGGAAAATCGTTCCAGAACATTTCATATTATTACCCTGTCGGACACAGCAACAATCTGGGAGAGAGTTGCCCTCACCTATATTGTTCTACCTAGTTGCTGACTTTCCCACAGGGTAAAAACCCAAGGGCAGTTTATTTACTACTCACAAAATTACACATTTTCCCGCTACATCACTGATTCATTATTCGGTTGCAGCAATGCTGTTGGTGTTAAAAATTATGAAACTAAATACTCAAATATTTCAGGAATTGATGGACTAACCTTTATTTTAAGAAGCTATATTTTTAGCGATAAATTAAGAAGTGGCGTAGGTAGGGAGGGAGGGCGGGATACGGCAAAGTATATTTTTATGAATATATGAAATTATCGGTTAGTGGAATATGCATTTGAATATCATGCCTATATACATATGCTAGTATTTTTAGATCTTTAAGGACATTCACTGGGCTTTCAAGACTATAAAACCGATTTCGAGTATGCGTGCACATTAGTTCTGATAGTAATAAAATAACGACGAAAGTAATACCGTAATTTATGCGGTCTGAAATCGCTCTACTCCCTTATCTCTCACGTCTATAAAGATTAGAGTTCAGAAGGTCTAAAAGTACTAGTGTGTTTAAGTATTTATAACAAAGTGCCATGGTGAAGTTGGCAAAAAATAGGGCCAATTACAGTTCATCAACTATATAAATGTACGTACATATATGCATGAGCATATGTATGTAATTATAATCTTTTGTTCACTGCATTTCATATTCCAACATTAAAACACTGAAATCTTAATTCGTTGCACAACAAAATAAACAAATTATGGGCATTTATTGATAAATTTATGGTGTAAGTTTTGTTATGCGAAAGGCTCAAAATTTATAAAATTTCAACATTTTCTCTATTGCTTAGTATAATAAAATTTTTAGGTTAACATTAAAAACTATTTTTTTTTAATAATATACGCAGTCTTTTAGCATTTTTGTTAACACAAAACTAAAAGTCCCTTACTCAAAAACGTTGCGTTCTGCCTTTGTGTAATAAAAATGGCACAGCACCGAAACCGGTTTGTCTCCAAACCAAATTTGACAAGGTATGACGGAAAATCGTTCCAATATACATTTGTGTAATAACCCTGAAGTCAGTTCTACTAGTTTTATGCTAGGCAGTATCTGCATCAGCAATATACCAGTTGACATATTAGTCATTATATACATCAAGATCATGCCCTTCAACGTACTAGTTCGTACATACATCAGGATCATACCAATTACTGTACCACTTCATAGTAGGTTAGTCCATTTTGGGTTGAAAAATACACAAAAATTTTCAAATTACATTACAAACCACTTTAATGAAAATTCAGTCATCATATATAACTTAACTACATTAAGCTTGAACTACAATACGAACCGCTGCGAAATAATGGCTGCGAACATCGCCTAGTCAAAATAGAAACTCTTTTACTATATGAAATTGAACACAATCAAAATCGAAAATAAATTTCTCCCGACGGCATTTTGCGAAGATAGATTTATTTCTATCATTGCCGCCGTGCGGTGGCGGCATTTATGCCAAAGGTGGCCGAATTTTTTTTTTTTCTAAGTTCAAAATACTTGAAATTTTTTTTGTTTAAATTTTGGGTAATACTTTTTGCATCCTACGTCAACTGCTAAAACGCCTCAATAATGTCTGGAGGGGATTCAAAAGACGTGTCGCAGTCCCAGAAATCATAATTCGGATGGGGAAAAGTGATACTATTAATAAAGTTATAAAGGTGTTTTTTGCAGAAATACTGTGGATCGCGAAGCCGGTGTAGGACCGGCTAACGGTGTTTTTTAAGCCCGACCGTATGCAGTCAATGCAGAAAGATGTTTTGCACGTTTGTATTACTATACGATTCTTTGGTATATTTTCGACATACCCCTCTTTTTATACCTAGTAGTGCTGCGCACTCAAGGTATACTTACTTTAGTCACGTAACGGCAGTACGTAACGCCATAGACGGATCGAGATAATATTGACTTATATATATCAAAATGTTCAGGACGAAAAGAGAAATTGATTTAGTCATGTCCGTCCGTCTATGAACACGATAACTTGAGTAAATTTTGAGATATCTTAATGAAATTTGGTATGCGGGTTCCTTGTAACTATTTAAAATGGGCGACATCGGATGATAGCCACGACCACTTCTTATATATAAAATATTTTCGGAAATACAAAAAAGTGATTATTTAGTACATAATACACTTATAAGGATTAAATATGATGTGTACATTAATGTTAAGGCAGAAAATAAATTTTTCAAGAAATTTTTGAAAATGGGAGTGGCACCGCCCACTTTTGATTAAGTCAAACTAAGAAATAGTATTAATCATAAATCAAAAACCGTTCAAGATATAGAAACGAAACTTAGCACACACATTAATATTAATACAAGGTATGTTCCGGAATGGGCGAAATCGGATAAGAACCAAGCCCACTTTTATACGAAAGATTTAAAAAAGGATCATAGATATATTTAATAGGCAATAACTTGGCGTACAAAAGCTTTATATCATTTATATTTCACTTTCAAAGTGTCCGTGAACGAAGAAATTCGAAACATATAAATTTTTGAAAATGGGCGTGGCCCCGCCCTTTTTATAGTGGATTATTCCACAAAACTTTTTATGCCATAACTCTGGCAAAATTGATTTATCGAAACGATATTTGGCAAAAATGTTGTGCATATAAAGGTAAATATTTTACTCCACGGCAATTATTTCAAATTTATTCTTAAAAATAAAAAGAATAATTATGACAATAATAATTTCATAAATTTATTATTCGTCGATGCTAACTAATTATAAGATTGCAATCCTTTAAAATGTAGTGGCCGACAAAAAAAAAAACAATTCATTTATATTTATGTTCTCGAATATATGCATACATACATATGTACATACATATATTAAATAGTATTTCCGATTTGTTGTTTCTTTTCAGCATGTCCAGCCAGAGTTGAAACCCACACAACCCTTTTACATTATTGGATACTCATTCGGCTCATTAATTGCTATACAATTGGCAGCAATGTTAGAGAAAATCGGATACCATGGGCAGCTTCTGCTCATTGATGGGGCTCCACATTTCTTAAAAAAATTAACTCTTGCTCATCTCGGAGATGATTTCACCGATAACGACTTATATGACTTACTTCTTTCCAGTATTGTTAAACAAATATTTCCTGAAGAATCGCAGGAATCCGTACTTTTCGAGTTTAAAGATATTGAAATGCTTTCCCATAAAATTATGAGGTTTATGGAATATGTAAGCAAGCAAGTTTTATATAGTAAAGAATATGCAAAACAAATTGTTCATGCGATGTTTCGCCGCATTCGTATGGCTGTAGATTATGATTTGGATAATATTGATGAACTTACAACCCCCATACTATTAATAAGGCCTGCTGAAGTATCACTACAATGCATAGAAGACGACTATTGCTTGTCAAAAGTAACTGCAGGAAAAATTATTATAAAAGTCATTGAGGGAAATCACATGTCTATGTTGGACAACACAATTTTGCCCCAGATAATTAATGATACGGATCCCACTGTCCAGGACGATAAAAACTTTGAGGAATATATTCGCGAAGTAAAAGCAGTTGTTCCTGTAGTTTAGTTAATGATATTTTATTCACATAGCATATATGTACCTAAATAGTTTATATATTTATATGTATATCCTGTTAATATATTCAATGCGTCATACTAAATTTGATTATGTTTCAACTAATGTGAACTCTAAGAATAAATATTCTAATTGAACTTGTTTTTTTTTTCATTGTTCTCCTTTATTCCATTTACACGGTGAAAAAATTGATCTTACCCAAGGCGAATTCACTTACAGGTGATCTCATAAGAGCATATGAGCAGTGGCTTCTTCTGTCAAAATAAAAAAGTTCTATGCAATCTGACAGGAGAAGCCGCCAAGGGAAAAACAAAACACATGAAGTATGTGTGTGTATACAGCAACAAATTCTTGATCTTACAGTACCATCATATCGCCCTATTTCTCAACATATTGAAATATGAAATAAAGCCACACAAATTTGAGAAATACATCAAAATAAACACATCGCACACTAAATCAGAAACAGACACATTTCAAAAGCTGAAAAACTTTGTGTTGAACGCTTCAGGGCGAAAAAAACCAAATATTTGTTGGAGTTTTTAATTCCAAATTTACATTTTTTATTATGATATGAATTTAAAATAATAATTAATAGAACTAATTTCAAATTTATTAATGGTAACTTCTTGTGTGATGTTTATCTATGTAGTGCATGAATGATATTAAAAGAAAGAAACACAGAAAAGTACTGAAAATAATTATCAAGTACCCACTAGTAGTCGACTGTTTTGCGAGACAACAGTCAAAGAGGCAAAATTTACTTTTCGCATACGTATTTCAAATTTATATCAAAATATAAAATGAAAATTTTGAATAAAAAACCGCGCGATAAATTCATATCATAATAAAAAATTTAAATTTGGAATTAAAAACCGCTCGGTTTCTTATTTTAAAAATTTCGCCTGCGCCGCTTTTTTTATTAATTTAATTAATATATCTTTATATTATAAATTCATATTATAAAGAAAAATTAAAATTTGGAATTAAAAATCGTCGCCCGGTAAGCTTTTACATCTAGCTCTTCGTTCCCATGGCCGCTACAGCAGTTGTGTCTCAGGAAAATAATGTTTGATTTATGCAATGTCATGTCAACATAAACATCACGCCATATTGGCTTCATTTCACATTCGTTGTGGAAAAAAAGCCATATTGATTAACATGGACATATTTCTCCCAGGAAAATTTCCGCCAGTTCTCTTTCGCTAGTAAACAGAAAATTTGCAAAGAGAAATTTCGAATTTCCGAAATCATCTGTGTTGCTATTTGAGGTTTTAATTTAGCACTACATTTTGTGATCAGTGAATGAAAAATTGTGGTTTTTGATAAAAAGTTGTTAAATGAGTAGAAATAGCAGAAGAAGAAACGGAAGATTCTGTAGCACAAGAAGCTCTACACAGGTCGATATAAAGGAGGTACCACTTGAGTTGCCGGCAGCAAACAAATTTCTTTTTAGAGAGAGCAAACAAATTTCTTTTTAGTTCATTTTATTGATTCAATAGTTTTGCAGATTCATCAAATACTATAGGGCGAATAAGTCCGCATATAAATATTTGTTGGATATTTTAACAACACACATACAACAGGTCAAAAAACAGTTGGCAGTCTTGCTGGTTGTAAAGCTAAGTTCATGTTTGAGTTATTTGTTACAGGTGAATATAAAACGGGTGTTGGAAAGGATACAGACGTTGCCCTTGCGTAATCCACCTTCTTCAAAATTCTAGAAGAAGTTGTTGAAGTTTTAGAGAAGGAATTGTGCTCGAAATGGATAGTGACAACTATGAACAGCGATGAAAGAAGGCAAGTTTCACGTTCGTTTCAATTTAAGCATGGCATTCCTAATGTCCTAGGTTGTATCGATGGAACGCATGTCCTTATGATAGCACCCATGACTCCTTTATTTGGGATATTGGCGACTTGGGGCGTTTCCCAAAAGTTAATATTTGTGTTTAGGCGAGATGCCTAAAGTCTTAAAAAATGGGCCACCCTAATGTAACTTTAGCGCCCTTCCAATCACTCACACCAACCCACCCACCTGTGTGGGCATGCATGCATATTCGTGTTTTGTCAGCACACATATACATGCATGGGGGTGTGCATGTGTGGGTTCACCTCCCCTTAAAACCGGAGGATAATTTTCAGGTTCAACGGTTGTCCTCGATTGCAAAACCGTCTACTTTTCCAGAGACAGTCGACACGACCACATCACGGCCAGCCCAGGATTCTTCGCCCGCATCAATAATTATTAATCAAGGTAAACTAATTGTTCATAATTATATTTTATATAAATACACGGTCACTTTTTTATAACGAGAATTCTCGTTGTTTCTTGTTTATTTTCTATTTTCGAGCACAAATTCGACCGCCGTGCTATTGAGCCACCGCCGCTCCAAGTTAGCACCAAGCTCGAATTTACATGGTCCATCTCCCCGTCTAGAGGAACCTGCATACAGTCCACAACAACAAAAATTGGAGATTTGATACTAAACAACCATAAGTGGGTCAATACAAACAACTCTGCCATACACTCTGCCGCAATTACAAACAACTCTGCCATAAGAAAACCTCAATATTTCACGCACTGCCGCAATATCAACAAACAACTCTACCACATATCACAACAAACAACTCTGCCACATACCACAACCAACAACACAAACAAACTCGTATATACAACAAATTCAATTCGGCCAATCACCACATCAAAGCACGTAAGTTGTATATTTCTTGCCACTTAGTTTTTTTTTTGTGTGTTGCATACAATTGTATAAAAGTGCCGCCCGCGAGTGTAATCAAACGTAAGTGCGTTTAGTGAATATTTAATAATAGTGATTTTTTTTGGTTCAGTTAAGTGCTTTAGTTTTCTTTAAATTTTAAATTAAATTAAACGCTTAAAAATCCTTGTGACTATCCGGATTATCCCCCCACCAGCGGTAAGGTTTTTTGGACACAGCGCAAGGCAAGAGGTAAAATAACCTCATTTTCACAATAAGTTCACTTAGCCTTTCGATCTTCAGTTTGGTTTTTGGTTTTTCCACTTGTTTTTTTTCGGTAATAAACAGAACAGAATTTTAATCGAAGGCTAGTTTTATTATTTTCTTAATTTTTATAGCACTTTTCTTTGTTTTCACATTTCTTCATTTAATATTCACTTTCGCTCGTTTGATACACCGCGCACTTTATCTGTGTTTGTTGTGTATTTCTTTATTGCGGCAACACATACACACATATGTATATACCCACTAGCAAAAGGTAATAGCTAGTATAAGAGTTGGTAATAGCCAAAGTGAGGGTCTTAGCGCTGAATTCTTCGCTGAAAATTAACACAGCGATGTCATTGAAAACTCAGGACTGAATAATTCGCATACAAGGGAATAGGAGTATATCAGCTCTTACCAACTTGTTAGCTTTGAACAATGAGTATATCAGTCCTTACCAAGTCATTACCTTTGGTCAATGAGTATATCAGTCCTTACCAAGTCATTACCTTTGGTCAAGGAGTATATCAGTCCTTACCAAGTCATTACCTTTGGTCAAGGAGTATATCAGTCCTTACCAAGTCATTACCTTTGGTCAAGGAGTATATCAGTCCTTACCAACTCATTACCTTTGGTCAAGGAGTATATCAGTCCTTACCAACTCATACGCATTCACAACTACACATTTTGTTTTGCTTTTTAATTGTTTTTTAATAATAAAAAAAGTAAGTAGAAATTTGAATATAAGTTTTAATATATGATTTTATTTAATCAGTAGCATTTAAATTGTGCTTCCTTTTTAACGAGCCCGCTTTGTGGTGGCGATTTTTACCCATCTTGAAAGCTGATTTAATGTCTTTGACAAAATCAGCTTTCGTGTATCCATCTTTTTGAACGGCTTCTATAAATACAAAGAATGATGAAATTATATAGCTACTATTCTATATACATATTTCATGTTAGTTTTAACTTACCAAATAGAACATTGTTAAGGCTTTCAAAATTTTTAAAAGCTACTTTGTTTTGCAGTCCGTCATAGTTTATTTGGATAATTAGTTCGTCCGCAAATATTTTCTTCATTCCTTTCACCACGTCCAATGACTGCATCATATTCTTTAAAATGTTGAGCTAATGGAAAAAATAAATTAGTACAAATAAATTTGTGAATACTACAAATTATTGGATATTTACATAAGTTTTTTTATTTGCTGCGCAATCGTTTTCAATCTCATGAAGCCCCTGCATATCTTTGATTGGAAAGTTTATTTTTTTGTATAACTTGTCCATCATTTCCCTCATGTATAAATTATTTTGTGCCAAATTTTGTGTAAGTGCTGCAATAGAAATATACCAGAATTTCAAAACAAATAAGAAAAAAGCAATTTTGTTGATTTATTACCCACCATCGCATTTTTTATTTAGAACTTGTAAATCTTTCCTTATTTCGATTAGAATTTTGTATATATGCCTTGAGCTGTAAATAATTCAAAACAAACAATTAGTTCAAATGAAGAAAACAATACGTGCATATGTAATATGAACATACCTGGATTAACGTTTTCATTATTAAGCTTAAACAAAGGAGTTGTCATCTTGTGTTTTTTATGTATGTATCGGTTAAAAAATGTTTTCTGATAGTTTATTCTGCGTGTGTTAGATAAGTAATAATTTTATATTGCATTCTGAATAATCTTTATTTTATATTGTATGCAACAAAGGGATGAATAAATATGCGCTGTCATTAAGTGGGAAGTAGACCAGTTTGTATTCAACAAGCTTTATATTAAACATTTCTTCATTATCAATGGGATTTTTATTTGAAGTAAAAATACCTAAGCCGGTTTCTGAATTAATTGGACTTTCAAAAAACGGTGTACAATTAGAAAATCTTCTACCTATAACAAACACATCATCCCCTTCTTTAGTAAACCGAACAATTTGAAAAGGATTTTCTCCTGCAAAAACTATGTTATCAGGTGATGTGACCTTTAGGGTGTATCTATCAGACTTAAAAGCTATAATATCCCCAAACCTATTGATTTTGGTACCAAATTTTTGTTCTTTTTTGATAACCTCACAGTTTTGATATTTATTATTTATTTGTTCCAGTATCTTCGTTGGTTTTTTGACATATTTTTTAACTTTCTGCATATGGTTCTCAAACCTGTAAGCTGTAAAACTGTTCAAAAATCCTAACTCTTCTACACATTCTGTTATATGGAGAAGAGAATGTACGTTAGAAGATACGCTTTCTGGATTATATATAACAGGAAAAAGTTCAACGAAGTACTGCAGCATATTGTTGACAATATTTAAATTAGATTTATATTTTTTCTCTGTTAAAAGGATTCTGTATGCAGCGTGCAACAGAAGAAAATGTTCGTAAACATTGTTGTCAATAGAATTTTTTAGAATCAAAATACCTGTATATAATATAAATTGACGAAACTCTACACTTTTCCATCTTTTTATTTCTTCAAATGTTCTGGGCTTTCGAGCAAATTCGATAGGAATAAAATCTTTTATTTCCAACATTTTTTGTGACAAATTTTCTTTTTCTATTTTGCTTAATTTTTTGTAATTAAATTTTCCATTGAGAAGGCAAATGAGCATTTTTTTGACAACACCCAAGTCTATTACATGCATTGCATCTAATGGAAATTGTGTCACCACTTGAATGCCTAGTTCTTCCAATAAGTACCTTTCATTTATTGAAGGTTTGTGATAGATTCCACTTGTTCTCAATGTAAAATCTAAATTTGTTCGTGGCAATCCTTTGCATGTGGTATATACTGTCCTATTATTGATGCGTTTTCCTAATTGGCAGCATCTAGTGCACCCCTGCAACGCGTTATGGGCCACAGTATTACATAAAAATGCTTTTGCAGGCGAGTCACAAATAAACGCTCTAATTTCAATTTTTATAACTTTGCCATTAATATTTATTCCATTTGCCTTTAATTTGGATAACTCTTCCACAAAATCTTGCATGTAGTCATTGACAACTAAGGGTTTTTTCTTCCCCAAAAAAACTCCAAACAATAAGACTTCAGTGTTTAATTCTGGAACAAGCTTTCCTAAAATAGGCCACAACGACTGAGCTGAGCTTTTATACAATGGTAGACCGTCCACTCCAATGTCTAGCACTACCGCATTCCTATTTTCTATCACTGTACTCAGCCTACGCAACTTCTTTTCAATTCCTATATGTAAATATGTTCCTGGAGAAACCTGTCTTATAATTGCATTCTGTCTGTCAGTAAGGGATTCTGAAGAAATTGGAACATTTATATGCCATTTATTTAAAACCCGCAGTAAACTGTCAAAAGCAACACGTGTAATGCTATTGTCCACTGCCCATTGTTTCATGTCACTTATTAAACTATCTTCACTGGCACTAATGTTCGCAGCATCAATATTTTCATCAAAAATATTTTCAACCACTTCATCACAAATTAATTCATCTACTTCATCACAAATATTTTCACTGTTTGTTATTATATTATTCGAATTAATTATTTCATTAATTTCTTGATTAATTAAACGTTTTTGATGACGTTTGCTATACATTTTAAAATATTTGTACACTACAAACCACGATTCACAACGAAATGATTTAAATTTACGTAAATGCGACAAAAATTGTCACAGACGCCGCAGAGATAACGGTACACGAATTATTGGGAATTCAGCTGCAAAAAATCCTATTACCCACTCGCTTACTTTTTTCAGTGGTAAAGCAAAACAAAACAAAAACAAAATTAACCTATTACCAACTCGCTTACTTTTTTCAGCAATTTAACAATCAAACTCGTCTCTTTCCCCGCAACCCAATACCAACTCTCTTACTTTTTTCAGCTATGAAATCATTTGCTACTGGGTACATATTCCCCTTATACGTGTGGGTATCGAGTAAGTCACAAAGATTTTGTTTACATTTTTTGCGTTTGTAGCAAACAAATATTCGTCAGACAAATCGGCCAAGTCTGCAATATAATTCAAAAATTAACAATAAATAAAAATAATTGACCTAAATTATACATTAATTGAGTTTATTACAATTTTATTGAGGTTGTTTTGATTTTCCTGGGTAAAATACTGCCTTTACCTTTTCTATTCAGCATCTTTCTTGTACGGTTGAGCATTTCATCGTACCTTCAGCTTTATTTTTTCGGTTTTGTTTTGATTCTACAGATCCTCTAAGTCCAAAATATGGAAAGTTTCATTAGGCTGGCTGATTCGATTTTTGAATTCGAATCAGACTACAATGAATTAGAGGATTCAGTCCACAGCAAGTACACTCTTGGGCTTCAACAAGAGGACTTGAAGGCAATGTGGAGAAAAACCAGAACGGCTTATGACGACTTACTTAATTCAGATAAGTTAGAGGCCACTGGTATAGTTTCCGTCAAACAGAAATATAAGAGATCATATGCAGTATATTTACGCTGCATGTCAGACATGGCTACACGCCAAGCGACATACAACAAACCAGAAAACAAATCTGAAGAAAAGCCCGAATTTGAACACAGTATCCGCCTGCCTCCATGTGATACTGAAGTTTTCAAGGGCGATTATCTGTCATGGCCAACATTTCGTGACATGTTCACGGCTATATACATCTTAAATAAACGCCTAACACCAGTGGAGAAATTGTTCCATCTGAACAATAAGACACAAGGTGAGGCAAAAGATATCGTGAAAAAATGTCCGCTCACGAATGAGGGATTTGATACGGCCTGGAGAAATTTATGCGAGCGATACGAAAACAAACGTATCTTAGTAAACTCGCAACTCCAAATTTTATTCAACTTGAAAAAGGTAGAGAGTGAATGTGGTAGCGCAATTAAAACACTTCAGCGCGAAATAAATAATTGCCTTTCGTCCCTGCGAAGTCATAAAATTGACACTTCGAACTGGGATGCAATTATAACGTATTTGTGTTCGACGAAATTGCCGGAGAGTACGCTTGGTCTATGGGAGCAAAGCATAGACCACAAAGTGGAAATATCCAAGTGGGAGGATATGGACAAATTTTTGTCCAACCGCTTCCAGACGCTCGAAACAGTGTCTGGGTTCATAGGGAGTTCTTCGAAAGTGCAAAAGCCGCAAAGTACGCGCATTGCCAACGAAACCCCTGCAAAAAGACTTGGTACATACCAAGCAAACGTGACTAAACTACTGTGCACAAAGTGCCAATCGAATGCCCACAGATTGCGAAACTGTCCCCGTTTTCTCAAATTAACTCCGGTGGAGAGAATTAACTTTGTCAAATCCACCAAGGGCTGTTTGAATTGCCTATCCCCAGGACATACTGTGTCGAAGTGCACCAGTTCTTATGACTGCAACAAGTGCCACTCTCGACATAATACGCTCCTGCATGCGGAGTCTCTTCAGACGCAGGCAACCACCAGCCCTAATCAGTATCATGCTGATAATGCTGCCTCAACTTCAAAACAGGCACAAGAGAGACGGGAAGCTGAAAAATCTGTTTCGGCCATAAACAGAAACGTTAAATCCTGCCATGTGCAGTCAAGCGCAGGTGTGCTGCTAGGGACAGCTCGAGTAAACATTCACCATAATGGTACAGACTTCCCAGCAAGAGCACTGATTGATTCTGGTTCAGAGTGCTCGTTTATGACAGAACGACTCAAACGCAGAATCAATTTACCGGCAAAAAGGATGCATGCTCAAGTTTCGGGCATCACTAATGCCGTGTCCGCTCAAGTCAAGGAGGCCTCCAATATTGAACTCCGTTCACCAGTGGACCCTTGCTTCAGCTTAACAACATCAGTTCTAATTCTAGCCAAACTAACTGGGAATCTGCCATCCTGCCATATCGATGCTACGACTATGCAGGCTTTCCCAGACTTAGTCTTGGCAGATAAGCGATTCTACATCAACGAGGAAGTTGATATTATACTTGGCGGAGACGTATATCCGCAAATTATATTGAGTGGGCTGAAAAAGAATGTACTTAGTACACTTCTCGCCCAAGAAACGGTGTTCGGTTGGATATTAACCGGGCGCATAGAAGCACCGAATCCAACCAGAAATATAGTGTCCTTCTACAGCGAAGTTGCTTTGGACAAAAAGCTTACAGCATTCTGGGAGTTGGAAAATCTTCCAAGAAATAAAAGCCCAAACGCAGATGACAAGTACTGCGAAGATTCCTAGAGAGGATGGAAGATATGTCGTCTCTCTTCCATTCAGACAGGACTACCCAGATAGGATAAACATAGGAGGGTCTCTTAGGCGGGCGTGTTCACAATTTTTTAGAAATGAGACGGGGTTAGCAAAGAACCCGGAATTAGGGAAAGAATATATAAGGGTCCTGTCTGAATACGAGACATTAGGGCATATGCGAAAAGTTACTGCCATTGTACCAGCCGATTCGGCGGACAATTACTTTTTGCCCCATCACGCCGTAGTAAAGGCGGAGAGTACCACCACTAAGGTACGCGTCGTATTCAATGCGTCGAGCCCAACGGCAAATGGCACAAGTTTGAACGACATTCTCCTGCCAGGCCCAGTACTACAATCAGATCTTCCAGTACTTATACTGCGATGGAGACTATATCGCTTCGTTTTCAATAGTGACATCGAAAAGATGTATAGGCAAATTTGGATGAGCGATGATCACGTCAAATTCCAACGGATTATTTACCGAACATCGCCTCAAGAACCCATAAGCCCTTACGAGCTGAAAACGGTCACTTTCGGGGTTAATTGTGCGCCTTATCTGGCAATTAGAACCCTTTTACAACTAGCAGATGAAGTAGAGAGTTCTCACCCTACAGCATCTAGCATATTAAGGGAAGGCATGTACGTAGATGACGTACTAGCGGGGGGACACACACTCGCATCGGCCATTAACGCGAGGAATGAGATTCGACAAGTCTTACTCTCCGCTGGCTTCCCACTACGGAAATGGACTTCGAATGCTAAGGAAATTCTCAACGACATCCCAATATCGGATCGGCTGACCGAGGACTTTCTGGCATTCGAAGATACCAGCACCGTTAAGGCATTGGGAATAAGATGGAATGCCCATTCAGACCTGTTTTACTTTAAAGCAGGGTCACTAGAAGAAAGTGAAAAGTTGACAAAGCGAGCGATTCTATCCGCCATCGCCAGACTCTTCGACCCTTTAGGATGGCTTGCCCCAATGGTCATTGTGGCAAAAATTTTGATGCAGAACATCTGGTTAGAGGGCACCGATTGGGATGAACCAGTTTCGTCCAATACATTGGAACGATGGCAAAACTTCAGACATCAATACCACGAAATCGACAACATAAAGATACCACGATGGGTAAACTTTTCACCAGAAGATGATGTCGAAATACATGGATTCTGCGATGCTTCGGAAAAGGCATACGCTGCAGCTGTCTACATGCGAGTCAAAAGGAATGATGATATCTTCGTGAATCTACTCCTTGCCAAAACCAGAATAGCACCAGTGAAGACCATCTCACTTCCGCGTTTGGAACTTTGCGGAGCAGTACTGTTAGCGGAGATGTTGGAATCAATATTCCGAAACATCAAACTGGGACCAGTGAAACAATATCTATGGAAGGATTCCACCATCGTTTTGGCATGGATAAGGAAACCACCCTGTTCCTGGTCAACATTCGTCGCACACAGGATTACAAAAACCATCGACCTAGTCGGCAGCAAGAACTGGCTTCATGTCAATTCGGAAACGAATCCAGCAGACTTAGGAAGCAGAGGACTACCGGCATCGGATTTGGTCAACAATTCTTTGTGGTGGTAGGGACCTTCTTGGCTACAAGAAGACAATTCCCAATGGCCAGTACAAGAAAAGGAGTATAGTACATCCGTGGAGGAAAAGAGAGCGCAGGCCTACGCAATATCAACGCAAAAAGAGATCGAGATTCTTGACCGGTTTTCGAATTTACCGAGGGCTTTGAGGGTACTATCATATATTATGAGATTCTTTCGAAGAACTCATCCCAAGACAAATGCTTCCTTTCAGGAAAAATCGTGCCTAATCTCATCCGGTGAGATCAAGACCACGACGCAACTCTTGATTAAACTGTATCAAAAGCAATATTATGATAAGGAATATGTAAATTTGAAGAAGGTACAGGTAATCGATAGGAAAAGCGAGATCTTGCCATTCAACCCGTTCATCGACAACGACGACATTATTAGGACAGGGGATAATTTTGGAGCGTCTCAAGACCTCGCCTATAACGAACGCCACCCAATCATACTACCTTATAATTGTAGGTTAACGCGTTTGACTGTACAAATGGTACATCAAATCTCCCTTCATGGGGAAAACCAACTCATGCTCCGTCTTATCGGCACCCAATACTAGATTGTGAATGTCAAGAACATGATTAGGGCCACCATTTATAACTACAAAGTCTGCACCATCTATAAAAAACGGACGCTGATCCAACATATTTGTACCCTTCCTTGCGAACACACTACGTTCACCCGCGCGTTTACCAATACCGGGGTGGACTTTGCCGGTCCTTTCGACATCAAAAGTTACCGCGGTAGAGGATGTTGACTTTCAAAGGGCTACGTCTGCCTCTTTGTGTGTTTCACTATGAAAGCGATCCATCTGGACGCGACCATTGATCTCAGTACCCCATCCTTTCTATCAGCCTTTTCGAGTTTTATAGCTAGAAGAGGATGCCAGAGAAATATTTACTCCGATAATGGTACTAACTTTGTCGGAGCTTCACGATCTTTAGGATCGGAATTCATGGCATTTATCTCGGAAGCCCGAGATAAAACCATATCCAAATACAGCCATCAAGCCATGGCATGGCATTTTATTCCGGCCGGGACTCCACATATGGGGGGACTCTAGGAGGTGAGAGTGAAGAGCTTCAAATGCCACTTCAAAAAGATAGCCTCGCCTTTAAAATTCACGCATGAGGAATTTCATACGCTATTGTGCCGGATTGAGGCATGCCTCAATTCGCGGCCACTGAGTCCAGCCTGAAATGAGCTCGCGGACCTGGATCCATTGACCCCTGGGCACTTCCTAACTGGAAGTCATCTCATGGATCCACCAGAACCAGAGGTGAATGAGAGCCCTGCCTCCATTATCAATAGTTGCAGAAGCTTAAGGCACTTCATAAAATCTTCTGCAGGCGATGGAAAGTTGAATACTTATCCGAACTTCAAAAACCCGTGAAGTGGAAGTATTATATTTCTTAGGGTGGGGGATCTCGTTGTCATAAAGGACGACAACTTATCTTCAAACGAATGGAGACTCGGTAGAGTTACCAACGTATACCCCGGCGAAGATAACCGAGTGCGTGTAGTGGACCTCATGACCGAGAAGGGACAGATCAGAAGACCGTTGGTTAAGCTGATTCTGCTCCCAACGGAGGGGATGGATTGCGAAAGGCTCGCTGCCTCATCCTAACCATCCCCTCCATTTCATCCAAACCTTTCTAAGCCCCTATTCCCAAAACTTCCACCCTCTACTCGCTACTCTTAATGAGGACACCAGAAAGCCTAACGCAAAAGGGCGAACCATTCTGGCACAAAAAATCAAATGCACTCGATAATGCGGCCAAATCAAACCTATCGCAGAAAGGCAAACCAATCTGGCACTGAAAATCTATCCATCTGCCACGAGAAGTTGGCAGCAGATGGTTCCACCCTCGTATACATAACCACATCATACATATATTGATTTCTCATATAAAATATTATACCCAACAAGCAAAGTAAACGTCAAACAACCTTTTCAAAAAGATGAGTCTCGAAATATAACCGAAAAGGCTTACATAGCGGTAGCATGTTTATTGTAAATTATTTGGATACATTTACAGAAATGCTTATTGGGTATACATACACATAGGTTTGTTTCTGAAAATACACATAGGGAAAAGAACATTATCACTCACCCTCTTTCCGCGGTGTACCTCGCCTTTAGCTGTAATCCCATATGGCCTAGAGGCGCGCTGAAATCTTGCCAATCACCACCACCATCCACCCCGCACCGCAATTGCCACATAACTGAAAGTAGGACAAACATTAATATTTGCTAGGGGGGAGACATCTATATATCCAACAAAATTAGATACTCATATAACGATGGAGACGATACCAAAATGCAATCGTCGAAGAGAAAAAAAAAACCAATTACCCTCTGGCACCATCCAAAAAGGCTTCGTTTAGAACCCATTGATCTATTGGTAATGGAAATGATTTTTAAAGTAATCACCAAATGACTAATTTCCGAGCAATTCAAAAATGTACGGTGCAAGAGCACCTCGTATATTACTTTTACTTATAAGCTTTCAAGGACGTGGGTTTCCGTACGTGAATCTTCAACTAAAGCCCCAAGATCCATTGTATCAGAGTCAAAAAATAAACCATTAACCAATAAGGATCCACCCGTAGGAATAATGTTCAGGCTACGTCCAAATACGTCGATACTCGTATTATGTTTAATTTCCGAGCACAATGCATCGGACATTCTATGACTAAGAAGGTTGCGCCCTTGCATCGGGAAATTATGAGCGATAAACTGAAGAATCTGTAACGCTTCTTCACTTTGTACTTCAGGTATAGCGGCGGCTGCGTGAAATCCAAGGTATTAAAATTTCCATGCTTTTAATCGAGAAGTTTCTTCATTCCCTTTTGAAAGATTATAGTGCAATTGATCTAAAGATAGGGATAAACTAGCAAAGCGTTGTCGGAGTATTTTGAAGTCAAATCCTTGTATTTCAATATCATCCGATGCGTCATTCTTAACACTATCATTTGCCGTCGGAAAATCGTCCTGACTTTTGTATTCAGTTGATTTGAGATAAAGTTCCACATCCTACCCAGATAGTCTTTGCTCTCCATCAGTTTTCAACTTATTGATATCGATTTGTATTAAACGTTCTGTTTGGGCTTTAGTCCAGTCAATTATCTGTTGACGCAATGCATTCGCATCTTCATCTTGTTTGAAGATCGGCAAGAAAATATTTGTATCGTTTTCGGTCATTTTCTCATTGGCGATCACTAAATATAGAGAAATATTTACTCCGATAATGGTACTAACTTTGTCGGAGCTTCACGATCTTTAGGATCGGAATTCATGGCATTTATCTCGGAAGCCCGAGATAAAACCATATCCAAATACAGCCATCAAGCCATGGCATGGCATTTTATTCCGGCCGGGACTCCACATATGGGGGGACTCTAGGAGGTGAGAGTGAAGAGCTTCAAATGCCACTTCAAAAAGATAGCCTCGCCTCATAAATTCACGCATGAGGAATTCCATACGCTATTGTGCCGGATTGAGGCATGCCTCAATTCGCGGCCACTGAGTCCAGCCTGAAATGAGCTCGCGGACCTGGATCCATTGACCCCTGGGCACTTCCTAACTGGAATTCATCTCATGGATCCACCAGAACCAGAGGTGAATGAGAGCCCTGCCTCCATTATCAATAGTTGCAGAAGCTCAAGGCTCTTCATCAAACCTTCTGCAGGCGATGGAAGGTGGAATACTTATCCGAACTTCACAAACGAGTAAAGTGGAAGCATCCGAAACAAAATATTAAGGTGGGGGATCTCGTTGTCATCAAAGAAGACAACTTGTCTCCCAATGAATGGAGGCTCGGCCGAGTTACCCACGTACACCCCGGCGAAGATAACCGAGTGCGTGTAGTGGACCTCATGACCGAGAAGGGGCAGATCAGAAGACCGTTGGTCAAGCTGATTCTGCTCCCTACGTAGGGAATGGCTGGCGAGAGGCCCGGGGCCTCATCTTAACCATCCCCTTCCATCACCTCCCTGCCGTTTTAACCGCCCCTATCCCAAAATTTTCCACCCTTCACTCGCTACCCTTAACGAGGACACCAGAAAGCCTACCGCAGAAGGGCGATCCATTCTGCCCCAGAAAACGCGATTGCACTCGATACCGAGGCCAAAGAAAGCCTAACGCAGAAAGGCGATCCAATCTGCCACTAAAAAGCTATCCATCTGCCACGACAAGTTGGTAGCAGATGGTCCCACCCTCATATACATATACATATATGTTAATTTTTTCAAATGTGCATCTGAACAAAATATATTTTTGTTAACACCCAACAAGCAAAGTTAACTCAAAATGAATCTTTAAAACGCTTTCAAAATTAAGTATGAATTTTACAAAATACAGATTTTTTCGTTTATAAAGCGTTTGAAATTAAACGTTGTGTACTTGAAACGACACGTTGACAAAAGCTTATTAATTTAAACCGATAAGACAGATTTTAAAGAAAGCTTTCTAATAGTTTTCTCAAACTTTATTCAAACCAGATTTTGTATATTAGTTAGCTATTGCAATAACATAAATAGCTAAGTTCTAGTCATACATTGACTTTTTGGAAGTGGTTAAGATGCAGCCACGATCAATGTTTTTTCGCAGTCACTCTCATATAAAGTCTTGTTTGGAAAGAATCAAAATCATTTAAGTTGAACAAAAAAATTTACAATTTGAATTGAATTGAATTATTATTAATTAAAATATTTGGAACAGTTTGTTCTTGAAGTTTATAGAGCGTTTACTTAAAGTTTTCAAAGAGATTAAACTAAAAGCCGACATATCGCTTATTGTAGCAAAATTAATTTGAAAAACATCTACAGAAATGTTTGTTGGGCGCACATATTTCTATGTCATAATGTAACTGACTTACCCCCTTCCCCCGGTGCGCATCGCCTATAGCGCTAATCCCATATGGCCCAGTGGCGCGCCAATCCACCCTCTGTACTGCATGTTGCTCACGTACCTGCAAGTAGGACAAACATTAATATATATTCCAAGGGGATAGATATCTATATATGCAACATCAAAACATCATAACAAAATCGCTGGATAAAGGAGATGGCGAACGTGAAGTGAATTTTGGTAATTGCTACCTTGAAGAGACAACTACTAAAACATGTCCGAAATTATCGGGAAAGGTATCAAAAGACTCGTCTTGACCTCGGTAACGATAATCCGGAAGCGGACTTTCGAGTTTTTGCCTCAGTGCAGAGATATTCGAAATTTTCTGTCATTTCATATGGTTATTGTAATCACAGATTAGGGTGTACCGAAAGGCCGTCCTGAAAAGGACGGTTTCAAATTTGAGTGTCTAAGAATAATAAATCGACTCTACACAATTTATGCACAGGGTGTTCTGCACAGAAATACTGTGGACCGAGTAGCCGGTGTTGGACCGACTAAGGGTTATTTTTTTGAAGCGCGACTGTTTACATATATTGTAACAAATTTCGAGCGAAAATAACCACGAGAACCGTCTTTACATGGACCTGGGTGACGATTTTGTAGTTCGCCAGCCGTAATACATTCCTGCGCAGTAAGAAAATGCATATCAATGCATGTGGAAATGTTTCACTGCACCCTTAGCCCCATCGTCAGTGATGTTGGTAAACAAACTTTTTGGCTATTTTCTACAAAGGTTAAATTACTAGGGTCCAAAATTCAAACAAATTTATTGGCTAGATTTGCTTCGGGTCGAAAAGGGATACATAAATGGAAGGACAAATGCTTTCCGAACTCTATTTGCGGCCTTTAAAAAAAAAAAAACTTTAACTAAAGCATTCCGATGTATGAGGAATGCCCCTGCTGTCACAAATGGTAGCCATAGATCGAAAGGATATTCACTGAGAGGAACATACCAGTTTCTAAATTTGTGTCTATGAGGGACTGGTTGTAGTGCAAATCCAGCGTATATATAGTTCTTTAGACGATTTACAGAATGAACACTTGAGTTAGGTTCCGTATACAAATTTGGAGTTCCTAGAAACTTTAGCAAATTCATTGCCGTATTTACTTCTGTAGTCCGAGATACGTATTATATCGGTGTATGAGCATATTACCTCACCCTGAGTGGCGCTTATTTCGGGCTTAACGAAACAAATCGATTTCTCACATGTGACCCAGTCTTCAAGAGGATTGCCGCATTCAATTTTTTCAACTGGATGATAATATTTCATTACTTCTGGGTCGTCAACTGGTAGGTCGGGTAAATGGCATTCTCCACGATTCATAGGTGACCGAATGGAACGTTCAATGATTGAAATTTTTTCAATGCGATCCATTTCTTTTTTTCCAGTTAAAAAGAACAACATAACCACTATCAGCAGGGATAGTATTGCAGCAATTTTATAGGCGAAGCGTCGGGTTATCTTACGCATTGCTACTGTATATATTTAGTAAAAAACTGGACCTTTGTTTACAATGAATTATGTATGCAAGCAGACAATTGAGAAATTACATCTGTGGTTCGCCCAGCAATTTTTAATTTATTTACTCCATTTTTGTCCGCTGGGAAATAGCCGTAACTTTTTACATTTTCAGTTTGCGATAAATTTTTATCTATTTTCGCAAACTTGCTTTCTTCTGCAAGTGATAAAAGCAAAGATGATGATTTGCAAAAGGCACGTATTTTTGTTCTAGTTATAGCGAGGCCATGAATTCCTGCAAAGAAAGAAACGATTAATATTTGCATACAAACTATATGTACATATATGTTCACACATTTTTTTGGTTCCTAAGTAATTTGCGCTGCGCTAATAAATACTTACCAAACCACGTCCATTGTCCATGCGCCGGCCAGGCTATCCTCCAATGTGAGGTTGCTACTTCACTTACCCCTTATGAATCTGAAAAGAAAAGAAAAAATGAGGTTAAATACATTTTTTAAATCAAATTTCAATTTTTACTTACCTCTGCTGCTGACCCACGCGTGCCGGACACAAGAAAATTATGAATTGTTCCAACTCAATGAATTTTCTTTGTTTCTTTTTCACGATTTTGCAAGGCACATATATGTATGTGTGCAAGGCTTCAACCATCACGCCATGCGAGCTCTCATTTACTCGCAAAAAATTTGCCAGCAAATGAATATATGTATATATGCATAATTTTACCATCACGTTAGTGATGCGATATTTTAGTCACCGGGTACCGAAATCCCGATCTGCCAAAATCGGTACCATTCACTGCGGGATCAATAGGGTAACGAAATCTACGTTCGTACCTGATCGGCGAAGATCCCGCTTCTAGTAAAATAGGAAATAACCTATAAATAATAAATTTTCACACAAAAATTTGGAGAATTGGTTTTTTCGAACTACGGAAAATTTTTTTTGTTTGTTTTTGTTATCCATTTTCACCCTAACAGTCACCACATTCTCACTCTCTACCCAGTTCGGTACCGAAACCAAGTACCGAAAAAAGCGAAAATGTCGCTGTGTGCACGGCACTGACGCCACTTATGACGGCGACCATGTAAGTAAGAATAAATCTCTGCATGAGGGCCAGTGGCGAATCGAAATACAAGGCGATCAACGTAATCAACTTGTCGCTACCGTGCCGTGTGGGGAAAAAAATACCCAATTCCCATGTACGGGTAATATGCGTTGTAATTCTAAAATTTCATCATAGATCAGAATCATGCCACATTATATGGCATTGATAAACCCCGAACGAGGTCGCTCGCCACCCACGTATATGGGCGTCCATGCAAATATACAAATATTCAAAGGGTATTTTTTTTTGTTTCTTTCTTTTTCGGTCATATGCAGTATGACTCGCTACGCATCCTTGCGCAAGAGGGCCGAACGCCTAGCCGCCCGGTACCCAAAGCCATGCCCGCTGTGTGGCGATAGCCACCCACTACGTGCGTGCACCCGATACCAGGGGATGGAACCTCTGCAGCGCCTCAAGGAGGTTATCCGGGCGGGCTACTGCGACAACTGTTTGTCGATGGTCCATATTGCCAGGGACTGCACAAGCGACGTCAGGTGCCGACGATGTGGTGGAAAACACCACACCACCCTCCATCTGCCCATGGACGATCAAGCACGCGCGCCTACGCCCTATAAAAGCTGGGCCCAACAAGTAGAAGTGGCCGAACTGGAAGCAGCTACAGTGGACGCGATGGAAGAGGAGATGCTGTCACTCCACGCATCAGAGACAGCCTGGTCGCCAGAAGAAGGCGAGATCACCGAGCCGGTACCGGAACCACGGCCGTTCCGACCGGCCGAAGGGGTATCGGACTCACTGCCGTTCCAGCCCCTTCTAGCCCACGCGCCTTCCAACGGCATACCCTGCGCTCACCACAACGCAACACCAGTGATGCCGGACATCACAGCAACACATCCAACCGGACCCCACGACGCGCCCACCGAAATAGCGGCAGACGTCGACTGGCCACTCAGCCGCGCCAGCGACTGCTCATCAATCATCGCCGCCCAAATACAGACGAGCGTAGACTGGCCTCCCAGCCACGCCAGCTACGCATCAATGCGAATTTCGACGGTAGACTGGCCCTTCAGCCGCGCCAGCTACCACGGGTTTCCGGCTTCCGCGACGGTCTCAGCCGTGTCCTTTCCCAGGTGGGCCCTCCGTTGCGCCCCATGACCCCTCTCTCGCCTACTGCGATTGTGAAGCTGGAAGTCGGTGGGGGATTGCTCCGCATCCGGGCGATCATTGATGCCTGCTCCCCCCGCACAGTGATCGATCGCAGCTTGGCGGAAGAGTTAGGGCTGCATACGACCCACTCGGGCGGAGAACGCGGCTGCTTCCTCCGAGTCCGCGGGAACCATGGAAACCCGAAAAGTATAACGGCGCACGCGTTATGCGTGTCCAATCTGCAGCGGATCAGCCCAGCCCAGAACGTCGACGCCCGAGTCGCCGCTACTTATGAGCATATTCGGCTGGCTGATCCGCAGTTTTTTATTTCAACGCCGATCCACCTCGTACTAGGTGGGGTCATAACAGCGGGCACTCTTCCACCGTCGTTTGGGCCACTGCTTGCCCAAAGCACGATTTTTGGATTTGTGCTATCGGGAGCCGTTAGCATGTAAGGCTAGATTTAAGCAAAAATAACATTTTTTTCTTTTTTCTTGTTTTTATTTAAAATAAATAAAACCAATTATTTCCTGGCAAGAAATATACAGCGTTCTTATTTTCTAAAGTTTCTTCCTCCTACTCCTTAGCTCTAGGTACGGAACGACGGAGCCACCAGAGACAACATTCCAAACTTCGGGAAGCAGTTCGGAGGTATACGGCTGTGACAGCGCCAGCCGGCACTCACCATCCTAGTTTAAGTCCTTAGCTTAAGAGGATGCGCGGTGGGAAATCCTGGGGCGGGGTAAGATGTTGCGTATCGCAAGGGGGCCGGCATGTTTAGGCGAGATGCCTAAAGTCTTAAAAAAAGGGCCACCCTAATGTAACTTTAGCGCCCTTCCAATCACTCACACCAACCCACCCACCTGTGTGGGCATGCATGCATATTCGTGTTTTGTCAGCACACATATACATGCATGGGGGTGTGCATGTGTGGGTTCACCTCCCCTTAAAACCGGAGGATAATTTTCAGGTTCAACGGTTGTCCTCGATTGCAAAACCGTCTACTTTTCCAGAGACAGTCGACACGACCACATCACGGCCAGCCCAGGATTCTTCGCCCGCATCAATAATTATTAATCAAGGTAAACTAATTGTTCATAATTATATTTTATATAAATACACGGTCACTTTTTTATAACGAGAATTCTCGTTGTTTCTTGTTTATTTTCTATTTTCGAGCACAAATTCGACCGCCGTGCTTTTGAGCCACCGCCGCTCCAAGTTAGCACCAAGCTCGAATTTACAATTTGAGTGGGCAAAGTAATAATTGGTTACCAGGTAAACATTTCAACCTTTAGCAAGCTTGTATATCTAACATATATTTCTTTTTTCGATAACGCGACGCCGGTTATCCTTTGGAACCATTGGTTTCTGACGCCACATCGAAACCCAGAAGAAGGCTCTACGCAAATGAAGCTTAATGATGCCCATTCGAAATGCCGCAATGTAATGGAGTGAACTAATCGGGTGCTGAAAACCCGATGGAGGTGTCTTTTTGGTTCAAGATAGCTACACCCCCAGAAAATCAGGCAAAACAGTTAATGTGTGTTGGGCGTTGCACAACATTTGCATACATTTCAAAGAACAAACCGGGGCGCTTAGTAAAAACGCAGATGTGGTGTCTTTAACAGCTCCACAGTACTTGGCTGCAGTACAAAATCTACAAAATAGAATAGTGTTGAAAAAAAAAAACAAGTAAATATTGAGAACCAAATTACCCAAGATAGTGCCTTTTGCGTACACACCGCTAGTGCCTTTTGCATACACACCGCTGCTTATCATAATGTGTCCAAAAATAAACACCATACTTGCTTTCTGTAGAAAGGAAAATGCTTTAATGAAAACCAGTCAAGCCACAGCGGAATGCCTAACCGTTTCTTTTATGCATTTCTAAATATCACCTGAGTTTAACTTACATATATATTATGAAGGAGTACTTACATCACTGTTTTTCTACATTTCTATGCAAATAAAATATGGTGAGATTGTTTCAGTTAATGAGAGGATGTGATATTTCCAAAGAATAATAGAATGGAGGAATCGTATATAATAGTGATGCCAGACTGGCCCAATGCTTTTCATGTTTATACTTAATTTTCAACATTCGCCCGCCACTGTCGTGGCGATGTTCATGATAAATAGGTATCGGTAACACTGCTAGCTTAGATATGGGTCGGGTCAAATTGGTGGTAGCAGTTTTGATGGTGACTACCCGTGTGAGATTGTCCTTGCTGGGATGAAGATCTATCACTTTAGCTAGTGGGCACCGCTCATCAGTGAGGACCACAATCGATCCGATCTTTATGGCGTTATTGGCACGATACCATTTTGAGATAGACTGCATGCGTTGTAAGTACCAGAATTGTTGAATCTTTTGTTGAATAAGTTGCAATCGTCGAAGCCTGGATATAGGTTGGTTGACCAGAGAAGGCTCTGGTGAAGTGATTAAGGCATTGCCGATGAAGAAGTCCTGTTGAGGTGGAATTTTATCAGCTTAACCACATCCTCTCATTTTCCACCCATATTGGGGGGCCGCTGGTGGGCTGTATCAAGTCTTTGGAGAGAGTTTTTTAGACAAGTTTATGTTCTCTTGTACTTTCAGTAAACAAACGTTTGAGTTCTATATTTGCGCCGACAAAGTTCGTGCCACAATCCGAATACACCTTGCTTGATATGCCGCCGCGTGATAAAAAAACGTCGCAATGCAGTTATAAAAGTTAAATTTTATTAAAAGTTAAATTTATTTTTAATTTATTTTATTTATTTAAAATTTAATTTTGATTCAATTTATATTTAAAAATAATAAAATTATTTTTAAAAGTTTTATTTTAGCTTAAATTTTTATTATAAATTTATTTTATATGTAAGTTTTTGCATGAATTTTTAATTATTTAAAAAATAAAATAAATTATAATTTAATCTCAGTAATTAATTTTATAAATCAAAGAAATTTAGAATTAGTGATTTTTTTTAGTATTGGCTAATTTTGTGCCAGCAGCCGCGGTTATACACATTATACAAGTAAAAAATTTTTAGTGAAAGTAATTATAAAAAATAAATATAAATTTATTAGGTAAAATTTTAAATTTATTAAGTTTTCAATATATTTATATGTATATAAATCTTTTAAATTTTTATACTAAACTAGGATTAGATACCCTATTATTAAAAATGTAATTTTAAACACTAAGGTAGTAGAAGTTATGTTCTTGAAACTTAAAAAATTTGGCGGTATTTTAGTCTATTCAGAGAAACCTCTTCTGTAATTGATAATCCACGATGAACCTTACTTAAATTTGTATTTCAGTTTATATACCGTCGTTATTAGAATATTTTATTAGAATAATAATTTTCAAAAATTTATAATGAATTTATATCAGATCAAGGTGTAGCTAATATTTAAGTAGAAATGGGTTACAATAAAATTATTTAAATGAATTTAATTTTGAAATTATTAATGAAATTGGATTTGGAAGTAAAATTTTAAAGATTAAAAATTTGACTATAGCTCTAAAATATGTACACATCGCCCGTCGCTCTTACTTTTAAAGTAAGATAAGTAGTAACATAGTAGATGTACCGGAAGGTGTATCTAGAATGACAATTTAAAGCTTTTTTAGTAAAGTATTTCAAGGTGAACTGCCGCAGTACTAAATCACACAAAAAAACACATCTAACTTTTATACGCCTTCGATCCCCGTCCCTTCCAGCTTTTTATATTGAATGGACCCTATGCGTGAATGGTCGTGAGGGTGTTACTCTCGAAAGAGGTAGTTGACCTATCAGTTGGTGAGCCGGGATCCCCCTTTGTCGAGCCCACACAGCACAACATAGCACATGAGATTTTACAGGCGCCCGTCCGCCGATGATCCAGTATTGTCGTCTGAGGTGTGCTAAAGTGAGTTGAGTGCCACCGTGAAAAGTTCGCTGGTGAGAAAAACTTATGATTAAGGATATCTCTCAGAGTAGGTTAGGAGAGAGTTAGTCAATCGGCCCCCGACTATGATGATATCGCCATTGTCTATGAATTAGAGCTGCAAAACTATCGACGGGACTTTCGTTATATCGAATACTTTAGTTAGCACAATCGAAACTATCGAATGTTTTATTTAAATCTAAACAGGCCTCCCTATCGAATAGCTCTTACCCACTACCGATAGTTATTGTGAAATACAAGGTTCGTAAAGACTATTACAAAATTTATTTAATAATATTTTATATATTAACTTTAGTCGCCTAACGGCAGTACGTAACGGCATAAACGGATCGAGATTAGGGTTGCCACATGGTCTGGAATGAGCTTGATTGTCAAGATTTTTTAGGTCCTGTCAAGTGTCAAGATAAAATTTAATTTGTCCAGTTAATTTTTAAAATTAAAAAAATTCAATATTAAAAAATATGTATCATCATTTGCTAAACACCAAACCCAAGAACTAATTCTTATTTTTTGCCCAATATCAATAATTCATTGCAATCGATAACCAAAAAAGTATCAACACTTGTAGTTTCCCCCCTAACTCACCATTGACCAAGGCGAATTCGCCTTGCCATTGACATATTGCTTGTTTTTGCCCATCACTAAAAAAAAATACAACATTAAACAGCTGATTGAAATTAAGCGTAAACTTTTCTGATGCGTATAGTAAACTTAAATTGTTTAATGTTATATTCGTTTAAGAATTTAAATTAATATTGTTACAATATATTGAGCCTTATGTCGTTCATTTACCATGGAAAATAACGAAGATGCCGGAACTTCAAAAAAAGAAAGATATACAACATTCTGCGATAGATGGATTGAAGAAGCAGAATATAGCAAATGGATTAAAAAAAAAGATGATTATACCGCATTTTGCAAACTATGCCAAATTGATATTTCTATAAAATATGAAGGAAGTCGAGCATTACGCAAACATGCCTAAGCAAAACGGCATATGAAATTAGCATTGTCTCAAAAATTGTCACACAGCATGATAAACTTCACTGTTCCGGCCGACTCAAAGGAGGATTCAATATTTCGATGCTGAAACAGGAATACAACAGAAAATTTTAGATTTTTATGAAGACCCAAAAGGGGCTGCCAAAGGCATTTTTGGCAATATCGTAAGAATAACAACTGAAAATAACCTTAACATTCAGCAAATTGCAGCATACAGTGCGGATAATGCGGCAGTTAATTACGGTGTTCATAATTCCGTATATATAAAAAACTTAAAGAGGTAAACCATAAAATTGTAAAGGCAAATTGCAACTGCCATGTAATAAATAACTGCATCAAAAGTGCTTTAAATGCTTTATCTGTCGACGTAGAAAACATTGTGATTAAAACCTTCAATGAATTTAGCTCATCAGCTTTGTCAAATGAAAAGATAAAGGAATGTTTTGAGTTTGCATGTATCGAATACAAGCATCTACTTCGGCATGTTCCCACTCGATGGCTTTCCCTTTTGCCTGCAATTGACCGATTATTACATTCTTGGCCTGCGGGTACTTTTTACAAAAGGGAAAAAACAACTGCAGAAAAGAAATTTGGAAATTTGTATCATATGGAATGTCAGATACTGAACTAAATAATGCGGATGAAGAATGCATTTCTGAAGGTTTATCAGAGGCGTATTTGTATTTTATTCATAATGTAATGCATGAATTCCAATCAGCTATACTAGCGCTTGAAAATTATTTTTGTACAATAATGGAACTTCACAGCCACAATGGGTAAACTTATAAATAGTATTCAAAGCCGAAGAAAGAATTGTTTCTATGGAAGTGAAGTTTTGGTTATTTTTAAAAATATTTCAAACAATGATGTTGAAGCATTCAAATTAGAAGCAAATAAATTTTTAGCAAATGCTATTTTATACTTGGAGCAACGATATGATTTCGGAGATGAATCAATTTACACACACATATCAGTTTTAAATCGTAAACAATCTCTTTTGTCATGGGATACATTAGCAGAGCTTCCAAAAATTTTTGAGATATCAAATTCTATTGATAATGATATGATTATTGCTGTCTTCGAGAAGTATTTGAGCAATTGCCAAAAGATATTCCGATTGACAAAATATGGTCTAACGTTTTCAAAAAATGTGATAAATATATTTAAATTGATCTCGTTTATTTTTTCTATTCCAATTAGTAATGCTTTTTGTGAAAGAACTTTTAGTACATTAAGCAATTTATATTCTAAAGAAATGAATAGAATGGCATTTGACCTTATAAAGGCTGAATTGTTAATAAGACAAAACTTACATGAAAATTGTAAAAATTTTCAACATTTTTTGCTAACAGAACTAGTTAAGTCTGTTACTAAAAGTACAAAGTATATGTGAAAAAATTAATATAGTTAAATGTAAATTAAATAAAGAATTTTTATATTATTTGACGTATATTGAATTGTAATAAGCTTTTGTTTTTTTAAGTTTTTGTATAATTTGTTATGTTCTTATTGTTTTTTTTTTTAATAAAATTTAGCAGCTTTTCTGCTCATTTATACGTATGCGTTATTTTAATTGTCAAGATATTTTTTTGAAATCAAGCTCATTTTAGGTGAGTGTCCAGCTGGCTGGCTTTTGGGATGTGGCAAGCCTAATCGAGATAGATATTGACTCATATATAACAAAATGTTTAGGAGGAAAAAATAAATCGATTAAGCCACGTCCGTCCGTCTGTTAACACGATAACTTGAGTAAATTTTGAAATATCTTAACAAAATTTGGTATGTAGGCAATAACTTGGCGTACAAAAGCTGTACATCATTTATATTTCACTTTCAAAGTGTCCGTGAACGAAGAGAGTCGAAACATATAATGTTTTGAAAATGGGCGTGGCCCCCGCCCCTTGTATAGTGGATTATTCCACAAAACTTTTTATGACTTCGCCGATATTTGGCGAAAATGTTGCACATATAAAGGTAAATGTTTGTTGTAAAAATGAGCGAAGTCGGTCAACGGCCACGCCCAGCTTTTTAACATAGTTCTGAAAAATTTGTTTGTAAAATGTAAAACGCGATATTTCTATAACCATGCAAGCTATATCAATAAGATCTTGCACACAAAGCAAAACTCTACCACAAAAAAATTTTGTGAATTTTCAGCATAAAAATTCGACTATTTTCAAAGACGATTGCTTGTAATTTCAATAAGATATTTCAATCAAAATTGGTCAGCTGCTCTCCAATAGTATGTAGTATACTCTTGCCAAAAAATTAAGCAAATCGGATAACGCGCAAGTAAAATATCCGGGCAAGTTTTTAATACCCCACTGCAATAGGGAAGTTATATACCTTTTTTGATTTTCATACCTTTAATGAACATGAAATGTTTGTAAGTATGAGAAGGAGAAGAGATGTGCCCATCAATAAGTAAACTGAAATAATAAGGACTATGAGCTGAGTCGATTTAGCAATGTCCGTCTTTCTATTTGAACGCAAACTTCTGAAACATAAAATGTGCCTGTATTGGTATTTTGAAAAAATGTGGTTAGCAGTTGTTGGCAGGGAAGCTATTTATATACAACTAAATTAATGGCGGCCGCCGTGGTGTGGCGGTAGTGTTGCCGGCCTACCACACCTAAGGTCCAAGGTTCAAGTCCTGGGACTGGTTGTTGTTTGAAAAAGTTTTTCAAAACGGGGTCGCCCCTCGGCAGTGGTTTGGCAAACTCTTCGAGTGTCTTTCTGCTATGGAAGGCTTCTCTGCAAAAATGAAGTCAACTTCCAAACTACTTAGTAAACATTCTAGTTCATTACCTAGAATTTCGTGGTCTTATTCATACCAGTTTCAGCGACTGCAACGTTTCATGCATACGCAAGCGAAAATAAACCAATTTAGTATTCGGGCAGCAATCGTCCAGTTAACAACGCCGTCCTAGATTTAAGTTTTCTCTACAACTAATATTCTGAGACCATGTACGTACGTTCATGTCAACATGAATGATGAACAAGTTTTTAACAAATTCATAAAGAAGTATTGAATTGTTGTTGTTTTCCAGGGTTGACTTATTGTGATTGTGAAATGGAGTTTTCATAAATAAAATTACAAGGAATCGTTTAAAAGCTGTAAAAACGAAAATGGCGAGCAGTGACACGGACAATAACAAGGTGGTTAAAAATAGCACTTTCAAAAAATTTAGTTACTAAGAACTTGCACAATAAAGCAGCTGGCGCTGATGGTTTGCCTGCTGAGCTATTCAAACACGTAGGCGAGGAGCTGGTAAGGCGCATGCATCAGCTTCTATGCAGAATTTGGTCGGATGAATGCATGCCTGAAGATTGGAATCTAAGTGTTCTCTGCCCAATCCACAAGAAGGGCGATCCTGCAAACTGCGCCAACTATCGCGGAATCAGCCTTTTGAATATCGCATATAAGGTCCTATCAAGCGTATTGTGCGAAAGACTGAAGCCTGATGTGAACAGACTGATTGGACCTTATCAGTGTGGCTTCAGACCTGGTAAATCTACCATCGACCAGATTTTTACAATACGCCAAATCTTGGAAAAAACCCGTGAAAAAAGAATCGACACGCATCATCTCTTTGTTGATTTTAAAGCCGCTTTCGATAGCACGAAAAGGAGCTGCCTATATGCCGCTATGTCTGAATTTGGTTTCCCCGCAAAATTTATACGGCTATGCAAAATGACCTTGAGCAACACCGCCTGCTCGGTCAGAACTGGGAAGTACCTCTCCGATCCATTCGAAACTAAACGAGGTTTCAGACAGGGTGACCCCTATAGTGCGATTTCTTTAACTTAATGCTGGAGAAAGTAATACAAGCTGCAGAACTTAACCGCGCTGGAACAATATTTTATAAAAGCGTGCAACTGTTGGCATATGCTGACGATATTGATATCATTGGCCTTAACAACCGCGCTGTAACTTCCGCTTACTCCAAATTAGAAAAAGAAGCGGAGAAAATGGAATTGGTGGTGAACGAGGGCAAAACGAAGTACCTTCTGTCATCATGCAAAGAGTCAGCGCATTCGCGCCTTGGCAACCAAGCCACTGTTGGCAGCAATAATTTCGAAATAGTAAAGGACTTCGTTTACCAGGGAACCAGCATTAATACCAACAATAATGTTAGCCTAGAAATCCGACGAAGAATCACTCTTGCAAACAAATGCTACTTCGGGCTGAGTAGGCAATTGAAAAGTAAAGTCCTCTCTCGACGAACGAAAATAACGCTCTACAAGTCACTCATCGCACCCGTCCTGCTATATGGTGCAGAAGCGTGGACACTAACAACATCTGATGAGGCGGCTCTGGGAGTATTCGAGAGAAAGGTTCTTCGAAATATTTGTGGATCTCTACGCGTTGGCGACGGCGAGTACCGAAGAAGCTTTAATGATGAGCTGTATGAACTTTACGCAGACGCCGACATAGTTCAGCGAATTAAAACACAGCGGCTTCGCTGGCTAGGCCACGTAGTGCGAATGAGCGAAGATGCTCCAGCCCAGAAGGTATTCTTATCGGCACCCGCTGGTGGAAGCAGAGGAAGAGGGAGACCACCACTCCGATGGAAGGACCAAGTGGAGACCGATTTGCGATCCCGCGGTGTTTCCAATTGGCGCCAGTTGGCACAACGAAGAAACGACTGGCGAGCTATGTTGGACGGTCAAAATCGCCCAGGCGGTCGAATGACCATTTAAAGAAGAAGAATCATGGGGCTGCTGCTGTGGAGGATCGCCTGGCCGGCGCATAGACATGGACGGGTGGGTAAGTATGTATTAGCGCTGCCTGAAATTCTGTATCGTTTAGGTAGCAGCGCAATTCACTTAAAAAAAGAAAAAAATGTGTTCACACGCTGTAGCGGCCGGCACATGCTTTGAGACACATTTTGTATGTATACGCATATATATATATATATTTTCATGCAATATCAATGGTTTTTTCTTTTTATTTTCAGGTGGTCAACCTTGGTGCAATAGAAACGCAAATTTCTATATTATGCTACATATAAAAAGAAATTTGCCTGTTTGCATAGTTGCAGAATTTAAACTTGCAAAAATCAATATGTTTGTGCACATATTTATTTGGATACTTGTTAATTGTGTTTCTAATTGCCATTGTTTTCACTTGGATTTTCATTAATTTTATGGCGCTCAACTCGAACCGTTTAATGCGCAAATACAAAAGCGTGAAATGGCGCTATTCTTCGATAAAGCTGCCTATTCATTTACTGGTCTAGAGAAAGTCGATTCGGTGCCTGTGTCATTTTCAATTGATATTTGTATAATCTCATTGGATGGCGGAAAATATGCAGCTTCTTTGCATAAGAATAAAAATGGTGAACAACACTACGATATACAATACCGTGAATGAAAGCTACATCGAGGTATACACCACAGCCATGCCCAATGCAATTGCCATGGATTGTAAAACATTGGGAGCTAAAGGTTTCATCGCATTGGCACTTAATCTCACTGAACCAATTGCGAATAGGCGCGAAGGCTTACCAATCTACCAACTCAGCGCCGATGATCGTCTCCGTGCTGTGCAATTTTTTTTTTCTTTTTTTTTTCATTCAACCTTACATTTATATTCAATTTATTTGCGTACAACAGCTAATGATTTACTTATGTTACAAACATTCCAAAGCAACAACAGTGGCATAGTATCATCCCATCAACGTTGGCCCTACCAACCCTCGGGTACAACCTTTACACTGCTGGGACGTATACCATGCAGTAAACCGAGTCATGCCGAACCATTTGCCATCAATTATGAATATTATGTCGCTTTAGCAAATTATCCTGGTGCAAATGGTCGTACAAGAACTTCTTCGGAAATATATAAATTTTTGCATTTTCAACGTACTTATGGTGCAGTGGTTACTTTTTTGTACCGTTGGATGAGTTGAAACGACGGCATTTTCTTGTGCTTGGTAATTCAGTGAGTCGTAGAAAAGTTGGAAGCATAGATGCAAATGAAGCTGATTCTATATTTTATGTTTATGATAAGGGGCAATTTGTGCCTTATCAGAATTTATCTTTATATGCCGTGGAACAATTTTTGCCTGTGTAGAGTACGGATGCTTAATACAAAAATTTATAACCTAAATGACTGGAAATTAGAACCGTCCAGTGTACAGTTCACCGAGGGTGCTTTGGGTTAAGGCGTGTCAAAAATGCGAATTTATCAAGAGAACGGCAAATATATTTAGTGATCGCCAATGAGAAAATGACCGAAAACGATACAAATATTTTCTTGCCGATCTTCAAACAAGATGAAGATGCGAATGCATTGCGTCAACAGATAATTGACTGGACTAAAGCCCAAACAGAACGTTTAATACAAATCGATATCAATAAGTTGAAAACTGATGGAGAGCAAAGACTATCTGGGTAGGATGTGGAACTTTATCTCAAATCAACTGAATACAAAAGTCAGGACGATTTTCCGACGGCAAATGATAGTGTTAAGAATGACGCATCGGATGATATTGAAATACAAGGATTTGACTTCAAAATACTCCGACAACGCTTTGCTAGTTTATCCCTATCTTTAGATCAATTGCACTATAATCTTTCAAAAGGGAATGAAGAAACTTCTCGATTAAAAGCATGGGAATTTTAACACCTTGGATTTCACGCAGCCGCCGCTATACCTGAAGTACAAAGTGAAGAAGCGTTACAGATTCTTCAGTTTATCGCTCATAATTTCCCGATGCAAGGGCGCAACCTTCTTAGTCATAGAATGTCCGATGCATTGTGCTCGGAAATTAAACATAATACGAGTATCGACGTATTTGGACGTAGCCTGAACATTATTCCTACGGGTGGATCCTTATTGGTTAATGGTTTATTTTTTGACTCTGATACAATGGATCTTGGGGCTTTAGTTGAAGATTCACGTACGGAAACCCACGTCCTTGAAAGCTTATAAGTAAAAGTAATATACGAGGTGCTCTTGCACCGTACATTTTTGAATTGCTCGGAAATTAGTCATTTGGTGATTACTTTAAAAATCATTTCCATTACCAATAGATCAATGGGTTCTAAACGAAGCCTTTTTGGATGGTGCCAGAGGGTAATTGGTTTTTTTTTTCTCTTCGACGATTGCATTTTGGTATCGTCTCCATCGTTATATGAGTATCTAATTTTGTTGGATATATAGATGTCTCCCCCCTAGCAAATATTAATGTTTGTCCTACTTTCAGTTATGTGGCAATTGCGGTGCGGGGTGGATGGTGGTGGTGATTGGCAAGATTTCAGCGCGCCTCTAGGCCATATGGGATTACAGCTAAAGGCGAGGTACACCGCGGAAAGAGGGTGAGTGATAATGTTCTTTTCCCTATGTGTATTTTCAGAAACAAACCTATGTGTATGTATACCCAATAAGCATTTCTGTAAATGTATCCAAATAATTTACAATAAACATGCTACCGCTATGTAAGCCTTTTCGGTTATATTTCGAGACTCATCTTTTTGAAAAGGTTGTTTGACGTTTACTTTGCTTGTTGGGTATAATATTTTATATGAGAAATCAATATATGTATGATGTGGTTATGTATACGAGGGTGGAACCATCTGCTGCCAACTTCTCGTGGCAGATGGATAGATTTTCAGTGCCAGATTGGTTTGCCTTTCTGCGATAGGTTTGATTTGGCCGCATTATCGAGTGCATTTGATTTTTTGTGCCAGAATGGTTCGCCCTTTTGCGTTAGGCTTTCTGGTGTCCTCATTAAGAGTAGCGAGTAGAGGGTGGAAGTTTTGGGAATAGGGGCTTAGAAAGGTTTGGATGAAATGGAGGGGATGGTTGGGATGAGGCAGCGAGCCTTTCGCAATCCATCCCCTCCGTTGGGAGCAGAATCAGCTTAACCAACGGTCTTCTGATCTGTCCCTTCTCGGTCATGAGGTCCACTACACGCACTCGGTTATCTTCGCCGGGGTATACGTTGGTAACTCGACCGAGTCTCCATTCGTTTGAAGATAAGTTGTCGTCCTTTATGACAACGAGATCCCCCACCCTAAGAAATATAATACTTCCACTTCACGGGTTTTTGAAGTTCGGATAAGTATTCAACTTTCCATCGCCTGCAGAAGATTTTATGAAGTGCCTTAAGCTTCTGCAACTATTGATAATGGAGGCAGGGCTCTCATTCACCTCTGGTTCTGGTGGATCCATGAGATGACTTCCAGTTAGGAAGTGCCCAGGGGTCAATGGATCCAGGTCCGCGAGCTCATTTCAGGCTGGACTCAGTGGCCGCGAATTGAGGCATGCCTCAATCCGGCACAATAGCGTATGAAATTCCTCATGCGTGAATTTTAAAGGCGAGGCTATCTTTTTGAAGTGGCATTTGAAGCTCTTCACTCTCACCTCCTAGAGTCCCCCCATATGTGGAGTCCCGGCCGGAATAAAATGCCATGCCATGGCTTGATGGCTGTATTTGGATATGGTTTTATCTCGGGCTTCCGAGATAAATGCCATGAATTCCGATCCTAAAGATCGTGAAGCTCCGACAAAGTTAGTACCATTATCGGAGTAAATATTTCTCTGGCATCCTCTTCTAGCTATAAAACTCGAAAAGGCTGATAGAAAGGATGGGGTACTGAGATCAATGGTCGCGTCCAGATGGATCGCTTTCATAGTGAAACACACAAAGAGGCAGACGTAGCCCTTTGAAAGTCAACATCCTCTACCGCGGTAACTTTTGATGTCGAAAGGACCGGCAAAGTCCACCCCGGTATTGGTAAACGCGCGGGTGAACGTAGTGTGTTCGCAAGGAAGGGTACAAATATGTTGGATCAGCGTCCGTTTTTTATAGATGGTGCAGACTTTGCAGTTATAAATGGTGGCCCTAATCATGTTCTTGACATTCACAATCTAGTATTGGGTGCCGATAAGACGGAGCATGAGTTGGTTTTCCCCATGAAGGGAGATTTGATGTACCATTTGTACAGTCAAACGCGTTAACCTACAATTATAAGGTAGTATGATTGGGTGGCGTTCGTTATAGGCGAGGTCTTGAGACGCTCCAAAATTATCCCCTGTCCTAATAATGTCGTCGTTGTCGATGAACGGGTTGAATGGCAAGATCTCGCTTTTCCTATCGATTACCTGTACCTTCTTCAAATTTACATATTCCTTATCATAATATTGCTTTTGATACAGTTTAATCAAGAGCTGAGTCGTAGTCTTGATCTCATCGGATGAGATTAGGCACGATTTTTCTTGAAAGGAAGCTTTTGTTTTGGGATGAGTTCTTCGAAAGAATCTCATAATGCATGATAGTACCCTCAAAGCCCTCGGTAAATTCGAAAACCGGTCGAGAATCTCGATTTCTTGTTGCTTTGATAATGCGTAGGTCTGCACTCTCTTTTCCTCCACGGAAGTAGTATACTCGTTCTCTTGTACTGGTCATTGCAAATTGTCTTCTTGCAGCCAAGAAGGTCCCTGCCACCACAAAGAATTGTTGACCAAATCTGAAGCCGGTAGTCCTCTGCTTCCTAAGTCTGCTGGATTCGATTCGGAGTTGACATGAAGCCAGTTCTTATTACCGACCAGATTGACGATCTTTGTTATCCTGTGTGCGAGGAATGTTGACCAGGAACAAGGTGGTTTCCTTCTTTCCGATTTTGCCATGTAGTTGAGAATTTCCTCAGAATTCGATGTCCGTAGTGGGAAGCCAGTGGAGTGTAAGACTTGGCCAATCTCATTTCTCGCATTAATGGTCGATGCGAGTGTGTGGCCCCTCGCTAGTACGTCATCTACATACATGCCTTCCCTTAGTATGCTAGATACTGTAGGGTAAGAACTTTCTACATCATCTGCTTATTGCGTAAGGGGTTTAATTGCTAAATAAGGGCGCAATTGACCCTGAAAGTTACCGTTTTCAGCTAGTAAAGGCTGAGGCGATGTTCGGTTAACAATCCTTTAGAGTTTGACGTGATCTTCGCTCATCCGAACTTGCCTATAAATTTTTCGATGTCACTATTTGAAAACGAAACGATTTAGTCTCCACCGAAGTATAAATACTGGTAGGTTTGACTGAAGTACTGGGCCTGGCAGGAGAATGTCGTTCAAACTTGTGCCATTTGACGTTGGACTCGACGCATTGAAAACGACGCATACCTTAGTGGTGGTACTCTCCACCTTTACTACGGCGTGATGAGGTAAAAAGTAGTTCTCCGCCGAATCAGCTGGTGCCATGGTATTAACTTTTCTCATATTCAGACAGGACCCTCATATATTCGATGCCTAATTCCCGGGTCTTTGCTAGCCGCGTCCCATTTCTAAAAAATTGTGAACACTCCCGCCTAAGAACCCTCCTATGTTTATCTTATCTGGGTATTCCTGTCTGAATGGAAGAGACACCACATATCTCTCATCCTCTCTACGACTCGTAGTTTTCCTATACAGGTCTTCGCAGTACTTATCATTTGCGATTGGACTCTTGTTTCTACGAAGATTTTCCAACTGTTTGTCTAAAGCTATTTCGTTGTAAAAGGACAGTATATTTCTGGTTGGATTCGGTGCTTCTATACGCCTGGTTAATATCCAACCGAACACGGTTTGTTGGGCCAGAAGTGTACTAAGTACATTCTTTTTCAGCCCACTCAATATAATTTGCGGATATACGTCTCCGGCAAATATGATATCAACTTCCTCGTTGATGTAAAATCGCTTGTGTGCCAAAAGGAAATCTTGGAAAGCCTGCATAGCCGTAGCGTGGATGTGGCAAAAATGCAGATTCTCAGTTAGTTTGGCTAGAATTAGAACTGAAGTTGTTAAGCTGAAGCAAGGATCCACTGGTGAAAGGAGTTCAATATTGGATGCCTCCTTGACTTGAGCCGACACGGCATTAGTGATGCCCGAAACTTGAGCATGCGTCCTTTTTGCCGGTAAATTGATTCTGCGTTTTAGTCGTTCTGTCATAAACGAGCACTCTGATCCAAAATCAGTCAGTGCTCTTGCTGGGAAGTCTGTACCAATATGATGAATGGTGACTCGAGGCCGAACTTAATTTTTCAACCTCCCGTCTCTCTATGCTCTTTTACATTTCTGTTCGACCGAAACTATACCAGAGGTTTCTAGCTTATATGAGTTTAACAACTCATCATAGACCGTCCTGATTTTTCTCCACATTGACTTCACGTCCTCTTGTTGAAGCCCAAGAGTGTGCTTGCTGTGGACTGAATCTTCTAGTTCAATGTAGTCTGATTCGAATTCAGCTATCGAATCAGCTAGTCTAATGAAACTTTCCATATTTGGACTGAGAGGATATTTGTAGGTATCAAACAAAAGCAGAATTATTAGCTGAAGGTACAATAGAAATGCCCAATGGAAAAGGTAAAGGAAGTAATTTCACCCAGGAAAATCAAAAAAACTCAACTAAATAAAATTTTCAAAGTTAACAAAGTTTATATTAATTGTTGTATTTATTTATTTATTCGCAGACTTGGCAGATTTGTCTGACTATTTTGTTTATAACACAATCAAAAATTGCAATGCTCTGTGGCTTACTTGCCACCCACACGTATATAAGGGGATATGTTAAATATGTATATATGTGTTGCCGCAACAAAAAATGCACAAACCACAGATAAAGTGCGCGGTGTATCAAAACGAGCGAATAAGTGAATATTAAATGAAAAATTGAGCTAAAACTTTGTGAATTTAACAACAAAAGCCTTCGAATTTAATTGTGCGCATTTGTTACTAAAAAAAGTGGAAAAACAAAACTAAATACCGAAAGGCAAAAGTGCAAAAGTGAGGTTATGTTGCCTCTTGCTATTGAAAAAGTTTAATTATAGATAAAAAATTGTATTTAATTAATTGAAAGAAAACGCAGTTTACTGAACAAAAATTCACTATTATTTTCACTTAACGCACTTATGTTTTGATTACACTCGCGGCACTTTTTACTTTGAACAATTGCGGCACTTTTAACCAAATTATTTGCAACAACAACAAAAAATAAGTGGCAAGAAATACACAACTTACATGCTTTGATGTGGTGCTTGTCAAAATGTGTTGATTGTGGTATGTGGCAGAGTGTATTGTTGGCAAAGTGTGCTAGTTGCGTGTTGTTGATACTTTGTGGCAGAGAATGTTGTTTGTGTGTATGGTTGATCCTCTTTAGCAGCGTTGAAAATTATTGAGTTTATTCCAATCGTGTGGGGATTGTGGTACTTTGACTGTTATGGATCGATCCAAGTTGTTTATAATGTAGTTGTTGTGGACTGTATTTTGGCTGGTTCCTCTGTACGGGGAGACGGACCACTTCTGTTATGAGTTTTGCGGGGTAAATTAATTTATTTGTATGTTAATAGCTTCACTACCCCTGCAATCAAACCTTCTAGTTGTATACTAGTTTAATACTAGTTCGCACAGACAGGCCAACCACTCGAAGTTCTGTCTTATTTCCATATTAGCAACTATACAGATTTAACATGGCGGTGGCCTACGAAATATCAATTGCCAACCTCTGCATCAGCATCATGCAGTTAACATAATCGTCAGTATATACCCCATTATCATACCAGTTGCCATACTAGTCAGCATATGTTTTAGTATCATACCAGTTACCAAACCACTTCATAGTAGGTTGGTTAGTTCAATTGAAATATACACGAAAATTGCAAAATTTAATTACAAATAACTTTATTTAAAATTCAGTCGCAAGATATAAAATATGTGCCTGTCACAATATATAGTACTTCACTATATTAAAAAATTTAATCAAGTTCTTAGTAAATAAATAATTTTTAGAAGTAATATTTTTAAACACCTTGTTATCGGTGTCCCTGCTCGCCATTTTCGTTGTTGCAGCGTCATAAGGATTCCGTTGGAGATTCACGGTTATTTTATTTTTGAAAACTCCATTTTCCCAATAACAATTAGTGAACCCTGAAAAATAACAACAATTCAATATATTTGTATGCATTTGTTAGAAACTTTTTCTTCAGAAAAAGGTTACTTTGATTATTCCAAAAAGATATGTTATTTACTTACACAATTGCTTTGGCAAGTGATCGTTTCGTTTTAACTTTTCATAGTACTATTTAAAGCACGAAATTCTCAAAAGAAGGGGGATTTTACTATTAAAACTATATTTCATTTAATTAATCTTTAAAAACTCAGAACATAAGTTGAACAGAAAATACAAAGTTTAAATTTTTGTAAAAAGGGTTTGTTGAGCTCAAATGCACTCTTTATCTAATTGTCGTTTATGTCCACAGTTCCGAGATCGAAATATCGACAAATAAAATTAGAAATACAAGAAACATTTAATATTGTATTTCAATTAAAAAAAGGCCTTGAGCTCAACAAACACTTTTTACAAAAATTGAAATAATTGAAGGCCAATAAAAATTTAATATATCGTTGGCAGAACGATTGCTGGCCGAATACTGAACTATTTTTTTCTTCGCTCGTGTATGTACATATGTATCTATCTACAGTTTTGGAGGTGGTTGCTGCTTATGATAGTGGAAACGTTGCAGTCGCTCAGACTGGCATGAATAAGCCCACGAAATTCTAGTTAATGAACTAGAATGTTTACCTACTAGTTTGGCCGTTCACTGCAGGGACCAAACACTGCTAACCACATGTTTTCAAAATACCAATACGTGCACATTTTATGTTTGAAATAGACAGACGGACATGGCTAAATCAACTCAGCTGATCGTTCTGATTATTTCCGTATCCTTATTGATGGGCCCATCTCTTCTTCTCATACTTACAAACATTACGCAAACGTCAAGCTGTGTAGTTCTGTTTAAATTTTTCTCAGTTATTATATTTAATAAATTAATAATATCTTTGATATTTTAAAGTTATAATTAAAGTGGATAGAGTTAAATACTTAATGTGCTTCACTACTTGGTGTGAAAAGTGTTAAAAAGTTTCAATAGTTATTCATTATTATAAATTCATTTCGTTGAATTTGTGTGTGCCGAGCTTTTGCATATTTTATTTGTTGCTATTGATAGGCTTTATTTCATATTGCAATTGTTGTTGTGCTCTGACTTGGTTTTCTTATTTCTTTTTCGTTACAGCTGTTTTGCGTGGTTTTTAAACGTCAGATAAAGTGTGTTTAAAACTGTGCGCTCAGTACTGTGTCACTTAAACTGTCAGGGTTGTTTTTTCTTTAATCCGCTAAATTTTTTCTAACTTATAATTTTTCTTATAAATTTATATTAGTATTTATACGAAAATGTCGTCCATGATAGCAAACTGCCAGGTAAAAAGCGAGTCCGAACGCTTTGTGGCATGCTGGTTGTGTGATGGACTTGTCCACGCCAAGTGCACTGGGTTAACCGGTAGAATAGCTGACCTGCTTAACGAAGGAAAAGGCCTGCGCTGGTCTTGTTCCAAATGCCGGTCGGCGGAAGTTGATCTCTGTAAAATCTTTAGGCATATCAGAAACGGTTTTTCTGAAATAAGCAAAGATTTTTCATTGCTGACCGAAAAATTCAAAAAATATGAAAATATTTTCAAAACCTTGGAAACTTTGGAGAATTCGCCTCATTTGGAATGCCCTGATAATCGCGAAAACAAGCGTAGGCGTACGGATGATCGGCCTACTACCTCAACAGTGCCGAACTTGCCTCAACCCCTTGAACTTATCGATTTGGCTTCTCTAATTCCTAGTACGGTTGTCCGAGCAACGTCGAAGAACGCCCCTTCAAAAACGTCCACTAGGAAAAACCCGGAACCTCCAACTATTGCAATGGAGTCTGAACCAATCGTTGGTAAGCTGGTTGTGGTTCCTCGCAAAAAATCTATTTTTGTGTCTAGGTTCCATCCAGACAGTACCGTGGATGATTTGATGTACCATATTTCTTCTAAAGTTAAAGATCAAAGCGTAACTGTTAGAAAATTTAATTTCACATATCAAAGAAGTATGTCTTCGTTTAAGATTGATGTATCTGGGAAAGATTTCGATACTCTTTTGGACAGCTTTTTTTGGCCTCCCGGGGCTCTTGTGCGGGAGTTTGAATACAGACCGAATAGGAATGTTCAAAATGTAGCGAAAATTTCTCGTAATAACGTTGAGTCAAAAAACTGAGCACTAAGTCCGTGAATATCTTTTATCAAAATGTCAGAGGTTTAAATACCAAATTAACTGATCTCTTTTTGAAATCTATCAAGTATATAGAAATGATCGCTTGAACAGAGTCGGGGGTGGTGTTCTACTTGCCGTTCATTCCTCCATCCCTTCAGAAGAGGTTAATATTCCTAACATCGATTTCATTGAGTTCAAATGCATCCGCCCTCAACTAGAGAACGTCTCTGTGTACTTATATGTTTGCTACATCCGTCCAGCATCAGATTTTTCAGTCTACATGCAACATGTCTCTCTGCTCAAAACTGTTAACTTTATGACTAAAGCTTCAGATTCAATTATTGTTTTGGGTGATTTTAACTTACCTCATATATCGTGGAACATATCTGATGGTAACATTATTCCAAATCCGTCCAAACTGGGGTACAATGACTTTTTAGATGGAATTTCCGATCTTTGCCTTAATCAAATAAATGTTACCGCTAACAAGTTTGGGAAAGTCTTAGATTTAGTGTATGTTAATGATATAAACAAATTTTCTGTAAATCGTTGTGATCCGTGGGTTTTACCAGAAGACCTTTACCATCCTTCTATGGAAGTAGTCTACGAAACCATAAGTAATGGCAAAGGCACTCAATGCTACTCATGTAGTAGCTTTGATTTTAACTTTTCCAAAGCAAACTACAAGAAATTAAATAAAGAACTGACTAAATTAACTTGGCCTGAATTTGGTTGTGATATCGATCTAAACGTCTCACATTTCAATCAAACTATTTACTGCCTATTTGAGAAGTTTATTCCCAAACGTAAATTAACTTATGATCATCCTACGCAAGCTTGGTTTACTAAAGAGCTTAAGGCTCTTAAAAATAGGAAAACGCATTCATTTAATTTATATAAGAAATCTGGATTAAATAAACATTACTTACTGTATTCCAGTCTACATCAGAAGTACATAGATTTAAATAAAAAGTGCTATAAAGCTTATATCTCTAAAACCAAAATTAAACAAACATTATTCTCTATCCAAAGTCATTTTATGGTTTCGTAAATTCTAAACGTAAAGTATCAGGGTTTCCCTCAGCCATGAAATATCAAGACATTATATCTAGCGATAATCAATATATCGCCAATTTTTTTGCTCAATTTTTCACTTCTAACTATTCTGCTGTCACCAATTCAAACTTTCAAAACTATCCTTATAAGCTACACGGGACAAATTCAATTAATTCACCAATTATATGCGCCAAAGATGTTCTAATTTACCTTAAAACCTTAAAAGAATCTGTTAAATACGGTCCTGATAGGATTCCTACATGTTTCTTGAAAAAGTGTGCGAACCATATTTACCAACCCCTTACCAATTTGTTCAATCTATCACTAAAGTGTGGTGTTTTTTCAACTGTGTGGAAAGAATCGTTTCTTCTACCGCTGCATAAAAGCGGGAGTAGGTCTTCTATAGAGAACTATCGTGGCATCGCAAAGCTTTCTGCCATCCCAAAATTGTTTGAAGCTATTGTTACAAATCAACTTACGGGTCCGATCTCTACTTTGATAGCTGACTGCCAACACGGGTTCAGTAAGGGAAAGTCCACAGTTACGAATTTACTAGAGTTTACCAGTCATGTGCCTTTAGAAAAAATCTGCACACCGACGTTATTTATACGGATTTCAGCAAAGCTTTTGACAAAGTGTGCCACTCATTACTTATTCATAAACTCGATCAGTTGGGCTTCCAGCGGGGTCTCAATTGCTGGATCTCTTCTTACCTTAGTGACATGACACAAAGAGTAATGTTTAAAAATTTAGTATCCGATGTCATTTATGTCTCTTCGGGGGTTCCTCAAGGAAGCCATCTTGGCCCGATTCTGTTCTTGTTGTTTATATATGATATATCTACAATAATAAAATTTTCAAAAATGTTAATGTATGCCGACGACGTAAAGCTTTTCATGTCATTCGCGTCATTTGAAGATAGAAATAAGCTACAATCAGATCTAGATGCACTAGTTACTTGGTGCGATTTAAATTATATGCCACTTAACCTTAAAAAATGTAAACACATGGGTTTTTCGCGTGGAATTTCTCAGCCGGCTTACTATACAATTAAAAATTATAGTCTTGAGCAAGTGTATGATTTTGTTGACCTGGGGGTTACTATGGACTATAAACTCAGTTTCCACCGCCATATTAACACAACAGTCAATAAGGCTAGAGGTGTCCTAGCATTCGTTAAACGATGGTCTAAAGAATTTAGCGACCCTTATGTAACTAAAGCCCTCTTCACTACATTAGTCAGACCGATACTTGAATATGGTTCTATAATTTGGAACCCGCTTTACCAGGTTCATGTAGATCGCCTTGAATCAGTTCAAAAACAATTTTTACTATTTGCCTTAAGAGATTTTCATTGGGATCCCTCGTACAATCTGCCACCCTATACGAATCGTTTAAAACATTAATCTACACACACTTTCTAATCGGAGGGAAATGCTTGGAATAATTTTTATGATTAAATTGCTAAATGGTTCACTATCCAGCCCATTTCTTCTAAGTGAAGTGAACTTCAATGTACCGTCTCGTCCTTCAAGGCATTTTAAACCTCTAGTCTTAAAACAGTGCCGAACCAATTTTCAGTTAAATGAACCTTTTCGCTGTTTGTGTCAAGATTATAACTCTCTTTCTGGTAGATTTGATATTTCAGACTCGCTTTTCAGCATAAAAAAATCAATTCTTTCTATCCTAAATTCATAGCTACTAATTGTTTTTTATTCTTTGACTTCTATTTTAACTTTTAACAATAACTTTATTCTGTTAACTAGTTATTTCTTAATGTATAATCTATCCTATATCTACTTTACTTAGCTGATGAGGTTTTCTCTGTAGCTGAGCAGTTTTAGATATCGACGATTAACAAACCAAAGCCTTTCAACGACTCGGCACGAACGAATAATCCGCGCGTTATGCGGATGCGCCCCTCGCGCCGGTTGGGCGGGATATGGTGGGTAATCCGTTAGGAATTATTATTATTATTATTATTATTATTTCATGTTCATGAAAGGTATGAAAATCAAAAAAGATATATAACTTCGCTATTGCAGTGGTCTATTAATACGTGCCCAGATATTTTGTTTGTGTGTTATCCGACTTCCATAATTTTTGGCAGGATTATACCACGTACTTTTGAGAAGCAGCTGACAAATTTTCATTGAAGCTACAAGCAATCGTCTTTGAAAATAGCAGAATTTTTGTGCTAAAAAGTGGTCGGCGCCTTCTTCCCCAAAATCGATAAAATTTTTTTTGCAGTCGAGTTTTGCTTAAAAAGCTTATTATGTGTGACAGATCTTATATTTACGAGTATAGCTTGCAAAGTTGTAGAAATATCGCTTTTTAAATTTACCAAACAAATTTTTCAGAACTATGTTAAAAAACTGGGAGTGACCGTTGACCGATTTCACCCATTTTTACAACAAACATTTACCTTTATCTCTTCAATCCCGCATCGAAATAACGCTAGAAAAATACTTTTTTATGACTTATCTTTAATAACTGGTGTCTAAAGAGTTTATTTAAAAAAAAATATTTTTTATTTTTTTTTTAATACTAAAAAAAAGTTTTTCGAAATTTTTGATTTTTAATATAACTGCAAAATAAAAAAAAGTATTCTTATGTAATTCAAATAAAAAGCTAATTCAAGGTTTTTTCGTTAAAAATAAATAAATATATATTAAATAAAGTAAGGAAAGGGCTGCCTTCGACTGTGCCGAAGACTTGATACCTTTCATGAATACCCATCACGGTTTTAAGTGTCCGATCCCTACTCACAATTAGTGAAAACTCTTCAAAACTGTTAATTTAAAGATACATAGCCCAAACCCCATTTATCGGAACAATCGCTTGTATAGGAGCTATATGTTATGTTGGTCCGATCTCGGTGATTTTCACTACACACATTACAAATATAATAAGTACCAAACCTGCAGAGCTTTACGGTCCTAACGTTTTAACTGCAAAATTTATAGCCCAAACCCCATTTATCGCAACTATCGATTGTATGGGAGCTATGCGTTGTATTGCTCTGATCTTGCTGATTCCGACAAATGATTAATCGCATGCAAAATGGCGGCTCCATACCAAATTTCATCAAGATATCTCAAAAACTGAGGGACTAGTTTGCGTACAAACAGACACACGGGCATACGGACATGGCTAAATCGACTCAGCTTATCGCCCTGATCATTTCGGTATACCACTAGAAAAAAATCCACTATAAAAGGGACGGGAATACGCCCATTTTCGAAAAATTTTATTTTTCGACTTTCTTCGTTCACGGACACTTGAAATTGAAATAGAAATGATATAAAGCTATTTTACTCAAAGTTATTGCCTATTAGATATATCTATGATCCTTTTAAAAATCTTTCGTATAAAAGTGGGAGTGGACCTTAACCGAAGTCGCCCTTTTTTTTCCGGAACATTCCTTGTATGAATATATATATTTGTGCAGAATTTCGTTTCGATATCTTTATATCGTAAAATTTACGCAAGTTATCATGTTAACAGACGGACGTACGGACATGGCTTAATCAATTTCTTTTTTCCTCCTGAACATTTTGATATACTCGTACATAAGTTAATATCTCTCTCGATCCGTTTATGCCGTTACATACCACCGTTAGGCGACTAAAGTTAATATACCTTGTGTGCGTACTAGGTATAAAAATTATTATTCTTGGCCTTGAGCTCATTTATAGTCATGGAAAAAACACTGTAATTTGAATGGAAATTTTAAAATCCTAGGAAAACTCCACGGGAATTATCTGAAATTTTTCTTTAAAAATAAAATGAATAATTATAACACTAATAATTTCATAAATTTATTATTCGTTGCTTCTAACTCATTGTAAGATTGCAATCCTCTAAAATGTGGGGGCCGACAAAAAAAAACTATTAATTTAAATTTAAGGTATCGAATATATGCATACATACATATGTACATACATATATTAAATAGTATTCCCGATTTGTTGTTTCTTTCCAGCATGTCAAGCCAGGGTTGAAACCCACACAACCCTTTTACATTATTGGATACTCATTGGGCTCATTAATTGCTATACAATTAGCAGCAATGCTAGAGAAAATCGGATACCATGGACAGCTTCTGCTCATTGATGAGGCTCCACATTTCTTAAAAAAATTCACTCTTGCTCATCTCGGAGATGATTTCACCGATAACAACTTATATGATTTACTTCTTTCCAGTATTGTTAAACAAATATTTCCTGAAAAATCGCAGGAATCAGTACTTTTGGAGTTTAAACATCTTGAAATGCTTTCCCATAAAACTATGAGGTTTATGGAGTATGTAAGCAAGCAAGTTTTATATAGTAAAGAATATGCAAAACAAATTGTTCATGCGATGTTTCGCCGCATTCGTATGGCTGTAGATTATGATTTGGATAATATTGATGAACTTACAACCCCCATACACGGCCACCTCGGGAACTAACGGTGGCCTTACCACAGCAAGGGGCGCTGCTGTGGCGGACGGCTCTATTCCCCTTTTTAAATACTACGAACAAGATAAATAACACCAACAATAACAACAACCCCAATAGCAACAACAAGGACAACGGCAACACTGATCACCACCCTCGAGCTAATACGGACAGGGTGGATAGGACGAACACGACGGCTGGGGGCCAGCATGGGTCGAATTCTACTCAGTTGACTCATCACAATAACAGAGACGGATAAAGGATGCCTACGGTTCGACGGGGGGCTACAAGGCGAACCAGTAGAGCGGAACGGCCGGACGAGAACAGGGAACTGCAAGCAGCCACTGGAAGTGAGACAGCCCATACGGGTGATAAAACGTCGAGCGGCAGAGGGATGTCGAATCCGACTCCCAAGGGTGACCCTAACCCCGTACGGGTTTCGTTAGCTGGTGAGGTCAGCGGGTGCCAAGGTTCCTCCGCAGGGCGTAATAGCGCGGGTACCAGCAAGAGATGAGGTAGCTAGTACCAGCAAGCGACTATCTCCCAGAGTAGGGCCTTCGAAACAGAAGAGGGGGAGAAAAAAGCGGGCGACACCAAAGAGAAAAGCCCACTGTGATGAGCGCTTAGCGACGAAGACCCTGGAGCACTTTGGCAACGAGGGTGCTTCTCCGTTAAACGAAAAGCATGCTCGTACGATAGAGCGCTGGCACAGTTCCGGAGTCGAAGAGCTCCGCGGGGGCGCCTGCTAAAGATGGCGTTAGGAAGAGGCAAAGGTCTTTGGAGGGGGAAGCCTCTTTGAATAAAACGGCCAGGCGGGTGAGGAGCAGCAATCGTTAAAGGTATTAGCTCCGTCACCCTCGGCATCCTTGATAGAAACAGGGAGGATGGGGCCATAACGAGAAAGGAGTGGTTATGGCTGGCATCCACAATCTCTGTGGTGTTTCTGGATGCGGTTAGGGAGCAATGCTGGATGGTATCATGGCTTCAGGCTGGTGGTGTGCGCATATCAGTGATCGGAAAGCATTCCGGAAGGATGATCTCCCTTGTTGGGGAGGTTTTGAGTGGCGCGACTCGAGGCCTTAGATCGGAGCGAGCTCCCTCTGCGACCTCGGGCTCGGGTGTGGTTGCATGCCGAACCCTCCCAGCCGGAGAGAATCCTCCATATGATCACCTACTGTAACGGCAACCTTCCGGTTCATAATTGGCGGGTTCTCAGGGTAGAGGATGCCGTGCGTCCACGTCGGCAAGTGCTGATATTGCTTAATGCAGAAACCCGCGGCCCTCCCGCTGCCTCAAAGGGCGTCATCGCCTATGGTGTCGAGCGGGTGGTTCTTAATATCTACCATGCTGATTCCAGAGGGGATGTCTACCCGCCCTCAGAGCAGAACCCGGAAGGGTTGCAGGTAAGAGAAACCCTGGGAGGGCTCGAAAGGGAGCCAGCAACCGTAAACATGGATGTTGACCCCTCCGTTTCATAGAGTGAAACCATTGTCGCAGGCTCGCTGTCTGCTGCGGAGTCTGTCTGCTTTTAAATACTCGTGACTGGAAATCCACGGTGGGAAGCGAAAACCTCCTTGGTGGACGCAGTCACTTGGTGACCTTAGGGATTCTAGTATGAGGTTTTTAATGAAGCCAGGAGAAGCAAATCGCCCTCGGATTGGGAGCTCTACAAAATGGGGCTGAACTTGTACAAAGCAGAAATCAGGAGAACCAAACGGGCCGCCTGGCGAGCCTTCTGCGAAAATGTGGAAGGGTGTAATGAGTCTGACGGAGGTGGCCCGGAGAAGCGTGAGTAGGGTTACGCCGCAGGGGGCGTGCTTTCTCCAGTACTCTGGGTCGTGATAGTGAACGAATTGATTCACGACCTTGAAGAAAGGGGCTCCCAAGTGGTTGCCTATGACTCAGCTTTTCTTGCAGGAGGAAAATTTCTGGACACCGTGCGGGACATACTCCAGGGTTACCTGGGCATGGCAACTCGGTGGTCCAGATCCTGCGGGTTTTCAGTCAACCCTGGTAAAACAAAGCTAGTCTTGTTTACTAGAAGATACCAGGTACCTCACTTCAGAGCTTCTTCGATAGAGGGGGTATCGCTGGAACTGTCTGACAGGGTCAAGTATCTCGGTATTATACTCGATAGCAAACTATCATAAAAGTTTAATGTTGACGAAATAGCTAAGAATGTGTCTGTTGCTTTGTATTGCTGTCGTGGGGCCATTGGGAAGCGCTGGGCATCTCTCCTAGAGCGGTCCATTGGCTTTACGAAGCCGTGGTTAAGCCGATCCTTTTCTATGGGGCGGTGGTCTGGTGGAAGGCGCTAGACATGGCTTCTACAGTGAAATTGCTGTAATAGGTGCAACGAACGGCTCTGATTGGAATCAGTGGAGCCCTTCGAAAAACACCTACACTGGCTCTGAAAGTAATGCTGAACTTGCAACCGGTTGACATTGTGGGCATTATAATCGCATTCAGGGCTGCGATTAGGCTCCGTGGGGCGGGTTATAGTCCTGCGAACCGGGGGCATTTTAGTATTTTGTCCAATTTTGACTTCGTCCCTAACAAGACGGAGTACTGTGCGCCGGGCACCATAAAATTAGGCTGCTACTAAAGTTGCAGTGGATGAAATGCTACCTAGCGCCACTACTGTTAAGTAATTCAATGTTAACTCGCATAGCCAAGCGGCTATGAGGGCGCTGGGATCGGCACAGTTCGATCAAGGGTTGTCAAGGAGTGTTTGACCTCGCTGGGTGTGGCATCGATTTATTTTTCGATTAAGAATATCTGGGTGCCGGGGTACAAGGACATCCCTGGAAACTGCATGGCGGACTTCCTGGCCCGAGAGGGCACGTGCGGGTTTATGGGATTCCGTTGGCTACTTGCAGTCTGCTTCTGCACAGATGGGCCTTAGATCAGCTAAGCAAGCGCTGGGCTGAGTCAACCTCTTGTCGGGTGTCGAGGTCCTTCTGGCCAGTAATAGACCCTAAGCGGTCTGCGGAACTGTTGGGACTCTCCAAGTCACATCTATCTATGGTGATTGGAGTGTTGACTGGGAACTGCCCGATGGGGTTGCATGCAGTTTGGCTGAACATCCCAGAGAATCCCAGATGTGTCAGCTGCATGGAGGATGACGAGGTTGAAACACCAAGCCACTTCATGCTAGGAGAAGGCTCAAATACTTCGCTCGGAATGTACTTGACTATCCGGAAGATCTCTCCGGGATTGAAGTGAACCTTATCCGGAACTATATCGCTGCCACGTACCGGTTCGTGAAATAAATAGGTAACAAATCGGGTCACCGTTAGCCAACGTGGTATCACAATGGACAGTGTAAATGTCCAAGTGGGTTGCCCCTTTGGGCGACCGCCACCGTACCTAACCCCCATACTGTTAATAAGGCCTGCTGAAGTATCACTACAATGCAAAGAGATCAAAAGTAGCTTCAGGAAAAATTATTATAAAAGTCATTGAGGGAGATGACATGTCTATATTGGACAACACAATTTTGCCCCAGATAATTAATGATGCGGATCCTATTGTCCAGGACGATAAAAACTTTGAAGAATATATTCGCGAAGTAAAAGCAGTTGTTTCTGTAGTTTAGGTAATGATACTTTATTCACTTAGCATATATGTACGTAAATATTTTATTTATTTATATGTATATCCTTTTAATATATTGAATGCGTCATACTAAATTTGATTATGTTTCAAGTAATGTGACCTCTAAGAATAAATATTCTAATTGAACTTGTGTTTTTTTCATTGTTCCCCTTCATTCCATTTACACAGTGAAAAAATTGAAAGACAAATTTTTGTATCTTACCCAAGACGAACTCACTTACAGGTGATCTCATAAGAACATAAGAGCAGTGGCTTCTTCTGTCAAAATAAAAAACTTCTATGCAATCTGACAGGAGAAGCCGCCAAAGGAAAAACAAAACACATGAAGTATGTGTGTGTATACAGCAACAAATTCGCCGTAATATCACCTGGTATAAATTAGCCTTCATCTTACCGTACCAGCATCTTAAAGTTGTCGGCGAATAATAATAATAAAAGCATTGGCAATAAAGCATATGGCTCTATTTCTCAACATATTGAAATATGAAATGTTAAATAAAGCCATACAAATTTGAGAAATACGTCGCGCACTAAATAAAAAAAAAGCAGTTTTCAAAAGCTGGAAAACTTTGTGTTGAACGCTTCAGGATAGCGCTCTAATTTTACAAAACCAAGCACGGAGGTAGCTCTTTAGCTAAATATGATTATTATTAAAAAAAAAAATTTTTGGTGGAGGTTTTCGGAAGCGATTTGTGCCGAAAAATCACCAAATATTTGTTTGATTTTTTAACTCCAAACTTACATTTCTTATTATGATATGAATTTAAAATAATAATTAATAGGACTAATTTCCAATTTATTAATGGCAACTTCTTGTGTGATGTTTATCTATCAAGTGCATGAATGATATTAAATGAATAAAACACAAAAAAATACTGAAAATAATTATTAAGTACCCACTAGTAATCGACTATTTTGCGGACAACAGTCAAAGAGGCAAAATTTACTTTTTGCATACGTATTTCAAATTCATATCAAAATATAAAATGAAAATGTTGAATAAAAAACCGCGCGATAAATTCATATCATAATAAAAAATGAAAATTTGGAATTAAAAATAGATCGGTTTCTTATTTTAAATTTTTCGTCTGGGCCGCTTTTTTTTTAATAAATGTTAAATTAATAGGACTAAATATTTTAAATTCATATTATAAAGAAAAATTAAAATTTGGAACTAAAAATAATTGCCCAGTACGCTTTTACATCTAGCTCTCGTTCCCATGGCCGCTACAGCAGTTGTGTCTCAGGAAAATAATGTTTGATTTATGCAATGTCATGTCAACATAAACATCACGCCATATTGGCTTCATTTCACATTCGTTGTGGAAAAAAAGCCTTATTGTGTAATATGGCCATGTATCTCAATATGTCGGAATTTTTTATTCGCCAGGAAAATTTCCGCCAGTTCTCTTTCGAATTTCCGAAATCATCTGTGTTGCTATTTGAGGTTTTGTTTTAGCACTACATTTTGTGATCAGTGGATGAAAAATTGTGGTTTTTGATAAAAAGTTGTTAAATGAGTAGAAATAGCAGAAGAAGAAACGGAAGATTCTCTAGCACAAGAAGCTCTACATAGGTCGATATAAAGGAGGTACCACTTGAGTTGCCGGAATCATTGTGAGAGCAAACAAATTTCTTTTTAGTTTATTTTATTGATCCAAAAGTTTTGCAGATTCATCAAATACAATAGGGTAAATAAGTCCGCATATAAATATTTGTTGGATATTTTAACAACGCACATACAACAGGTCAAAAAACAGTTGGCAGTCTTGCCGGTTGTAAAGCTAAGTTCATGTTTGAGTTTTATGTTAAAGGTGAATATCAAACGGGTGTTGAAAAGGCTACAGACGTTGCCCTTGCGTAATCCACCTTCTTCAAAATTCTAGAAGAAGTTTTAGAGAAGGAATTGTGCTCGAAATGGATAGTGACAACTATTAACAGCGATGAAAGAAGGCAAGTTTCACGTTCGTTTCAATTTAAGCATGGCATTCCTAATGTCCTAGGTTGTATCGAGGGAACGCATGTCTTTATCATAGCTCCCATGACTCCTTTATTTGGGATGTTGGCGACTTGGGGGCGTTTTCCAAAAGTCAATATTTGCGTGAGCAAAGTAATAATTGGTTACCAGGTAAACATTTCAACCTTTAGCAAGCTTGTATATCTAACATATACGAGTATTTCTTTTTTCGATAAGGCGACGGCGGTTATCCTTTGGAACCATTGGCTTCTGACGCCACATCGAAACCCAGAAGAAGGCTCTACGCAAATGGTTCAAGATAGCTACACTAAGCCCCAGAAAATCAGGCAAAACAGTTAATGTGTGTTGCGCGTTGCAGAGATCTGACCGAAACAAATCCTACAGAAGAACAAACCTGGCCGCTTAGTAAAAACGCAGATGTGGTGTCTTTAACATCTCCACAGTACTTGGCTGCATTATGAAATATATACAATAGAATAGTGTTGGAAAACACAAGTAAAAATCGAAAACCAAATTACCCAAGATAGTGCCTGTTGCGTACACACCGCTGCTTATCACAATATGTCCAAAAATACACGGTGTACAAAAAGTTCGAATACAAACTTTGTAACTTATTTAAAACACCAATCAAGTAAGCTTTGATTTCATTTTTTGTTCTAAATCAAGTATCGTTCCTATAACTCTTCAACCACGACAGACTCAAATCGGTAATAGTGGTATTATAGTTATTGTCTAAGATGGAGTCCAAGCGCCAGCTAATTGGCAATGCGTTTTTACAAGGCAGAAGACCGCGCGCTATATTTAAAGACTCTAAATGTGGGTTTCAAGCGTGATTTTGTTTATGAAACTATAAAGCGGCACAATGAAACTTCGTCGGTTAAAAATAGACCAAGAAACGGAAGACCGCGAACGGTGCGCAACAGTGGTAACATAAAGGTGGTGAGGGAAAAAATTCGGAGAAACAATTGCCGGTCAGTTAGAAAAATTGCTGCGAAATTGAATATAAGCAAATCTTCAACACATTTAACATGGAATAAGTATCTTGGTCTAAAAGCGTATAAGAAACAAAAAATTCACGGTGTTTCTACATCATCGAAAGAAAAGAGAGCCAAACTTGTATCTGATATTCTTGCATGGTACGGCGGTGACAAATTCGTATTTTCCGATAAAAAATTGTTCGTTCTACAACAATCTTTTAACTCGCAAAATTATCGAGTATGGTCAGTGCCTCTAGAAAATGTCCCTGAAAAGGAAATGTATGTGGCCAGATTTCAAAGCGCTTCTTCCGTCATAGTGTTGGCCGGATTCTGCAAAAGAGGAAAGCTTCCCCTAGTTTTCTTCAAAAAGGGGGTTAAAGTTAAAGCCGGCTGCCACAAACAACACGTCTTACAGGCAGTACTACCCAGCTGTCGCGGTTTATTCGGTGATGATTATTACTGCTTTCAACAATATGGAGCGCCTCCACATACCGCAAACTTCGTGCAACAATAGTGCCAGGAGAATTTGGCCGACTTTTTGCATAAGGACGAAGGGCCACCTAGCAGTCCTGATCTCAATCCATTGGATTTTTTTGCATGGGCTACATGACGTGGAAGCTTAGCGGTTATCAAATAAAAAAATTTTTAACTTTTCGTACGGTATTACTCAAAGTATGAGACGAAATGCCGATGGATATGGTTCGTGCCGCTCGTTTCTCTTTCGAAAAGCGATTAAGCTTGGTTCAGTTATTCAAAGGAGGTGTTATTAATAAAAACCTACTATAAATATCAATTGATGCCACATAAATTCTTTGAAATAAAAATTGATAATGGTTTAGTATACCTTTTGCTTTTAAAGGACTTTAGCTTTGTATTCGAACTTTTTTGACACTTTTGTGATCAGTGAATGAAAAATTGTGGCTTTTGATAAAAAGTTGTTAAATGAGTAGAAGTAGCAGAAAAAGAAACGGAAGATTCTGTACCACAAGAAGCTCTACAGAGGTATATATTAAGAAGGTAGCGCGATGATATGAACCCGTTTGAGTTGCCGGAATCATTGTGAAAGCAAATAAATTTCTCTTTAGTTCATTTTATTGATCCAATAGTTTTGCAGGTTCATTAAATACTTTAGGGTGAATAAGTCCGCATATAAATATTTGTTGGATATTTTAACAACGCACATACAACAAGTTAAAAAACAGTTGGCAGTCTTGCAGGTTGTAAAGCTAAATTCATGTTTGAGTTAATCGGTAAATGTAGATATCAAACGGGTGTTGGAAAGGATACAGACGTTTCCCCTGCGTAATCCATCTTCTTCAAAGTTCTAGAAGTTGTTGAACTTTTAGCGAAGGAATTGTGCTCGAAATGGATAGTGACAACTATGAACAGCGATGAAAGAAGGCAAGTTTCACGTTCGTTTCAATTTAAGCACGGGATTCCTAGTGTCCTTGGTTATTTTGATGGAACGCATGCCCGTATCCTAGCTCCCCACGGTGTGCCTGAACCAAGTTTAAATAAAAGGTCAAAGCACATCTAAACTTTTTCACTTATTTGAATCCTAACACTTTTTGCTGTCATTCAAAACAAAAACTAAAACAAGTAAGGAAGTCTAAGCTTGGGTGGATCCGAACATTATATACCTAGTAGTGATCTATTATGGCATACCAATTTACGCAGATCTATTTTAATACTTTTCAGTTCGTATTATAAAGCCAGCTGATTGTTTTCAATAAAAACACTTCTGTTATGAGTTTTGAGGGGTAAATTAATTCTAAAAAAATATAAATGTATGGAGCGATGTACAACAGTATATCATCTTAAACCTCTTAAGAGATTTTTGCGCCGAGCTTGCCTTCCAATTTGCGGTGTGCCGTTTTGAATTTTTTCCTACAAATTGGCGAGACCTACAGATATTTCCCGACTTCAAACGGCATTTACAAAGGAGAGAGAAGCCTTCCATAGTAGAAAGACACTCGGAGAGTTTGCCAAACCACTGCCGAGGTGGGGCCCTGTTTTGAAAAACTTTTTCAAACCACTTTTGATGTTACCAGTCCCAGGACTCGAACCGCCACACCACGGGGCACGCCATTAATTTATTTGTATATAAATAGCTTCCCTACCAACAACTACTAACCACATTTTTTCAAAATACTAATACATGCACATTTTATGTTTGAAAAATTTGGGTTCAAATAGACAGACTGCTCAAATATATTTGAACATTTTTTATATCCCCATATATGTATGTACCACAAATACGATAGCTCAAATCAGCTGCACATTTTATTGTATACAAAACTACCCTCATATTTAAAACGATCAGTTCGATCACAATGCAATGCACATAAAAATTACAAAGGTTTACATACATATACAAATATACCTAAATCATTTTACTGTGTGACATTTATAGTCAAACGTATGATACATTTCTTATCACACACAAGTAGTTTAAAATATAAGTTAACACAACACTTCACTAATTCTAAAATGTTCAATAACCCCGTAAGTTGCGTCATGTTCCGGTCAATTTATTAGTAAACGCTGATTATGCGTCTGAAGAATATTGACACAAACAACCGTCAGCACTAACCGGCGTAAACAACAGTCAGCAATCAACAATTGACCTATTTAATAAGAAATTGGTTGTCAGCAAATTTATAACAAGAAGCTAGGTGTAAAGTAAGATTAAGAAGTAATTGTAAATTAATCTTAAGTTTTACTCGAACGAATAAAGTATCGACAGCGGGCATAGTCCGTTCGCTCTTTTTTAAAAATTAATTTAATGAGGTAAAACTTTAACTGGCGCCCGAGCAGGGACCGGTTAAAGTTCGTGTATCCGTAAAGTCTTTTGGCAAAATAATTAGCCAACGCGTCGTTAGTGTAAAAAAGCCTGCAGAAAATCAGACTAATAAAACATAACCAACGCGCCGCGGGTTTAAAAAAAAAGCCTGTAGAAAAACAGCCGAATGAACTCAAAGCGAAGGGCTAACAAATAAGCACCTGCTAAATCGCAGCTGAAGAACGTGAACACAAACTTGCCGGTCAAAGGTGTTAGGATCCTGTGGGAATAAAACACCCACCTCTGAAAATCAGTGCGACACGGTGGTACCGCAGTAGCCGCAGCAGCAAAAAGGAATAATACCCCATCACCAAGAGGTGCTTAACAACAGTAAGAATAGGTTAAGATTAAAAATAGAAAATAAGAAAATTTGTTTTGAAGAAATTTGAGAAATAAAAAAAAAAAAGGCGAAAAGTGAAATTTTAAATTTTTGTGAAAAACCACGTAAACAATTTTCAAGAAAATATTCCAGAAAAATTTTTTTTTCTTTCCTCCTTTTCTGTAAGAAAACAAGAAGTAAAGTTAATAGTTTCAAGAAAATAAACTATTCAAATTTTTCCAAATAACTAACACAATAAAATCCGGCTCGTACAGCCAATAAAATAATATATAATTTGAAGCTGCGATTCACCACCTACGGGGGGACCCTCCAGCTTATAATAAAAAAATTCTCCGCGATTCACCACAACCAAGGGACCCTCCAGAAGAATTATAAAATAAATAAAAAAAAATAAATAAAAAAAAGGAAAAAAAAAAAAATTATTAGTTAATAAAATAAAACAACCACATAATGTCCAACTCCAACAACTTAATCCGCCCACCCACGCTTAACGCACCTGCCCCACCAAATCCTGCTATTCCATTCAATATGGACCAACTAACTAATATAGTGACAGGACTAGTAACTGACATAATGAGACAGGAAGGACGAACCATGGTCCAAGCGGCCCTCAACCCAAACGCTAATTTCGCGAATATAACGGACGTGACAATAGACGCAAACCATTCCAATAACATAACTGAGTTAGACAAAATTCCGGACGTAATTAGGTGCCTACGTGAATTCTCAGGCAACCCAGGAGAGTACAACTCGTGGAAGAAAAGCGTAGATCGAATTCTTCAGATCTACGAACCCATGAAAGGTACACCCAAATATTATGGCATTCTAAATGTCATTAGAAATAAAGTCGTGGGCAACGCCGACATCGCCCTAGAATCTTACAATACCCCCTTGGACTGGAAGGCTATTTCAAGATGCCTTACCCTCCACTATGCTGACAAACGAGATATAGGTACCCTTGAGTACCAAATGACCTCATTAGTGCAAGGCAACCTGACCATTCAGGAATTTTATCAGCGCGTGTACTCCCATCTCTCACTTATTTTAAATAAACTTGGATGCATGGAAGTCGGCATAGAATCGATGCATCTACTGACACGCACATATAGGGACAAAGCCCTTGATACCTTTATAAGAGGATTAAAAGGAGACTTACCAAGACTCCTTGGCATGAGAGAGCCGGCAGATCTCCCTCAAGCCCTTCACTTGTGCCTAAAATTGGAAAACCAAAACTTCCGTTCTAATTACGCCCTAAATACCAGCAGTCAAAATAGGAAACCTCACGATTTCCGACCACAGCTCCCACCAAAAAAATTAACCAATGAATTTTATCCCCAATTGGCATACATGCCCAAGCCTCCAATTAACTTATCGAACCAGTATCGCCCTCAAGTTCTATTGAACAATTACCATAATCCCCAACATTACAGACCATTGAATCAACCTCCAAACAGACCACAACAACCACGTCCGGAGCCAATGGACGTCGACAAATCCCTACATTCACGAGCAGTAAATTACATGAATAGACCCCCAATAAATAATAATAATGTGAATAGACCCCCAATAAATAATAATATGAAAAGGCCCAAATTTCTCCCAACAAGTTCCTCTTAAACAACAAAGGAACTACCACATAGAAGCAAGTGGACACCAGGATACCACACAAGACCAGTGGTACCAACGATACGAAACAAGACTATTCTACACAGGACATTATTGACATATTTAAACGATACATTGACCCAGCATTAGTCAACGGACTATACACTACAGAAAATCTAATGGGCAAAATTCAGGAGGTATACCCACTTCATTTCGCAAATACTAAAATTCGCTTCACACAAACTCTACTACAAGATATTGTACCCGAAACAGAACAAGAAGAAATCATAATTAGAGAGCACAATAGAGCTCACAGAAATAGTCAAGAAAACAAAACGCAAATTTTACAAAAATATTATTTCCCAAGTATGCATTCAAAAATTGAGAAAATAGTTAAACAATGTTCCACATGCCGCGAACACAAATACGATCAGCATCCACCAAAACCATTGATACAAGAAACCCCCATTCCTCAGTCCCCAGGAGAAATCGTACATATCGACATTTATTCAACAGAAAGGAAGCTAATCCTCACTGCCATTGACAAATTTTCAAAATACGCACAGGTTAAAATGATACAAAGCAAAGCAATAGAACATATTAAAGACCCAATAAGAGAGTTAATGATAGCCTTTGGAATACCAAAACTGGTAGTAATAGACAATGAAAAATCCCTTAATTCTGCCACAATTTCATCCCTACTCAAAGACCATATGTCCATTGACGTATATACTACCCCACCTTATAGCAGCACGAGCAATGGTCAAGTAGAAAGATTCCATAGCACACTCTCAGAAATCATGAGATGTCTCAAAGCAACCTACGTAGGAATAACATTTGAGGAACTGTTATTCAAATCAGTACAAGAATATAACTCATCAATCCACTCCACTACTAAAAATAAACCCATATCCCTATTTTTCGGAAATAGAGTGTTTACTAACCCTGAGCAGCTAGAAAAGCAAAGACTAGACAATATTTCCCAACTTAAGAAGAAACAGGATTTAGACCGTTCCTACCATAACAAGAATAGATCGGAAGTTAAGGATTACTCCCCAGGTGAAATAATCTACGTTAAAATAAATAAAAGACTCGGTTCAAAATTAACCCCGAAATACAAGAAATAAATAGTATTAGAAAATAATAGGACAACAATAAAAACTGTATCAGGACGAACCGTTCACAAAGGACTGATAAAAAATTGAACAATTTCTTTTTAGGCAAAATGGACTATATCGGACTTCTAATCATCTCCACCATAATTACAACCTCACTATCGGACGTGAAAATTTTATACTACAGTAAAGCACAATTAGTTACAATAGACAACGGACAAGCAAAAATACAAGACGGTACCTTCAGACTTATTCACATCATTGACTTAGAAAAATACGAACAATTCTTGACCGAGACTTATGACGAAATAACAAACCAAACCCCCAAAGACAACCTCCTATATCCCATCCTTAAACATGACACCCTCCAAACCTTCGATATCCTAAATACCTTAAAACCTGTTAGTTATAATAAAAATAAGAGATCAATCGATATCTTGGGAACGGCATGGAAATATATTGCCGGATCTCCAGATCATGAAGATTTGAAAATAATAGATAACAATTTGAATAATTTGAACGAAAATAACGATAATCAAATATTAATAAATAATTTATTCGAAAAACGTTTAAATAATGTTACTAACATAGTTAATAAGATGTTAAACACAATACGGAAAAATGATAATGTTTTGATTGAAATTCTAGTAAATTTACAAAATAAAATAAGACTAATAAAGGAAGAATTAATAAATATAAGATACGCCATACAATGGGCAAAAAATAATGTAGTAAACTCTGTAATACTAAGCAAGGAAGAAATCGAATTATCAATAAATAAATTAAAAAAGGAAAAAATCCCATTTGAAAATGCCGAAGAAGCATTAAATTTATCAGAAGTAAATGTATTAAGCAAAAACATGAAAATTGTATACATGGTAAAAATACCTGTAACATTGGAAGAAACATTTAGAAGAATTATTATACGACCGGTAAAAAGACCGAACAATATTGTTATTAAAACTGAATATAAGGAAATATTAAAAGGAGTAAATACAATTTATGGAATAAAAAATAAATGCGAAACCTATAGTCATGTAACAATTTGCAAAGAAACGAATTTGGTAGATTTAGATAAAGATTTATGCATAGCTAGGATTATTAATAGCCTAAATTCAACATGCTCGACAACCAATGGCCACCAAGTCCCTACGTTAGAAGAAATAAGATCAGGAATAATATTGCTTAACCAATTCAATGGAAAATTAGAAATCAACACGGCACCGCAAGAAATAAACGGAACGCATGTAGTAATGTACCACAATTCAACAATTAAAGTCAACAGTCAAATATTCAGCAACATGGAAGCTAAGCCAATTGAAACCATCCCCGCAATACTGCAGCCAAGCCCATTAGAGAAGGAGTATGTAGAACTACTTTCCTTAGAGGCTTTGAAAGATCTACACATCAGAAACATACACGGAATAAACGCACTCAAAAAGGCGACATTCTCTATAGGAAGCCTAATAACGGCAACATCATTAATAACCCTAATACTTTTCCTTTTCCTAAGGAAACGATCCGTGAAGATCCAATACGTTGAAAAAGAAATAGTAAAACCCAGCACAAACCAAGAAATTACACCAACAAATAAAACAAATCACGTTCCGACGTACGTAAGTTTCAACGACTTGCCATTTTATTGATGATCGAGGACGATCATACTTAAGAGGGGAGGAGTTAACACAACACTTCACTAATTCTAAAATGTTCAATAACCCCGTAAGTTGCGACATGTTCCGGTCAATTTATTAGTAAACGCTGATTATGCGTCTGAAGAATATTGACACAAACAACCGTCAGCACTAACCGGCGTAAACAACAGTCAGCAATCAACAATTGACCTATTTAATAAGAAATTGGTTGTCAGCAAATTTATAACAAGAAGCTAGGTGTAAAGTAAGATTAAGAAGTAATTGTAAGCTGATTTTTGTAGGAACGATTTTCCGTCATCCCTTGTCAAGTTTGGTTTTGTGACAAACCGGTTTCGGCGTTCTGCCATTTTCAATGCCTAGTTTCGTTCTGGTCTGTGTCTATCCGCTGCGTTGTTTTTATAGTCCGTGGGTGCTGTGGCAGGTAATGTCAATCTATGTGTTCGTGGTAGGTAACGTTAATATGCGTGTGTGTGTGCGCGGTATTGATACGTCCGAATTGTTATCTGTCCCAAGGGTTGTTTTTTGTAGGTATGTAGACATACCGCTTGTTAGCTAAGCGGTAGGTTGAGGTAGATAGAAATCGGTGATTTTTGCAGTTTGGTTCATATTTCGTTTTTGCTTGTTCATTGTTACGTGTTTGGTTGCTGTACCTGCTGGCTTGTGCTGTTTTTTGTAAACTAATTTTAAGGGTTCAAATATTTCGGTTTGTTCGTTTATGATCCTGCCGTCAAATGTTTTTAACTTGTATATCTCCATGTTCTCAAGTACATTAAGCCGCCGGCCTTTTCCTTGTACGTGAAGTATTCGAGCCGTTGTTTTTATGTTAGCTGGGGTGCAGTTGTTCTCGAACATGTGGTTCGCGAAATTAGATTCTGGTATTATGGTGGGTTTTCGTGTTTTTTTGTTGTAGTCCCTGATATGCTCTCGGAATCGTGTGCTTATTTTTCTTCCTGTTTGTCCTATGTAGCTGTATTGACATTCACAAGTAAGCCTATACACTCCGTGTCTGTTGAATGGGTCATCAGAATTAGTGTCGGTTCTTAGTTTTTGTCCGACGTTGTTAGATGTTCTGAATGCTGTGTTGATGTTATATCTTTTAAAGAAGCTTGCTAATTTGTACGTCGTTTTTCCAGTGTATGTCATTGCCGTCCAAACCATTGGATTTTCCTCTACGTTTACTCTTTTTTGTGTTCCATGGCTACTTCTGAGTTTATCCACAAGTGCTTTCTTGTATCCATTATTTGCCGCTATGTTATATATTGTATTAAGCTCTCTCCAGTATGCTTCCTGTGTGAGCGGCGTTCTCTGAAGCCTATCCACTAAGTGCCTCAATGCTGCATTTTTGTGCTGTTGCGGATGGTTTGATGTAGAGTGTATTATGGTGTTCGTGGCAGTCGGTTTTCTATAAATGCCGTAGTTGAACCTATTTGTTATTTTGTCAATCCCTATAGTTAGGTCCAGGTAGTTCATTATTCCATCTTTTTCTACTTCCATTGTGAACTCTATGTTCCTATGTTGCCTGTTGAGGAACTCTAGTATTTGCTCTTCGTTATCGTCATTTAGGATGCAGATGATGTCATCCACGTATCTAGCGTAGAATGCCACGCCTAACTTGGTTTTTAACTCCTGTATATATTTTCCTTCCAAGTTTTGCATGAATGTTTCCATGAGAATGGCCGATGTTGGGTTACCCATTCCTAGTCCGTTTGTCTGTCTATATATTTTGTTGTTGAACCGGAAATAGTTTTGCCGCAGCGTTGTTCTTAGTGCGTTGGTAATTTGCGCAGTTTTTACCTTATCTTCAGTTTTGTCCAGTAGTGTTTTGTTGACTATATCCATTGTATCTGTTAGTGGTATTGACGGATATAACTCCTTTATGTCAAAGGATACGAGTTTACTGCTCCTTGTGAGTTTAACGGTCTCAAGTCGTTGTAGTAGTTCTATCGTATTGCTTATTGTGTATTCGTGCCCTAGTTTATAATTATAGGTCTCATCGGCGTATCCTGCTTGTGGATTTTAGGTAACGCAATGAGTGGAGGAGCAGATGGATTCATTTGTGTTAGGGTATACGCCATCCTCTCGTCTATTATTTTGGTAGCATTTTTTATAACCTCTTTAACTTCGGTCTGGTATTTATCCGTGGGGTTATCCCTAATAATGCGGCATTTCATTTTCTCGATGAGCTTCTCTGTCTTTGCTATATATTCATCCTTACTGATTAGCACCGTTGTGTTTCCTTTGTCTGCCTTCGTTGTGACGATGTTGTTATTTTTTAGCTTTCGTTGTAGCCTTTTCAATATTTTCAGCTCCTTATTTCCTTTTTGTGCTTCCTGGGCTCTTACTTCCTTGCTTATGATTTCTCTGCACATGTGTCTTGCGTGCTCCTGTTCCTCAATGACATACACTTAAAAGATATAACATCAACACAGCTTTCAGAATATCCTACAACGTCGGACAAAAACTAAGAACCGACACTAATTCTGATGACCCATTCAACAGACACGGAGTGTATAGGCTTACTTGTGAATGTCAATACAGCTACATAGGACAAAAAGGAAGAAAAATAAGCACACGATTCCGAGAGCATATCAGGGACTACAACAAAAAAACACGAAAACCCACCATAATACCAGAATCTAATTTCGCGAACCACATGTTCGAGAACAACTGCACCCCAGCTAACATAAAAACAACGGCTCGAATACTTCACGTACAAGGAAAAGGCCGGCGGCTTAATGTACTTGAGAACATGGAGATATACAAGTTAAAAACATTTGACGGCAGGATCATAAACGAACAAACCAACACTATCTCTGACGAAATATTTGAACCCTTAAAATTAGTTTACAAAAAACAGCACAAGCCAGCAGGTACAGCAACCAAACACGTAACAATGAACAAGCAAAAACGAAATATGAACCAAACTGCAAAAATCACCGATTTCTATCTACCTCAACCTACCGCTTAGCTAACAAGCGGTATGTCTACATACCTACAAAAAACAACCCTTGGGACAGATAACAATTCGGGCGTATCAATACCGCGCACACACACACGCATATTAACGTTACCTACCACGAACACATAGATTGACATTACCTGCCACAGCACCCACGGACTATAAAAACAACGCAGCGGATAGACACAGACCAGAACGAAACTAGGCATTGAAAATGGCAGAACGCCGAAACCGGTTTGTCACAAAACCAAACTTGACAAGGGATGACGGAAAATCGTTCCAACAAAAATCAGCTTACTACCCTGTCGGAAGATCAACACAACAAAATAAATCAAGTAATTGTAAATTAATCTTAAGTTTTACTCGAACGAATAAAGTATCGACAGCGGGCATAGTCCGTTCGCTCTTTTTTAAAAATTAATTTAATGAGGTAAAACTTTAACTTATATGCGTGCTTGTAAGTACTACAAATGCACACAAGGCAATTGAATATTTGAAAAAGATAAAGACCAACTGATTGTCTATATTAAGAACTAACTCTTAAGGCAAACAGTAATACGCACACAAACATACATAGTTAGATTAGGAACATAGTTTTAAGATTTTGTATATAAACACTTGGAAGTTATTGAATAAACCAGAATTCATTTGAACTCTCATTGGAAACCATCATTTCCTTTTTAAGTTATAATATTCTTGTTTCCCCCCACCAACGGTAAGGAACAGGAATTTATAGCTTAACCATTTGGTCAATCGAGCCTAAAGAAAGAGCTCAAGAGCAAATATATGTAAGCTGGAACAGCGAAGACTGTCCACATTTATAACAAAACAAAACTGATTTTCTTTGTAAAAAAAAAGTGTTCAAATCGAAACTGATTTTGTTGTGGAACTAGTCATTAAATGTAAGCCGGAGTAGCGAAGACTGTCCGTATTTATAAAAAAAAACTGAGTTTGTTTAATAAAAAAAGAATCAAAGCTTTCTCGTGGCTAAACAACGAGAAGTAAAAAAAAAAACTTTGAAAAAGAAAGAACCAGGGATATCTGATAGCACCATACGACAAAATAAATTTTTTTTTTTTGGGGACGGTCCCTGGAAAAAAAAACTCTTAATTGCAAGCGTACTCGGCGCTTAAACAACGAGTTTAGTGAAAGAACAATAACACAGTGTAAAAAAAAAAGATTTTTTTCACTATAAGCAATCATCATGACAAGCCTACTGAAAAAGCAAAAGGAGTTGGGCGATCTTGCTGCAGCGGAAGGAAAAAAGATCGCAGGCGAAAAGATAAGAAAAGAGTCATGTTTAGAATATATTGAACATATTCAATCAATTAAGACGAAATTCGATGCCAACCACGCAAAACCTATTGCCAAAAGTAGCCCAGAAGCTATTGAATACATTAACAAAAAATATTACGAGCATGTTATTCAGCTTCTGGAAAAGTCCATTCAGCAGTTAAGAGTGCAAAGTGCAGCCCAAGAACTAACAGCGGCATGTGGCTCAACAGCAGCAGGTGGTATAACAGCAACAAATGGCAACCAGCTAAAAGCCGAGTCTATACGCCCAGATAATAGTTGCAATTCACAACACAAGTGGACAGACTTCTTGATCAGCCAACAGCAAATGGAGAATGTGCGGCAAGCATGAAGCAGCTGTTGCATAGAATGGGAATGTATATACGCTCTTAAAGGGCTCAATTTGAACTTAGACAACGAACAAGCAATCATAGCTCGGATAATTGTTCGAAAACTGGACAAAGAAAGTATCCGTTTATATGAGCAGAATGTGAAGAAAACTATGGATATTCTAAGCCTAGATGATGGTTTTCGTTTTCTGGAGCAACAATATCAAGCTCTAGAAGCCAAAATGAAGCAATCAAAAGCTGCCACAACGAGCACCCACATTCTACACAGCTACACAAAGGCCTGCAAATTTCGCAAACTTCCTGGGCAGCAAATTGCGGAGTGCATAAAGTTCCAGGTATTGAGTACGCTGAGTCGCAGAAATTTCATAGTTAACAATAAGCTAACAAGAAAAGATGCAGTAAATGTGGAAGAAATCATCATAATTTACTGCATTATAATGAGTTCCAAAAGGAAAAAGGAGCAGGGGAAGAAAATATGAAGAAACCATCCGCTATGATGACACAAAATTCGGAAACATCGATACTTTTAGCAACAGCAGAAAATAAGAGTAAAAGCAGCAAATGGAGAGTACGTGATATTGCGAGCACTCATTGATCAAGGATCACAGAAGACTGCCATTTCTGAAGAAGCGGTTCAAATAATACACTTACCAAAGAAAAGAGAAGTGACTGAGCTACAGGCCTAGGAAATACTACGGTGGGAGTCTCCAAATTTAAAGTAAATATTGAAATAAAGCCGAGACTCCTAAGCAACGAAGCGTATAATGTCGAAGCACTAATTTTACCAAAATTGGCGAGTGCGCAACCAGATAAAACATTTAAATGGGATATAGAACAATGGAGAAATTATACCTTAGCTGACCCCAACTTCAATAAGTCACATCGAATCGATGTCGTTATTGGAGGAGACGTCTATGCTGACATATAAGAAGAAGGCATATTTAAAAAAGATGGATACTAGGCCAAGCTACGAAATTAGGTTGGATATTATCCGGAGTTTTACAGCAACCAAGAAAAAATGGAAGAATCATAGCAGCGGTGACTACAACATTGGAGAGGTTTTGGGAAAGATGAAGCTGAATGCCTATATATTTTTGACAAAACGACAACAAGATATGAAAATAATAGATTTGTCGTCAATCTGCCTTTCAGAAAAGAAAAGGAACTAGGCGGCTCTCGCAAACAGGCAATGGCGAGGTTTCTTAATCTTGAAAAAAAGTTTGCGTCAAATGACGAATTGAGAAAACAATATGTTCAATTTATGAGAGAGTATTTAGAAATGGACCATATGAAAAGGCAAGTAAAAATAATTTCGGAGAATTCTATTTGCCACACCACCCCGTAATTCGAGAAGACAGTCTCACAACTAAGCTACGAATAGTTTTTGATGCATCTGCAAAAACTACGAATGGTACCAACCAAGGCTTCAAAAAGATATATTTGATATCATTATCAAATGGAGACTTCGGCAATATGTGGTAACAAGCGATATAGAAAAGATGTATCAGCAAATTAAGGTAGCAGAAGATTATCAGCGCATATTGTGGAGAGACACAAAGGGAAAGCCAATTAAAGAGTACAAACTGCAAACAGTTACGTACGGGGCAGCATCCGCTCCTTTTCTTGCAACGAGAACATTACAAGTAATCGCCAAACTTTGCGAGCCCTACTATGAGTTGCTTTCAAAAATCATTAAAGACGATTTCTACATGGACGATTTAATGACAGGAGCGGACTCAATAACTGAATGTAAAGTCATTCAGTGCGAAATATCGAAACATCTGCAAAAATATGGATTTCACTTACGAAAATGGATGTCAAATAATAGTGAGATTATAGAAAATGGCGAAAATTAGGTAATAAAAATAGCAGAAGACGAAACAGTTAAGACTTTGGGTATACAATGAGAATGTTTGGAATCAATATGAATTTTTCAACGAAAAAGCTAGTAACAAAGAGGCAAGCTTTATCTGATTGGGTGAGAATTTTCGATCCAATGGGTTGGCTTGCACCTAAGACTGTTATAGAAAAGTTGTTTATACAAAAACTTTGGTTGATGAAACTCAACTGGGATGAGTTACTTGACGTGAATTTGGCAAAATAATGGCAAGTTTTTATGCAGTACGTACCAGAGATAAAAAGAGTAAAAATTCCCAGATGGTTTGAAACAAAAAATAACTTTGAAATTGAAATTCACGGATTCGCAGATGCATCTGAAAAAGCTTACGCAGCAGTAGTATACGCTAAAGGGGGACCAGTTATTACGATAATTGCTGGTAAACCCAAAGTAAACCCGATTAAAAACAGAAAGACATAGCCAAAACTGCAATTATGCGCGGCTCACCTTCTTGCTAAAGTGCTGCAAAGGATAAAATATTTACTTGGAGTGACTCGACTATAACCTTAGCATGGATTAAAAAAATTCCCGAAATAAAGACAAATTCATTAAAAAGAAAGAAGAACAAATCAAACTATATGCTCCCACGGCGATATGGCAACACATGGAACCATGGACAATCCAGCTGATGTAGCATACAGAGGAGTATTGGCGAACAAACTTGTGGAGCACGAACTATGGTGAAAAGGCCCCATATGGTTACAAGAAGAAGAAAGTCAATGGCCAACACAGAATATACTTAAATTCGATGCATTGTATGTCTCAATATCAAAAGAAGAATCTTGGATGAAGTAATATTAAAGTATTCTAGTTTAACTAAATTAATAAGGGTTGTAGCTTACATATTGCGATTTAAAAACAAAAATATCCTTCGTATTTAATAAAATCAGAGCTTAAAGAAGCTGAACAGATAATAATAAAACATCAGCAAAGATTACAATTTAGAAAAGAAATACAGAGCTTAGAAATTAGGAAAGAAGTTAGTAATAAAAGTAACATTGCAAGCTTAAACCCAATCCTAGATAATAGCGGAATCCTTCGCGTTGGGCAATGCAAAACTGCAATTCGATCAAAAGTACCCGATTATATTAAATAAATCACATTTATCAAGGTTAATTACTGAAAATGTTCACAAAACAACTTTGCATGGAGGAAATAAGTTAATGGAATCAATGATTAGAAGGAATTATTGGATAATTGGATTGAAAAATTCAATAAAGAAAACTATTAGAGCTTGTAATCGCTGCAGACGTCACCGCAAGGAAGCAGCCAAACAAATAATTGGAAATGTTCCAGAATTTCGAGTGTCACTATCAATTCCATTCACACATGTTGGTGTAGACTATGCAGGTCCGATACAGATGAGATTTTCGAAAGGAAGAGGGCAAAAGGCATTTAAATGATATATAGCGGTATTTGTATGTATGGCAACAAAAGCTATTCATTTAGAGGCAGTAAGTGATTTAACAACTAAAGCGTTTCTGGCTGCCTTCAAACGATTTTTTGCTAGTAGGGGTAAAAGTCAGCATATGTACTCAGATAATGGAACAAACTTTGTCGGAGCTTGCAGAAAATTAGACTTAGATTTCAAAAAAGCAATAAAAAATAATTCAACAAAAGCTCCCATATTAGAAGCAGACAAAATTCAATGGCATTTTGGGCCGCCGGCAGCTCCTCACTTCGGAGGAATTTGGGAGGCTGGAGTCAAGTCAGTAAAATATAATTTAAAAAGAATGCTAGGCGAAAGTAAATTGACATTTGAAGAGATGACCACTTTACTATCATAGATTGAAGCAGTGCTAAATTCGCGATGGATAGTGAAAGCGATATAGATGTTTTAACACCTGGATATTTTTTAATAGGAGTCCCATTAATAGCCCTGAAGCAAATGATGACACAACAAGAAGTTCATTAGACAGATGGAAACTGATACAGAAAATTAAAAGAGATTTTTGGAAACGGTGAGAAGCGAATATGTCACAATGTTGCAACAACGGATGAAATGGAAAACTAAATCCGACGATCTAGTAGAAGGTCAAATAGTCATTATTAAAAATGAAGAAACTCGTCCGGCAAAATGGCCACTGGGAAAAGTTATCAAAACTCATCCTGGAAGCTATGGAAAAACCAGAGTAGTAACCCTAAAATTGCAAAATTGGATACTTAAACGACCCGTTCACAAACTATGGCCGCTAGAAATGACAGGCAGCAGCAATACAGAAGAGCGAAATCAAGATGCTAGCCTGTTGACATCAAGAATATCGAAAAATATAGCAGGTACAGGGGGGCAGAAAATAGCAAAAACAATGATGATATGGTTTTTTACGTTTCTTATGCTAGCAGTGCAAGTTAAAGCATTATACGTAAATGATACAGGGAAAATAGGTGCCTCAGTAGCTGAGCTAAGAAGGAATACCACAATTTATTTGGATCCAATTGGCAAAATAGATATAATAAATTCAAAATGGGACTTAATCGTTTACTACGCGTTAGGTACCTATTACGAAAGGATGGGGAGAATAAAAGAATTTATTGCTGTTCATGAAGCAATTGAATAGAAAAAGACGTGCGCCATTCGAATTTGTGGGCTCAATTTACCACATATTATTGGGAATCACGGACGCTGACGACCGGGGGAGTATGCAATCAAATATTAAAAATATTTTCAAAAACCAAAAGGATATCGCAAAGTTGTTTAAGAAACAGACAGAAGTAGTTGATTCTACAATAAATATATTAAAAAAGACAAACGATGAAGTTAACAAAAATTTTGCAAAAGATGAATTAACAGCTAAATAAATTTTATAATGAACTAGTTAAAGATCAAAAAACGAATGACTTTAATGTTTCAGATATTGACCATTCAAATAGGAATAGTAATGGATGAATGTGAAGATATTCAATTTTCGATAATCAACTTACTAATTGACATAAATCATGGTCGCATAAATCCAAAACTATTAAAACCATCACAATTTAATAATGAAATAGTGTTGATTAAAAACCAACAACCACACAAATTAGTACTACCTGGGAAACGGCTCGGTAATGAATTAAAAGAAATCAATAAGTCAATGACTGCTAAAGGGTTAATTGTTGATTCACGACTCGTCATAAGCATAGAAATTCCCCTCATATCATATGAGCCATCAAATGCGTACAAATTAAATACCCATGAAATGCAAAGGAAACATGATTATTCCTGATACAAAGGCAGAATATTTAATATACAAGCTTGATTTAAATCAATATGTATTGATAAACGAAGTAGATTTAAATAAGTGTCCAATTAACTCGGAAGATCATAACCAATGTCTAAGGAATTGAGCTTGGAAATCAGCAACGGACAATTCATGCGAAGCAGCAGAATTAAAGCAATATGAAAACGAAATGTGTGGATTCAAGCCCGCCACAGATGAAAATGTTTGGATTAAACTATCCTCTCAAAATTGTTGGCTTTACAAGATATTTAGCAAATCAACGATACATCTAGAATGTGATGACCCTAAGCAAGGCGTTATCACAACAAGAGAAGGATGACAGCTCGACATGAAGGAGTAACTTTAACAGCATCTCATCAAATACAATCCGAGATCACTAAAGAATTGCTATCCTCTTCTTGGGTGTAAGACATTGAAAATATACCAGACCTGCGAATTAAACCTTTTGACTCTTCCTTAATAAAAAACACTAAAGATATCCTTACGCTTGAACAGCAAATAGAAGTTTTAAAATAAGAAAATATCAAATTAAAAGGTATAAATTTTCACCACATAAGTGGCCATGCTTCACTGTCTCTAGTTTTAATAATAGGGCTAATCATCGTTATATTATATGTAAGATCAAAATGTAAAACTAAAAACATAGCTGTTCCATTTGAACTTCCAGTTAGATATAATTAAATAAAATGTTGGGAAACCTGTTAAGAAGAAAATAGCGTAATTTTGGCCTTTGGCAGAATGTTCATAAAAATATGAACATGTAATCTTGTCGGCCCTATGGCGATAAGAAACTAGAAATATAACATAAATTTGTGCATACATATGAATATGTCAATCCATACGTAAAAACTATAAATATCTACTATTTTTGTTGTTTACGGCCTTAAATTGTGCGAAATAATTTTATTTACGAGCTCTAGGCCAATTATCAAAAGAAAGAACAACTTAAATTTTTCTTTTGATATTTTTATTTTTATTTTATTTAAGTTAATCCGATATTTCGATTTCAATCTGAAATCATCATCAGGGCTGAAATAAATAAATTCAAAAATTTTTCTAACAAATTTTTCACTAATTCCCTAATACACAACACTTACACTTATGGCTGAGCCTGATCAACTAATTTGCTATCGATCTTTACAAGGCAAAAGAACATAAAAGTAAATATAAACAATTAAACTACCGTAAATGTAAACAAAATTTGGTATAAACAATAATGGTTAAGCTTATGCATTGCGAGAGGCGCAGAGAAAATGTAAATATGTATATATTGTGGCGATTATTCTCAAGCATGTACCATCCCTAACTCAATAACACTCACACCGCTAGTTAAACACAGCTGAGATAACGATGGCTACGCTTATGCATGCAAGCGTGTAACTAGGAAGAGGAAGAGAGATGGCGCGAGTGTTTGCGAATACGATGCAAAGAGGAGATTCTGATAAATAACACCGACCCTTCCAGAACACGAAAAGCGAACAACCAAGAAAGTTCTCGGTGCGTAGGCAAGTACCCTGTTGGACTATATAAGGTGGTGACCAAGTAAGGCAGGTTGATCAGTTCATTTTCAAGCGTTGAACAGTGAACTACTGCGAAGTTACCAAACTCTTAAATTTGTATTGCGTTTATTACTAGTAAATAAAACTAGCTATTAGTTACAATATCAATATTATTTGACTTTACAGTGATCGAACCCAGGATTAATAATAAAGGAATCATCGAATTCGTCACAATTGGTGTCAGAAGCGGTATTGTTAAATAAATACCAGTGATTTTAAGGATAACAAGAACATGGCTAAGTTGAATGAATTGAAGATTCAGCAACTCAAAAATGAGTTGGAACAACGCGGACTAAACACTACAGGTAATAAGTCCGAACTACAGTCAAGATTACGGGAGGCTATGGAAGCGGAAGGAATCAACGTTGATGACCATGTTTTCCATCTTGTGGAGGAGGCATCGACGAAAATGGAAGAGAAAAAGGAGCCTCCGAATACAGTGGCAAGTGTGGACACAAACGGGTTGTTGGCTGTATTGACTCAGATGTCGTCAAGCATTTCATCTCAGCTTGAAGAACAGAAGGCACACATGGCATCTCAGCTTGAAGAATAGAAGGCACACATGGCATCTCACCTTGAAGAACAGGATACACGTATTAAATTTCGAATGGCATCTCAGCTCGAGGAACAGAAGACACATATGACATCCCAGATTTCAGCTCAACTAGATGAAACGAAGGCATACATGCGATCTCAAATGGAAGAACAGAAGGCATATATCTCATCGCAGTTGGAAGAGCAGGAAGCAAAGGTCTCATCAAAACTAGAAGTGCAAGATGAAAAGATAAGTAGATGCTTTGAAGGGCGTATCCAGGAGCTGCAACTGAACTGTCCAGCTGCTTCAGCGAATACTCCCAAGGTAAAATCCCCGTAATTTGATGGTTCTGTTCCTTTCCAGGTATTCAAGCTACAGTTTGAGAAGACGGCAGCGGTGAATAATTGGGGCACTGAAGACAAAGTTGCTGCACTGTTTGTGGCACTGAAGGGTCCTGCAGCCGAAATCTTACAGACAATTCCCGACGGTGAACGCAATAATTATGAAGCATTGATGGGTGCAGTTGAGAGGCGCTACGGTAGCGAACATCGAAAACAGATATAGCAAATAGAGCTACAGAATCGCTTTCAGAAGGCTAATGAGACATTGCAAGAATTTGCATCGGATATCGAGAGGTTGGCCCATCTAGCAAACGCAGACGCACCCGTAGACTACACAGAAAGGGTAAAAATCCAAAGCTTTATAAATGGAATACGCGATGTAGAGACGAAGCGGGCCACATATGCAAACCCCAAAAGGACATTCGCTGAAACGGTATCGCATGCTCTGACGCAGGAAACAGCCTCACTTTTGAGTAAACCTGCATACAAGGCTCATCGTGTAGAGGTGGAAACTCCGGCTTGGGTAGACAAAATTTTGGAAGCGTTGAACGGAGTACAGAAAAAAAGCAACGGCGCCATTAAATGCTTTAATTGTGGAAAATCTGGTCATATAGCACGTTATTGCAGCACTGGCTCCAGTAATCCTGGCAATTTAAGTGGACGTAAACGCAAAGCTGGAGAAGATGAGCAAGATAAATGTCCCATAATCTCTGTGTCACAACTCGAACGGAAAGCGAGTAATGGTACTGTTGAAGGCTACGTGGACGGGAAAGAGCGCTTGCTGACTGTCGATACTGGTGCATCACATTCCATCATTCGGAGTGACTTGGTCAGCGGAAAGGTGAGACCATTGCGGAAAGCTAAGTTGTGGACAGTAACTGGTGACAGCAAGCAAGTCCTGGGAGAAGTGACATGCAAGGTTGTGATTGGGAATGTGGCCACGTATCACAACTTCTTGGTAGCGAATATTGTCGACAAAGTCATCATTTGCGTCGATTTCTTGGCTGAGAGAGACATTCACATCAACGTAAGGAACAGGGTTATGACTTACAAGGGCCAAGAAGTTTCTCTGGTCTTTGGACACAATAGTGGCTATACTACCAAGGGAGTGATCTTGAAGATTAAGCAACAGGAGCCTCGTAAAGCAGAGGTAGCTCCTCGACCAAAGGCTTTCGCGGACAAGTACCTCCTGAAGAAGATTCGGCAAGACCAGGAGGAAGATCCAGATATGGCACGTGTGTTGAAAGGAATAAAGGAAAACAAACAGCCAGGAAGAGAAGAGATGGTAGCAGAGAGCCGTATTGCAAAAGCATACTGGGCCCAATGGAGTAGTTTGAAGCTAATATCTGGTTGTTTGCATCGGATATGGGAAAGTGAAGATGGCCAGAATCATCGAGCACTTATTGTTGTTCCCAAGGCAAGAATTCCAGATGTTATCAAAGCGTTGCATAGGTGCCCAGATGGAAGGCACATGGGAATAAAGAAAACGCTGCAAGAGGTAAAGCGGCGGTTCTATTGGATCGGTTGCAAAAAAACTGTGAGGCAATGGATTACTAAGTGTGCAGAGTGTGCTGAGAATAAAAGACGAACATCTGGTGGTCATGTTCCGAGGAAGCAACGCAACTTACTGGATAATGTGAAACAGTGCAATGGGCATGAGAGAACGGAACTGAATCCTAAAGAAACGAGTTGCAGGAATGTTTGCCGGGTACCACTGGGAACGAAAGTGAAGGCACAAATCCATTCGGGATTAAGAACGGACAAAATGGTTGGAATATGTGACACTGCAATGCATTGTGGGAATCTCTGCAGGAGAGGATTGATGTCGGATTTTCAATCTCTGGAGGAAATGAGCTTTAATAAAGCAGTGCCAACCATTGAGTGTCTAGCAGCGGTTGGTTCGAGAAATGTGTCTGATCGGGACGATCAGACTTAGGTGGAGGGCAGTTTGGCGATTATTCTCAAGCATGTACCATCCCTAACTCAATAACACTCACACCGCTAGTTAAACACAGCTGAGATAACGATGGCTACGCTTATGCATGCAAGCGCGTAACTAGGAAGAGGAAGAGAGATGGCGCGAGTGTTTGCGAATACGATGCAAAGAGGAGATTCTGATAAGTAACACCGACCCTTCCAGAACACGAAAAGCGAACAACCAAGAAAGTTCTCGGTGCGTAGGCAAGTACCCTGTTGGACTATATAAGGTGGTGACCAAGTAAGGCAGGTTGATCAGTTCATTTTCAAGCGTTGAACAGTGAACTACTGCGAAGTTACCAAACTCTTAAATTTGTTTTGCGTTTATTACTAGTAAATAAAACTAGCTATTAGTTACAATATCTGTGCGTGTGTTTATTTGACTTTACAGTGATCGAACCCAGGATTGATAATAAAGGAATCATCGAATTCGTCACAATATGCTGCAGTTACACTGTTGTTGTCTAAAATGACCGCATGTCCCTCCTACTGTTGTTGGATATCATGTGACGGTAGACCGAAGCACATTTTTCCGTATCCGTTTTGTAATTGACTCGCTTTTCCCTCGGCGTGTTGATTATATGTAGCATTTCAAGTATATTTCTTTTGTTATAATGATTTTCTTGTTGTAAAATTTTAACATTGTTCAAATCTTATAGTGTCCAGTAGCGCTACAGTGTGTTGTTAAGGCTGTGTTGTTACGGTCTTTGAGATTTGTCTTACACTGAACCAAAAAGGTATGTAATATCAATAAAAAAGTACATATTCACAATTAAAATTTTATTAAAAATGAGCTAATAAATTAGTTAATTGTCACAATAAACATCGATGACTAAATTTAATAAAACTATTTATTTAATTTATTTTTTGAATTCTATTACGTATTTATTGGCAGGACGTACAATTTATTAATTTTAATAAGTAAGTTATTTAATTTTTCACACAGATTCAATAAAAAGTTCGCTACACCTATTAATATTTTATTGAATTTAATTAATTTTTTTATTAAATTTAATAAATGTTTAATAAAAAGTTCGCTACACCTATTAATATGTCATTGAATTTAATTAATTTTTTTATTAAATTTAATAAATTTTAAATAAAACGTTCGCTACGCCCATTAATATTTTATTGAATTCAATAAATTTTTTGTTAATTATTATTAACATTTTTTGTAGAATATAAATAAATTATTTGTATTTATTATTATTACATTGTTTGTTAATTTTAATTGCATTACATAAAATGTTTACTTTCGGAAAATTTGACTTTACAGGCATTTCAAAATAACACATTTCAAAAATCCAAAATGTCCAAAATGTTTCATTTGATTTTGGGTATTCCAAATTAAAAACATGAAATATTTTAAAACATATGTCAGTAGCTCTTACTACACTTTTAAAAGAAAATTTTATCCCGTCGAAATAGACAAATATCTCATTCACATTCTTTATATCCTTGCCGATAATGATAAGGAAGGGCTGAATAGGGGTTTTTTCTTCAGTTAAAACTCTGATGGACTCTTCAACAGCCTCGATTGATGGGCGTATCATAACAAACGCAGTTTGCGAATTTTTTATTGTAAATCGCGTTACTTGTTTTTTGCCGTCTACTCCTTCTCTAATAATTTTTTGCCACGGCACAAGGCAACCGTGCAGCGCCCAGAGTAGGCAGGCCTCTTGGCTAGCTGAAAATAAAAGAGAAAATAAAAAAGTTAATAATATGCAGATTTTTTTTGTTTTTTCATATTTTTTACTCTTATTCAAGTTTTCCATGTCGCTCAGCATATCTTTGATAGCCTTGTTATTTAAATGGCCCTCTGACATCAATACGGCATACAACTTTTGTTGGTCCCAAGTATTTAAAATCGAAAACGCTGCCGGAAAAAGGACTGTAGAGTCTATCTCAATCTATAATATAAAATCAAATAAATTATTAGAAAAATATTCATTCAATGACAAGGAAATAATATAATAAAAACAATTAAAAGTCTATATCCGGATGGCAATTTGTATTCCGGCCAACTTTCAAACACCTCCATCGTTGTTGCTGCAGTTTTAATATTGCACAGCCTGTGTTTGCTGCATGCCTTCCAATATCTCTCAAATTCTGCGGCAGATGGAGATTCGTGCATTATTGTGTTTATTACAATTTCTGCATTTTCTTCAGGTTCTAAAAAATTATACATATCAGTTTCAGTATTACAAAAACAAAATACCATTAATGATAGTTTATAATTTACCTAAAATTTTGCAGCGACCATCACCTTTACTACTCTCTGCAGGAATTTTGGTAGTCTTATACAGCTGCTTTGAGTTAGCCTTAACATGTGCGTGCTTATTTCGATAAAAATCCTACGAAAAAAAATTATTAACTATTTAATACTGAATCATTTCCATACCAGTTTCTCAGAGGGAAATTTTTGTATTATTTTCTGCTCCAGAATATACTATGTAGCCGATAAGGAGAGGTGTATGTTTTGCTGATCGAAAAATTCAGCAATAACCGTTATTAATGTGGTGCGGTGTTCCTCTTTAAATTCTCCGGTTTTGTCGTAATATTCTACTAATTGTTGTGCTTTTTTACTGCTGCTCAAAATTGTAGATAAAGCTACGGACTGTATTTTGGAATCAACTTCAATCTCAGGTTCTGGAGTTGAGCTCAGTGAGCATTGCCTGGATACTGCAGGAGATAGGGGGGTATATGGAGAACCTATATCGGATCTGTGCACTGGACGAAACAATGCAGATTCCGTGTACATGTGGTGTAATGGAGCACCAATAGCCCCCCGCCATTTTTCAAGTTGGTGTTCAAAAAGTATTTGCATACCCAAATTGAAATCACGCAACAACTTTTCCAAATGACGAACTTTAATAACTTTTAATACCTCAACAGTAATACCTTGGTCTAAAAAAATAGATACATAGGTATTGTTTATTTACATATGTATAACGGAATAATCGCATAATATACCTTTAAAGCTTTTGTACATAAATTCTAGTTTCCATTCTCTCAATAAATGTAGAAGTTCATCATCTTCCTGGTATGGTAATTCAAAAGCAGTAGATAGTAGTTCTGCTTGTGAAATAATGTGATATTGAGCTGGCGAAGCTTGCAATTCCCCATAAAGTTCAGCAACAGTGGATGATGTTTCTTCTCCTGACTTTGGGTTATTTGCCATTACGAGACCATCTTGTAATTCAGAAAAAGGCTCAGCAGCAGTGGATGGTATTTCAATATTTTGACAAACTTGTAATTCAGAAAACGGCTCAGCAGCAGTGGATGGTATTTCAATATTTTGTTGATTTTGTTCATCAGCAAACAAATCACGCATCATTATCGACAAAGAATTATTTGTAGAATTCCTAACTGTTTTTATTAGTACTATGTTATTATTATTTTTATTATTATTAGGCGTGTACTTGTACTTGTAGTACAAAGAATGAGGTTATGTTTGTGAACATATGTAACAAGTCGAAGTAGCTAGTAGAATTGCCAATCAAATAAGAACCATTTTCTATGGTAACCATCGCAACTCAAATATTATTTGTTATTTTATAGTATTATTTATAGTATTAGTGTAATCATTTTATGGTATTAAGAAGTAGTTTTAATGTAGAATTCTTTTAAGCGAACCATTTGTTTCCCATTTGCTGTGTTTATGATACTAACAGAAGGACCGATAATAAAGGGTGTTTTTTTAGGGGTATAGAACTTCGAATTGAAATAAAACACAAGAAAATCGTTTTAAGGTCCATAAATTTGGCTTTATTGGAAGGATAATTTTATGCCATTAATGTTTAAATATGATTTCGGGCATGTGGCCGCCGCGGCTGGCTCGAATAAAGCCAATTCTACAGGTCCAATTTTCAACCACTTTTTCGAGCATATGGGGCCGTATGTCGGCAATAACGCCACGAATGTTGGCTTCCAATTCCCCTAACGTTTCTGGTTTGTTGGTGTAGACGAGCGACTTCACATATCCCCAAAGAAAATAATCCAATGGTGTCAAATCACACGACCTTGGTGGCCAATTGACAGGTCCATTCCGCGAAATTATGCGCTCATCGAATGTTTCCTTCAATAAATCGATTGTGACGTGCGCTGTGTGGCATGTAGCGCCGTCTTGTTGGAACCACAACTCATCCACATTCATGCCATCCAACTCGGGAACAAAATAGTCGGTTATCATGGCTCTATACCGGTCTCCATTAACGGTAGCTGCCTCTCCAGCATTATTGCGGAAGAAGTATGGCCCAATGACTCCACCAGCCCATAGAGCACACCAAACAGTCAGTTTTTGTGGATGTAATGGCGTTTCAAGGGTCTCATGTGGATTCTCTTCACTCCAAATGCGGCAATTTTGCTTGTTGACGTAGCCATTCAACCAAAAATGAGCCTCATCACTGAACCAAATTTTGCGATGAAAATCAGCATCGAAATCAATCTCATTTTCGGCCCATACACTAAAATCACGACGCATTGCATGGTCTCGCGGCTTTAATTCTTGCACAAGCTGGATCTTGTAAGGTCGCAAGCCAAGATCTTTGCGCAAAATCTTCCATAAAGTTGATGGACAAAGCTCCAATTGCTGTGCACGGTGGCGAATCGATTCATTCGGGTCCTCTTCAACACTTTGCTCTACAGCGGCAATTGTTTCTTCGGTGCGCACTGTTCGACGTCTCTGCGGATGCGTATTATCACATAGAGTAAACGTAGTGCGAAAACGATCCATGGTTAACCGAATTAATTGCTCTGATGGACGATTATGTCGACCATAAAATGGACGGAGCTCACGGTAAACTTCGCGAACTGAATCATTATTTTCGAAATAAATTTGCACGATTTGCAAGCGTTGTTCTTTTGTCAACCTGTTCATGATGAAATGGCAAACCAAACTGAACATAAATGACATTAGAGTTGCCAGATTTGACCACAAAATGCCAGTTTTATCTCTATTCGAAAAACAAACCTGTAAAAAAAACACCCTGTATCATTGAAATCGATGAATGAAAATTCCGATAATCGTTGTGGATTTATTTCATATGCCTTTTAGTGCGGATCATACTTAACGTTGTCAATTTTTTGGCAAAATAAATAAGCTTGATTCTTAATATTGACTGCTATGGTAAGAACACCATAGAATTCGAAATCTTCAACAAATTTTGCAATGCAAGATTTTTCATTTATTTGTTTTCCGCAATATGTTACATTTCGCAATGTTTTAAAGTCGTTTTCGGACCCAAATTTTCTTTTAATACAATTTATATATGAGCTCTGGTATACATTTTTTTCATTCCAAATTATATCCCAATAATCTAAAGATTCCAACATTTGGTAAGCAAACTTGAATTGATATTTTTTGGACAAACTTAAACAAATGTTCTTTCTAGAAGTTATATTATGCGAATATATTTAGAATTGCCCGTGTTTAGATTCGTATTTGAAACACCACATCAATCGCAAAGGTCCTGACATTTTTATTATATTTGGATAGTGAACTAAGTTGTGGAATTTAGGTTTCAAATTGTCATTAAACAAGCGTTGGTATTCCGAAATATGTAAGTGTATTTCCGAGCTTAGGGTTTTTAATAAATTTTCAGATATTTCAAACCATAGGACAATGTCAATAATTTGAATCAAGCATAAAAGAAACTGCCATACTTCATCGCTGTTAGGTACCAAATCGCCCACCATTATTGGAAAATAGAGAGCAAAAGTCAACATTTCGCTTGCCGACATTTTAAAATGCTTATTTTTTATGTGATTCAATATAATCGGACCAGACTTATTTCCGATATCTTCAGGCCCATAGTTAAAATTTTGTTTTCTTAAGTTCAATGTTTTGAAGTCAAAATATTTCTTTTTATATATCAAATATATTAAAATGTGATGAAAATCATAATGACAAACTCCTTCGAAAATGTCATGCATGACATCAACATAAAAATTTTCAACTACATTGAAAGAAGGAGTTTCATTAAAAATTGAGTTTGAAGTTATGCCTGTTAATGAACTATTATTTTCTGCAACATCCTCTAAATAGTTTTGGCGGGTACGTAAAAGGTTTTTTTGCTCGAAACATACAGTATGACATTCCTTCTTTGAAGCTTTGCATAACCTGCAGTAGTGATTGCTTGAAAAAATAAAGCAAAATTTAAAACACTATTAAGCCATAAATTGTCCCCCACTACCAATCCCAAAACAAAATGTACTTGAATCACTTTTCCCTTGGAATTTATTGGCAGCCCATTTGTCTCAATTTCTCGAAGTGTATTAATTAAAGGTTGAAAACACTTTGCATTGCCATAAGTTTTTATGTCTTGGGATTTGAACATTGCAGCTAAAAACACATTTGCTACTGAAGATTCCTTTTTTGGAAAACACGGGAAAGATATATAAGTATTGCATACAGAATAGACAGATGAGTGTAATCCTAAAGAATTGCTTATTTCAACATCTTCGAAATACAAGAAATACGGGATTAATATATTATTATTATATTTCTTTCTTTTTCCATAAATCACCATTGACAAAATTTGTATAATTCTGAGAGCGTTTAAGTTCATTTATATGATCCAACATCTTAGCCAATAAATCATCTTTTTCGAAAATTTTTTTGAAATAAAAAGCTAACGGCATGATATAACCTTTGTTTACTTTTGAAGCATATGTTAGGCTTCCTTTTTTATGAATAGGTTCAATCTCATCATTTACAACCTCCTCACTAATTTCTTTCATCAAGCTTAACGATTTTAACTTTTGTTCAATTTTATATTCAGAACATAGATCGCTTAAACCAGATCTACAACTTGCAATTACATTACTCATTTCACTAAAAGCCTCTGTACTGTGAAATAAGCGTTGCTGTGCAAATTGTTCAAACACATTTAAAAGTGGTTCCATAATATATTTGTTGACATTCTTTTGAAGCAAAATAACATCATTTCTTGGCATGCTATTTTGGTTATAAAGGGAAAGATTAAAATTTAATGCAGATTGTAAGAAAACTGACGTCAAATCTAAAGTTTCTGCTTGAGGAGCATTTTCTACTTCCTTAGCGGAATGAATTGCAAAATTTGTAATTGTATTTCCTTTTCTTTTTTTTTCATTTGCACTAAATGGAAAACAGGGCACCTCTTTACTTTGATTTAAATTTTACTATTCATTATTGGAGGATGGGGCCGTTATCGCCATTCACCCGTGAAACGGGTTGTGTGTTGGGTTTGGGACCCACCACATAAAACAACGTTCCAATGAAATTCAACAACAAAGCTTTGGATATGAGAACCCCTTTTTTAGATGACAACACCCGCAAACGAAATAAGGATTGGATTGGTACCTGGAATGTCCCGTCCCTTAATGGGGAAGGTGCCGCTGCCCGGCTGGTTGAGGTCCTGAGGAAAGCAAAAGCTGACATCACCGCCATACAAGAGATTGCAACATCTACTGGAGTGGAAATAAAGACAAGCGCAGATTCGGCGTGGGATTTGTGGTGGGAGAGAGACTCCGTCACCGAGTACTGTCGTTCACACCCGTGAACGAGCGTCTGGCCGCAATCCGCATAAAAGTACGATTTTTCACCATATCGTTTATCTGCGCTCATGCACCGACGGAAGAGAAGGACGACGTGGAAAAGGATGCATTCTACGAGCGCTTGGAAGAAGCATACGAGCGCTGCCCCCGTCATGATATCAAAGTCGTGCTTGGCGACTTTAACGTCAGGGTGGGTAAGGAGGGTGTATTCGGCCCCACTGTCGGGAAGTTCAGTCTCCACGATCAGACTTCGCCAAATGGATTCAGGCTGATCGACTTCGCCGGTGCCCGAAACATGGTCATATCCAGCACTAGGTTTATGCACAAGAAGATCCATCAGGCTACCAGGCTGTCCCCCGATCAAAAAACACGCAACCAGATCGACCACGTTGTGATAGACGGACGGCATGCTTCCAGCGTTTTAGATGTTCACACAATACGAGGACCTAACATCGACTCTGATCACTACCTAGTAGCAGCCAAGATTCTTACCCGCCTCTGTACGACAAAACAGGTGCAACAAAAAACCCAGGGAAAGCTGGACGTCGAAAAGCTGCAATCGCAACAGACCGCTAATCATTTCGCAGATCGCCTCTCACAACTGCTGTCCGAGAGCACAATTCAACCTAGTGGAATGCATGAGGAGTAGGATCATATCTCAGGAGCACTCCACTGGTATGATGATGAAGAGTGCCGCGCTGCAACGAAAAGAAAGGACGAAGCCTACAAGGCAATATGGTGCAGAAGCCTGGACGCTAACAACATCTGATGAGGCGGTTTTGGTAGTATTCGAGAGAAAGGTTCTTCGAAAGATTTGTGAACCTCTACGCGTTGGCGACGGCGAGTACCGAAGAAGATTTAATGATAAGCTGTATGAACTTTACGCAGACTCCGACATAGTTCAGCGAATTAAAACACAGCCGCTTCGCTGGCTAGGCCACGTAGTGCGAATGAGCGAAGATGCTCCAGCCCAGAAGGTATTCTTATCGCCACCCGCCGGTGGAAGCAGAGGAAGTGATTTCTTTTGTTTATTTTTGGTTTGTTAAGATGTTCTTTTATTATTGTTGTTAAGTTATTTCTTTCTATCTCCCGTTTTTCTTTCTCTTTGATTGTTTGTATGCAGTCCTCTCCGTCTGCTATTAGTTTGAATAGAGGAAAATCTCTATTTGTTGTTGGTAACGAGTATTTCGGACCTAGCGACAGTAACCATTCAGTATCGGCTGGTATGTTCGTTGACGTTGTATTACAAAACCACTGCGGAATGTGTTTAATGTTAAGTGATTGTCTTTGTTTTTCTCTCATTCTCTCAAATTTATTAGTGTGTGTTTTCTTGTTTCTATAAGTTTTTTGTTTAGCAAAGCTTCACTCTCGAAAAATACTGCCGAATCATCTTCTCTAAGTTGTTGTTTTATATTTTTTCTCAATTTATTTACCTCTTTTTGTTTTTGTTTGTGAAGTTCGTGTTTGATTTAAGAATATTTAGCAATTTTCGCTGTACTGTTGATAAATATGCTGAAGCTGTTTTGGTGATCTTTGTGGGGATATGTGTGTTGTTGGTATTGTATTCTAAAACCTGTGATATATTTTTCGTAGCATTGTTGATGAAGTTTGGCATTATACCGCTCCTGCATTTCTATCTATCTATGGCGCGATATACAACAGGTATATCATCATAAACCTCCTAAGAGATTTTTGCGCCAAGCTTCTCTTCCAATTTGTGGTGTGCCGATTTGAATTTTCCCTACAAATTGGTGGGACCTACAGTTTTTTGCCGACTCCGAACGGCATCTACAAAGGAGACGAATTCTTGCTGAGAAGCCTGTCATGGCAGAAATACACTCGGAGAGTTTGCCAAACCACTGCCGAGGGGCGACCCCGTTTTGAAAAACTTTTTTTTCAAATCACTTTTGATGTTACCTGTACCAGGGCTCGAACCATGGACCTTCGGTGTGGTAGGCCGGCAACACTACCTTCACACCACGGCGGCCTGCATTTACCCAAGAACTTTATAGACTCGTTGAGCTTAATTAGTTGTTGTGTGCTGTACTGCTCTGTACAACGTTTAGTGTGGATGTTATACCTGTTGTTGATCGTTTTGTAGACTTCAAGAGTATTCTTATTATTACGGTGTGCTCTCCGTTCCATTACTATTTTTGTTGTTTACGGCCTTAGATTGTGCGAAATAATTTTATTTACGAGCTCTAGGCCAATAATCAAAAGAAAGAACAACTCATATTTTTCTTTTGATATTTTTATTTTATTTGAGTTAATCCGATATTTCGATATCAATCTGAAATCATTATCAGGGCGGAAATAAATAAATTCAAAATTTTTTCTAACAAATTTTTCACTAATTCCCTAATACACAACACCTACACTTATGGCTGAGCCTGATCAACTAATTTGCTATCAATCTTTACAAGGCAAAAGAACATAAAAGTAAGTATAAACAATTAAACTACCGTAATTGTAAACAACATTTGGTATAAACAATAATGGTTAAGCTTATGCACTGCGAGAGGCGCAGAGAAAATGTAAATACAGGGTGGCGCAAAAGTAATCCTCCTATCAGAAAATGCTATAAATTTTGCGATTGGCCCCTAAAGTCAGTTCTGTTTTGACATTTGTGTAGTAAACACATGCGAAATACACGTTAATAAACAATGTTACGCTACACTGCTCCAGAACGCGGAATATTGCTGACTATTTATTTGACCAATAATCGGTCGGTGAAAAACGGTTACTGCGCAAAAGTAATCCTCCTATCAGAAAATGCTATAAATTTTGCGATTGGCCCCTAAAGTCAGTTCTGTTTTGACATTTGTGTAGTAAACACATGCGAAATACACGTTAATAAACAATGTTACGCAACACTGCTCCAGAACGCGGAATATTTCTGACTATTTATTTGACCAATAATCGGTCGGGGCCAAACGGTTACTGTGAATGGTGAGCGCTACAGAGCAATGATCAACGAGTTCTTTTTGCCGCAACTTGATGAATTGGGATTGGAAAACATGTGGTTCCAACAAGACGGTGCAACAGCACACACTGCACGTGCCACAACCGATATGCTGAACATCGGAAGCTTACTTTTGCGCCACCTTGTATGTATATATGCTGCAGTTACACTGTGCTTGTCTAAAATGACTGCATGTCTCTCCTACTGTTGTTGTATATCACATTTTTCCGTATCTGTTTTGTAAGTGATTCGCTTTTCGCTCGGCGTGTTGATTATATGTAGCATTTCAAGTATATATCTTTTGTTATAATGATTTTCTTGTTGAAAAATTTTAACATTGTTTAAATCTGGAGAGTGTTGAAATAAAAGATAAGCGTAACAATATGATTCTTGTCCATAAAATATTTCTAAATTGCTTATCTGAAAACACATGAAAATATAAAAATGTAAGCCCTATGTTCGAGACATGGGAGGAGGAAAAGGGCTACACAATTTAATAAGTATATATTACAATAAGTTTATTTTAAGATAAGCATTTAAAACACATACAGTCCGCTAAAATTGAAGCAAAAATTATTATAAACAAATACATACCTTTCCTCTCGGCAATATGTTCAAATATATTTTAACATTTTTAATATTCATATGTGTATGTACCACAAATACGATAGCTCAAATAAGCTACACATTTTATTGTATACAAAGCTACCCTCATATTTAAAACGATCAGTTCGATCACAATGCAATGCACATAAAAATTACAAAGGTTTACATACATATACAAATATACCTAAATCATTTTACTGTGTAACATTTATAGTCAAACGTATGATACATTTCTTATCACACACAAGTAGTTTAAAATATATGCGTGCTTGTAAGTACTACCAATGCACACAAAGCAATTATATATTTAAAAAAGATAAAGACCAACTGATTGTCTATAATAGCGATGGGCAAAACGGCTACTATGAGCCTTTTGCTCATATGGGCACGCTTTGCACATTTAAGTGCTAGGTGAGGCACGATCAAGTGCAGGTATGGGGCGAAGAACACAGGAAGAGAATAATATACCAACACACATAATATTGATAAAGAGAGAGTATTTGGCCTTATACATATGTGACTGCACAGTGGGTAAAAAGTTAGAAATTTTATTTATTCATTTTATTTAAAATTTTTTTTAGTCACCTCGTTGTTGACCAACAATTAAGTCAATATTTGGATTGATAGAATTTGCTGCTGCAATGCGCATTACTGATGCGAAATTTACTTCGTAACGTAGTCTTTGTTAAATTCATTTTCGAAAAGAATTTTTCACATGTGTAAGTGCTCCCAAACATTGAAACTATATTCGCAGCAAAGTTTCGCAACGCTGGAAATTTCTGCGTATCCAATATTTTGTAGAACCGTATCACATCTCCGCATTCTAAAAAATTGTTTTTTAAAGGAGTGGAGCACTGCAATTCTATCAATTCCATTTGTAGTTCTGCCGGGGATGTTTGAATATTCTGACTGAAAGGAGATACAAACATATCAAACTTTCCTTGAAGAGTATCCAGCACTGCAAACCGGTCTCTAAACTGCATCAGTAGTTTCTTCGCAGTATTTCTTAACATCGATGCAATTGTCCAGAGAAACAGCCTTTGGACGTGGAAAGAAGTGACAATTTTTCACTGCGAGCTGCTCACCCCATAATTTGAGCTTTGTTTTGAAGCCTTTTATTGCGTCACCCAAATCATATATAAGGTTATCTTTACCTTGCAAAGTCAGATTCAAAATATTAAGATGCTCGGTAATATGTGTTAAGAAAGCTAAGTCAGCTATCCACTCGGGGTCATTAAGTTCGCTAAACGATTGTTTTTTGAGAAATCTGCAGGTTATAAAAAAAATAAAATTAGTTTCAAACCTAAGAATATAAGCTGGTGGAATGTACCATAAAATCTGAGATAAGTGATCGTAACCCAAAAAATCTTTTCAGTGTTTCTCCCCGACTCAGCCAACGGATTTCTGTGAAATATGGGATATCCATTTGCCCACTTCCTTTAGAACGAATTATGTTGGTACATTTTACTACAGTACCCATAACACTTTGGAAACTTAAAGATTTGGCACATAAAGCTTCCTGGTGAATAAGACAATGCACTGCAATACAATCTCGGTTCAATTCGGAAGCAAATTTTGCCTTAAGCCGCCCAACGAATCCTTGCTTGCATCCCGTCATCGCCTGCGCGCCATCAGTTGCCACACTACAGACTCTACTCCAGTCCAACCCTCTTCTGACAGCACAATCTAAAACCGCATCATAAATGTCTTGACCCGTCGTAGTTCCTTTCAAAGGTATCAAATCAAGTAATTCTTCGGTAATATTGAAATCAATATCTACTCCCCGAATGAATATTGCTAGCTGCGCAACATCAGAAATATCTGTGCTCTCATCTAGAGCCAACGAAGCAGACATAAAACTTGAAATTTTGCGGTCTAGCTGCAATTGGCAGTCGTTAGCTATATCTTGCACCCTTCGACCGATAGTTCGACGCGACAAACATATTTGGTTGTATTTGTGAATATGTTCTTTCGGCAAAGTGTCAACTGCTTCCAAAATACAAGATTTTATAAAGTCCCCATCCGAAAAGGGATGATTACCCATAATCATTTTGTGGATAATAGCATAGCTTACACAGCAATCTATAAAGTGTAGCAAATAATGATTATATTTATGTATTAACAAATTTTCAAGTCACGTAATTGGACGCGTTTCCGATGCGCAATAGTTGAGCAGCCGTTGACTCCACTGGAACGTCAGTTGAGTGATACAACTTTGGAAATGAAACGTTGAGCTAACTGATGACAAATGATCACCAATTTGAAGTAAAGCTCCACCTATTTTTTAAAATGCAACTACAGTGCGTTTCCGTGATCACTAATCAGCTGAGCCAACCTTTGAGCTTTAAAACGCGTTCATTAATGACCGCACCTCTTGAGCACTGCTTTCTACAGAAGTTAGTTGCTGGAATAATTCTAATCGTGCTTCGTCTGAATACTTATCACAATCACTATGAAATTTTTCGTAATGCCTTTTAATATTAAAAACTTTGCAAGCTATATGCTTCTTGCAAAGTAGACATTGAGATTCACCACCACTATATTGACACATATATTTTATACTCCAATCCTTATTAAAACTGCCCGAATTTCTTTTTAAAGAATTTACACTTATTTCACATTTCAAAGACATTTTCAAAATATAATAAAGCAAATAAATTACGAAACATGTATTTAATAAAAATTTTACCGCACGAATTACACTTTTTGAACACCGTTATAATATTTTGTCAGTGTTGCTAACTCTTCCTACTCCGGCGAAAAAAATTCTCCTTTTTTTACAAACATTTTCGTACATCCCCATTACACTCAAACCAAAACTTTGGTTTCAAATTGGTGAGCGCAAAATTTGTCCGCTACATTCACTCAACGGGTTCATCAATTGCTTGTTGACAGTTCGCTCAAACGCATCGTTTCCTCAGAACACTCAACTATCGTTCCAATTCCACACAACTGTTTGTAACATTTGCGTTTTGGAATGTGCCCATTGATGCCCAATTTTTTGAGATTTAAATTTACGAAACGACTTAATGGTGAGGAATTAAATTTAGAACTTGGAGAAAAAATTGGTCGTAAGAGAAATTAGAAAAGCCCATTGTTTTTAAATAAGATATAATATGTATTAAAATGTTATAGAGCTACAATTCGGGCCCAATCACTATACCATAACAATGTGTTCATGAATGTATACTTAGTACACTTCATACATTCATAAATCTACCTATTGACATACAAATTCAATCAATTTTAGTTCTTACGAAATATGTATGTACGAATAATTTTACCCCATTTCCCTTTACAAAAACATCATCAACAACACTGCTCATGTTGCTTAATACATATTTAACAGTTACCAAGCTATGTGGAAAATAGAGCTGCCACCGCTCTTACTATGTTCAAATTATTAAGCGTTTTAAGATAAACTAGCCTTTACCGGCGGCTTCGTATTTGTACAGCAATTGAAATTTGAGACAATTAAAGCACTATTAATTACTAAATGAAACTAAAATTTAAGCTTGAATATAATAATAATTTACGTATGCACCTAACAATGGACTGAATTTTATATTTTTTCTTTGCTTTTTATACATACAGTTTATCAAGAAAGTCTTTTTCCACCATAAAATTGCAGTTCCGATGGAAAAATTGCAACTCTTTTTTGTGAGGCACCCTAATAAACTTATGCACGCCTGTGTTATTGAACACTACCAAAAAATAATATTTGTATATAAAAAAATCAAAAATTAGATATTTTGTCCCGTATTTTATCGATAAAAAATGGTCACCGTAAATTAAACACACATGCAAGACATGCTCCAACAATTTTTGTAGTGTGGATTTAACGACATATGTAAGTGAGCTGAAAAAATTGTAAATTTCTCCGTAATTTTAAATTTGTAAATAAAAGCAGTTATATTTATAATAAAACTGGTAAAATTAGTCATTGTTTATACGATTTGTACCTTTTTATATTTGGAAACTAATACATTTCTTTCTAGGCTCATGGCAACACTGCCAACAAATCTGAAAAGGGTTTCGTTTTCACACGATTGTATGAGAAACGTGCATTTGTACTACTACTTCCTCTAATGCTACTACTTTGAAAATACTTTTTTAAATATTTGTATGTATATATTGCAAAATGAATGGGCTTGCATATAATTAAATGTATGTGAAGGTCAAATGACTGTCAATAATGCGCTGCTTAACATAAAGTCGACTTCAGTCTATGGCTTGCAAAAAAATGTATGTTTTTGTTTTCGTACTATTGCAACACCGTTTGAGAATTGGTTTTCGAAGTTGAGAGAGAATGTTTTCTTTTCAGTTTTTTAGTGTTTCCGCAACCTCCTTGCGATGAATATCATTTGAGGCGAAGCGCACGATATTGGTGATGCATTTTTTTACTCCCCTAGCACCGCAAAACACACAAACGTCTCACCCAGCACTCGCTGGCACTCATACTAATTTAGGAGCCGAAAATAGGCCCATCCCTGGTCTATATTAAGAACTATTTCTTAAAAGACAACGCTAACAGTAATACACACACAAACATACATAATTAGATTAGGAACATAGTTTTAAGATTTTGTATATAAACGCTTGTAAGTTATTGAATAAACCAGAATTCATTTGAACTCTCATTGGAAACCATCTTTTCCTCTTTAAGTTATAATATTCTTGTTTCCCCCCACCAGCGGTAAGGGACAGGAATTTATAGTTTAACCACAGACGGACAGACAGACAGACGGCACATCTCTTCTTCTTCTCATACTTACAAACATTTCATGTTCATTAATGGTATGAAAATCAAAAAAGGTTAATAACTTCCCTATTACAGTGGGGTATTAAAAACTTGCCCGGATATTTTACTTGTGTGTTATCTGATTCGCTTAACTTTTGAAAGGAGTATACTACATACTATTGAGAAGCAGCATATCTAGTTCAAACGACAAGCAATCGCCTTTAAAAATATCAGAATTTTTATGCTGAAAAGTGGTCGACTTATTATGTGTGCAAGATCTTGCATGGTTATAGAAAGATCGCGTTTTACATTTTACTATGTTAAAAACTGGGCGTGGCCGTTGACCGATTTCGCCCATTTTTACAACAAACAGTAACGTTTTGTGGAATAATCCACTATAAAAGGGGAGGGGCCACACCCATTTTCAAATATTTATATTTTTCGACTTTTTGCGTTCACGGACACTTCGAAAGTGAAATATAAATGATATAAAGCTTTTGTACGCAAAGTTATTGCCTATCAAATATATCTATGATCCTTTTCAAAATCTTTCGTAAAAAAGTGGGGGTGGACTTTAACCGATTTAGCCCATTTTTTTCCGGAACATACCTTGGATTAATCTAAATATGTGGGTTAAATTTTGAATCGATATCTTGAACGGTTTTTGATCTAGGATTAATATTATTCCTAAATTTGACTTACTCAAAAGTGGGCGGTGCCACTCCCATTTTCAAAAATTTGTTAATAAATTCATTTTCTGCCTAAACATTAATGTTCACACCAATTCAATCCTTATGAGTGTATTATGTACTGAATAATCACCTTTTTTGTAATTTCGAAAATATTGTGTATATAAAAAGTGGGCGTGGCTATCATCCGATTTCGCCCATTTTAAATAGCGCTCGAAGATGATTGCCAAGGAACCTGCATACCAAATTTCATTGAGATATTTCAAAAGTTACTCAAGTTATCATGTTATCATGTTAACAGATGGACCGACGGACGGACATGGCTTAATCAATTTCTTTTTTCCTCCTGAACATTTTTATATACATAAGTCAATATCTATCTCGATCCGTTTATGCCGTTACGTACCACCGTTACGCGACTAAAGTTAATATACCTTATGTGCGTAGCACTACTAGGTATAAAAATAATTCCCCAAGCAATTTTTTAAAAATCAAGCAATTTTTTAAAATCCAGCTCCAAAAAAATGATGTACCTGTATATATTTTTTATAGCTTTTATGAACATGAAAAGGTACTATAACTTTAGTGCCATGTCCGTGAATATGAGTAGAAGAGATAGACCAACCAATAAGTATACCGAAATGAGCAGGGCGATGAGCTGAGTTGATTTAGTCTGTCCGTCTGGCTGTCTGTTTGAAAGTCCCACAGTTTTAGCGATATCTCGCCAAAATTTTGTATTATATTAATCAATTGTCGGAACCAATACAACGTATAGCCTCCGTACAATCGGTTGTTCCGATAAACTGGTTTTGGGCTATAAGACTTTGCAATAGGTAGAGACATAAAATTGTGCAGATTTTGTACTTTATACGAGTATACGTAATGAGGTTAGTGAAAATAATTCAGATTGGGCCAACATAACATATAGCTCCTATGTAATCGATAGTTCCGATACATGGGTTTTGGTATATAAATCTTGCAGTTAAAGAGCTAGGAACGCAAAATCTTGCAGGTGCGATACATAATATATACTTAATGTGACTAGTAAAAATCAGTAAAATCGGACCAACAAAACATATATCCCCCATACGACACATTTTGCTGATAATGGTTTTTTTTTGTTTATGGGAGCAATGTTGGTCAGATATTGTTGGTTCCGACAAATGATTAATATATTATAAAATGGCGGTCCCATACATAATTTCGGCGAGATATCTCTAAAACTGTGGGACCAGTATTGCGTACAAGCAGACAGCCGAACGGAAAGACGCGCATGGCTATATAAACTAAGCTCGTGGCCCTGATAATTTCGGTATACACTCTAAACTTTTTTGTTGAATTTTACAGCGATGATATCAGTAAATTTTTGTTGACTCTCTCACTGTTGCTTGAAATTGCAATCATTTCTGTTTATTTTAGGCTTTAAGTCGCAAAAGGAATAAATTTAAACACAAATTACAGCAAACTTTCATTTCACAGCTGAAAAAGAACATAAAATGGTGCAAACTTTTTTTTGCGCACAAAAAATACGAAATAAACAAACCCTTTGTTGCGTGAAGCTGAAGCGCATAGTCAAATATGCGTAATTCCTCTCAGCAAGCGCTTGTTGAGTAGCGCTCTCTCTGGTTTGAAATACATTTCAGTTGAAAGTGTTGCGGTAGCGTGCATGTGCGCAAAAGAAATAAAATATATTAAAATAAATAAATATAATAAAATAAATAGATAAATAAAATATTGTTAGTGTTAAGTAATTGAAATAGAAATAATAAGAAAAATGTTCAAGTGCAATATATGCAAAAGTGAATTTGCTAGCTTTATAAATTATCATCGACACTTATACGCCCATAAAGACGCGCGCGATTGTATTTTTGTTTGTTTGTGTGGAGAATGTAAAAAGACATTTTCCAACTACAATAGCTATACAGTGCATTATTCGCGAAACCATCATGTAAATAAAGTGTGCTACAAAAAACGCGAAGGAAAATACGAATGTAGTGTAACCGGTTGCAAATATATTGGATGCGGTGTTAAGGAAATTTATGTGCATGTGTTAAGACATTTTCATTTTAACAAATATGTTAGTTGTCCAATGCCAATGTGCTCTAAAATTTTTTTGAAAAAATCCACCTTTCGGTCTCATTTCCATCGAAAACATCGGAATGAAAACGATACAACATCTGCCGAAGTAGCAGACCTTCATTTTGTTGTGTTGATCTTCCGACAGGGTAGTAAGCTGATTTTTGTTGGAACGATTTTCCGTCATCCCTTGTCAAGTTTGGTTTTGTGACAAACCGGTTTCGGCGTTCTGCCATTTTCAATGCCTAGTTTCGTTCTGGTCTGTGTCTATCCGCTGCGTTGTTTTTATAGTCCGTGGGTGCTGTGGCAGGTAATGTCAATCTGTGTGTTCGTGGTAGGTAACGTTAATATGCGTGTGTGTGTGCGCGGTATTGATACGTCCGAATTGTTATCTGTCCCAAGGGTTGTTTTTGTAGGTATGTAGACATACCGCTTGTTAGCTAAGCGGTAGGTTGAGGTAGATAGAAATCGGTGATTTTTGCAGTTTGGTTCATATTTCGTTTTTGCTTGTTCATTGTTACGTGTTTCGTTGCTGTACCTGCTGGCTTGTGCTGTTTTTTGTAAACTAATTTTAAGGGTTCAAATATTTCGTCAGAGATAGTGTTGGTTTGTTCGTTTATGATCCTGCCGTCAAATGTTTTTAACTTGTATATCTCCATGTTCTCAAGTACATTAAGCCGCCGGCCTTTTCCTTGTACGTGAAGTATTCGAGCCGTTGTTTTTATGTTAGCTGGGGCGCAGTTGTTCTCGAACATGTGGTTCGCGAAATTAGATTCTGGTATTATGGTGGGTTTTCGTGTTTTTTTGTTGTAGTCCCTGATATGCTCTCGGAATCGTGTGCTTATTTTTCTTCCTGTTTGTCCTATGTAGCTGTATTGACATTCACAAGTAAGCCTATACACTCCGTGTCTGTTGAATGGGTCATCAGAATTAGTGTCGGTTCTTAGTTTTTGTCCGACGTTGTTAGATGTTCTGAATGCTGTGTTGATGTTATATCTTTTAAAGAAGTTTGCTAATTTGTACGTCGTTTTTCCAGTGTATGTCATTGCCGTCCAAACCTTTGGATTTTCCTCTACGTTTACTCTTTTTTGTGTTCCATGGCTACTTCTGAGTTTATCCACAAGTGCTTTCTTGTATCCATTATTTGCCGCTATGTTATATATTGTATTAAGCTCTCTCCAGTATGCTTCCTGTGTGAGCGGCGTTCTCTGAAGCCTATCCACTAAGTGCCTCAATGCTGCATTTTTGTGCTGTTTCGGATGGTTGGATGTAGAGTGTATTATGGTGTCCGTGGCAGTCGGTTTTCTATAAATGCCGTAGTTGAACCTATTTGTTATTTTGTCAATCCCTATAGTTAGGTCCAGATAGTTCATTATTCCATCTTTTTCTACTTCCATTGTGAACTCTATGTTGCTATGTTGCCTGTTGAGGAACTCTAGTATTTGCTCTTCGTTATCGTCATTTAGGATGCAGATGATGTCATCCACGTATCTAGCGTAGAATGCCACGCCTAACTTGGTTTTTAACTCCTGTATATATTTTCCTTCCAAGTTTTGCATGAATGTTTCCATGAGAATGGCCGATGTTGGGTTACCCATTCCTAGTCCGTTTGTCTGTCTATATATTTTGTTGTTGAACCGGAAATAGTTTTGCCGCAGCGTTGTTCTTAGCGCGTTGGTAATTTGCGCAGTTTTTACCTTATCTTCAGTTTTGTCCAGTAGTGTTTTGTTGACTATATCCATTGTATCTGTTAGTGGTATTGACGGGTATAACTCCTTTATGTCAAAGGATACGAGTTTACTGCTCCTTGTGAGTTTAACGGTCTCAAGTCTTTGTAGTAGTTCTATCGTATTGCTTATTGTGTATTCGTGCCCTAGTTTCAGAGTGTCCTTTAAAATCGTTTTTAGATGTTTCGACAGTTTATAACCCGGCGCGGACTTAAAATTAATTATAGGTCTCATCGGCGTATCCTGCTTGTGGATTTTAGGTAACGCAATGAGTGGAGGAGCAGATGGATTCATTTGTGTTAGGGTATATGCCATCCTCTCGTCTATTATTTTGGTAGCATTTTTTATAACCTCTTTAACTTCGGTCTGGTATTTATCCGTGGGGTTATCCCTAATAATGCGGCAGCTCATCGAGAAAATGAAATGCCGCATTATTAGGGATAACCCCACGGATAAATACCAGACCGAAGTTAAAGAGGTTATAAAAAATGCTACCAAAATAATAGACGAGAGGATGGCATATACCCTAACACAAATGAATCCATCTGCTCCTCCACTCATTGCGTTACCTAAAATCCACAAGCAGGATACGCCGATGAGACCTATAATTAATTTTAAGTCCGCGCCGGGTTATAAACTGTCGAAACATCTAAAAACGATTTTAAAGGACACTCTGAAACTAGGGCACGAATACACAATAAGCAATACGATAGAACTACTACAAAGACTTGAGACCGTTAAACTCACAAGGAGCAGTAAACTCGTATCCTTTGACATAAAGGAGTTATACCCGTCAATACCACTAACAGATACAATGGATATAGTCAACAAAACACTACTGGACAAAACTGAAGATAAGGTAAAAACTGCGCAAATTACCAACGCGCTAAGAACAACGCTGCGGCAAAACTATTTCCGGTTCAACAACAAAATATATAGACAGACAAACGGACTAGGAATGGGTAACCCAACATCGGCCATTCTCATGGAAACATTCATGCAAAACTTGGAAGGAAAATATATACAGGAGTTAAAAACCAAGTTAGGCGTGGCATTCTACGCTAGATACGTGGATGACATCATCTGCATCCTAAATGACGATAACGAAGAGCAAATACTAGAGTTCCTCAACAGGCAACATAGCAACATAGAGTTCACAATGGAAGTAGAAAAAGATGGAATAATGAACTATCTGGACCTAACTATAGGGATTGACAAAATAACAAATAGGTTCAACTACGGCATTTATAGAAAACCGACTGCCACGGACACCATAATACACTCTACATCCAACCATCCGCAACAGCACAAAAATGCAGCATTGAGGCACTTAGTGGATAGGCTTCAGAGAACGCCGCTCACACAGGAAGCATACTGGAGAGAGCTTAATACAATATATAACATAGCGGCAAATAATGGATACAAGAAAGCACTTGTGGATAAACTCAGAAGTAGCCATGGAACACAAAAAAGAGTAAACGTAGAGGAAAATCCAAAGGTTTGGACGGCAATGACATACACTGGAAAAACGACGTACAAATTAGCAAACTTCTTTAAAAGATATAACATCAACACAGCATTCAGAACATCTAACAACGTCGGACAAAAACTAAGAACCGACACTAATTCTGATGACCCATTCAACAGACACGGAGTGTATAGGCTTACTTGTGAATGTCAATACAGCTACATAGGACAAACAGGAAGAAAAATAAGCACACGATTCCGAGAGCATATCAGGGACTACAACAAAAAAACACGAAAACCCACCATAATACCAGAATCTAATTTCGCGAACCACATGTTCGAGAACAACTGCGCCCCAGCTAACATAAAAACAACGGCTCGAATACTTCACGTACAAGGAAAAGGCCGGCGGCTTAATGTACTTGAGAACATGGAGATATACAAGTTAAAAACATTTGACGGCAGGATCATAAACGAACAAACCAACACTATCTCTGACGAAATATTTGAACCCTTAAAATTAGTTTACAAAAAACAGCACAAGCCAGCAGGTACAGCAACGAAACACGTAACAATGAACAAGCAAAAACGAAATATGAACCAAACTGCAAAAATCACCGATTTCTATCTACCTCAACCTACCGCTTAGCTAACAAGCGGTATGTCTACATACCTACAAAAACAACCCTTGGGACAGATAACAATTCGGACGTATCAATACCGCGCACACACACACGCATATTAACGTTACCTACCACGAACACACAGATTGACATTACCTGCCACAGCACCCACGGACTATAAAAACAACGCAGCGGATAGACACAGACCAGAACGAAACTAGGCATTGAAAATGGCAGAACGCCGAAACCGGTTTGTCACAAAACCAAACTTGACAAGGGATGACGGAAAATCGTTCCAACAAAAATTAGCAGACCTTCCTTCCTTACTTCCTTTTTCATCGAAAGAAAAAGACGCCACAACTTCCCAAGTAGTCGAAGCCACAAATCAAATTTCATCTGTCTGTGACTTGAATGAAGTAGCAGACGTTCCTCGCAGCAATTCCACCAATTGCTTTGCAAATATTTTGATAGATTTGAAATGCAAATATAATGTTTCTGAAGCTTGTTTGCAATTTTTGTTTTCAGAGCTTTCCTCTTTAATTACAACAAATACGTCCGATAACATGGCGCAAATATTCGCTAACCACACTACCAGTATATCGGGAATAGAACATGAAGTTATAAGAATCTTCACTCAATCGAAGTTGTTGCAAGATGTACACAACTTAGCTTCAAGGTGTAAACAAAAAAATTTCTTTTCAGGAAACATTGAACCTAAAGAAATTTTTCTTGGCCTTGATAATTATCATAATGCATGTTCCTATCATTATATTCCACTTTTGGAAACATTGAAATCTCTTCTGAACGACGAAAAATATTTTGAGGCCTTTTCCGAAGTAAAGGAGTCGAGAACCAATGTATATTCTGATTATAATAATGGATATGTTTATCAAAATCAATCTTTCTTTTCACGCGAAAAACGCATTGAGCTGCTGATTTTTCAAGATGCTTTCGAAGTGTGTAATCCCTTAGGCTCAGCAAAACAGAAGCACAAGCTGATAGGTTTTTATTTTATTATCGGAAATATACATTCCAGATATAGATCAGTAATAAATAATATTCAGTTGATTTTATTGTGCAAGGAAAAGTATGTGAAAATGTTTGGATTTCAATATGTTTTGAAGCCTCTATTGGATGACCTCAAAATATTAGAATCAGAAGGAGTAACTATTTTAAATAGCAAACATGGAACTGAAAAAAAGTTTCTTGGTACTGTATTTTCTGTAATTGGAGATAACCTGGGTTCGCATCAAATTGGAGGATTTACGGAAAACTTTAGCTTTGCAAAGTACGTTTGCCGCTATTGTTTCTTTGAGCGAAAATGTTTAGAAACCAAAGATGTTGAAATTCGTACACTTAGAACTATTAGCAATTATAATGAACTGATTTCGACAGAAACTTTCGACAGAGGAGTAGTTCGCAACTCATGTTTAAACATCCTTGATTTCTTCCATGTTTGTAATCCAGGACTACCACCTTGTATTGCACACGACTTATTTGAAGGAATAGTCCCATATGACTTGATGGAAATTTTAAAAAAGTTAAGCAATAAATACTGTTTTTCCTTTGACCACATAAATATTTTGTTAACAGCTTTAAGAAAGAAACTCCGTTTACAATTGTCATTTCCGAAGATAAATGCTAAAATGAAGAAGCTTCCAGGCAATGCGGATGAAGTTCGTCACATATTATTTCTAATGCCACTTGTCTTGATGAGGGTTATTACTTCTTACGAAGATCCACTATATTTGCTTTTTACAACCATGGTTAGTATGTGTCGTTTAATCTGTGCACATGAAATTACCTTATCACAAATAGAATTGTTAAACTACTACATACGGGTTTTTTTTGAATACAGAGTTGAGTGCTTTCCTGATTTTAATTTAAGACCAAAACATCACTATTTGAAGCATTATCCGGATTTAATTAAGCAATTTGGTCCTTTAAAAAACTTGTTTACATTACATTTTGAACAAAAACACCAATATTTTAAGAATATAGCTAAAAGATGTAGAAACTTCAAAAACATTACCTATACTTTAGCACAAAGGCATCAATACCTTCAGTCGAGTCTTTATGGGCATAGATTAATGGAAAAAGTAATATGTAAAAAGGCATATGCAATGGAAGAGAACATGTTTAATATTAGCTTGCCAAATGATTTCATATTTGTAACAAAAAAGTTATCTTTTCTGGGAACCTTTTATAAAGAAAATGATGCTATATTATATTCAATTGACGAACATAGTAATGTGAATGTTCTCATTATTAACTCGTTATTTATAAATGAGAATTATGAAAATTTCATTTTTTACGGTGAAGTAGTAAAAATGTGGTTCAATAGCGCAATAAGCTTATACGAATCCTTTGATATTACAACGAAGAGTTTTTCCACTGTGAACAAAAATGAACTTTTAACTCCAAAACCTATAAAACTAGTTGTGTTTAATTCTAAACAATATTTTGCACCATTTTCTTCAATTTTGAATCACATATAAAATAAGGATCTATTTTCTTAAATTATCGAATAGTTATTATTTCTAATGTAATTTTTATTTTCATGTTAACTTAAATTAAGTCAAGTAGCCTATAAGAAAGAATAGAAATGTCGAAATACTTATGCAAGCTGTGGAGCGCCGACAGAAAGAAGAAAAAAGCGTTCATATCTCAAGCTTCTATCACTCATATAATTGCAAAAGGTATGAGTATCAAAAACCTTTCACCTATCACCTGCGTAATAAACAAAACACCAAATTTTGTTATTTCATTTAGCTAAAGACTATACGCTTACGGGAAATAAGCTAGTTTTGGAATGTGATGGAACAGAGATAGATGATGACGAAACGTTACAACTTTTTTTAGAGGAAAAGAGTACTTTAATAATACTAAATTCTTGGGAGACGTGGACTCCACCCAATATGATAACAGCTTCCACTAATTCTAACAACACGCCGCCACAGGAAAATTCTCGATCGAGCCAAGAAACTTTTTTGACCGAAGCTCCATCTTGCTTTACTTTATCTTGTGATGATGTTGGTGCTACAAATTTATTGCTAGTACCACAGTCCTCGCCCCAAGAAGAACCCCTAAATAATTGCCAGGAATTGCAGGAAGAAGAAGTTATCCTATATTATACAGATGATGTAAATACAAATATGTCTTCTGAGCACCAAACCAACATGCCGACATCAAGTAAGAGAGCACCACAGGCGATGTGTGACTCATTTAACGCGTTCGAAATACCTTGGAATAAAATGTCAACAGAAATCAATAAAGCACTGGAAGATAAAAAGCATTTGGGAAAATTGCTGAACCAATTTTGCAACACCATTGTAGATGAATTACGGCAAAAATCTGAATACATTCCCATGAGAGTTTACCGAAGCATTGCGCAAATGGCCGTTAACAAATACCCTGAATCTTTTCTTGAAAGAGATGGTCAAAAAAATATCATGTCACACACTCCTGTGTCGATAATTACAACTATGAGAAACCGTAACAACTTTTTAAATTCATCAGCTAAAAAGGGGCTTTCAAGCTCAAATGCGCCACTCAAAATTAAAAAAAAAGTAAATACAATGTCTCGTAGTTGCGTTAATTGGCAGCCAAACGAATCCAAAAGTGAAGAAGATTACACATCAAAAAAACAGTTTCTAATATCGATGTACCAAAAAAAATCACTACAGCAATCGGAAGAGGAAACTGTTTCGCAATACATGGCTGATTGCTTTGCTCCGCAAAGAAAGTTTTTTAACAATTCACAAAATATTCCAACAGTTAAAGATATTCTTCAAAATTGGCCAATGATATTCTACAAAAAATGCCTATTTCAACATTTTGAAAAATTAATGGAGCTTGATGTCTCAGCATTCAGGTTGAACTTTACATTATCAAAACCGAAACTCAAAGCGTTTTTCAAAATTTCTGAAACAGGGAATGATGAAGAGATTATAATAGCGATTTCCAATCATTTCAAAGAAAATCACGAATTGTTATTTTCAAAGTTTGAGGTACAACTAAATGCAAAAACTTTAACATTTATTTTTATTAACTAATAAGTAAATTTCAGTTGGGAACAACAATTGAGGAAATAAAAAGCGGAAGAAATATATTAACTCCTTGGATATCAACAATTTGTAAGTTTTTTTTAATAATCAGGCCAATTATGAACAGTTCTCGCAAATTCTTTTGCCGATTTTACCCGGCTTTTGGATAAATATTTGGGTATTTACCCATTATTACCTTATTTTACCAGGTATTTACCATTTGGGTATGTAACATTTTCTCATCTCTATGGATATCATAATTTTGGTGTTGAATCTTTTTTTATTTTAAAAATGAGAAATTCTCAGACAACTTTTCAGAATCAGCCTGAATATTTTCAAGATTTTGGTTTTGTCTGCATCACATTTTTTGTATTTTTTAGATACATCTCTTTCAAATGAAACAGACCCGGTTTCGTATATATGGCTAGAAGGCGAAATTACGACTATAGATATTAAATATGATATCGTTGATTTAATTTTATGTCTTCTTTGCTATTATTATATTTTTAATATAGAATACCCTAAGGATATTTCGCAAACTAGCGAGTTTTTGATGAGATTTCTATTTAAATTTTACCCATCACAAGTAAGAGGCAGAAAAAAACATATAAATAATTTAAAAAAAATTATGGCACTGATTTCGAAAATTGAAAAGGTTCCTGAAATTTAACATAATAATACATAAATATGTAAAATTTAATAATACATAAATATGTAACATTTCAATTAATTTTATTTGTCCTATTTTGGTGCTATTGATATGCACAACACTATATTTTAAACCTATGTATGTATAGTCCTTCATTTTAATGTATGAATGCATGTATTTGCTTATTTTTAACATGAAATTAAATTCTTTTGTTAATTTACTATATTTCCTGTTGTTTTAATAAAAAAATAAAATAATTTTCATCCTTATAACCTTCAAATTCCAGCAATAATTTAATTCTTTTCACAAATTTCGCTCTTTTTTTTAAAGTATGTGTACATATAAGTACATGTTTAAAAAAAAATTGCTAAAAATCAGACAATTCCTTTAGCTGCTTAGGACTAGTATTTTTCTATACTAAAATGAATGAACTACAAAACTGCATACTCGGAAAAAATCGAAAAATTCTTTTTCAAATTTTCTCCAATTTTCCAAAAAGCTGTTAACCTTAATTTGCAGTAATTGTATTGAATTTTTACACATATGTACTTTCATAAAATAGCGAAATTTTTTAAAAGAAGTTATTCTTGCTGGAATTTGCAATTTTAATGGTGGCCCATTTTGACTGTGAGCTACTGTATATTTTCAAATTAAACATTTTTGGCTTTAAACATAAAAATAAGTGAGAGAGAGCGCGCAGAAAGTGCTGCAAATTCAAGCAGCTGTGTGTGTATGGAATTACACATTTTTCGGTTTAATCAATCAACAAAAAAATGCGTATATTAACATGCGTGAATTTAGACATAAACAGTCGGTAATCTGTTGCCTACCATTATCGCTGTAAAATTCAACAAAAAAGTTTAGAGTGTACTTATTGGTGGGTCTATCTCTTCTTTTTCTCATATTCACAAACATTGGACCAGAGTTATGATACATTTCATGTTCATAAAAACTACCTGGACCTGGGTTTATAAAAAAGTGCTCGGGGAATCATTTTAGTTTTGGCCTTGAATGACAGAAAAAAGTGTTAGGATTCAAATAAGTAAAAAAGGTTAGATGTGATTTGACCTTTTATTTAAAGTTGGTTCAGGCAAACCGTGTCCCATGACTCTTTTATTTGGGATGTTGGCGACTTGGGGGCGTTATCCAAAAGTCAATATTTGAGTGGGCAAAGTAATAACCAATAATTAACACGTAAACATTTCAACCCTTAGTAAGCTTTTATATCCAACATATGTTTCTTTTTTCGATAAGGCGATGCCGGTTGGTTTCTGACGCCACATCGAAACCCAGAAGAAGGCTCTACGCAAATGAAGTTTAATGATGCCCATTGGAAATGCCACAATGTAATGGAGTGAACTAATCGAGTGCTGAAAACCCAATGGAGGTGTCTCCTTGGTTCAAGAGAGCTACACTACTCCCCCAGAAAATCATGCAAAATTGTTAATGTGTGTTGCGCGTTGCACAACATTTGCATACATTTCAAAGCATACAGAGATCTGATCGAAACAAATCCTACAGAAGAACAAACCAGGCCGCTTAGTAAAAACGGAGATGTGGTGTCTTTAACATCTCCACAGTACTTGGCTGCATTATAAAATATATACAATAGAGTAGTGATGAAAAACACCAATAAAGATTGAAAACCAAATTATCCACACAATATGTCCAAAAATAAACACAATACCTGCTTTCTGTAGAAAGGAAAATGGTCATAGTATATGTCTACTAGTAGCGCAACTTACTCCGAATCTGCACACACACACCACCCACACAGGGTGCGTTGTATGCAATAATAAAACAATAAAATTAAAATGCTGCAATATTGAACGTGAAGACATAAAACACCTAAATTATTGAATATAAAGCAGTTATAACACCTTATCAGTTACTATAGAACGTGAGTTTTAGTTTAAATTAAAGTTTTGAGTTGTAATTTTTGCATTGAAACAACTCTGAACGCGATTTCCTTCATTCCACTCTCTCGGAGTACCTTCATCCACTACCTTCCACTCCGATTCGCAAAAGAAGATGCCAAACTAGTAGGGGTAAACAATGAAAATGGTTTAATGAAAACCAGTCAAGCCACAGCGGAATGTCTCACCGTCTCTTTTATGCATTTCTAAATATCACCTGAGGTTAACTTACATATATATTATAAAGGAGTATTTACATCACAGTTTTTCTACGTTTCTATGTAAATAAAATATGATGAGAGTGTTTCATTTAATGAGAGGATGTGATATTTCCAAAGAATAATAGAATGAAGGAATCGTATATAATAGTGAAGCCAGACTGGCCCAATGCTTTTCATGTTTACACTTAATTTTCAACATTCGCCCGCCACTGTCGTGGCGATGTTCATGATAAATAGGTATCGGTAACACTGCTAGCTTAGATATGGGTCGAGTCAAATTGGTGGTAGCAGTTTTGATGGTGACTACCCGTGTGAGATTGTCCTTGCTGGGATGAAGATCTATCACTTTAGCTAGTGGCCACCGCTCATCAGTGAGGACCACAATCGATCCGATCTTTATGGCGTTATTGGCATGATACTATTTTGAGATAGACTGCATGCGTTGTAAGTACCAGAATTGTTGCATCTTTTGTTGAATAAGTTGCAATCGTCGAAGCCTGGATATAGGTTGGTTGACCAGAGAAGGCTCTGGTGAAGTGATTAAGGCATTGCCGATTAAGAAGTCCTGTTGAGGTGGAATTTTATCAGCTTAACCACAGCCTCTCATTTTCCACCCATATTGGGGGGCCGCTGGTGGGCTGTATCAAGTCTTTGGAGAGAGTTTTTTAGACAAGTTTATGTTCTCTTGTACTTTCAGTAAACAAATTTTTGAGTTCTATATTTGCGCCGACAAAGGTTGTGCCACAATCCGAATACACCTTGCTTGATATGCCGCCGCGTGATAAAAAAAAACGTCGAAATGCAGTTTTAAAACATTAGCTATATAATCAGTGACATATTCAAGGTGAACTGCCGCAGTACTAAAGCACACAAAAACACATATCTAACTTTTATACGCCTTGGATCCCCGTCCCTTCCAGCTTTTTATATTGAATGGACCCGCGTAGTCTATGCGTGAATGGTCGTGAGGGTGTTACTCTCGAAAGAAGTAGTTGACCTATCAGTTGGTGAGCCGGGATCCCCCTTTGTCGAGCACACACAACACAACATAGGACATGAGATTTTACAGGCGCCCGTCCGCCAATGATCCAGTATTGTCGTCTGAGGTGTGCTAAAGTGAGTTGAGTGCCACCGTGAAAAGTTCGCTGGTGAGAAAAACTGATGATTAAGGATGTCTCTCAGAGTATGTTAGGAGAGAGTTAGTCAATCGGCCCCCGACTATGATGATATCGCCATTGTCTATGAATAAGAGCTGCAAAACTATCGACGGGATTTACGTTATATCGAATACTTTAGTTAGCACAATCGAAACCATCGAATGTTTTATTCAAATCTAAACAGGCCTCCCTATAGAAAAGCTTGCACATATAAAGGTAAATGTTTGTTGTAAAAATGAGCGAAGTCGGTCAACGGCCACGCCCAGCTTTTTAACATAGTTCTGAAAAATTTGTTTGTAAAATGTAAAACGCGATATTTCTATAACCATGCAAGCTATATCAATAACATCTTGCACACAAAGCAAAACTCTACCACAAAAAAATTTTGTGAATTTTTGGGAAGTAGGTGTGGCGCCACTTTGCAGCATAAAAAGTCGATTATTTTCAAAGACGATTGCTTGTAATTTCAATAAGATATTTCAATCAAAATTGGTCAGCTGCTTCTCAATAGTATGTAGTATACTCTTGCCAAAAAATTAAGCAAATCGGATAACGCGCAAGTAAAATATCCGGGCAAGTTTTTAATACCCCACTGCAATAGGGAAGTTATATACCTTTTTTGATTTTCATACCTTTAATGAACATGAAATGTTTGTAAGTATGAGAAGAAGAAGAGATGTGCCCATCAATAAGTAAACTGAAATAATAAGGACTATGAGCTGAGTCGATTTAGCAATGTCCGTCTCTCCGTCCGTCTTTGTCTTTCTATTTGAACGCAAATGTTTCAAACATAAAAAGTGCACGTACTAATAAGTTGAATCAATTTAGTAACAGATATGTTGATGACATTATATGTGTCATAACGAAAGAGAATGAAGAAGAAATTTTGAATTTTCTCAATAGACAGCACAGAAATGGTCACAATGGAGAAATAAGTCGAAGAAAAGTTAAATTATCTTGATCTCACCATAAAAATAAACAAATCGACAAATAAACTGGAGTTTTGAATATATAGGAAACCCACGGCGAACGACATGATAATACATAGCACCTCAAACTATCCAGAGCAACACAAACATGCAGCCCTAAGACAGCTAAGAACAAGACTTTAACGAACCCCGTTGTATATTCTGTTAATATATTCAATGCGTCATACTAAATTTGATTATGTTTCAACTAATGTGAACTCTTAGAATAAGTATTCTAATTGAACTTGTGTTTTTTTTTCATTGTTCTCCTTTATTCCATTTACACGGTGAAAAAATTTAAAGACAAATTTTTTGTATCTTACCCAAGGCGAATTCACTTACAGGTGATCTCCTAAGAGCATATGAGCAGTGGCTTCTTCTGTCAAAATAAAAAAGTTCTATGCAATCTGACAGGAGAAGCCGCCAAGGGAAAAACAAAACACATGAAGTATGTGTGTGTATATAGCAACAAATTCTTGATCTTACAGTACCATCATATGTCCCTCTTTCTCAACATATTGAAATATGAAATAAAGCCACACAAATTTGAGAAATACAGCAAAATAATCACATCGCACACTAAATCAGAAACAGTCACATTTCAAAAGCTGAAAAACTTTGCGTTAAACGCTTCGTTGAACGCTTCATCGGTATCGCTCTTAAAGTTAAGTCGTATGTCCGTCGGTTTGTTTATTATATGTAACATCTCCAATGTAAACCTCTTGTTATAGTTTTGTTCTTGTTAGAGAATTTTAGCGTCGTCGAAGTTTGGCGAATGCCCACTTGATAAACAGTGGGCCATTAGTGCTGTTTTTGGGTTATTATTTGTTTTACAATATTTAAAGTCCGATTTGTGTCGTGAAAGTCTACTTTTCAATTTTAATTTTGTTGTACCTACATATACACTATTGCATGACTCTCTGTCGCATCCTTTGCATGGAATTTCGTATACAACATTACTTTTTTCACTTTGTGGTATTTTGGATTTGGTTTTATTAAATAAATGTTTTAATGTGTTTGCAGGTCTGTGGGCAATTTTTATTTTTTGTTGGCTAGATTAGCCACAACACTGGCGGGTGCAACCCTACCGCCAACATTCACCACATCACACACCCACACTTACACAGTCAAGCACGTATAAATTGTCAACACCGAACACACACACACTTTGTAAACAAAATACAACTCGTAAAAATCCTGAGCAACACGGTCACGTAGCACCTTAGTCTAGCGAAATATATACCATTTTTTAAACCTTAAATCTGTTCATATTATTTATTTATCCGGGCAAGTTCCGAGCCGAGGTGAGTGAGAGTGAAAAGTGAAGTGAAGTGCCCCTAGAAATGTACATGGTCCTACTTCGCCTAAAAGACAGGCACCTATGAAAGTAGCGAAAAACCAATAATTGTAAAGAGGTACATTTACCCAATTTAAAATAATTTTCAAAGTGCAAATAAGTGGAAAATAAACAAACACAATATAGGCACAAACATACAAAACTAATAAATAAATAAATATACAGTCTACTAAATAACAAACCATTCGGGCGCGAAAACAACAAAAGCATATAAAATTAAAATATATAGTCCACTAAAACCAAATTCGGGCGCGAACAATTAAAAAACAAACATAAAAATTCGAGCACTGCTCCAACAACAATTACCAAAAGGAGTTCAACTAAAAGGATAAGTACCCTAACCCCTTAGAGGCGGTACCAGAGTAAGCTGTATCTTAACAATTTATTTAAAGTTTAAATTTGCCAGCATATTTAGTATATGCAAAAAATATTGGCCATTCTAAAACTGTATGAAAAAATTTTCCTGTTGCTAAAACAATAGTAACCAAAACCCCCAATTTTTATACATACATAAGTACACATTTACAAAAAAAAAAAACACAAACAAAAATTCCGGCAAAAACGGAATATTTCAGGATAAACTGTAGTCGGTAAAAAAGCTACAAAAAGTTATACATATACAGGGTGGCTGATGAATTTTGCTACATTAAGAAACTCAAATAATTTTTTTTTCAGTGTATGGAATTCATTTTTCTTTTATTCATGTTAAAGCTCATTAAATTTTATTAAATATAGCTTAATTAGTTTTAAAAATAATGGAATTTAAATGCCCCCCCTGCTCGTCGATGCATGTGCGGCATCTTACCAAAAAGTTGTTCATTACTGCTTGGAGAGTTGAGACAGGAATAGCCGCAATTGTTTCTCGAATGGATTGCCTTAGTTCATTCAAATTTGTTGGTTTTGCTTTGAAGACTTTCTCTTTGCAATAACCCGACAAGAAAAAGTCAGGTGCAGTAAGGTCCGGCGACCTGGGTGGCCAACGGAATGTGGAGTTTCTGGATATCAGCTTATTGGGAAATTTTCGTCGCAATTCTGTCATAACAGGTTGGGCTATATGAGGAGCTGCACCATCTTGCTGAAACCACACAGAGTTGAAAGAAATTCTTATTCGGCGTAATTCTGGATAGAAAAACTCTCTCAACATGCTCAAGTAACGGTCTCCAGTAACCGTAACGGTGTGACCGTTTTCTTCGAAGAAGTAGGGCCCGACAATGCAGCGTGATGAAACTGCACATCACACTGTGACACGAAGTGGATGCAATTCCGTCTCATGGAGTATCTGTGGGTTGGAAGCACTCCATATTCGACAATTTTGTTTGTTTATGTTGCCGTTTAAATCGAAATGGGCCTCGTCAGACATGAAAAGACAGTTCAACATGTTTCCATCCTCTTCCACCATTTGAAGCATCTTCTGGCAAAATTCCAAGCGAATCGGCAAGTCTGCAGCGTTCAGTTTGTTGGCCATTTGAATTTTATGTGGGAATAAGTCCAAATCTTTGTGCATACTTGACTGTAATGACTGTCTGCTTACACCCATTTGAGCAGATAAGCTTCTTGTCGAAACACGTGGATTGTTTTGTATGGCAGCAGCTACAGCTGCGATTGTTTCCTCCGTTCGAACTGAAGGGTTTCGACGGTAAGGTCTTCTGTTGACTGTCCCATGCTCGGAAAAATTGTTTACAAGTCTTATTATGGTCCATCTGTTCGGAGGATTGCCGCCAAACGTGCGCCTATACTCTCTTTGAACCGAAACTACGGACCCCAGTGCGTGATAGCGGCGGACAATCCAAATTCTTGTTTCAGTGTCCCAGTTATCCATTTTTGTTAAATGTAAAAGTCAATCTGCAAAATAAAAAAACAATTTACCAGATTCATTAAATAGAAAAAAAGTTATTTAATTTTTTTTTGGTAGCGGCTTTCATCAGCCACCCTGTATACCGTCTTCCCGGTTTGATCAAAGTTCCGATCACCACTTACATATATACATATTTACATATATATATATAAATCATTTTCCATTTTAAGTCCCGCACAAAAAGTATATACAAAAATACTTATCTAAATTTCAAACCGCGGCTTTTCTGCTTATTTTTCAAGCACAAACAAAACTAACAACAAAAAAAATTGAAGTTTCACTTGTAAATTTACCCGGCAATACCCCCTCTGCTTTCATTCCCCTACAAATACAGGGTGGCGCAAAAGTAATCCTCCTATCAGAAAATGCTATAAATTTTGCGATTGGCCCCTAAAGTCATTTCTGTTTTGACATTTGTGTAGTAAACACATGCGAAATACACATTAATAAACAATGTTACGCTACACTGCTCCAGAACGCGGAATATTGCTGACTATTTATTTGACCAATAATCGGTCGGGGCCAAACGGTTACTGTGAATGGTGAGCGCTACAGTACAATGATCAACGAGTTCTTTTTGCCGCAACTTGATGAATTGGGATTGGAAAACATGTGGTTCCAACAAGACGGTGCAACAGCACACACTGCACGTGCCACAACCGATATGCTGAACATCGGAAGCTTACTTTTGCGCCACCTTGTATTGTAACAATAAATAAGCAGAAAATAACAAGCAAAAGAAAGGAAAACATTAAAATAACTACAAAGCTATTTTCTGCTATCCAATCATAATTATCTATATTTTTATTATATTCACGGGAAAAATATAGACAAACACACAAACGTGTGTTAAGCGAAAAAGCCCCCAAAACATTGTTCACAAACAACAAAGTTCCTTGCACTCAATTGCATTGAACTTAAAATTGCATTGGCATAAGAAAAGCAGAACACAATTTCTCATATTGGTTACCTGCATTGCTTTTGTCCGCCGCTGCTATACATTTATACAAACACACAAACTTGTGTTTAGCACCCTCACAAAAAAAACTTACATACAAACGTTCATATATACGAGGTGTGTTCAAAAAGTATCGCGAAATGTGTGTTTTTTCAAAAACTAATTATTTATTCATGAATATCTATTTTGTCCCCTTCAAAGTAATCCCCATGAGATATTATACACTTGTGCCAACGGTTTTTCCAATCTTCGAAGCACTTCAAAAAATCATTTTTTTGTATCTTGTTCAGCTCCTCCTTCGATGCCGTCTTTATCTCGTCAAGAGAAGCGTAACGTCGTCCTTTCATGGGCCTCTTCAGTTTAGGGAACAAGAAAAAGTCACAGGGGGCCAGATCTGGGGAATACGGTGGCTGCGGCATCATTAGTGTGTTGTTTTTGGCCAAAAAGTCGCGCACAAGCAACGATGCGTGAGCAGGGGCGTTATCGGGGTGCAAAAGCCAATTTTTGTTCTTCCACAAATCGGGGCGTTTCTGGCGGATTGCTTCGCGCAAATTGCGCATAACTTGCAGGTAGTATTCCTTATTGACCGTTCTTCCCTGTGGCAAGAACTCATGATGCACCACGCCCCTGCAATCGAAGAAAACTGTCAGCAAAACTTTCACATTTGACCGAACTTGGCGCGCTTTTTTCGGTCTTGGTTCGTGCGGCAGCTTCCATTGAGATGATTGAGCTTTGGTTTCCACGTCATAACCATAAACCCACGATTCGTCACCAGTTATGACCCTCTGGAACAAATTTGGGTCGTCGCGGACAGAGTTTAACATCTCATTAGCAATGTTCATGCGATGCTGTTTTTGGTCACAATTGAGCAATTTTGGTAAAAAAATTCGAAATTCGAATATACGTAACCAGCGAAAATTCAAAATTCGCGATACTTTTTGAACACACCTCGTATACGAAAAATTTAATAACTAACCTTAGTCAAGAGGGTAACCCAACAAACTTTTTGTGCACGAAAGCATAAAATAAATTGCAAATATATAAATATATATTTTCATCTTTAACTTAATAAGTATAATTTAAATCGAGTTGGAAATTACAGTCGTGAGTAAAATAAAAGCAGTGATACGCATAAAAGCGCGATTCACTAAAACCACATACTAATAATAAATACAATATATTGATTTTTATTTTTTAAGACATTAAATCGTTAAATACTGACAAACTACAGTCGCGTGCAAAAAATAAGCACCGGTAAATTTAAAAGCTCGGTAAATTAAAAACCAAATATATATCGACATATATAAATATACCGATAATTTTATTTATAAAAGAGGTTCACTTTCCGACTTATAATGTCAACGGACCCTAAAGCAACTCATCAATTATTAGATGTACCCAAAATGGGTGAAGAAGAAAAGCCTCAAGGCAGCCCTGCTGCAAAGCAAAAAAGGGGCAAAGATTTCCCAGCTGCAAAATTCATTGCAGATAGTGACAGTATTATAAGATACTGCACAAGATTTTCCTCAATCCCTATAGAGGAAAATACAGAATCGGTTGTGGAAGTGAAAGAAAAATCACATGCTAGATTTTGGACACGGCTCCAAGCGGCATATGACGAAATCATCGAAACAGATGATTCAGAATTGCCCGAAAACTTTAAAAACTCGACATATGCAAAATATGAAAACTGCTTAGACCAATATGAAGAAACTAAGGCTTTGATCGCAGATCAATTAAAACTTCTAAAGCCTGTAACTGCACCTACTCCACCCCAGCGAGTAGAGCCAGCGAACGAAGCAAGTTCCGGCATATATCTCAAAGTGCCAGCCTGTGATACTGAAGTATTTCATGGGGGTTATGAACAATGGCCGTCCTTCCGGGATATGTTCTCAGCCGTGTAGATAAACCACCCAAAGCTATCACAAGCGCAAAAACTATATCACTTGCGAAATAAAACAAGAGGTCAAGCAGCGGCAATAGTCAAACAGTTCGCACTTAACGATGACAATTTTAATCTGGCTTGGGAAGCCTTAAAAGCTAGGTATGAAAATGAAAGAGTCTTGGTCTATAAACAAATAACGACCTTAATGAATTTACCAAAAAGAAACAAGTGAGGAATTTCTAAAATTACAGTCAACAGTTACACACTGTTTGTCGGTTCTAGCAACCCAAAATGTCCCCACTGAAAACTGGGACCCCATTCTGGTCAATATATGCGCTGCCACATTACCAGAAAAATCTTTAATTTTATGGGAGCAATCGCTCTCTTCCCGTAAAAAATGCCGAACGTGGCAACAAATGAAAGATTTCCTCACTACCCAGTTCGAAATCGCAGAACGGGTAGATAATAAAGTATCAAAGCCGAAAAATATAGACGAAGACCATAATAGAAGCTTCTTTAAACCCCAAGCCACTAAAAAGAACTCAAATAATAAGAGGTTCAATAAGTCTCAATCGTTCACCTCTGAACAACTCAGACATATGTCATGCGAACTGTGCAGCGGAGGTCATCAATTACGATCTTGCGAGAGATTTAAAAATTTATCAATAAACGAAAGAAATAACATAGTCAGAACTAAGAAACTTTGCAACAACTGTCTGTCACCTAGCCACACGGTACAGGCATGTCCAAGTAAATACAATTACTCATATTGCCGTAGGACACATCATTCCATGCTCCATAATAATCACTATAATACTCCCCAAAATAATCCAAATGCCAAAAGAACCACAGGACTAGCTGCAACAGCTAGATCGGATAATCCCGAAAAAGACAATCCCGAAAGCTGTCAAGAACAACCATGCTGCTCAAACGCAGCCAGAATACAAACGCTACATTCAGAAAATGAAAGCAAAACACTATTACCGACAGCAATAGTCTCCATCGAACACCGAGGAGAACTATTTAAGCTAAGGGCCTTAATAGATCAAGCGATCATTTATAGCATATAAGGTCCAAAAAGGTTTAAATCTGCGAACCAAACAAGCCAATTTCGAAATTTCAGGAATGGGCGGAAGAGTTGTTCAAAACTCAAATAAAATCTGATCCATTACCCTGGTTTCAACAAGCACGGATCAAAGAATAGAAGCACAAGCTATCGTTCTGCTGCGACTTACCAACATGCTTCCAAGCTATAACATAAATAGCAAACACTGGCAAAAGTTGTCACATCTGAAACTAGCCGATCCCAACTGCCATACACCCGATCAAATCGACATATTATTGGGAAGCGATCTAATCCCCCAAATAATACTTCAAGGTGTTGAGAAAATCTCCAACAACCTACTAGCCCAAAATACCATCTTTGGATGGATTTTAAGCCGGCAAGTCAAAGAGAAAATCTCCAGCTTCACAACGCAAGTGGAAGATATTTCAAATGACTATCTTAACTCACAATTGAGAAAATTCTGGGAGGTAGAAGAATTACCCCCAATTCCCGTTACTACACCTGACGACAAGTATTGTGAAGACTTCTATCAAGCCACAACTACAAGATCAGACAACGGGCGGTACGTCGTTCGACTACCATTCAAACAACAATTTCCCAACGCACTCGCCTTACGTCACTCCCGAACCTCAGCGCTACAGCAGTTTTTAAGTATGGAACGAAACTTACTTAAAAAAGGCGAACTTAAAACCTCATACGACAACGTCCTTGAGGAATACATAAAACTGGATCATATGGAACCAGTAAATTCCTATGAGAAAATAACAAAAGGTAAACACTCATCCTTTTATCTACCACACCACGCGGTTATCAAACCGGAAAAACTTACAACAAAAGTACGAGTGGTATTCAATGCATCTAAATGCACGAGCTCAGGTAACTCTTTAAATAACGTGTTATACACGGGTCCAACATTACAACCCGATTTAATGCTACTTATCCTACAGTGGCGTATGTATAAATACGTATTCAATGGTGACGTCGAAAAAATGTACAGTCAAATCCTAGTACATGAAGACGACCAAGACTATCAGCGCATTATATTCCGCAACTCACCTAGTAGTCAAATCCGCGACTACAAAGTAAAACGGTGACATTTGGCGTGAACTGCGCTCCGTTTCTAGCCATTCGAACATTACACGAACTGGCAAAAGACACTAAAGCAAAACTACCACTAGCCGCCCCGGTGCTAAGCTCTCAAACATACGTAGACGATGTACTGTCTGGAAGCAACAGCCTTCCTCTAGCGTGCGAGTCACTAGCTCAAGTTATCGAAGCCCTTGACTCAGCAGGGTTCCCATTAAAAAAGATAACTTCTAACCACCCAGGAATACTGGCAAATATAAATAAAGAAAACTTGCTAGATACCAATTTTCTAAAGTTTGAAAAGGAGAGCACCACCAAAACTCTGGGCATACAATGGAACGCAATATCAGACCAATTTTCATACACTCTTGAGTCGATATCTGCAAAATCCGCAAAAACGAAAAGACAAATCTTGTCATCTGTGGCAAAACTTTTCGACCCCGCAGGATGGCTTGCACCAATCATGATACAAGCAAAAATCCTAATTCAAGAATTATGGCTAGATGGAACTGATTTGGACGAAGTGGTTAAACCACTCCGCTTAATAAAATGGTCCCAATTTGCAAACAACTTGCACACTATATCCGAAATACAGATACCTCGGTGGGTGAGTTTCTCACCCGACCATCAAGTCGAAATCCACGGCTTCTGTGATGCTTCTGAAAAAGCATACTGCGCAGCTATTTATGTGCGAACCCAGCATAATGGCAAGATTACAAGTCACCTATTAGTGGCAAAAGGCAAGGTCGCGCCTCTCAAGACCGTAAGCCTCCCACGGCTCGAGCTATGCGGTGCACTCCTGCTCGCAAAACTTGCCTCGACCGTACAAACACACTTGAACCTGAGCAATCGGAAATTGTACCTATGGTCCGATTCAGAAATCGTGCTAGCTTGGCTAGAAAAACCACCACATACGTGTCAAACCGCACAGCTCAAATCATTGACCTAGTTGGGCCAACAATTTGGCGACACGTTGCCAGTGCTGATAACCCTGCGGATCTAGGCACAAGAGGCTGCAAACCCCTGTACCTTACAACCACCACACTATGGTGGAATGGCCCCAACTGGCTGGTGGAATCACCAGACGCATGGCCAAAGTCGCCTGCAAGCAATATCATAGCCCCAGAAAGTCGAAGAATCGAAGGCTTTCATACAAGACTGGAGGACACAGACATCCTCGAGCGATTTTCGTCGTTCCCCTTAAGAGTAATAGCGTATATGTTTCAATTTGTAAATCGCTTAAAGAATAAGATGAAAGGAATACCCAATACCGCAAGCTATGCACTGACGCATCAAGACTTGCAACGGGCGAAAATAGCCCTAATCGAATCCACGCAGACTCGCTATTATAGTAGTGAATGATCACTTTTAATGGCATCAAAGCCCATTGACAAAAAGAGCACACTCTTAGTACTAAACCCCTTTGTTGACTCTAAGGGACTGCTTCGTGCCAATGGAAGGCTAGCAAACTCCAGTCTGAGCTACAATGAGCGGTACCCTATAATAATACCGGAAAAATCCGCATTTGCCACAATCTTTATTAATTATCTCCACGTCTTAATGCTACACGCCGAGCACAGGCTAATGCAACAAATGATCCGACAAGAGTTTTATATTCCTCGATTTAAGCCTTTCACAAAAAAATCCAACCGAGTCTAATACCGCTAATACCGATCGCGCAAATACTTAAAATCAATATAAAATCAAATATGGAGCAATTCATCCGCTGAAGCGATGTTGCTATTCGAAATAAATACCTCACTTCTAAAGAGGTAGCTCGAAGAACTCTCCTCTCCTCGAACTAAACGGGAAACTATACCGCAAATAAAAACCCGCATAAAATATCCAATAACGAAATCACATTTGAAAAACATATGTCTATAAAGTGCTTAAATCAAGCACCCCTATACTTTATAAGACACTAAAGTCTATAATTTCTTTTATACAGAATCATGAACATGGAAATTGAGGAAGTCGCCCCAACACCAGCCATTCGTTCAGCGGTTACCGTGCCACGAGCACGAGCAGTACCTACTACAACACCGCGCACTGCTACTCCCAGGGCAACAACGGCGCCCACCGCACCGCCTCAACGACCACAGGCCACCAGGGCCGAGGAATGGTCGGAAACACCACCAAGGGACCCCGTAGTAGCGCATGGCGTGCGTTGCCCTCTCTGCGCCTATGCGCTATTTTTAAAGGCATGCAGCCCCAGCAACGTCAGCAAGTAGCGCAGGCCCACGGGTACTGCCTTAATTGTTTGGCACTATGGCATGCCACTGCAGAGTGCACCTCGTCCGTCATGTGTCACCTGTGCGACAGGCCACACCACACTCTTCTGCATCGGACCTCCAGGCGTAGCGCCCCATTGGCCCCGCCTTCACGCAACAACATGCGACCCAGATCGCAACCTCCTCGCGTCACACACTCTCATCGAGCGACCTGGCTACAGCAACAACGTCCACATGCCTGGAACCAGTCTGGGACCCGTTATCGCCCTCCAGCAGCGTCACCATACCAGCGACAGCCAGCAAGTCGAGGCCGACGTCGCCCAACCGGGCTTAGCAACGTGGTGGAGACCCTGCAGCAGCTGCAACGTTTGCTAGGCTGATGACTCGCCTAGCGGGGCCGGGATGACTAGATTAGCCACAACACTGGCGGTTGCAACCCTACCGCCAACATTCACCACATCACACACCCACACTTACACAGTCACGCACGTATAAATTGTCAACACCGAACACACACACACTTTGTAAACAAAACACAACTCGTAAAAATCCTGAGCAAGACGGCACGTAGCACCTGAGCCTAGCGAAATATATACCATTTTTTAAACCTTAAATCTGTTCATATTATTTATTTATCCGGGCAAGTTCCGAGCCGAGCTGAGTGAGGGTGAAAAGTGAAGTGAAGTGCCCCTAGAAATATACATTTGTTTATCATAACAATCTCATTTTGACAGACGCTCGGACAGTTGAGGCACATATGTAAGAGATTTGAAAATATATGACTGTTGTGAATTTTGTTTATTATTAGTGTGGTTTACTTTGCTCAATAGTTTTTTAATGGTGTGCGTAGGAAAATCGTTGTTTTTTAATAGTAAAAATATTTCTTTATTGATTTCTGTGTGGTAAATTTCATCCGAGGTCTGCAGCATCCGCTTTATACAGCCCATTGCTGTATTTAAAATCGTTGACTTGGGATGCTTTGAATTATAATTAATAATCCAGCCTGATGATGTTGGTTTTCTATACCACTTTAACTTTATCTTCAAGCATATCTACAAACACTTACTAACTAATAGGCAGTATCAAACTCCGCGTCACACAGGGCAGACGTGAATATAAATGTATGTTAAATAATAAATGTTTTGTATGTTTGAAATTTTCTTAATTTTTGTTTATTTATGTTTTTGTTAATAGTTTTACCCTGAAGACAGTTACCGATGAGTAACCGAAATATATTGGTTAAAGAAAAAACACCTGTGTTTTATATTTTTTCAATCAAATTGACCTTGAGCCGGCAAAACAAGAAGTTAGTTAAATAAAGGCCGCAAACACTCAATAAAATAATAATTAATAGAACTAATTTCAAATTTATTAATGGTAACTTCTTGTGTGATGTTTATCTATGTAGTTCATGAATGATATTAAAAGAAAGAAACACAGAAAAGTACTGAAAATAATTATCAAGTACCCACTAGTAGTCGCCTGTTTTGCGCGAAAACAGTCAAAGAGGCAAAATTTACTTTTCGCATACGTATTTCAAATTCATATGAAAATATAAAATGAAAAATTTGAATAAACAACCGCGCGATAAATTCATATCATAATAAAAAATGAAAATTTGGAATTAAAAATCGATCGGTTTCTTATTTTAAATTTTTCGTCTGGGCCGCTTTTTTTTAATAAATGTTAAATTAATAGGACTAAATATTTTAAATTCATATTATAAAGAAAAATTTAAATTTGGAATTAAAAATCGTCGCCCGGTAAGCTTTTACATCTAGCTCTTCGTTCCCATGGCCGCTAGAGCAGTTGTGTCCCAGAAAAATAATGTTTGATTTATGCAATGTCATGCCAACATAAACATCACGCCATATTGGCTTCATTTCACATTCGTTGTGGAAAAAAAGCCATATTGATTAATATGGCCATATTTCTCAATATGTCGGAATTTTTTATTCGCCAGGAAAATTTCCGCCAGTTCTCTTTCGCTAGTAAACAAAAAATTTGCAAAGAGAAATTTCGAATTTCCGAAATCATCTGTGTTGCTATTTGAGGTTTTGGTTTAGCATTACATTTTGTGATCAGAGAATGAAAAATTGTGGTTTTTGATAAAAAGTTGTTAAATGAGTAGAAATAGCAGAAGAAGAAACGGAAGATTCTGTAGCACAAGAAGCTCTACATTGGTCGATATAAAGGAGGTACCACTTGAGTTGCCGGAATCATTGTGAGAGCAAACAAATTTCTTTTTAGTTCATTTTATTGATTCAATAGTTTTGCAGATTCATCAAGTAGGGTGAATAAGTCCGCATATAAATATTTGTTGGATATTTTAACAACGCACATACAACAGGTCAAAAAACAGTTGCCACCCTTGCCGGTTGTAAAGCTAAGTTCATGTTTGAGTTATTTGTTAAAGGTGAATATCAAACGGGTGTTGGAAAGGATACAGACGTTTCCCTTGCGTAAGCCACCTTCTTCAAAATTCTAGAAGAAGTTCTTGAAGTTTTAGAGAAGGAATTGTGCTCGAAATGGATAGTGACAACTATGAACAGCGATGAAAGAAGGCAAGTTTCACGTTTGTTTCAATTTACGCATGGCATTCCTAATGTCCTAGGTTGTATCGATGGAACGCATGTCCTTATCATAGCTCCCATGACTCCTTTATTTGGGATGTTGGCGACTTGGGGGCGTTTTCCAAAAGTCAATATTTGAGTGGGCAAAGTAATAATTGGTTACCAGGTAAACATTTCAACCTTTAGCAAGCTTGTATATCTAACATATATTTCTTTTTTCGATAAGGCGACGCCGGTTATCCTTTGGAACCATTGGCTTCTGACGCCACATCGAAACCCAGAAGAAGGCTCTACGCAAATGAAGTTTAATGATGCCCATTCGAAATGCCACAATGTAATGGAGTGAACTAATCGGGTGCTGAACACCCGATGGAGGTGTCTCCTTGGTTCAAGAGAGCTACACTACACTCCCAGAAAATCAGGCAAAACAGTTAATGTGTGTTGCGCGTTTCACAACATTTGCATACATTTCAAAGAACAAACCGGGGCGCTTAGTAAAAACGCAGATGTGGTGTCTTTAACAGCTCCACAGTACTTGGCTGCAGTACAAAATATACAAAATAGAATAGTGTTGAAAAAAAAAAAAAACAAGTAAATAGCGAAAACCAAATTACCCAAGATAGTGCCTTTTGCGTACACACCGCTGCTTATCACAATATGTCCAAAAATAAACACAATACTTGCTTTCTGTAGAAAGGAAAATGGTTTAATGAAAACCAGTCAAGCTACAGCGGAATGCCTAACCGTTTCTTTTATGCATTTCTAAATGTCACCTGATGTTAACTTACATATATATTATGAAGGAGTACTTACATCACTGTTTTTCTACATTTCTATGCAAATAAAATATGGTGAGATTGTTTCAGTTAATGAGAGGATGTGATATTTCCACAGAATGATAGAATGAAGGAATCGTATATAATAGTGATGCCAGACTGGCCCAATGCTTTTCATGTTTACACTTAATTCTCAACATTCGTCCGCCACTATCGTGGCGATGTTCATCATAAATAGGTATTGGTAACACTGCTAGCTTAGATATGGGTCGAGTCAAATTGGTGGTAGCAGTTTTGATGGTGACTACCCGTGTGAGATTGTCCTTGCTGGGATGAAGATCTATCACTTTACCTAGTGGCCGCCCGCTGATCAGTGAGGAGTACAATCGATCCGATCTTTATGGCGTTATTGACATGATACCATTTTGAGATAGACTGCATGCGTTGTTAGTGCGTGGACCACTGAGACCAGAATTGCTGCATCTTTTCTTGATTAAGTTGTCATCGTTGAAGCTTGGATATAGGTTGGTCGACCAGAGAAGGTTCTGGTTAAGTGATTAGGGCATTGCCGAAGAAGAAGTCCTGTTGAGGTGAAATTTTATCAGCTTAACCACAGCCTCTCATTTTCCACCCATCTTGGGGGCCGCTGGTGGGTTGAAACCCCACTGTATAAAGTCTTTGGAAAAAGTTTTTTGGACAAGTTTATATTCTCTTGTACTCTCAGTAAACAAACTTTTGAGTTCTATATTTTCGCCACCTTGCTTGGTATGCCGCGGCGTGATAAAAATAGTGAAAAGGCAGCTATAAAACCATCAGCCGTATAATCAATGACAGCTTCAAGGTGAACTGCCGAAGTACTAAAACACACAAAAACGCATATCCAGCTTTTATACGCCTTGGGTCCCCGCCCCTTCCAGCTTTTATATTGAATGGACCTGCGTAGTCTATGCGTGAACGGTCGTGAGGGTGATGGATAAATAGTATCAACAGCGTAAGAGTAGGAGCAGTGCATACAGGATGATAGAGAGAAATTTAGTTACAAAGGATGCTATTTCCTTAGTACTTTTGAATACACCAATAGCCCCACCTCTTTTGACATTAGATGATATTGACATATTAAGCGACTAAATAGTAAGCGGATAAATAGTATCAACAGCGTAAGAGTAGGAGCAGTGCATACAGGATGATAGAGAGAAATTTAGTTACAAAGGATGCTATTTCCTTAGTACTTTTGAATACACCAATAGCCCCACCTCTTTTGACATTAGATGATATTGACATATTAAGCGACCTATGCGAAATCCTTTCACATATTGACAAAGCGACTGTATTATAATAAAGCTCTTCTGTAACGATTTCAGTAGTAATTCCTCTAATTTGCGGTATCTTACAGCCTAAAAAACTGTAAAAGTAAACTTTAAACTCAAGAATCATTGAATCCTTGCACCTTTATGATTAAAGATTGGGAACGAGATTCAAGAAGGACGATTTCCGCTTTTTCTCAAGCAAATATTGGCGCAAAACTTTTAGAAAATGAAATTGTTTGCATCGTTAAAGCAGACTAAAAAATACCCGACAATTCAAATCTTTAGTTTTGGGAAATATATCTTATACATACCTTATTTTCTTCTTGTATTTTATGTTAAAATGTGTTTTCCTATACTATTGAATAGTATCGCGCTAACTAAGAAAATCGGGCAACCATCTATAGTTTCTCAGCTCTACTATGAATGCTGTAAATCGATTGAATGGGTGGTTTCCGTTAAATGTTGAGCTACTTCTTAGAGTTTCTTCTATTCTGCTGCGAAGAACACTGCTTGAGTAGTTCATATCCAAAATAATTTTGCGTGGTTCAGATCCACTGTGGTTATGTTGATTACTGGGTAACTCTCAAGCTTAATTTTGAACTGACGGTGTGGAGCAGTGAGACGTCATTCCCACAACAGCCGGTTCTATCGTACCAGAATGACTTGGGTTTTTTTACCCGACCAAGGGCTGTTATTTCGATGTAACCCAGTCTAACTTATCACCTTTCCCCCTTATATTGTCATCCACCGAGCAGCTCCTTGCAGCAGGGTTGCTCAATACTCTCTTGCTGCGGGCGGGTGTTGAATCTAACCCGGGACAAAGAGAATGAATCTGCGGCGTTTGGTAGAAGAGGATGTACGTCTAAAGTTCACACCACGTCCAATGTTTCGAATGTAAAAGATGGCTGCATAAAACCGACTGTTTCGGGCTAAATCCCTCCACACACAGGCCCCCTAGTTTCTTCAAAACTTTTGTGGCCCCTTTCTGTTTACGTCTTAGAGCGTCCCGTGGCCAAAGTCGATCCAGTGTCGCACCGCCACAAGTTCCAGATACAGTCTTCACGCCTAATAGCACTAATACTGCCTAGCAAGTAGGGTGCAACTCCTTGCGTTGCACCTCTCTCTTAAATGTGAGCAATGCTGAGCAACCACCTTGCTCCCACTCACAACCTCCCCTTCTTCTTCCAGCACTAGCACAAATGTAAGTCAAATCCACCAGCTCCTGGTCCCTCCCACCGAGTGCACTGTTTGTCGTTTGAGAAGTTATACACCGACGACATCAGTCAAATGCAAATCTTGCCTTGGCGTTTGTCACCTGCTTATATGTGTTCAACTCGGTAACCGGAATTTATGGACTGATACGTACATTGGGCCATGTTGTCGAGCTACGCTACCTGCAACGTCGACTGCTTCGCCAACTTCGGGTTGTCCGGAGATTGCGACTCAGTACGCGACCCAGCCTGCTTCCACCTGGGCATACGCACCGGGACTATTTCTCCCCCTTCGCACTATCGTGTCCTGCAGTTGAACTGCAACGGCCTAACCGGATTCGACGTTCTTCACTGTGAACGGGGATGCCCCCACGAGAGTCACGGTAAATTGTTGAAGCTCGCCAGACCTTACCATCGTCAGCGCTGGTCTCATAAACTGCGTTGGCTGGCGACCGATGTTGACTTTCGCATCAGATCATTTACCGATAGTCCTCTCAATCGATATCCCCCCCCCGACTTTGTCACCTCTAAAAATCGCACCTTCACTAATTTTAGCAAATCTGACTGAGTTGGGTTTCTTAACTTTACTGAGAGCTCCTTCGCTGCTTTTCCCATCACGCCTGACGTATGAGAAGGGAAAAAAGCATTTCGCATGGTCAAATCAATACATTCCGTCAGGTAGAATCAAGGAGGTGCGCCCGCATCTACAGGCCCTTAAACTCATCCACACAGAGTCGGTAAACTCCTTTGTCAGGTCCCGCCCAGTGAACGCCGTTATTCACGCACAAGCTGCTCCTATGCCGAAGAGAAACGCGAACTGCCTAGGGAGACAAGGGTCATTCTGGCCCAACTTCGTTCTGGATAGTGTAACAGGATAAAATCTGCCTGGCATGCGTGACCCATGATACTTACCATCTTTTAATCTGCTAAACTGAGCCGACTCTTCTAACAGCAATATCACTATGGTCCAACCCTGTTGAAGCCGCGAAGTATCTGGGACTCCCGTTAGAAGAGCTCGATGACAACGTTAGGTAAGGGAGGTGATAATTAGGCAGTCTAACTATCGCTACAATAACAACAACAGCAGTGAGATGTAACAATTTAGTTAAGGAGGAATACCTGTAAATTAAATCTAAATCAAGTCATCGACTAGCTTTCGTCGCGTACGGTTGTTTTTTTTTTTTTTTTAATTGCGCTCTCTTTACACTCTACCTTCGCACTTGGTGCAGTTTCTTATAAACAACAAATACCGCTAACTGAAAATTCCATTAGAATTTACTTATTGTTTTGAGTGCCCACGTGCTTTAAAGAAAGTGTAAATCTTCATAATCTTTAATTATGCCCTTCGTGGCGAATAGTCATCGGGGCAATAGGTTTTCTATTTTAGAAAACAGCCCCAAAGCTAAAAAAAACGACCACTCAAACCCATCGACCAATATCCTGACCTAACTTCTCCCACAAACCTTCCTAATCCCAAATACATCGCAGTTTCTGCAACAAACGAACAAAAGCCCCTTTCCCTCTACTCGTGCTTCGCTGTGCAAAGATCTCTAGAGCTTATAAGCAAGAACATAGAAAAGATTACAGAACTTAGGGACGGCAGCTTATTGGTGCTAGTGAGAGATAAGCAATCCGCTGACAAATTCATTTCTGCAAAGCAACTCCCAGGAATATGCGAAATTAAATGCAAGCTCCACGAAAACCTTAACTTCGTCAAGGGCACGGTCTATGCACCTTACCTTAATAGCCTCTCTGATGAAGAAATTACAAAAGGGCTGGCTTCCGAAGGAGTGGTAAACGTCTTTAAGTTCACAATAATGACCGATAACAAAGTAGTACCCACTGGTGCAGTACTAATCACTTTTGACCTGTATAGGCTACCAGATTCAATCGACATATCATGGAACAAAGCGCGTGTAAGGGAATATTTCCCAAACCTTATGCGTTGCAAACATTGCCAACGGCTAGGGCATACCAAAAAGCATTGCAGGAACGACCCTCTGTGCCAAATATGTAGCTTCCCACCCCACCAAACTCAGTGCGCGCGCATAAAATGCGCCAAGTGCGAAGAGGCCCACCCATCAAACTTTAACAAATGTCCAAAGTTCCTTCAGCAGAAGGACATTTTAAAAATCAAGACTCAACGCAAATGCACCATAAGGGAAGCAAGAGAAGCTTATGCATCACAATTCCCCAGAGCCTCAGCTCCATTCTCCTTCGCTGGAGTAGCCAACCCCAACAGCAATGACATCACAACACCAAAACCACATAATATTAACAACAAACAAATTAATGAGTTATCTGAAAATTCCGAAAACAACAACAAAGAAACAAACAGCAACACTTGTGCTTTTGATAAAGCCTCAAGTGAAAAAATTAAAACCCTTTCAGAAATTGGACCAACAAATCAAGAAACCACAATCACCACCGCAATACACCAAAGAACAATCGACTCCCCTATAACTCGTCTCAGTCAGCAACTTATTCAAAACAGAAACTATTACACATTGCCAAACTCTGGCACAGAACTTTCAAACGCAGGTTCAGGAGACATCCTGGACGTCAACTTTCCAATGACCATGACCTTTAATGTTCTACAATGGAACATAAAAGGATTATTTAACAACATTAACGAACTACACCTTCTAATAAAAGAGCATACACCTTCAATTATATCGTTACAAGAAACACACCTACCCTTCAATAGAACAGCGCCAATATCTAAATCATACACTACACACTTTTACAACTTGCCACAAAATTTAGGAAGCAAGCAAGGAATAGCCGTTATGGTTAGAAATGACATTCCCCACAAACGCATAGCCGTCCAATCTCGACTAGCGACTGTTGCTATCGAGATAAACATGTGCTTTAAGTTTACCATCATATCTACGTATATCCCCCCTCAGCAATCTTTTATCGCAAAAGACCTTTTCGAATTGACTTCTTGGGTCAACACAGATCCTTTATTGGTAGGAGACCTTAACGCATGGAGTCCTTTGTGGGGCTCAGAAACTCCCAATCATAGAGGGAAAATAGTCGAACATTAACTGCTCTCAAACGACCTCTTGGTGCTAAACGATATGGCACCAACACATTTCACAACACACCAGACTTTCTCTCACATTGATGTTTGCCTATGCTCCGCTAGTACAGCTCCAAAAGTAACATGCTCTACTTTCTCCCAATTGCATGGAAGTGATCACTTCCCCCTACTTACAAAAATCCTCTTAGCTGGGTCTAACCCAGGTACACCCAAACCAAAGTTTATAATAGATAAGGCAAATTGGGAGAAATTTCAATGTTCGGCCAATGAAAACATGAGCAAGTACCCATGGTCCTCTAACATAAATAAAGAAGCCAATGCCTTAAAAAAAATAATGCTGACAGCAGCACACTTTTCGATACCCCAGACCCACAAAAAAAAACGCAAGGCTGTAGTGCCATATTGGTCACCACACCTTCAAGCACTAATTACAAGAAAAGTAGGTCTTTAGAAAATCTCGTCGAATACAAGAGAGCAAACGCAATATTTAAAAGAGAGGTTAATGTAGCCAAAAGAGAAAGTTTGGAAAAATTAACGGAGGGAATAACACCTTCCTCAGATCCAAAGAAAATCTGGGCAAATATTAAAATGCTGACGGGCGCGTATACCCCGAACGCAACTAAAGTACTCGATACAGATACGGGAACAATATGCTCCTCAACAGAAATAGCAAACCATTTAGGCGAATTTTGGTCAAACTACTCTAAGGACTCCAATTTCGATGAAGATTTTGTTTCGCTTAAAAATATGTATTTAGAAAGAGAATACCGTAACGATGCTCCATCAATTCAAGCGAAACAAATTGACTCGCCCATCCGATGCTAAAAAATCTGCCGACGAATGTAAAACTGAGATTAATAGGCCTATACAACCGCATTCTAAAACAAGGTTCATTACCACGAACTTGGAAAAATTCAACTGTCCTTCCGATTCCAAAGACAAATAAATGCACATCAGGTGCTTCCGATTACAAGCCAAAATCCCTAATCCCCTATTCTAGTAAAGATATGGAAAAAATCATAGCAAAACGCATTATGTGGTTTGCCTCGACAAATGGTCTTATCGACCCACACCAGATTGCCTTCAGAGAAGGTCAAGGAACTGTAGATGCACTTTTGATATTTGAGCACTTTTCAACAACTGCTTTGCGACAAAAAACCATGTTTCCATCCAAAGCCTTGATTTTGAAAAGGCTTACGATAGAATCGGCGCGCACATCGTTCTCCGGCAACTTGCCGAATGGAAAATCGGGAATTACATATATAATTTTGTAAAAGATTTCCTATCAAATCGCTCCTTTTGCGTCAAATCGTCTTATAAATATTCCAAAAATTACAAACTTTTTAATGGTATACCTCAGGGTTCGCCTTTGTCGGTAGTATTACTCATTGTAGCTTTTGATGAAATAAATAAAATACTTTCTCAATATAAAAGAGTACATAGGATTATGTATGCAGATGATCTCTTGTTATACTCCAAATGTAAAGACTTATCGGTGGTCCAAAGCGACTTTTCTCAAATAATTGCCCAAATAACCAATTGGTCCAAAATTTCTGGAGCTTAGCTGTCATACAGCAAATGTAAAACTTTCCACATTTGTAATAAAAAGCTCTGCCCATCTATAAGTCTAAATTTTAATAATATCGATTTTGTTAATAGCAGTGGCTTAAAGCTTCTGGGCATTGTGTTTGACAAAAAGCTTACATATAAACACCATGTAGAACATTTAAGAAAAAACTTAGATAAACGATTGAATGTAATTAAGTATTTATCATCGAAACATTGTCTGCTGCACCCAACAACTCTAATACGCATAACGAAAGCCTAATTTTGTCAAAAATCGACTACGGCTTAACAATATACGGGCACTGTGCGCGCAGTATTATGAGACCCTTACCACCACCATACCACACTGCAGCCAGAAGAAGCCTCAGAGCATTCCCGACGTCTCCAATACGGTGCATACTTACAGAGGCAGGGCTGCCGACTGTGGAAGAAAGAAGTAAACAAAACAGCTTGAAATTGACACACAAGCTCTTAGAATGCAAAAACCCGATCCTATATAATGCAGTTAACTCAGTGGCAAGAAATAGAAGAGTGTTGCGCCTTACATCAGCCAGCAAAAGGTGCATCAACATAGCGAAGGTAGAAGGAATTCCTATTAAACCAGTAAAATTGAACTATAACCGTCCACCTCCTTGGACTAATATACAATCGTTTTTCATCACCGATATGAGCAGAAGTAACAAGAGTACCTCACCAGCAGCAGTGTATAGACAAATGTTCAAAGACATTGCTAGGACATTTGAACAGCAAGGCTGGAAATTCGCTTATACCGATGGTACAAAAATTCATTCCACAACAGCTTTTGCGGTGGTAGACTCTAACGGGAATACAATCGCGGTTGGTCGTTTACCACCATTTTGTTAAGTATACACTGCCGAAGCTAGCGCTGTACTACGCGCAACGCAATTCGCCGTCAGCACCAAAGAAAAATACATAGTTTGCTCAGATAGCCTATCTGTTATACAATCCACCATAAACATGGTGAGTACGGACAACTTGACAGCATCAATACGTAAAGCACTCTTACAAAGCAACAATCAAATAAAAATAATGTGGGTCCCGAGCCACGTTGCAATCGCTGGCAATGAAGCTGCAGACGAAAGAGTCAAGCTACCAGCACAAGAACCACTCATAGTACAAAACCTTATCGCAAAAATGGATATCTACAAACTGGCGCAAATACAGCTACATAAAACACAACGGGAGAAGTGGGCGAGTTATACGCATCACTACTCTAACATTAACACCAGCGGAAGGAATCCCACTTTCCCAGTTAAAGTCAGCTGTAACAACCTGAAAGCATTTATTCGACTACGCATAGGGCACACTATTATTACGCACGAAACGGTTCTTAAAGGCATCGGCGTGTCACAGTGCCCCTACTGCAACGCAGAACCAAACTCAGTTATCCATCTCCTCGACAGATGTCAACATTTTGCAGCAACCATTTATTAAAAAACCAAGACGACGAATCTATAGAAAAAATAAATTAATTCCTTGGGTTAACAGATCTTAAGAAATTAATCTAGAGTTAATTATCTGTAAGTTTTTTAAGTTAATCTAAGCAAAAGCTCTGTATGAAAAAAAAGCGAGCCGAAGGTGTTACTACTAGTGCTCCTTTCCCGGTATAGAAGGCAAGAATAATAATAAATCTCAATCTGAATCTGCCTTGGTAGCAGCAGCTACGAGTGGCACTACAGGTCGAGCCGCGAAGGTGTTTCTTCGTGCAACCATGGTGGCCCTGTCCACCAGCTAGGTTGATTTATCAGTTGTGAAGTGGTGATCCCCCGAGAAGCGCAGTGCGCAGGATTTTGCAACCCATTGGGCGCTTGGTAAAAAGTTTTGAATTTGATCGGCTCTGTTTCACACATAGTATTTCCACCTTGGAAAATGAGCTTTGACCCACGTAAGAACAACTTTCGAATCCGCCCACAAATGAATGCTGTACATATTTTGTAAGTTCAGCTCTGTTGTACGTTCTAACCTTGGGATGGTTAGCCGTTTAAATGGTGATACTTTAGTTTTAGAGCAAATTAGTAACGTAACTTTGCCTGTGGACGGTGAATTGGCGGTATTATACACTCCCGCGTCATTGCAAGTTGAGAAGAATCAGAGAATCCGTGAATGGTGATTCTTGCGTTTGCACATGTGTGCAGCAGAGAACAGCGCTGAATGTTTCACATTTGAATCAGGTTCCAGTATTCGCTGCTTATGCTATGCTTTAAATCGACATGCTTCCAGCGCGAATCATGCTGATTGGTGCTTTCTTATATTCACCACGTTAGCATCGTCATACAGCGAGAATTGCAGTACTGCTTTTTCAAAAGCAGCGAATCATTCTTAGTGTTGTGCGATTCATTTGTGGTGATTCTGAATTTTGAAACAGTTTAGCAGTGCATTTTGCTTATTTTATACACACATCATCAAATGAAATAAAGCTAAAAGAGATAAAACAAGTAAGGAAGTCTAAGTTCGGGTGGAACCGAACATTATATACCTAGTAGTGATCTAATGTGTCATCCCAATTCACGCAGGTCTATTTTAATACTTTCAGTTCGTATTTGCGTTCAAACAGACAGACAGACAGACAGATAGACGTATCGAGAGACGGACACGCCTACATCGACTCAGCTCATCCTCCTGATCATTTCAGTATACTTTTTGATGGAACTATCTCTTTTTCTTCTCATGCGTACAAACATTTCATGTTCATGAAAGGTATGGAAATCAGAACAGATATACAACTTCGCTTTTGCAGTGGGGTGTTAACTACTTGCCAGGATATTTAACTTTTCATCCTGAACGTTTTGACATACATTAATAAATATATATCTCGATTCGTTTATCCCGAATAAAGTAATATACCTTGTGTGCGTAACAAAAATAGATATAAACTAGGTATAAAAAGGGTGTCTTTCATAGGCGTCAAAGAACTCAACCGATCTTTATGAAATTTTCACAATATATACTTGGGTTCACTGGGTATACCATAGACAATACATAGTTTTGGAAAAGTAGGCGGAGCCACTCCCCCAGGCTATATAAAGTTTCCATTCGTCATAACTCCGAACTTTTTTGCTCTAAATTAATGAAATTTGGATATATGTGTCACTTATTTATTTATTTATTTATTTATTTATTCTTCGTCTACAGATAACTCTTACAGACTACTTGATTAATTAAATATTTTAAATAAGTTTAGTTTGAAGGTATTTACACTTAAATTAAAATCAATAGCCTCAGAATATGTGTTGCATAATCGAATGCATCTCGATATTGGCTCATTATATGCATATGTAGATCTGTGCGCAGGAACAGTAAAAGGTGTAACCTGTCTGAGTTCACGCGCTGGATGGTTAAAATTTATTGATTCATAGATTTGAGTACAATTTACTTTACCATTGATGATGTTATATACGAACATTATTGAAAAATAGCTCCTTCTGTCTGACAAGCTTGACAGCCCTAACAGTTTACGCCTACCCAGATAATTCGGCATGCCGTCAGGCCAATTTAATTTATATAAAGCAAACTTACTAAAAATTGTTTGCACCCTTTCAGTTTTGTGCCAGTGAACTTGGAAGTAGTGATTCCAAATAATGCAACAAAAGTCTAAAAGACTACGTACCAACGAGATATACAGCGATTTTAAGGTCATTGGGTAAGAGAATTCAGTGGAATTGCGACGTATGAAGCCAACCATGGAAAAAGCTTTAGACACAATGTGGTCAATATGATTAATAAAAGTTAGTTTTGAATCAAAAATAAGACCTAAGTCCTTAAATAGCGTATTTCTTTCTAATATTTTCCCATGTAATGAGTAGATGAACTTATAAGGATTACTTTTTCTTGCGTAGGAAACAACGCAACACTTTTGGATTGTTGACAGAGCACCAACTGTGCAAATTATCTAGATCTGACTGAAGATCAAGGCAATCCGTCAAATTGCTTACTTTGATAAAAAGCTTCACATCGTCAGCGAACATTAAACACTCTGCCTTTGCAAAAAGATTTGGCAAATCGTTAATAAAGATAAGAAGTAGGAGTGGACCGCAATGCGTTCCCTGAGGTATACCTGACCATGCGTTTACTGATATGGATTAGCTAGTGGTGCCCATTTTCACAGACAGTTTTCTTCCTGTTAAGAAACTATGGAAGAAATTTAAAATGTTTCCTTTGAAATCGAATGCCCAGAGCTTTTTAACCAAAATTGCATGATCAACCTTATCAAAGGCTCTCGAAAAGTCAGTATAAATTACGTCAAGCTGGGCTTGATCTTAGAGAGCATTTATGATTTTCTGTGTTATTAGCATAAGATTAGAGCAAGTCGACTTTTGTGGCATGAAGCAGTGTTGGAATCTTGATATTACAGAATTTACCTGATCCATTAGTCTTTTTTGAAGTACGAAATCGAATAGCTTTGAAATGGTGCTTTGCTTTACAATAGGTCTGTAATTGCAAACGTTATTGCGGTTACCTGACTTGTATATAGGGACAATTGACAATTGCTACCTACTATAAATACAAGACAAACTACCACAACAGATCAGAACGAAAATCGACACTGATGATGGCACAACGCCGAAACCGGTTTGTCTCAAAACCAAATTTGACAAGGGATGACGAAAAATCGTCAGGCTTTTAACTTAAACGAAAACGGTCTACTAATAGTCTACAAACGACGTTTACTGAAATTGCATACAACGAAGGCAAACATTTGGTTTAACAAACAATGCATAGAATTGAATGTGACACCAAAATTTGCAAAAATAACAATGAAAACAAACACCAATACAAGCATGAGGACAATTAGGAAGGCGGAAAGAGACTTCCTAAGATATGAGTTGAAAAACCAGTACGCCAAGAAAGATGGAATAAATACCGAAATTCTATCCATCCATTTAAGGTTGGCGGAGCAATTACCTATCGATACGTTAATGGAATGCTTCGAGCGCATAAGAACTGAGGTCGAACATGAACTACAACAGAAATACAGGACGCTGAACCGGAAACTAGATAAGCTGACAGGATGTCGCGAACGGGACAACAACCAACAACCCCACCATTTCCATGCCAGGCTCGTAAACCTAACGACAGTGGCCATCACCGCGGCGGAAGAACAACTTCTTAAAAAGGGATTGAAACACAATATTATAGACCAAAGCGAAAAAAGAAAAACGGAGCAGGCAATCGTAGACGCAGAGGTCGCAATATCGTTAATACCAGTTGAGGAACAAGAGCACGCAAGACACATGTGCAGAGAAATAATAAACAAGGAAGTGAAAGCAAAGGAAGGACAGAAGAGAAACACGGAGCAAAAAACAGTCAAGAACCTACAACATAAACTCAGGATAAACAACATTGTCGCAACGAAGGCGGACAAAGGCAACACAACTGTGCTAATTGAAAAAGATGAGTATATAGCAAAAACCGAAAAACTCATCGAGGATATGGAATGTCGTAGAATAAGAGTGAACCCCACGGATGAGTACCAGAAAGAAATCAAAGTGGCTATAAAAACTGCAACAAATATAATAGATACAAACTCGGCATATACATTAGTCCAAATGAACCCGTCAACTCCACCACTGATTGCGCTACCAAAAATCCACAAGCCAGGCAATCCAATGAGACCAATCATTAATTTTAAATCGGCACCATGCTATAAGCTATCTAAATATTTAAAAACAGTATTGAAGGACACACTGGAACTTAGCAACGAACACACCATAACTAATACATCTGAACTAATAAACAAACTTAGGACCGTTGAAGTGACAAAGGACAGCAAATTGGATCTTAATAATCATTTGAAAGTAAATATTATATTTACTAGTGAAACATAACAATCCGTACCCTTATTTATACTACGAATTGGTGTAACAATTTTGCGCCAGTCCATTCAAACAATGGGCCAGTGTGGATATTCCATTACGACCGCTTTTAAGCTCGTTATTAAGTACCTACTATTGAACATATCCACTGCGCAAGGAAGAAGGCAGTTACCAAATGTTCACATAAGTATATGTACTATGGATTTGGCCTACCTGCTAGGATTTCAACAATTAAAAAGGGCTTATTATCCAATAGTTACCAGCGCAAGCACGAGGCACCAACTGGCGTATTATGCATTAGCTACTAGTCCAAGGAGCAGGTACCGAATGTTCACGTACACATTATATAAGGAGAAATTTCGATATGATTTCCCTTTAAATTGTTAATTGATATTAAACTAGAACAATTCAATTTATGTAAGTTGGTTAGCGATATTATTTTTGTTTAAGAATAAAACCTATTAATAATACTTGATAACACTTTTGTTGAAGCAATCTGTGTAGGGAGGTATTGAAGCATTCGATTCGTGATCATTATTTGTGTTAATTTTTTAATTGAAAATTTTGTTTTCTACATTCATGTCAAAGTTTTAAATTTATTTTTCAATTTTAGATGACTTTGGGTCTAGAAAATATAGAAACCGCAAAAAATATTTTAAACGTGTATTTTGTTGTTGCGTGTAGACAATTTTTGACAGTAATGTAGAAAATTTTCTACTCCTTCTACAAAAACTAGACACAGAGAATAACCTAATTATTTTATTCCATTTCATTTTTTTATTTAATTTTATGTTATTCTATTTCGTTTTATTTTGTTTCATTTTGTTATGAAGCCGAGTGGGTTGAATATTTGAGCCACTTCATATAGTATGTGCCGCTTCGTGATTGATTTTAACCGAGATGATGGTTGACACGTAACTTCGAACCGGTCAGCTTGCAGTAGCCACATCATCCTGTGACTGGTATATCTTCCCTTGAACATATCTTTTGTATTAATGCAATATTGTTGGAATGCCACTTTGCGATTGGGAATGAACTGAACCTCCCTCTCTTCTAGGCCCGAAATTGTATCTGCTCCACAAAAAATGTCATCAATGTACCGTCCTTGGGTCAATAATGACACCGCCAATGGGCATTTATGTCCTTCATCATCTTGTAAAAGAGCCCGTACATCGAAATAGGGTGCTGATTTGGTACCATAAGTAATTGTCGTGAGTTGATAAGGCACCTCTACATAATCTTTGTTCAACCACAAAATTCTTTGAAGATTCCATTTTAGTGATATCCGTTGCAAAAATACATCGATGTTGGAGATGAGAACGGCCGTAATATTGAGCAACATGTTTGGGCCGGTATACATAATATCATTTAGTGAAAGCCCAGATGATGTTGGGCTAGAAAGATTTGAAAACCACTCTCAACTTGGTAGTTGTGCTCTCTGGTTTCATCACACCGTAGTGAGGCAAGTAATAGTGCGGGTGTAATGACATTGACAAACGGTGTTGTTGATTGAGAGACGTCCGGCGGTATTTCTTCCTGCACCCAAAACTTTGTTATTAATGTCTGAAGCTCGTCATCTTGGGGTTTGTTTCCACTTTATGAACTCTGAATGTTTAGAGGTCTATAGAAGAGACCGGATTTGACACCAACCATCCAAAAACCGGCAGTTGAGCTACTGGAGTTGTTGTGACCGGACTATAGTATTTGTGATTGACGTTCTCACTAAAGCTATAGCAGTGGCAAGCAATGTAAATTGCTCTGATGAATTCATAGACTGTGACTGTGTGGGGTTGTCGTATGCGCCGCCATCAAATATGATCTTTCTGGAGGTGAGTTAAGTATGTGCCAGTTGAAACTTCCTTGTTGGGAGTGTATTGTGCTTTGTCATGCTGAACATATAGTCACTGTGGTGACTGGCCGGATATTGAGGTGAAAGTTGGTGTAGGGCGCGACGGGTCATGTAAAATGATGTGACGCTTGCAGTTGCACTCCTGGACTGTAAATAAATCGATCCGCTGATCCGGCTCTAAGGACCAATTTCTGTTGAAATATGCACAAATAAAGATTACAAACCTAAACACTCAGGATAGTGCCTTTTGCGTTCACAATGCTGCATTTCAAAATATGTCCAAAAATAAACACAATACTTGATTTCTGTACAAAGGAAATGGTTTATTACAAATCAGTTAGGCCACAGCGTAATGCCTAACCGTTTATTTTATATATTTCTAAATATCACCTGATGTTAACTTACATATATGTTATGAAGGAGTAATTACAACAATGTTTCATACATTTCTTTGTAAATAATACATGGTGAGAGTGTTTTAGTTAATGAGAGGATGTGATGTTTCCAAAGAATGATAGAATCAAGGAATCGGATATAATAGTTATGCTCGACTGGCCCAACACTTTTCATGTTTATACCTAATTCTCAACAAATACTCAACAAACACTCTTTGATAAGCAAACACATAATTTTGTCTTTAAAAATTTATGGATCGTTGTAAGTCTTTATTAGAAATCCTTTTTATTCATTTTTGTTAAAGATATACAAAAAATTCATTTGTTCGCGATAAAGAAAACGAGTGAACACGTCAAATGTTCAAAGACAATGATTTTATTTTATGATTGAGATACAAGACAAAGTGTCAAAATGAAAACAGCGGGTAACTGTCCGACCATATAAATATATACATTAGACTGGATTCGGGTTTTGGATAAGTCGATTTTTCGACCAAAACAAGTCCCACGTTTTTAGCGGACATTTTTGGGTCGGACAGGGTATACATGAAAATTTTAAAATCAAATGAAAATTTTTTTAGTGGGTCATGAAAAAAACCTTAAAAATCGCAGTCGAAAAAAGTCAAAAAAATGAAATTTCGCAGGCTCGAAAATTATTTGTTTGGGTATACATAGTGGAACTTTTTCCTGAGCCCGAAACCTATCGAAAAATCGATGGAGCGATATCGGTTAACTTTCGTCCATACAAATCGACCCACCCTAATGTCTAGTCCATAGTAGTGATATCTTTGGCGTGGTGTGTACATTACACGAATTTTAGGCTTGGCCCAAAAAGTTCTATAAGTTTTAGTTGTACTTTGTTATATATACTGTCTGGAAGTTCAGAATATATTCCAATCTTTTCCGCTCTTCAGATATCTCCTAAATATGTCAGCCATAAAATTTGAGGATATGTCATACTTATGTATTAATATAGATTTTCTTTTTATTGTTTACTATTTCAATTTGTGTTGAAAATCGGTTCACGACTGTTTCTAGTATGAGAATGTGGTCATTTTGTTCTTCTTCTTGTGAGTGAATTCTTGCACATGTATCATTATCTTCTGTCATGTAAATTTCTTCTGTCTCGTTATTGATCCTCTAGTAAATCTGCAACTTTGTTCTCTTTGCCTTTTATGTAATTTATATTTATATTATATTCGCCAAGTTCTAGTAGCCAACACTGTAGCCTTGCATTAATGTGTTTATGATATAGCCAGACTAGTGGCTGGTGATCTGTTGAAAGGTCAAACTCGTTCCCATAAAGGTGCGGGCTGTAGTGGGTAACTCCTCAAACAATGGCGAGTATTTCTTTTTCTACTGTTGCATATTTTCTTTCGTGGTCATTTAAGGTCCTGCTCGCAGAGCTAATAGGGCGGTTATTCTGAATGAGCACTGCTCCTATCGCAAAGTCGCTTGCATCAGTTACAAATTTAAATTTCTTCGAAAAATCTGGGTAGCTGAGAATTGGTGGATTTGTAAGAAATCTTTTTAGTTTTAAAAATGCTTCTATATAAAGTGGGTAATTTTTGTTGACTTTTGTGTTTTTCCTCAGATATTTTATGAGTCCGTGGGCTACTTTAGCGTAATCTTTTATGCATTTTCTATAGTAGCCAGTTATTCATAGAAACTGCTTAATTTGTTTCTGTGTTTCTGGTAATTTTAAGAGTTAAATCTCTTCTTTGGGTTGAGTCGAATGCCTTCTGGTGAGAGGATATGGCACAAGTACTCGGTTTCTCTTGAAAAGAAATTACATTTGTCTATTTGTATTTTGAGGTTGTGTTCCCTCAGTTTATTTAATACTTTGTTAACACTACTGATGTGCTCTTTTAGACTTGTGCTAAAAATCAATATGTCGTCTAGATAGACAATGCATATTTTATTTATGTACTCCCTTAAAACTGAGTTTATCAGTCTTTGGGATGTGGCATTCGGACGGAAAAACTCGTAATGGCCCAGAGGTGTAGAGAATGCGGTTTTTTTTATTTTCCTCGACTAGCAATTGTTTGAAACCTTTGGCCAGGTCGAGTGTTGTGAAGGTTTGGGCTTTGCCCAGTTTATCTAAAATATTTTCTATATTTGGAATTGGGAACTTGTCACTTACTGTGACTTCATTTAACTTCTTATAATCAATTTTAATCATCCACTTCTTCTTACCTGAATTGTCCATTTTTTTGGGTACAATCCACAATGGTGAGTTAGAGGGTGACGAACTTTCTATGATTAAGTTTTGTTGTTTATTGATTTCATCTTCGTGAATTTTTGGGTATCTGTATACTTTAGAATATACGGCATTATTAGTTGTGGTGACAGTCTCGTGTTGCACCTCATGGTTATGGCTTAAGGGGTCGCCTTCATTTTCGTATTTCAGATATAACCTCATACTCTGTATGACTTTGTCCATTCAATGTGTTAAATATTATTGGCTTGTCTACTATCATCCTTTTGTAGTTCGGGAGTGCGGCTTTATCTAGGAGTGTTGTTGAAGATCCTGTATCGATTAAACATATTAATTTGTGTTTGCCTACACTTAACTTTACTAACGGAGTATTACCCCGCTCGTAGCCGACAGAAAATTTACTGTCTGTTTTTTTGGTTCTTATCCTCTTGTAAATGATCTACTTGTATCGGCTCCTGCCGACGAGATTTTTTATTGTAGTGACTTTGCCTTGACTGTACTGACGGAGTTTGTTTGCTTACTCCTAATGTTAATGACCTTGGTTGGTCTTGTCTACTTTCTGGGGGTATAGTATTAGTGCTATGCTTTGACTGCCCTGGGTTCGGTTTTATATTCTTCGCTCCTATTTTTTCAAATTTTTTAACTGGTTTCACTAATCCTGTTTCCTCTAAGGTCTTTATGTCCCTGCTATATATTATACTTGCTAAATGTGCGGGAGTATTGTTGAGGAATATTTGAAGGATCATTGATTCATTAACGGACGGACAAAATTCCATTAGCATGTGATCGTCTTGTTCGAATTTAGTATTTAAACTATCTAGTATGTTCTTAAGATAACTATAATAATAACTTACATTACTATTCTTTGCGCTGGTAGCTCGGTAGTAAAGTTGGTGACATGAGTCTCGTACTCCAAAATTTTTTGTAAGTTCTCTTTAATGGTTTCCCATGTGGGTTGACTGCATAGTCCTCTCACTACATTTAATGCTTCCCCTTGTAGTTTAGTTATGACACACCCCTGAAATACATATTCTTATATTTGCTTACTGAACTTACTCTACAATAATTATGTTTACACATGTATTGCTTAGCCATTAAATTCGTAAATTTAAAAAAAAAAAATGTGTTGTCCACCAAAATGCGAAGGTAATCGTTACTGCATACTGGCCGTAAGGATGTTGACTCTCTGGACGCGGTACTTCCATCGCCATCTGTCGGCCGTTACAGTAGAACTATCATGTATTATGACACAAGCGTGGTAGCGCTGCGTTTTGATCAGTAACGGTAGAGATCAACCAATCAGGTGTTCCATTTCATACTTACTATGCCAACGCTACCCTCTATAGGAAAAAAGTGTATTATTACCATAGAAAATAAGTCAATTGTATGAGAGGTGGCCGCACCGAGACAGATACAAAAATATCATTATAAGGAAGATAGCGAAAAAGCACAGAAGTGCAGTAAAAAGTGTTCAATAAAAATATATATTAAAGTTCAGGTGTGGGTTTTTTAGCCGCAAAAATTTTATAAAATGCCGAATCTTTCTGACGAATTTGGAAACCGCCCCATTACTCGTGCCATGGTGCCTGGAAATGAAGAAAAGCACTAAAAGATAAGGAGCAAAAAACTATTATACAAATTGGAACTATTGATAATTATATTCAATATTCGGCTACAGGTTTTACTGCCGTAATGAAAACCACCGATGTTTCTGAGACTAAAGCTGCCGCTACCGAAGCCACTGATGACTCCAACGCTGGTGCAACCAAAATCACTGACGACTCTGACGTCGGCCTCATTGCCACCACCGCCGGCATAAATTTCACCGCTGCCATAAATTCCACCGCTACCACTGCCACCACTGTCGCCATAAATTCCACCACTGGCACTGCCACCACCGATGCCCTGTATTTCAATGCCCGTGCCACCGCTGCCGCCGTAGTAACCGATGACTACAATGACCCTACCGGAAAAACTTGCTATGAGCCTGAAACTGTGGGAACTGAGTTGGACAGAAAAAGAGAAATCCTATGGAAGGAAAGAGAAATCCTCATGCAATAAAACTCTGTCGCTGACCTAAAACGCGAGTGCCAGTACGCACAGCAAGATGCAGCTATTAGTACCGGTAGGTTAATGTCTCATAGCCGCTTGACCTTTCGTGATATTGAGTACACAATTATGAAATTTGATGGCGAAACCAAAGCGCACAGTGTACACGACTTTTTATGAATTTCGAGATGGTGATGCAGATGGTAAACGCTGATGACATTTTTAAATATACTTGCCTCTGCAACTCTCTTTGTGGTGTTGCCAAACTCTTGCTCAGCAGAGACGTTTTAAATGACAATTCATAGAAATCACTTTTGGTAAGAGAATTCGGGCGGCTGGTCAACCGCACCGAAGTATACAAAGCATTGGGCACCTACAAGTGGGACAAAAAATTCAGCATACGGCGTTATGTTTTAGAAATGGAAAACATCGCTGCTCATTGCGATTATATTGACGAATTTGAACTTGTAAATTTCATCGTCGACGGTCCTCAGGACAGGTCTCCAGAAGTATACATCTTGATGAATGTCAGAGCGATGAGGGAGTTCAAAGAATCACTCGACTTATATGAGCGTCGCCATTGACCTCGTATTCCCATTACTGAATACAACCACAAACCGAAGCCATTGAAATCAATTCCTCCAAAGACTAAGGAAACAGATGCAGGTGAAATAAGATGCTTCATCTGTACACGAATGGGGCATTACCAAAGTAATTGCTCACACGAGAAGAGGCCCGACGGAAGCTGCTACCGCTTTTGGAAGATGGACCACGACCACCGAAGCTGCACTAACCCGAATGTAAGGAGAACCGTTGATGCAGTCAGTACTGATGCCGAGAATACGTATGATTAACGCTGTTACCGAATACTAGGATCTATGAATATGGTAAGTGTCAACTATTTAACAAAACAAGATAAGTGCGAAAGATTTATAGATTGTTTATCTCTTTTTGATTCTGGCAGTCCAACTAGTTTCGTTAGCAAATCAGCCGTTTCATTTGTTGTAGACGGAAACGCCAAACCATCCATATTTCGAGGTTTAGGAAATAATAAACTGTTTACTTTTGGTAAAATTAAATGCGAAATAAAGTTTAAAAACAAAATAAATAAATTCGTTTTAAATGTGGTGCCTGATGATACTATAGCGATTCCCTTAATCGTAGGCAGAGACTTTTTAAGAAATTTAATATCTGTTAATGGCGAAATAAACAAGCATTCCGAAGAAGGAAAAAACCATATGCCGGATAACACGAACACATCTTATTTCTGTGCACTTAACTTGAATTCTATACCTAGTTCTAAGGATAAAATGAGGCATTATCTCTCTCTATGGCGCGATATACAACAGGTATATCATCATAAACCTCCTAAGAGATTTTTGCGCCAAGCTTCTCTTCCAATTTGTGGTGTGCCGATTTGAACTTTCCCTACAAATTGGTGGGACCTACAGTTTTTTGCCGACTCCGAACGGCATCTACAAAGGAGACGAATTTTTGCTGAGAAGCCTGTCATGGCAGAAATACACTCGGAGAGTTTTTTTTTTCAAATCACTTTTGATGTTACCTGTACCAGGGCTCGAACCATGGACCTTCGGTGTGGTAGGCCGGCAACACTACCTTCACACCACGGCGGCCGTGAGGCATTCAGAACAACAAAAATTTCGGTTGTATAGTGCCATTGAAGTTGTTCAGTTCGAACCACAACTAAAGGCGTTGTCCCATGTGTCTTGTAGAGAGGGACCCTGGCCGCTCGAAGATACCCTTAATGAGAATATTTTCGAAAACGTGAGCGCTTGCGTATCTGAAGTGAACATAAATACAGAGTTAGGTGAATATTGCGTTGACATATTAGGACAAACTTTAGAAGATAACTATATAAACCTGGAAATATCGAGCCCAAGCCCTATGATTACGAGATGAAGATAAAACTGGTCGATGATAAACCGTTCCATTCATCGCCACTCATACCATGAAAAGATCGAAGTGAGGAAAATTACAGATGAGCTTTTAGAAAATAACATCATTAGGCCAAGCGATTCACCTTATGCATCTGCGATTATATTGGTCAAAAAAAATGGTAAGTTACGTAAGTGTGCCGATTACAAGCCGCTAAACAAATTGACCATACTTGACAATTTCCCACTTCCCCTTATTGAAGATTGCCTTGACTACTTACGAGGGAAACAGTTTTTCTCGACGCTCGGCCTTAGGAGCGGGTTCTTCCATGTCAAAATGGCTCCGGATTCCAGTAAATATACGTCTTTTGTAACACCTTATGACCAATTTGAATATGTTGGTATGCCATTTGGGCTCAAAAGTGACCCGCAGTATTTCATATTATGTCCATAACATTTTCAAAGATCTGGTTAACGATGGATCGATATTGATTTATATGGACGACATAATTGTGGTCACGATAAATTTTCAAACCCATGTCAGGATTATATGCAAAGTTTTTAGGAGGATGAAAAAAACGTACTTGGAACTTAGGCTTAGTAAGTGCATGTTGGGATTCAATACCCTAGAATATCTCGGCTACGCAGTTAGCTCAGCCGGAATACGCCCCACTGATTCATACGTAGAAGCCATCAAGAAATATAGGCTCCTCAAAAACCTCAAGGAACTCCAGACCTGCCTAGGACTTTTCTAGAAATTTATCCAGAATTTCTCCGAAATAGCTAAGCCATTGCAAAGATTGACGCCATAGGGTGTTAAATTCAAACTTTCAGACGAATGCTTAAGCGCTTTTGAGAAACTTAAGGCTAAATTGTCGTCCGCTCCAGTACTTTCCATATATGACCGAAAAAAACAGACCGAGTTGCACTGTGATGGAAGCTCAGCGGGTTTCGGTTTAGTCATGCTTCAGAAACAGACGGTCGGTTACACCCTGTTATGTACTTTTCAAATGCCACCTTGGGCGCTGAAGCGAGATACCACAGCTTCGAACTGGAGATGCTATCCATCATATACGCATTACAACGATTTAGGGTTTACTTGGATGGGATTCCGTTCAAGATAGTCACGGATTGTAACTCGCTCACGATGACCCTAAGCAAAAAACAACTTAACCCGTGGACAGCCAGGTGGGCTTTGAAACTTGAAAACTACAATTACACAATTCATCACAGAGGTGGAGCAAGTATGGCGCACTTTTATGCGCTTAGCCGCAGCCCCGAAGCTCGGACTGCCGAAGAATCACGGTATCAGCCGCAGACGCCGACGAAGCAGATTTTCACATCCAAGCAGCACAATACCGTGATAATATCATAAAAGACCTTCGGGATAAACTATAAATAGTAGTAGTAGACGGCCTCGCCTTTAGGAAAGAGGGGGAGGGGTCGCTGCTGCTTTACGTCCCACATGAGATGGAGGCCAACGTTATTAGGCTGCTGCATGAGAAAATTGGCCACTTAGGCGTCGAGAAAACTTGTGATCAGCTGAAAAAACAATCCAACAATACCCAAAATGAAAGACAAAATAGAAAACTTCATTCGAAACTGCATCAAATGCATCAAGTCCTCTGCCCCTGCTCGCGTGAAGCGTAATATGCATCTCTCTATCTCTATGGCGCGATATACAACAGGTATATCATCATAAACCTCCTAAGAGATTTTTGCGCCAAGCTTCTCTTCCAATTTGTGGTGTGCCGATTTGAATTTTCCCTACAAATTGGTGGGACCTACAGTTTTTTGCCGACTCCGAACGGCATCTACAAAGGAGACGAATTTTTGCTGAGAAGCCTGTCATGGCAGAAATACACTCGGAGAGTTTGCCAAACCACTGCCGAGGGGCGACCCCGTTTTGAAAACTTTTTTCAAATCACTTTTGATGTTACCTGTACCAGGGCTCGAACCATGGACCTTCGGTGTGGTAGGCCGGCAACACTACCTTCACACCACGGCGGCCGCGTAATATGCATAGCATCCCTAAAAAGCCGATACCGTTCGACAGTGTTCATGTTGACCATTTTAAGCCTCTGGCCTCCATAAATTCAAAGCGCAAATATATTTTAGTAGTTATTGACGCTTTTACGAAATTTGTTTGCCTGTACCCAGTAAATTCGACGAGCACGAAGGAAGTCACAGCCTGTCCAGACAAATATATCAGCTTTTATAGCAGGCCGAGGAGACTGATATCGCACGGCGGATCTTGTTTTACCTCATTGGAATTCGATGCGTACTTGTTGAAAAACAACGTATCCTATGTAAAAGGTAGCCTCCGCCTCCCCACAAGCAAATGGGTAGGTAGAAAGGGGAAATAGGGTCATCAAAGCTATTTTGAGTAAAATTTCTGAACCAATAAATCACGCCAACTGGTCAGTCAAGTTAGGCCAAGCGGAATATTGTTTGAACAATACCATACACTCTTCGACTGGACACTCACCCAGCGTCTTGCTGTTCGGAGTGGAACAAAGAGGTGCGATAATTGACAGAGCACCTAGAAGATACAAATTATTTAAGAACGGATCTCGACCTCGAGAGTACTCCTGCAGTAGCTTTAGCTGTAATAGAGAAGTCGCAAGAATACAATCCGAAGTACTTTTCCGATCGCTACAGGCCCCCTAAGTGGTCATGCGTAACATCGATATGACTGCGGACACCAATAAAAAGTATATTTCAAAATATAGAGGCCCACATTCATAAAGCATTGTCACATTACCGATACGTAAACAGGGACATAGCAAATTGTCAGCTGACGCAACTGCCAAAGGATGGACGAACCACTCTCCTGAATGCCCCTCCATCCACACTTAGGCGACACTTCACGTACACATACTATGTTTTTAACATGGATAAGAAAACTTTAGCTCATAATATATAATAAGAAATAAGTAAAATGTTTACAAATAATAATAATAGCAAGAACAAATAATCGAGGTCGATTATAGTCAGGTCGGCCGAATCTGTAATATACCAAATGCGAAGGTAATCGTTACTGCATACTGGCCGTAAGGATATTGACCCTCTGGACGGGGTACTTCCAACGCCATTTGTCGGCCGTAAGAGGAGAATTATCATGTATTAGTAAATGCAGAGAACAACCAATCAGGTGTTCCCTTTCATACTTACTATGCCAACGCTCCCCTCTGTAGGAAAAACAGTGTATTATTACCATAGAAAATAAGTCAATTGTATGAGAGGTTGCAGCACCGACACAGATACAAAAATATCGTTATAAGGAGGATAGCGAAAAGGCACAGGAGTGCAATCAACAATGTGTTGCGGTCACCCTGTGTCGCGAGATCAAAATTACGGGGTGGCAGAATGGTATTCTGAACAACTCCCTGCCACGTCATCGAAAACCCAACGTCAAAACGAAAGGCACTTCCGGCCTTTTTAACACCGCCAGCCGAAGCGATCACCGTTAAAATTTGGGGAGGAAAATTAAATTGTAAGGCATCGTGGTACGTACCTGAACGCCAGCACTCATGTTATACCCCGGACATCGTGGGAAGCCAGGGAAGTGATTCCCGCTATTATTTTACTCTTTAGAAGCGGAAAATATAGGGCAAGTAGGTGAAGGTACGTGAGGAACAATATTCTCACAGGAGCGGGTTTTTTTGCCACATTGTGCCACACCATTGCCGCAATAAACATCCGATAGAGTCACCACGGGTCCTCGCGGAGAACGCACAACCACGGCGAGGTACTATATCACGTCGACCCATCACGGCCACGGCTGCCCTTGTAAAGCGGTGACATCACCCCCACGACCGACGCAGCGAAGGGCCTTAGGCATTAGTGCGGTTCAATCACGGCGCGCCGTTATAAAGCGCCAACTGCCCCATAGTATCGAGCATCGTCAATACGCCTCGACCACCATTGAGAAGTGATAGGATGTGCAGTGGATACAGTCGCCACGTTACTTATCCTCGTCGTGGGCGCAACGAAAGTGCTAAGGCGCGGTGCTACGGTCACCGAATCCGCCACGTCGTAGGTCGGTGCAGCATCACCACAGCAAATGCGCCACCTTCCGTAGGCCAGTCCCCCAGGGATATCACGGCCACCGCGCCATAGATCACTGTGATCACCACCATTGTAAGGCCCCATTTACACAGAACCAACATCACTTCGAGCGTCAGTGCTGCTCCGCTGCCACCACTGTGGCAAAACCAACATGTCCAGGCAACAGGAATCACTTTCACCACAACCACCGCGCCACACATCAGCGCAGTTGCCATCACGACCACTAAGCAAACAACCAACACCACAGCCACTACAGCAAGCCAAAGCAGAGGCAGACACAAAGGCCTCCGGAAGCAGCAGCAGACCCCACATCAGGTTTCATAGGTTGAGTTACGGACGTTTAGCTAGTGCCGTTCGGCGCTGTGTGAATAAGGGAGAGCCGCGCGTGCGCACCCAACTTATATATTTTATTTGAGAGAGGGGCTGCGAAGCCATAAGCTTCAACCGCTCGTCGAAATATTGAATGATTTTCTTTGGTGCGTGATTAGCGACAACGTGCGATAGGCACAGGCACATATAGATGCACTAAATTAGCCTCCAGCGCAGCTGGGCATAGGGTCTAAGGTTAGGGCCACTTATGTAAGCTTTGCGATCAAATATAGACAGAGTCAACGGTGTCGTCTCACCCCCTCCCACCATCGAAATAAGGTTGTCATTGGCATTAGCAGCCGAGGCTTCGGTCCGAAGAAGTAACGGTGGCATAACCACCGGGTCAGCGTACATTGTCACTTTAACCCTTAATCCAAGACGTCTTGTAGGCAGGGGGATTGAAAAGGGGAATTTGCCCCGATAATAATTACCCACCAATATAGTCAGAGGGGAGTCAGAGACAGGCCGCCAAATCAGGTCTGATATCGGCTATCCACTTGTTCATATTATACTCCTTTCTTTACATTTATTGTAGTTTCACAGTTTGGCGTTATACTCTTAGGAGTGTAGGCATGTAGATACGGGCGTGCGTCGGCGATCGACGTCCCTCGAATTGGGGACAGACATACCTGCATATACATGCGCACACTCCCAGGCATGGTATGATACCACCACAGTCGTAGCATACACAAATTTCATAGTAGCTTGTAGGCGTTAAGGACCCATGAAAGGCATAAGTTCTGAGGAACCTTTTTGAATATTATAAAAATAAACAAATATGTATTTTTGGTTTTCTTGAAAATTAAGTGCTCTTTTATTCCAGATGCGGTGTAGACGGACGGACGGGACGATGACTATGGGTGAGAGATTCTGAGGGGGTCAAGGGGGCTCTTTTTTTGGGGTCGGAAATATTTCTTTGCCACTGCCGACCATGGAAGGGTGGGTACCGACTGGCTGGCCAATAACATCGGTGGCCAAGCAGGGGTCCAAGGAGTGCGAACGCGTCAACCCTGAAGCGCGAATGAAGCAGAAAGGTATGATCTTTTTGTATGGTGCGGCTGAAGTGTCTCGGGTCCCAATATCCACCCCACAGTCCGGAGAGCTAGCTCGTGCTTAAACAAGCATACCTGCTAGAGGCGCGGGGTAGGATCGCGGCTCCCACCCCAAAGGCCGGCACGGGACAAGTGTTCAATAAAAATATATAAAATTTGAAGTTTATTTTTCTTTAAACGTCGCTAGTATAGGCTAGATAGGGGGTGAATCCATACCTTGAGTTCCATCCGCCCTTCCTACTGATTTTTTTTCTTAAATTTAAGCCTAGACCTGACTGACCACTTACAAAAAATATTTTAAAGGAACATCGATCAGTCGGCTTTACGCATGACTACTAGGAACTCTACGCGAGGACGTGGGGGTAAGCCTAGAGATCAGGGTAGAAGGGCGCTCCCGAAACAGCAAACCAATCGCCCTTTGGTAATGCATTCTCTAGTAGGTAGCCCAGGTGGAGGAGATCCGGCCAGGACCGTATTGAATCCTGCTTCCAACCAGAAAATTTATAGACCAGGCAGTACTAATATCCTTGACTCGCCCAGAATCTTTTCGATCCTTCGATTAACGTGTTGTCAGGTATACAGGAGGATGGTAATGGCCCCTCCTGAAGACTCGTGGGTGAACGTGCCCCATCGGCTGTTCAGGACTTCTCAGGAGTCGATGAGGAGCGAAATGAGGACGGTCAGGAAAAACATGGAGGTACTTAATGCCGCAGTAACATATTACAAAGCGGTGCGAGCTATACCAGGAGGGAGGAAAGGAACCGAGCAAAACATTCGTGAGCAACCAAGCTAATATTGTTTCCTGTAACTTGGCGGTGGAACCACAGGACTGGAAGGTGTCGTTCGACGGCACTGGAAGAGTTTCAGATTTTTTGTTTTAGCGAGCAACTTATGACTAGTTTTCATCTATTTTTATCAGGGCGAGCAGAAGAGTGGTACTGGTTGTTTTTATGTTATTCACTAAAGCGTGAGCTTGGATCATTGAAAAGTGACACGACATCATGATGGAGATTTCGATGCTGACACTGCCATAGTAGCGCTAAACACGCTCCTTAAGGAACCGATGTCAGATTCTACATTAATTATGTTTACACATGTATTGCTTAACCATTGAATTCGCAAATTTAAAAAAAAACGTTGTGTTATCCACAAAAATTCGAAGGTAATCGTTACTCGTTATTGACCGTAAGGATATTGACTCTCTGGACGGGGTATTTGGGGGTGGCCGTGTGCAGAAGTCCACGCAAGTGGGGAAAGTTTCTGATCGCCATTCACCTGGGAATGGCCAGAGCGATTCTTTTGCATGCTGTTCAAGCAGCTCACTACTTCCGGGTTTTGCGCCCAAGTATTCTCTGGGTAACCACCGAACACCCGTTTGGTGGTGAGCTAAACGTGAGAAGGCGACAACCTGGTAAGGCCACTCCGACATAATCGGTTTAAGGGCTTGATTGGGGGTTCAAGCAGCAGCGTCTGATCACCATGTGGTGCGGCTGCAAGCGGGCGTCTGTCTTGGATAAAGCGGCTCGCTATACAAACATGTAATAGAATTCAACCTACCGTGAAACGGGTTGCGCGTTGGGTTTGGGACCACCACATAAAACAACGTTCCAATGAAATTCAACAACAAAGACTCGGATTTGAGAACCCCTTTTTTAGATGACAACACCCGCAAACGAAATAAGGATTATGAGATAAGGGCATGTACCTGGAATGTCCGGTCCCTTAATGGGGAAGGTGCCGCTGCCCGGCTGGTTGAGGTCCTGAGGAAAGCAAAAGCTGACATCACCGCCATACAAAAGATCAAAACACCTTGCAACATCAACTGGAGTGGGCATGAAGACAAGCGCAGATTCGGCGTGGGATTTGTGGTGGGAGAGAGACTCCGTCACCGAGTACTGTCGTTCACACCCCTGAACGAGCGTCTCGCTGCAATCCGCATTAAAGTACGATTGTTCACCATATCGTTTATCTGCGCTCATGCACCGACGGAAGAGAAGGACGACGTGGAAAAGGAAGCATTCTACGAGCGCTTGGAAGAAGCATACGAGCGCTGCCCCCGTCATGATATCAAAGTCGTGCTGGGCGACTTTAACGCCAGGGTGGGTAAGGAGGTTGTATTTGGCCCCACTGTCGGGAAGTTCAGTCTCCACGATCAGACTTCGCCAAATGGATTCAGGCTGATCGACTTCGCCGGTGCCCGAAACATGGTCATATCCAGCACTAGGTTTATGCACAAGAAGATCCGTCAGGCTACATGGCTGTCCCCCGATCGAAAAACACGCAACCAGATCGACCACGTTGTAATAGACGGACGGCGTTTTAGATGTTCGCACAATACGAGGACCTAACATCGACTCTGATCACTACCTAGTAGCAGCCAAGATTCATACCCGCCTCTGTACGACAAAACAGGTGCAACAAAAAACGTAGGAACGTCGAAAAGCTGCAATCGCAACAGACCACCAATTATTTCGCAGATTGCCTCTCACACCTGCTCTCCGGGAGCACAATTCAACCAAGTGGAATGCATGAGCAGCGGGGTCATACCTCAGGAGCACTCCGTACCGCAGCCAAAGAAGTAATTGGATTCCGGCGAACGCGAAGAAACAACTGGTATGATGATGAAGAGTGCCGCGCTGCAACGAAAAGAAAGGACGAAGCCTACAAGGCAACGCTGAGATCGAATGCAACGGGGAGTGTGTGTGAACACTACCGCGAGTTGAAGAGGGAAGCGAGGCGGCTTTTCCGGGGGGAAAAAGAGAGGCAGAAAAGCGTGAAATAAAGGAGCTTGAGATGCTGGCCAACGGGAATAATGCTCGAAAATTCTATCAAAAAATTCGGCAAATGACAGAAGGTTTTAAACCCGGGGCAAACTCCTGTAAGTATGAGAACGGCGACCTGGTGGCCGATGTTCAGAGAGCACTCAGAATATGGAGGGATCACTTCTCTGCCCTTTTAAATGAAGAAACTGAGCAAGAAACCAGAGAAGATGCCGAACCCGAGCCCACAAAAAAAAGGTTATTGTACGTCGTGGCGTGCAGATGTGTTTGCGGGATCGTGGCGAAAAAATAAAAGCAAAAATGCAAAAGAAGTGAACAACAAAAGAAAATAAATCCCAAGTGTGTCTGGAGCAACAGTGGTTGCTGCAATCCAACTGAAATAAAGACTTTATACACAATATAAGTGTCTTAATATATTCGAACGCTTTAATCTCAATTTATAAAAAGAGGCAGAAAACACGTTTTTTGCTATATTAACTACAGAATGCTATACTCGAGCATAAAAGCAAAAAATGAGTAAGTGTGCGAAATGTAATCGCTCTATAAGCGGAGAGACAGGTATACGATGCGAGGGTGTGTGTAATAAGGTGTACCATTTAAGCCTTCCATGTGCCGGTGTTGATAATTGTAAAATTTTTGATGAAACCCCTATGGCATGATTTATGTGTGATGGATGTGTTACATATATTCAGAATGTAGACTTGGTGCTGCAAGAAATTGAAATGAGTGTGAAGAAAAACAACACAAAGTGAAATGAATATAAATCGGAGTTTGAAGAGGTGATGATAAAAAGCCAAAACGAAATAAAGCTTTATTGGAAGCTGTAGAGGATCGTTATACTCAAAGAGTAGCAACAATGGAAAGAGCGCAAATGCTCTTTGAAACTAAAATTGGTGAGATGAAAAGTTTTATGAAATGATAGAGGAAGTGAAAAATAAAACTGAAACAATTGGTAAATATAATGAAAAGGTATGTAACGAAATAAAGAAAATCAATAGTAATAATAACGAAAAAGGACTGTCATATGCAGAAGTAATGAAAAATAATAACAAAAAAGGTGTAAACAAAAGCAAAGATACTACAGTGCCTGAACTAAAGAAACGTACTCCTATTATTGTTAAACCTAAAATCAAACAAACGTGTGAAAAAACTAAGAAAGACCTAAACAATAAAATTAATTCTAAGGAACTAAAAATAAAAGACATTCAAGCTGGTAATAAGGGTATTATGGTGATCGATAGTGTTGATGAAAATGAAAGAGACAAAATAAAAGAAATTATGGACAAAGAAATTAGTAATGAATATATGTAAAAAGATACCTCGTGAATATAAACCTAGATTATTTATAACAGGTATGCAATTTAAAAAGAATGGTGTTGAATTAATTGAATGTCTACAAAAATAAAATAAATGCTTTGAACAGGGTGAAGTAAAAATTATTAAGCAATACAATGTTAAAGTTAGTCACAAAAATTATTATAATGCAATAATTGAGGTTTAAATATTTACTGGAGCGTTAAAATTATGTAAACTCAATATAGGATGGGAAAGATGCAAAATATACGATGGTGTTGATATAACAATGTGTTTTAAATGTAAAGGATACAACCACAAAGCTAGTGAATGCAAAAATGAAGATGTTTGTAATAAATGCTTGGGTAAACATAAAACCATGGAGTGCAATGAACAACATAAAAACATGTGCATAAATTGTATAAAAGCTAATGAGAAATTGAATCTAGGGCTTGACACCAATCACCCGTAAATAGCAGACATTGCCCAGTCTACTTAAAGCATTTAAATGTAAAAAAGCAAAGGCTAGGGTATTAGCAACTAAAAATAAGACCACTGGCTGACTTGGCTCACCTTGACCATGCTAATGATATGCAACGTAGAGCATCAAGATCCACAAAGGACACCAACAATGACTTCAAATGTATCTACTTAAACCAAAATAGCATAGTAGCTAACAAACCAGAGTTGGAAGTGTTGGCGGAAGTTCAAAGACCAGGCACCATCCTGTGCTCTGAAACATGTACAACCAAACATATTCTAGACAATGAATTAAAAATAGCAACCTATAAAATGATAAGATGTGATTCCCATAGCAGGCACACAGGAGGTGTGCTAGTTTATGTACATAGTTCAATTGCGGTTAAAGTAATTTATAATGATAACATAAATGATAACATATGGTGCATTATAATAAAACTGAAAAAGGTTGATAAAAAGTGGCAGATTGGTGTTCTGTACCACTCGCCAAGCACTAGTGATGCAGCATTTGTAGAGTACCTAAATGAAATTCTAATTGATAAATACGAAAAAAGTAATCATAATATAGTGGTCGGTGATTTTAATATCAACATGAACTGCATATCAACATATAGTAGTAAATTAAGAAACATATTTGCTATGATGGGTATGAGCCACAAAATTTAATTTAATACGCGTATCACAGATACAAGTGAATCAAAAATTGATTTATTATTCTCTAACTCAGATGAAGTTCACTGTACTAATTTGCAGGAATACAAAATATCCGATCATGAAACTATAAAATTTAATATTAAACCGTCCAAAGCATACAAGATGAGACTGACCAAAAAAATCATAGCTTGGGACAAATATAATAGTGATACATTAATAAGCATCCTCAGATCATTTAACTTCAATTTTACTTTAAACTTGTCTATTGATGTAAAAGTTCAATTAATTAATAACATTTTGATTCAGGCTTTGGAAAGTTTAACCTACGAGAGAGAAGTGCATATTAAATTAATGAATAAATGGTACGACAGAGAATTGGCACAAATGAATAAATACAAATATAATATGTACATGCATGCGGTACATACTGGAGAGTGGAATGTATATAAAAATATAAATAATTCATACAAAAAACTAGTCAAATTAAAAAAATAAAGTTCATGGAGAATAAAATCATTATGAATGAATATAATGCTAAAGAAATGTGGAAGTACCTAAAACAAACGGTTAACCTAAATAAACATAATGAAGGGATAAGAAAGGTGATATTGGACGACATACTGGTTGAAAACGAAGCCGATATGGCGAACGGTCTTAATAGATTTTTTGTAAACAGCGTGATTGAAATTAATAATAACATAGAAACCTGTCAAGTAGAAATAGAGGATTCACAAGTTCATTCAAAATGGTGGTTTCAGTTTTCCTTGACCTTAAAAGAGCATTTGAAACGGTGGATAGGGAGATGTTACTAAAAAAAATGCAGCAGATTGGCATAACTGATACGGAACTTACATGGTTCCGCAACTATTTGAAGCAGAGAAAGCAGAAAACAGTTATTAATGGTGTGACTTCGGATGAATTAGAGGTACCCATAGGGTTGCCTCAAGGCACAGTGTTGGCACCTATACTATTTCTTATATACATTAAATATAATAAAACTATATATATTAATAAAACTAAATATATGATAATAACAAGGAGAAATATCAATGAGGATGATATAGCCGAGCTAAAAATAAATGATGAAATCCTACAAAGAGTTAACAGTATAAAATACTTAGGAATAATAATTGATAATAAACTCAAATTTGAAGATCATATAAATTATACAATTGAAAAAGTCGCTAATAAAATAGGAGTTATGCAGAGAACAACTAAATTCATTCAAAAAAAATACAAAATAATTGTATATAAAACAATTATAGAACCACACTTCATAATATCGGATATAGAAGTAGACAAGCTCCAAAAGCTTCAAAATAGATGCATGAGATTTATTCTTCAGAAACCTAGAGATACACGAACGGCTGATATGTTGAAGACTTTAGACTGGTTAAGTGTGAAGCAAAAAATTTTGTTCCACTCCATGAAATTCATATTTAATATTAAACATGAAAATGTACCTGAGTATTTAAATAAAAATATAGTATTAATTGATCAAACTCACAACATAAATACGAGGAACAAGCACAATTTCAAATTGCCGTTTTTCAGAACTAAAATTGATCAACAGAATATTTTCTACAAGGGTCTGAAAAGTTACAATGATCTGCCTATGGATATAAAAAGCTGCAACCAAATAACAGGCTTTAAAACAAAATTATATGAACATTGTAAAACCTTAGCTATAAGATAAAACTCTGTAATATATTCCAATTTACGAATTAGGCTTTGGCCGTAATAAATAAATAACAATAAAAAATAATAATAATAATAATAACAATCGAAGATGATGGAATTGACGTTCCAAAACCCGACTATAATGAGGTGCGAATAGCGATATCCCGATTGAAAAACAATAAAGCAGCTGGCGCTGATGGTTTGCCTGCTGAGCTATTTAAACACGGAGGCGAGGAGCTGGTAAGGCGCATGCATCAGCTTCTATGCAGAATATGGTTGGATGAATGCATGCCTGAAGATTGGAATCTAAGTGTTCTCTGCCCAATCGACAAGAAGAGCGATCCTGCAAACTGCGCCAACTATCGGGGAATCAGCCTTTTGAATATCGCATATAAGGTCCTATCAAGCGTAGTGTGCGAAAGACTGAAGCCTGATGTGAACAGACTGATTGGACCTTATCAGTGTGGCTTCAGACCTGGTAAATCTACCATGGACCAGATTTTTACAATACGCCAAATCTTGGAAAAACCCGTGAAAAAAGAATCGACACACATCATATCTTTGTTGATTTTAAAGCCGCTTTCGATAGCACGAAAAGGAGCTGCCTATATGCCGCTATGTCTGAATTTGGTTTCCCCGCAAAACTTATACGGCCATGCAAAATGACCTTGAGCAACACCGCCAGCTCGGTCAGAATTGGGAAGTACCTCTCCGAGCAGTTCGAAACTAAACGAGGTTTCAGACAGGGTGACCCCCTATCGTGCGATTTCTTTAATTTAATGCTGGAGAAAATAAAACAAGCTGCAGAACTTAACCGCGCTGGAACAATATTTTATAAAAGCGTGCAACTGTTGGCGTATGCTGACGATATTGATATCATTGGCCTTAACCACCGCGCCGTAACTTCTGCTTACTCCAAATTAGAAAAAGAAGCGGAGAAAATGGGATTGGTGGTGAACGAGGGCAAAACGAAGTACCTTCATCCATTGGCAACCACGCCACTGTTGGCAGCAATAATTTCGAAATAGTAAAGGACTTCGTTTACCAGGGAACCAGCATTAATACCACCAATAATGTTAGCCTAGAAATCCGACGAAGAATCACTCTTGCAAACAAAAACTACTTCGGACTGAGTAGGCAATTGAAAAGTAAATTCCTCTCTCGACGAACGAAAGTAACACTCTACAAGTCACTCATCGCACCCATCCTGCTATATGGTGCAGAAGCGTGGACACTAACAACATCTGATGAGGCGGATCTGGGAGTACTCGAGAGAAAGGTTCTTCGAAAGATTTTTGGACCTCTACGCGTTAGCGACGGCGAGTACCGAAGAAGATTTAATGATGAGCTGTATGAACTTTACGCAGACGCCGACATAGTTCAGTGGGTGTTTTGATTATCGTGGTTACCTGCCAAGTCGGCTTAACTCCACGGTGCTCTCAACACTGGATCAAATGGGACGTTTGATCACCGCCCAAAAACAAGTTTTTGGTACCAATTAACGTACGTGGGCGTACGTCATATATCTCTGCTGATTATCATCTAATTAACGCTTTGATAATCATTCTTCTTGTTTACATCTGTTATTACAACTTTGTCGGTTCTGCTTTTAGTTCCTCCGAATTATTAGATTCTTTGGTTACCACATTATTCACTTGATGTATTCAAGAATACATAAAGCATTTTCTTCATAAAGGGTCGGTACAAGATCGAGGCCACTTCATGAGGCCACGGCCGTCATCCGACTCTCTTTCCTCCAAACTTAACTTCGATTTTGACAATATGCCTAACCACATAGAGTCCTCCGATTTGGGCATACACCCCACCAATAATACACTTATGCATTCAAAGACTACATCAAGCATTTTCACCATTGAAAAAGAGTCGTTAAACGGTCGCAGCCCAGGAAGTGCAGGCTCTCCCCGCATTTGGGTTGAACCACAGCCACCACGAAACTCCCCGAAGGGCCGTTCCCAGCGAACAGGTAAGGCGGCCACAACACACACACGAATGCCGGAGCAAAACACATGTGCGCTGTGGCCACCCTAGGGCTCCTGTTCCCCGTGGTACCAGAGAAGTCCCTTGGTTGGACTCGCAAGTAGCCTGTACCCCCCTTACGCAGTACGTATAAAACAAGCCACATTCAGGAAGTGTTGACCAGACTACTCACTAACCGGTAGAGCCCTGCCCAGCTCTCGGTCCGGCTGACCGGGATTTTTGTCGCCTTTTACGACTGGCATGCCTTACCCCGGGTATATTCTTTCATTTCTCTCCCCTACCCGGAGGGGAAGCCGACATAGTTCCGCGAATTAAAACACAGCGGCTTCGCTGGCTAGGCCACCAATGAGCGAAGATGTTCCAGACCAGAAGGTATTCTTATCGGCACCCGCCGGTGGAAGCAGAGGAAGAGGGAGACCACGACTCCGATGGAAGGACCAAGTGGAGACCGATTTGCGATCCCGCGGTGTTTCCAATTGGCGCCAGTTGGCGCAACGAAGAAACGGCTGGAGAGCTATGTTGGACGTTCAAACTCGCCAAGGCGGTTAGATGGCCATTTAAGGTAAGGTGTTAGATGGCGGTAAGGTGTTCCATTTCATACTTACTATACCACCGCTCCCCTCTATAGGAAAAAAAGTGTATTATTACCATAGCAAATAAGTCAATTGTATGAGAGGTGGCAGCACCGAGACAGCTACAAAAATATCATTATAAGGAAGATAGCGAAAAAGCACAGAAGTACAGTAAAAAGTGTTCAATAAAAATATATATTAAAGCTCAGGTGTGGCTTTTTTAACCTGCAAAAATTTTATAAAATGCCGAATCTTGCTGACGAATTTAGAAACCGCCCCATTACTCGTGCCATCGTGCCTGGAAATGAAGGAAAATCACTAAAAGATAAGGAGCAAAAAACTATTATACAAATTGGAACTATTGATAATTATATTCTATATTCGGCCAGAGGTTTTGCTGTCATAACCAAAACTACCCATGCTTCTAAGACTAACGCTGCCGCTACCGAAACCACTGATGAATCCAACGCTGGTGCAACCAAAATCACTAACGACTCTGACGTCGCCGCCAACTTACAACTTCCCCTTCTTCTTCCAGCACTAGCACAAATGTAAACCAAAGTCACCAGCTCCTGGTCCCTTACACTATGTGCACTGCTTGTCGGTTCAAACTATATACACCTGCGACATCAGTCAAATGCAACTCTTGTCTTGCCCTACGTCACCTGCTTATATGTTCTCAACTTGGTAACAGGAACTTATGGACTACGTACGTTGGTCCATGTTGTTGAGCTACGCAACCTACAACGTCGACCGATTCACCTCCTTCCGGTGGTCCGGATCCCTCGTCTTCTAGGGTGCAAAGCAGTGCGCGACCCAGCCTACTTCCACCTAGGCATACGCACTAGTCCTTGACTCCCAGTGTAATTATTTCTCCCCTTCGCACTTTCATGTCCTACAGTTGAACTACAACGGCATACCTGGAAAGGTTAGTGAGATAGTGAGTTTCATGAAGCGGCAAAATATCAAGATTGCTGCTATTCAAGAAACAAAGCTAGGGGCCCGATCAGATCTTTGGACCTGTGATGGCTACAACATCCACCGGCGTGACCGTGAGAAAGGACTTGGGGGCGGACTTCCCCTCATCACTCATCAATCTGTGCAATATCGTTCATTTGAGCCCGATGTCGACCCGAGGGACAACACCTTAGAACGTCAAGGTATGGTTGTCCGGTTAGATGATGTCGATCTTGAAATAATTAACAATTATATACCTCCTCCTACCCGCTGTCCGAGGGAACAGATGGAAATCAGACGACTGGATGATCAACACAAATGCGCCAAATGGAAGGAGCACCTAAGGTCCTGCAAACTCTCTGCTGGTGTAGGCAAACTATGGTCAACTGTTAAATCCTTGTCAAATCCGACGAAATTAGGCGAGCCATCAGGAAAGCGCACAAAGGAAAAAATAGCCAAGCGCCCATTGCCGTCACCACCATGGAGGTTCAGGAGGCCATACGGGTATATCCATGTTGATGCTGAAACATCTCGGGGAAGAGGGAGTAAGGTACGTAACAACTGTCTTCAATCTGTTTATGACCACCTTGTCATTCCAGAAAAATGTGAACAGGCAAAGTTGGTGCCACTACGAAAGCCCGGCAAGCCGGCCAACGAGGGGGCTCTGATCGAATGAAATCGCCAGTAGTGAAGACCTTGGAGATGATATTGCTCCCTCACTACACCGCTAACTTGCGACTAGCCGAACATCAGCATGGATTCCGTAAAATACATAGCACTACCACCGCGCTAAACGCCATCACCACTCAAATAGGTTTCGGTCTCAACGAACATAGTCCAAATAACAGGACCGTGCTAGTTGCGCTTGACCTGTCGAAAGCCTTCGACACGATCAATCATGCGCAATTCATTAACGCCCTGGAGATTTCAACTCTTCCCCCCTGTCTAAAGCGTTGGACTGCCAACTATCTGAGTGGCCGGCAGTCATTGGTTGAATTAATAATAATAATAATAATTCTCAATGGATAACCCACCATCCCGCCCAACCGACACGAGGGGCGCATCCGCATAACGCACGGCTTTTTTTTTATATATATATTGCCGAGTCGTTGAAAGGCAGGGGTTTGTTAAGTGTCGAGATCTAAAACTGCTCAGCTACAGAGGGAAACTCATCAGCTAAGTAACACAAGCAATTAAAACTTATAAATAATGTATTAAGAGAAGAAAGAATCAGTTAGATTGCAAGGAGTAAATTCATAAAGTTCCTATGGGTGAAGCGAGGATAGTATTGATTTTTTAATGCTAAAAAGCGAGTCAGAAATATCAAATGTACTGGAGTGAGTGTTATAATTGTCACAAAAACATCGGAAAGGCTCATTTAATTCAAAATTAATCCTATACTGTTTCAAAAAAATTGGTTTAAAATGTCTTGATGGCCGGAAAGGAATGTTAAAGTTTACTTCTCACAACAAAAATGGGCTAGAGACCAACCCGTTTAATAATTTAATCATAAATATTGTTCCTAGCATTTTTCTACGACTAGCAAGGGTAGGAAAGAGGCGAACGATCAAAACCACGTATAATTAAACAAGGGGTGCTACAGGGTGGTGTGATATCCCTGCTTTTGTTTAATTACTACATATCGAGGCTCCCTTCCCCACCAGAGGGTGTCTCGATCGTCTCCTACGCCGATTACTGCACGATCCTGGCGACGGGCCCCTCTATAGACGAGCTCTGCTCAAGAGTTAACTCACACCTCCCACCCCTGTCCGGGTTTTTCGCTGGGCGAAGTCTGACACTGTCACCGACCAAGTCCTCGGTCACCTTATTTACGACGTGGACAGCGCAGGTGAACATGGAATTAGACGTCTACGTCGATGGCATCAAGCGTCCGACTGTCACACAACCCAAAATTGACCCCTACGTTTGATAACATGTTCAACTACGGTGCTCAAAGCCGCAACAAAATCCTCAAGTCACTAGCTGGCAGCACTTGGGGGAAAGATAAAGAAAGGTTACTGGCAACGTACAAGGCAGATACACATTGGAGGAGGTTGCTACGCGACGCCAATATGGTCGCCGGGGTTAGCAGACACACATTGGAGGAGGTTGCAGGCTTGCCAAAACACCGCACTCAGAACTGCCATGGGGTGCCTATTTATGTCTCCTGAGCATCACCTTCACAGTGAGGCTAAAGTGCTCGGTGTAAAAGAGCATAGCGAGATGTTGACCAGGCAATTCCTGTTCAACTGCTATAAACCGCAGCATCCGAACAGGAACCTGCTCAACGAAAATCCGCCACCCAAGAGAATAAAGAGCCATCTCCGTAAGCATTATGACGAGATCCGGCATCACATTTTCTCGCCGTTTGATCCAAAGGTGCACCGGCGGGCCCTCAACCGCATCCACACGGAGTCGGTGAACTGCTTTGTCAGGTCTCGTTCAGTGAATGCAGTCCTACAGGCACAAGCCCCACCTGTTGCCGACGAGGAACGCGAACAAGAGTCACGCTGGCTCAACTTCGTTCTGGATGCAGTAACAGACTAGACTCTTACTTATCCAGACTGAACTCTGACATGCCAAATATCTGCCCGGCATGCGGCGTGTCTCCCCACGATACTAACCATCTGTTCATCTGCATCAATGTTGGATAAGAGGTGATACTTTAGGCAGGTTAAATAGTCGCTAATACAGCAACAACAACAACGTCTCGGTGCCATTGCCACCCTCGCCGCCATAAATTTCACCGCTGCCATATATTCCACCGCTACCACTGCCACCACCGCTGCCTTGTATTTAAATGCCGGTGCCACCGCTGCCGGCGTAGTAACCGATGACAACAATGACCCATCCCGAAAAACTTGCTATGAGCCCGAAACTGTGGGAACTGAGTTGGACAGAAAAAGAGAAATCCTAAGGAAGGAAAGGGAAATCTTAATGTTAAAAAAATCTGTCGCTGACCTAAAACGCGAGTGCCACTACGCACAGCAAGATACAGCGATTGATGGCGAAAGCAAAGCGCATAGTGTACACGACTTCTTTAGGAATTTCGAGATGGTGATGCAGATGGTAAACGCTGATTACATTTTTAAATAGACTTGCCTCTGCAACTCTCTTTGTGGTGATGCCAAACTCTTGCTCAGCAGAGACGTTTTAAATCACAGTTCATTACAATCACTTTTGGTAAGAGAATTCGGGCGGATGGTCAGCCGCACCGAAGTATACAAAGTATTGGGCACCTACAAGTGGGACAAAAAATGCAGCATACGGCGTTATCTTTATGAATACCAGAACGATGAGGGAGTTCAAAGAATCACTCGACTTATATAAGCGTCGCCATTGATCTCCTATTCCCATCACCGAATACAACCACAAACCGAAGCCATTGAAATCAATTGCTCCAAAGACTGAGGAAGCAGATGCAGGTGAAATAAGATGCTTCAACTGTACACGAATGGGGCATTACCAAAGTAAGTGCACACACGAGAAGAGGCCCGACGGAAGCTGCTTCCGCTGTTGGAAGATGGACCACGAGCACCGAAGCTGCACTAACCCGAATGTAAGGAGAACCGTTGCTGCAGTCAGTACTGATGCCGAGAATACGGATGATCAACGCTGTTACCGAATGCTAGGATCTATGAATATGGTAAGTGTCAACTATTTAACAAAACAAGATAAGTGCAAAACATTTATAGATTGTTTATCTCTTTTTGATTCTGGCAGTCTAACAAGTTGCGTTAGCAAATCAGCCGTTTCATTTAATGTAGACGGAAACGCCAAACCATCCATATTTCGAGGTTTAGGAAATAATAAACTGTTTACTTTTTGGAAATATTAAATGCGAAATAAAGTTTAAAAACAAAATAAATAAATTCGTTTTAAATGTGGTGCCTGATAATACTATAGCAATTCCTTTAATCCTAGGCAGAGACTTTTTTAAGAAATCTAATATAATAAACAAACATTCAGGAGAAGGAAAAAACCATAGGCCAGATAACACGAACACATCTTATTTCTGTGCACTTAACTTGAATTCTATACCTAGTTCTAAGGATAAAATGAGGCATTCAGAACAACAAAAATTTCGGTTGTATAGTGGCATTGAAGTTGTTCAGTTCGAACCACAACTAAAGGCGTTGTCCCATGTGTCTTGTAGAGAGGGACTCTGGCCGCTCGAAGATACCCTTAATGAGAATATTTTCGAAAACGTGAGCGCTTGCGTATCTGAAGTGAACATAAATACAGAGTTAGGTGAATATTGCGTTGACATATTAGGACAAACTTTAGAAGATAACTATATAAACCTGGAAATATCGAGCCCAAGCCCTATGATTACGAGATGAAGATAAAACTGGTCGATGATAAACCGTTCCATTCATCGCCACTCATACCATGAAAAAATCGAAGTGAGGAAAATAAAGATAAGCTTTTAGAAAATAACATTATTAGACCAAGCGGTTCACCTTATGCATCTGCGATTGTATTGGTCAAAAAGAGGGGTAAGTTACGTAAGTGTGCCGCTTACAGGCCGCTAAAAAAATTGACGATACGTGACAATGTCCCGCTTCCCCTTATTGAAGATTGCCTTGACTACTTTAGAACGGGTTCTTCCATGTCAAAAAGGCTCCGCATTCCAGTAAATATACGTCTTTTGTAACATCTTATGACCAATTTGAATATGTTGGTATGCCATTTGGGCTCATATTATGTCCATAACATTTTCAAAGATCTGGTTGACGATGGATCGATATTGATTTATATGGACGACATAATTGTGGCCACGACAGATTTTCAAACCCATGTCCAGATTATAGGCAAAGCTCTTAGGAGGATGAAAGAAACGTACTTGGAACTTAGGCTTAAAAAGGGCATGTTGGGATTCAATACCCTAGCATATCTCGCTTACGCATTTAGCTCAGCCAGAATATGCCCCCCTGATGCACAAGCACAAGCAATCAAGCAATATACAGACATGTGCTGCAATTCACTTTCGAGTGAAATTGCGTGTTGTGCCTATGTAAATTTGCTGGTTAATGACATCGAAATCGCGTGAAAGTGAAACGAAGCACATCCCTGATAGGCTCCCCAAAAACCTCAAGGAACTCCAGACCTACCTAGGAATTTTCTCGAAATTTATCTAGAATTTCTCCGAAATATCTAAGCCATTGCAAATATTGACGCCGTAGGGTGTTAAATTCGAACTATCAGACGAACGCGCTTTGTAGGAACTTAAGGCTAAATTGTGGGAATCTCGTGCGTGTATGTTGCCCGTGTTAATGATTTTTTATGTTGTGTGTTGTGCTGATGTAAATCTCTTGCTTGAGGTGCCACCTGTAATCCTTCTGCTAGGGTGCCGTGCACCCATGATTTGCCTTCTTGCTTCCAATTTTCTACATGTAAGTCACTCAGAGAACCTAGCAGCGTCGAACATGTTGCGTGCAACAGTATTCTCTACTCACACGCACAGACGACTCGTATGAAGGATGTGACCAGATAATTTGTATGGTTATCCGCAGGGATAATGTTGCGCATACATATGCATATGCGCAGAGGCGTAGATCACTAGTAGGCTGTCGTTACAGGCTCGGATCCACCGATGGTGCCTGCATCATAGAGCGTGTCCGTGAAACGAATCATAACGCAGCCGCTACTTTTCTTTGTTTTGGCCCAACGTGTGGCCTCGACCTACTCCCAACGCCTGGATTCAACAATCGTGCAATTTTTATACCTAGTAGTGCTACACACACAAGGTATATTTACTTTAGTCGCGTAACGGTGGTATGTAACAGCATAAACTTTTGATTAAGTCAAATTTAGAAATAATATTAATCATAGTATCACAAGTAAAATATTCGGGCAAGTTTTTAATACCCCACTGCAATAGGAAGATTTATACTTTTTTTCATTTTCATACCTTTAATGAACATGAAATGTTTGTAAGTATGAGAAGAAGAAGAGATGGGCCCATCAATAAGTAAAATTAAATAATAAGGACGATGAGCTGAGTCGATTTAGCAATGTCCGTTTCTCCGTCCGTCTGTCTAGTTGAACGCAAATTTTCAAACATAAAATGTGCATGTGTTGGTATTTTGAAAAAATGTGGTTAGCAGTTGTTGGTAGGGAAGCTATTTATATACAAATAGATTATTGGCCGTGGTGTGGCGGTAGTGTTGCCGGTCTACCACACCGAAGGTCCAAGGTTTGAGTCCTGGAACTGATAACATCAAAAGTGGTTTGAAAAAGTTTTTGAAAACGGGGTCGCCCCTCGGCAGTGGTTTGGCAAACCCTCCGACAGTCTTTCTGCTATGGCAGGCTTCTCAGCAAAAATACATCTCGTTTGTAGATGTCGTTTGAAGCCGGCAAAAATTTGTAGGTCCCGCCAATTTGTAGGAAAAAAGTCACACGGGCACACCAAAAACTGGAAGGGAAGCTCGGCGAAAAAATCTCTTAGGAGGTTAAGGATGATATACCTGTTGTATATCGCGCCCTACATTAATATTTTTATACCTAGTAGTGCTACGCACACAAGGTATATTAACTTTAGTCGCCTAACGGCAGTACGTAACGGCATAAACGGATCAAGATAGATATTGACTTATGCATATCAAAATGTTCAGGACGAAAAGAGAAATTGATTAAGCCATGTCCGTCCGTCCGTCCGTCCGTCTGCCTGTGAACACGATAACTTGAGTAAATTTTGAGATATCTAAATGAAATTTGGTATGCGGGTTCCTTGGCACTCATCTTCGAGCGCTATTTAAAATGGGCGAAGTCGGAAGATAGCCACACCCACTTTTTATACATAGAATATTTTCGAAAACACAAAAAAAGTGATTACTCAGTACATAATACACCTATAAGGATAAAATTTGTTGACTACATTGAAATTGAGGCAAAAAATTAAATTTTCAAGAAATTGTTGGGCTTCCCACTTTTGATTAAGTCAAATTTAGAAATAGTATTAATCATAAATCAAAAACCGTTCAATATATCGATACGAAATTCAGCACGCAGGTTTCCAGGTATGCAAGGAGTGTTCCAGCAACAAAATGGGCGGGATCGGTTAAGGTCTACGCCCACTTTTATATGAAAGATTTTGAAGAGGATCGTAGATATATTAAATAGGCAATAACTTTGCGTAAAATAGCTTTACATCATTTATATTTCGCTTTTAAAGTGTCCGTAAATAAAGATATCCAAAAACTTAAAATTTTCGAAAATGGGAGTGGCCCCCCCCCCCCCCTTTTAAAGTGGACTATTCCACAAAAATTTTTATGCCATAATTCCGCCAAAAATTGATTTGTCGAAACGAAATTTGAGGATAATGTTGTATATATAAAGATAACTGTTTGCTGTAAAAATGCGCGAAATCGGGTAATGTCCGAGCCCAGTTTTTAAACATAGTTCCGAAAAATTTTTTTGTAAAATTTAAAAACCGATATTTCTACAACTAAGCAAGTTATATCAATCAGAGTTTGCGTGGCGTCGCCCACTTTTCAGCATAACATTTCTGCTATTTTTAAAGGCAATCGCTTATAATTCAATCCTGACCTTTCAATGAAAATTGGTCAGCTGCTTCTCAGTAGTATGTATATACTCCTGCCAAAAATTAGCCAAATCGGGAAACACACAAGCAAAATATTCGGGCACGTAGTTAATAGCCCACTGCAATAGCGAAGTTATATATCTTTTTTGATTTTCATAACTTTCATAAACATTAAATGTATGTAAATATGAGAACAAGAAGAGAAAAGTTTACTAAAATGATCAGCATGATGAGCGGAGTCGATTTAGCCATGTCCGTCTCTCCGTCCGTCTGTCTGTCTGTCCGGCTGTCTATTTGAACGCAAACTAGTCTCTCAGTTTTACAAAAAAATGCTGAAATTCGTTGTTTGCTTTCGCCATTTCATAATATACTAGCAACCCCGGTAGACTTTGTTTCGACGTTTTGATACATAGAACACATCTATATATAAAAGATCATTAACTTGAACCAAATAAACTCCTAACTATACCGAATTGCAGCTTTATATAACCTGGGGGCTTTTCCAAAAGCTATATACAGACTGTGCGTGCCTAGCGAACTCCTGAATCTATCGTGAAAGTTCAAGAGCAAAACAAAACACAAAATATGTGGGCGTGGCACCGCCCACTTTTGAAAAATTATGTAGATATTGACTAAGTGACACATATCCAGATCTCCGAAGGGTAACCCCGCAATAAAACTCGTTTTTTATTAAATTTGGCCTCGAGCCAGCTAACACAAAATTCGCAAATTTCATTAATTTATACCAAAAAACTTTGGAGTTATAACGAATTGAAACTTTATATAGCCTGGGGGCGTGGCTCCGCCTACTTTTCCAAAACTATACACTGTCTATGCTGTACCCAGTGAACCCAAGTATATATTGTGAAAATTTCATAATGATCGCCTATAAAAGACACATATTTTGTATATCTATTTTTGTTACGCACACACGGTATATTACTTGCATAAACGAATCGAGATATATATTTATTAATGTATATCAAAACGTTCAGAATGAAAAGTAAAATATCCGGGCAAGTAGGTAATACCCCACTGCAAAAGCGAAGTTGTATATCTTTTTTGATATTCATACCTTTCATGAACATGAAATGTTTGTACGTATACTGAAATGATCAGGAGGATGAGATGAGTCGATGTAGCCATGTCCGTCTCTCGATACGTCTATCTGTCTGTCTATTTGAACGCAAATACGAACTGAAAGTATTAAAATAGACCTGCGTAAATTGGGATGACATAATAGATCACTACTAGGTATATAATGTTCGGTTTCACCCGAACCTAGACTTCCTTACTTGCTGGTGCCGTACCTTTGTTCTCACTTACAACTGGCTACAACGCAATCATTTTAACCCCTTGTTGTCTGATGGTACTCTCCAGTACCACTTCTAATTTTGCTTTACCAAACAGAATCCGTGAGCTTCTTGCTGCATTCGGACCAACGGTACTTTAAAGTACAAAACAAAAAGCATATATAACGGAATATTTTATAATATTGCCGAATTTTTTCCTTTTTATGCTCATTTAAAGGTATTGTTTTTCAAAGTGCGTGCGTACTAAAAAGTGCTGTGTTACTTTATTAATATCTTGCAAAATTCTAATTATTTATTTACAAAATAAAGAGATAGTGAACGTTTTGTAAATTTGGTATACGCAAATGGTGATACAAAGAATTTTAAACTTTTTATTGACAAGTAATATTTGATTATCTGGAGGAGACTTGTAAGTACCGTCGGGATCTGGTGGCCCTTGTATTTTTACACACACTACTTATTTTTCTTATACGCAGGTTTATATAGATGAAAGTAGATAATGGCTGCAGTTCACGGCAGATTTTTGAAAGAAAATGATATTGCTGCCATTCTGGAAGAAATTCCAATTGATAATGAACAGGATACCGATATTGAGAGTGAGGACGAGGATGAAGAGGTTTTGAATTCACCGAACGACGATGATGAGTTCTTGATTGAAGTTCTAAATCAGATTCCGGAAGAAGAAAATGAAGAGATTAGTACATTGCCGCATAATTCCCAGAGCGCAGTTTTTGAAGAAACATTTCGAAAATGGAAAAAAGTTGAGAAAACCACCATGGTTTCACAATTTGATTCCGCAGAAGGACCAGTAACTGGTTTTTGTGAGGATATGGAAACGCCAACGCAATTTTTTTCTTATATGGAAGCTATTGTGGAAGGCATCATATTCCATTCAAATTTATACGCAGTACAAAAAAATAAAACTTTGAATCTTCAAAAAAGTGAACTTTTGGCATTTATCGGCATAAACTTTTTATGGGCTACCATAGGCTTTCAAGCTATCGTCATTATTGGTGTACCAGTGAAGATATGTCCGTAACCGTAGTATCTAAAACCACGTCTCGAAACAGATTCGATTTGATTTTGCGTTTTTTGCACGTAAATGACAACTCGAAAATTCCGTAAAATAACAAAGTTCGACTCTTCAAAATTCGCCCTATGATTGAGGTTCTTAATCAACGTTTTCAGCAGGTTTACCATGGAACAAAAGAGCTATCAGTTGATGAATCAATGATTCTTTTCAAGGGTAGAAGTGCCATAAAGCAATATTGCCCTATGAAACCAATCAAGCGTGGCTACAAGTTGTGGTGCTTGGCAGATCAACGTTGATATATCAAAAAGTTCTCTGTATACCAAGGGAAAGATGAAGTTGTTGAAGAAAAATACGAAGGATATGGCCTCGGGGAGAGAGTAGTTTTATCTCTAACAGAAGAGGAATGGGGAAGCGATAAGTACTTATATTTTGATAACTATTTCACTTCTAGTAGGCTTCTAGAATTTCTCCAATCGAAGAAAGTTTTTGCATGTGGAACAGTTAGAGAAAATCGCAAAGGACTTCCTCCAAATATGAAATCGGAGAAGAAAATGAAAAGAGGCGAAATCGATTCACGAACAACCATGAACGGTGTAACTTTTTTTTTAATGGATCGACAATAAGCCGATACTGCTGGCTTCCAATTTCCATGGGACTGAGAAAAATACTGTACAGAGAAGATATCGTAAAGGCCAAGTAATACAAGTGCAATGTCCAGCTGCAATCAAAGATTACAACTCTTTCATGGGTGGTGTAGACCATGCCGATCAACTGCCTTGCACCTACGGTATAGGCAGGCGATCAAAAAAATGGTGGCATAGACTGTTTTCGAGACTATTGGAGATAAGTTTCGTTAATTCTTACATTGTATACTGTCAAAGTCATGATAAAGTTACCTTCCTAGAATATATATGGTCCGTTGCACAAGGCTTGATGACACAAAAAGATGTTGATGCCAATAAAAGGAGGTTGAGTCTTACACCAACACCCTCAAGCAAAAAACGTCGTGGTAAAAGTGAGGCAGTACAGAAAGATGTCCGTTTGGGTAACTTAGGAGTACATTGGCCAACATTTAGGGAAAGTCGAGGAAGATGTGAAATGTACAGTATAAAAAGAATTCAGTCAAAGCCGCATTCGAAATGTCAACACTGCGGAATATTTTTGTGCTGCAATGAGAAAAAAAAAACTGTTTCTCCTACTATCATGGCATTAATGCATAAAGCTCTTCAAGCCCGACGGTACTCCTAAGTACCATATCCTTTTTTATACTAAAATATCCTTGAAATAATTTTTTTTATTTTTATTCTTTAATAATACACGAATATGAATGGAAATATATGAAAATTTATAAAATAACTGTGTTTTTCCTGGTTTGGTTAACAAGAGGTTAAACATATATTCATCAATGGACAACTACACTACAAAAAAAAACTCTAAGGATATTAAAACTACTTATCTAAGGTATCACAGGCTTCACAGGTGAGTTATCTAAATCTATAGCACAAGTTAATGGTTTTAACTTATATTGTCAATTGTCATTACTAAATAAAAAGTGTATAATTAATGAAATAAATAACATATAAAGCTATAAGCCTGAAGGTGTATAATCACTAGAATAAATAAATAAACAAAAGGACAAACAAAAATATAAAAATTAATACGGGTCAAGATGTTTTTTTTCGTCAATATAGAGAATTGGTCTAGAGGGCTTCTACTGTCAATATCGATCAACATTTATGAACTGGAATGTTAGGACAAGCTACGATTCACCTTTGTTACAATGACTACATATAACATTTAAATTGAGCCGTGAAAAGCTCCTTGGCATGGTACCCGATTGATTTACCCGTAGTGGCGCCTAACTCGTACATCGAGTTGTCCATTGTCCTGAGCACAACGCACTTTACTTGCTTTGGGGCAAGTTTCGCATTAAAGTGATCGATTTTCGAGCTTTACTGAAAGTTGCGCCGGTATACCATTTGCCCTATATTAAAAACTACTACCCTGCTTCTTCGTTCATACGTCCTTTTGCCCCTTTCGTGTGCTAATTTAAGTTCTATCATAATTTTTTCCCTGATATGCAGCTTGTCTTGCGTGGTTTCTTACATGCACTGTCCTTTGCTGCTTCGGCCGGATTCCTAATATAATAGTCCACCGGCATTCCACAAGCAACGCACCACATGAGGTGGAATGGAGATGAAAAAACGCTTAGTCCGCGACTGCCCTAACATTCTTGTTTGACGTATGGAGTGGGATGTCGTTCGACATATCACGAGGGGTGAAAGAACTTCTTTTTACTTGGCGCAGGAGAATCCCTACTAAAAGCTTCCAACTCAAAATCTTCTCCGGTGTTGAACATCCTATCGTTTATTTCTAACTCGCTTACTGCTTTAAGTTTCTCTGCACGCTTGCGCTTCTGATCAACTCAGCCAACGTCGTTAGCTTAGTGGCAAAGGTTAGATTTGTTAAGAAAGGCTTGAGGTTTCCCTTTATAATACTGACCAGGTCTGGCTCTGAAATCCTCGATCTTAGGCGGAAAGTGAGATCATGGATGGCGGCATAAAACTCGTCGAAACTCTCTTGTGGGAGTTGCTTCCTTTCCATGATCTCGCCATTCACATCATAGTCCGAGCCTGCCGATTTGAATGGAGCTAAAAGTTCAGTTTTAAGTTGGCAGTAGTCGAATTGTGGATCATCCGCGTTGCCAGTACCACTTGAGATCCGCACCAGTCACCAAACAGTGAAAATCAGTAAGGATTTGTTCATAACTCAACTGGTACTGCACTCTCACTCTTTCCACCCTAAACACAAAGCTCTCGACCGTCATTCCTTTCGGCGACCCATCGAACTTGAGGTTCCCCTTATGTAGATCGACCCTCTTTCTGCCATAATTGTCCCTAACTCTCTCTTCCAGTTGTTCTGCATAGTTACCAGTATCCCTACTTTCCTATCATTTCTGCGCCCTGGTGTTGATGTAGATGCTGGACGTGGAGGGGCTGTTGGACCTTGCATCGACGATTCCACGTTGCTGAGCTGCGAAACATCGGCTCTCATTTTCCTAAACTCGTTCATGGTCTCCAACACGATTTGGTTTTGTTGAGAGATGGTTTCCATTAGCACGTTTAAATTAAATTTTCCATTCTCCTGTGCTGAGTTGCTGGTTGGCCTCCGTGGTATAGCGCCTCCAAACGCTCCTTCCGCCTTGGCCCAGACATCTCCAGCATTGACAGGTTGCAGTTAAGTGAACCGTTCGCGTTATCCACAACGTTTCTATTTGTTAGGAGAAACTCTGGCCTCTTTTCGCGATACACAGGGTGACCAAAAATTCTGTCAGAACAACGGTTCAAGAAATCAGTAGATCCCGAAACTTGGTTATCGAGTGCCCTAGGGATTCTCCGAGTGACTGGCCTATTTCTATCCAAAATCCCCAACCCTGGTCTTGGTAACTCCTCTTCTACACCTGGCTGTTTGTCCATGTACCACGCGGTACAGTGGAAAATAACAAAAAAAATATGTGTGTCGAACACAAAAAAAACGTGAAAAATAAATATGAAATAGCTCCACTAACAGATACGGGATTAAATTAAAAAAAAGGAAATGCAAAAATTAACGTGCAGTAAAAATATAATATAAAATTCAGTTTATAATAAATAAAAGACATATGTATATATTAAATATATGTGTAGCAACAGAATATACGTGTGGGTATAAAGGTGTGTAATGGTATATGGTATATGTGTGTGTTAATAAAAAATAAAAAAAAGAGATTCAAAAAAATATATTACTAAGTTTTAAATTCCAAGTGACGACTTCAATATTCACTAGAACATAAGCACTTATAATTATTATAAAGAATGTAAAAAAATTGATTGATAAGAAATATAAAAAATAAGGAAAAATAAAGAAATATAATGCAGATTCGGTGAATTGTTTTATTTTTCCGCAAACTCAAAAAAACGTGGAAAAAATACAGAAATTCTAATTTAACAAATTTTTAGGTACGTAATGCTAAAAGAAAGCAACAAAAAGAGAAAAACTAAATCTCTTGTTTATTTGTGAAAGTTTTAGAGTTTAAAAAAAAAAAAGAGGAATTTATAAATTCAAATTAGTGATTGGTGTTGACCTCGCGAAGGAAATATCATCTAGTTTGGTGTTGCTTCCTCCGTACCGTCCCTGTTCCCCTATTGAATAAATCCAGTGGTCAGAGGACTCACTTGAGCCGTGGTTGCTAAATTTAACCCCCCAAAACTACCCCCAGTAGCAAAAACCACAAACCTCACATGTGGGTGATGCTGGACCACCTACGCTATAGCTTGAGTACCTTTGCCACAAACAAAATCTAGTCTCGGCTTCAAATACCACCTTGTCAAGACGCTGATCTATTCGTTGGGCGCCATTGTAATGCAACTGCTTGGTCCGGGGCGAGAAGAGTGGCGGGTCGGCATGGTTGGGGCACGGTTCTTGCCATCTTCCTCGACCCACAGTCACAAAAACTAAAATATACATATTTTCATGCCTAGAGTGGAAAGAAAAACATATGATTTGGAGGTAAAGCTAATGTGAAGAGAAAAAAATTAAAAGCGGGAGAGACTGTCCATGTAGGGTGGAGTTATCCCACCCCTCTTGTTCATGAGGAATGAACAACCTTGACTCCACTTTGACTCTGTTTACCGACACCCACACTAACACTAAGAGGAACTAGTGTGCTGCATTTTTCGTATAGAACTTTTGAACTGACAAAATCTACTACAAGCTTTACTTACTTTACTTACAAATCTAGACCTAATAAATTAGATTCTTATAACTAATTAGTTCTACTTACTACCCTGAACCAAAAGAAACTTATTTAAAAACTAGGTATAACAAACAAAAAGAAAAAAAAATTAATTAAAATATTAATATTTTTTTATTTTGATCAATAAAAAAAGTGTGCATTGATGCACCCTTTTACTTGGCTATCATTAAACTAATTATGAGTACATCTGTGCGGAAAATAACGATATGTATATAGTTAGTACACTTTATATTATGGTAAAGAAATAAATCAGAATAAAAAAAGAAAATGAAAAAGTTGGGCTATTCGTTGGGCACCAGTGTGATGGAACTGCTTGGCCCGGGGCGAGAAGGGGGGCGGGTCGGCATGGTGATCGCCCGGCTGAGCCCCGTCGGTGTTGGGAACGGTTCTTGCCACCTTCCTCGCCCCACAGTCACAAAAACTAAAATATATACATATTTTCATGCCTAGAGTGGAAAGAAAAACATATGAGTTGGAGGTAAAGACTGTCCATGTAAGGTGGAGTCATCCCACCCCTCTTGTTCGTATGTTAAAGAGATCATCAACAAAAAAATTTTTACAACTTACCTTTCTCACAAACTCACCACGCTCATCCTCAGACTATGGTACCACGGGTGAAGATGGGGGGATCTGTACAAAAAAGATGAGGCAAACATGGAGTTCTCCAATCCTACTTATGTACTTGTTTATACATGCATTCCTCAGGTTGACCAATTACCGTCACCGTGGAGAATATTTAGTTCCGGTGTAAGAACATGCGTGCGTATGCACATAACCTAATCGGCAGCAATTGTAAAAAACAAAAATATTAAAAAAAATAAATTAAAAAAAATTCGGTAATTAAATCAAATACAACTAAGTTGGCAAAAAAACCGAGACCGTGGGAAAGTACAACAGATGGTTGCGCTTGCTTCTAATTAGTAGCACTTTTGACTATAACGGTGCCACGTGATTTTGGTGCCAAGTGCGTTCCACTTTCGGGCATATCTCGCCAAGTAAAAATTAAATTAAGAAATTATTTGGGGTGTTTGTCTATCAACCAAAATTATACGGAAGCCGAAATAAATTAATGTGTACCAAGTGCATAAAAAAAATCCAAAAGAGAATTTCAATATAAATCACAAAATTGTAAAGCAAAAGTTACAAAGAAAAGGTGGCTAAGGATTATGCTTTAGTAATGAAAAAACCCCAAAAGCAAAGAATATTATAAAAAAACATGAATTGTGTGTTACCAAATAAAATTAATGTAAGTAGCAAAAAAAGGGTTTAAAAATGTACAACATTTATTGGCCGAACTTTCGTCGGTCGCCTCCGTGATGTGTTGTGGGTGATTTTTAGTGCGCTGGCCCTTGTGAGGCGAATTCGCGCTGGTGGGAGCCGCGCTCTCCCAGTCAGTGATCTTTTCTACCACTCTTGAATGTACCTCCGCACTCACTACAGCGATTGGTATGATGTGGATTTGGGTTAGTGCAGTTTGTGACATGAGTATGCAACCTGTCACGGTAGATTAGCAACTCCTGCTGAAAAATGGTGTGCGTTGCAAGTGGTGGATCCTTCTTCTACTGTGTGTATATATTTTTGCTTACCGGGTATTTTTGTGTGTTTTGAATTAGTTGTTGGTGATGGTGGATGTTGTGTGTGATGAAAGTGGTTTTGTTGCATCTGTGGCTTATAGTGTTAGCTCGTGCGAGGATTCTTGCTGGAATGCAGTGTTACCTTGTGTTTTTTTGGTGTAGTTGTGGCGAAACTTAGTTGTGTTGATGTTGCTTGAGGGGCCACCGGTATTCCTGTGGTCTTTTGTGTAGTATGTGTGGTGGTGATTGCGTTATCGTTTGTGTGTTTCTGCGATGGTGTGATTGGTAGAGGGGGCTGCTATGGTGCCGTGCACCGATGATTTGCCTTCTGGTGCAGTGGTTGTTCTAATAGGGGAAGGGAAACTATTAAAAATAGGGCTTAGCCAAACTGAGGGTTCAATTAAATTACATAGAGTCAATCGGGATTATATATATATATATATATGGGCATATCAATAATTTATGGGCGACTTACCGTTGGTGTATCTGGTGGTGGCCAATATATTTGGTCCCGTTTTCTCGCGGCACTTCACTTTACCGCTTCACCGGTCGGAAATGGTGACACAATTTATAAAACACTTTTTTTTCACTGCACTCGCCTATGGAAAGATGTCCGTTCGTCTCTGCGACTATAACTTTTTGAATATCAAGAGCAGGGTAAAAACCCTTTTTATGGACAATTTCTTCATGTTGCAACTACCGTTTCTAATTAGCGCTTTGTAGGTCGACCCAATTTTCTACATGTAAGTCACTCAGATAACCTAGCGGCGTCGAACATGTTGCGTGCAACAGTATTCTCTACTCACACGCACAGACACCTAGTATAAAGATGTAAGCAGATAATTTGTATGGTTATCTGCAGGGATAATGTTGCGCATACATACGAGTATGCACATGCGCAGAGGCGTAGATTGTTAGTAGACTGCCGTCACAGAGCCTCTCAATATGTGCGTTACCTGTGTAGTTATTAGGTTTTGTAAGATGAACTTCGACACCCTCTGAACTTAAAAACTGCACTAATTGCTCAGCCCTAAACTCATTATCCATGAGGGCTTTCCTTGGCTTACCGACCTTTGCAAAGTGTTCCAGTATAATTACCTTCTTCGATCTCCAATTCCTATCTGTAATATTATAGACTGTTGCAAACTTCGTTAATTTATCGATAACTGTTAGAAACGAGAGCTTCTTAAAATTAAAAATATCTACATGTATACCTTCATTCTTTTCTTTCGGTGTCTCCGTTAGCTGAAATTTTGGTTTGATGGAATCTCTATCGTATTTAATTTGTTGGCCTGTCTCACAATTGTTTATTATTAATTGAATTTGATCTCTGATTTTAGGATAAAAAATTGTATCCTGTTATGGTTCACTTGCGAACAAAAGTGATTGAAATCCCGTTCTCTCTTCCCTACATTCGCCTAACACTCCTCAGTAGATATTGGCAACTTTAATAAACACATGGGGTTGCTGATGAAATGATTCTACCTTGTAGGTGTGTACAACACTTATAATAAATTTTTCTAAATTTCGTTCGGGTGAAATATTTCGACGGCCATAATGAAATTCCCGTTAACGGAACTTTGGCCGAAGAAAAAAAAATTAAGTATCGTTCCTGGGTTGCCAGGCTAAGTTGGAGATAGCCCATAGTTGTCCGAGGAGTGTTTCCGTATGCCGCAGACACGGTCAAGGTTCATGAGGTTGAAAGGTGCAGATACATGAAGCTTTGTTTTTCACTCTACCTCAGCCTTGACTTTGACAGATAAGTTCAGTATAGGCGACTGGTCGAGACTTGCTATATAGAAAACGTCAAACGCGAAGCAAGGCGAAAAGATAGCCAACTCTAAACTTTGCTTTCTTTCATTTAATTTTTCCTCGCGCGCATCCGAACGTGCATAATAATAAAACTCGTAATTTTATTAATATGAGAAAAACACTTCGAGTACGAAGGAACAAATTTCAAAGGTCAAAGCATTCATTGAAGCATGCCTCCGAAGTTTTGCATAAAAATTTCAAGCTTCAAGGGTCAGGCCAAGTTACTGAAGCTTCATGTAATTGGGCCTGATACTCATGTCAAATGGTAAGAATAGCTTGTGCTCGTTTTTACACTTGAAAACAAAGAAAACAAAAATAAAATTAGTACATCGAGCACCTTTCAATATTTCCTAAGCATAAGTGTTGGGGCCCTTAAACAAGTTTTACGTTGCGACATACTGGAACACACCTCATGCAATTTCTTTTATTATAAATCACACGATGGCAACCACCCAATCAAATTACTACATGGTAGGGAACGGAACAATTCCCCTGGCAGGGTTCACTTAATTCATTCGCAAGTTGCTGTTTGCTGTCATTTCAGCCGAAGCAGACGACCGAAATAGGTGAACATTTTCTGAAAAACTTGCTTCTGAACTGTTGAAATTCACTTCCTGATTGGCGACGAACCAATAAGTGACTTTAAAAGGTTTTCTTAAATATAGTACGTGGCAATTCACAACAAAATTTCGAAAAGTATAAGTGCAAATATTAAAGTGTAATTTAGGGCTTCGCATTACTTTTGCAATGCAGTTAGCGGATCACCATTGTTGCGTTGGCTGTAGCAGCGCCGCCGGCATTGAAGGGAAATCCCGGCAAGACAAGAATAGGTTGGATTTATTGGAGTTTATGATCAACACTTTCGCTGAATGAATACTTTGAACAACAGCGGGTTGCATTAACAGCAGCAGCACCATCAACAGCTAACATTAATAGCAGCAACAACCGCTGTCAACATCAAAATCAGCTGCCACCAGTAGCACCAAGAGACACCGGCCGCCCTCGTATAGGCCCACTGCATTAACAAAGGCAACCACAAGTACAACAACCAGCAGGGCCGCCCTATAAAAGACCACTAACAACAACATGCCAAAACACCACCTGCTACAACAATAAATTCCGGGTGAGTTCGTTCTATGGGTTGATTTTATGTAGGATATGTAGCTGCTAGTCTAATGCACCTCATAAGTTTATTTAATTGTATATGGTATTCGAATTCAGTATAAAACTTGACTGACGTATGTTCTGTTAAGTTATTATTATCGTAGTTTTTCTTATTTTATTGTGGAGCTTAAGTGGCTCCTTTTATATCCCACATGGATTTGAATGGGAAGTTTAATTTTTTCATGTACCTAATGTTAATGTACGAATTTTCTTAGAAGTAAATGTTTAAATGAAGTTAGGATATGTAACGCGAAACACATTTGTATGATAAGTCGATAATTAAAATATAAGTAAACCAACGCATCTAATTTAACAAAAAATATAAACAGGAAAAATTAGGATAGGGTAAAAGGAACTAAGATGGAAAATTAATAGCTAAGAATAAAAGGGAAAATAATACTGAATCGATTTAGTAAAATTAAATTTACTCAAAATTAAACAAGATTAGAAGGAGGTAGAAAAAATTAACTAAAAGGAGGGGAAATTAAATACCCTTGCGGGTTAGGGGTTTAGAATATGCCCGAGGTAGGCATACCGGTCGTAAGAGGCGACTAATATGCACAAAGGTAATGACGTGCAATTCGATGGTTGATCTACTGATATGATGCCTCTCACCTCTCATTACCCACCTTATCCTTTTTTACGGAAGGAGGGGTGACATGACCTAGAAGGTTTCACTGGACATAAATCGCTACCACGACAGCCGGGCAGTACCGCAAGGGAGTACCGGAGCGTACCGGGTTCAAATCCGGCCAAGGACTGTTAATTCGACAACACTCCCTAAAACCTTCGAGGAGTGTTTTTGTCGTTACCACAACAACAACAACAGGGGAAATTAAAAAGAACAAGGAAAACTAAATAAAATTATTTAAAATTAAAATAAACTATAGAAACAAGATAAACCGAAATAAAATTAACTAAAATAAAGTAAATCAAAAATACAACAAAATAAGATAAAAAATACTCGAAGCAAAATCAAAAATAAATTAAATAAAATAAGCTAAATCATGATCAAACTATATGGAAATAAAATCTAATAAAACAATATTAAGTAAAATAAAGTAAAACTTTAAATAATGTAAAATAAACTAATTAATTAATAAAAAATTTAATAACGTAAACTTAATAAAATAACTTGAAATAAATGATAAAACACTAAAGGCCGCAAATAAAGAATATAAGATAAATAAATACTTTTATTACAATAAAAATCATATAACTAACAAATTCAAAAAAAAGAAAAGGGGGGTAAATAAATAAGATTTTTAATTTGCTTTTTACAATCCCTAAAATTAGATTAATTTTGTTGTTGGTTTAATGGTCTGTTCATTTTTACATATTTTTGTAAGTTTAATGAGCTTAAGAACAGTTTATAGTAATTAGGAGAAAATGAATTGTACATAAATTTTTGTAATATAATGGGAATGCTGATGTTCATTTTCATTTAGAACGCATATAGGATTTTAGATAAGGGGCCATCGAAATCAGCTGCGTCGATGACCATGGATGAGGGTGGGTCAAGTACCAGGCGTCGCAACAATACCCGCGGTGCCTCTTATATTGTTAGGCCTTATTTTGTCGCATGTTTGGTAACCGGTCATTTCCGGTTCGGTCCAATTTTTTCCCCCCTTCGTTAATTTAAAATGTTAGTTTTTTTTGCTTGAATTATTGGTTATTTTCGAATTTTGATTTGTATTTTAAATATTTTATCTGCCGGTTTCTTTTGAATTTTAACCTGATTTTCTATTAAAGTTTTTTTTCAAAGTTTGAATGTCAACGGTCTGTCCGTGGCATCCGGGTTTTAACCGGATGTTGTTTTTAGATTTGGTTTGCGCGGTTTGTGCGTTTTCCTCGCGTTTTTCAAAAGGCATGATATAGCCTTTTCTCTGAATATGGCGCAGGACAGTAAGGTTGGCAAAAACCCACCCCAGCCGACAATGACTAGCCACAGTGCGACCCTGGATCATGCCGACCGCCTCCCTTACTGCTCCATTTTGATGCGTTACCATTCCTGCTGGCTTTCAAATTTTGCTGCAAAGGGAAAATTCCTTTCCTTTATATTTATTATTCAGATACATAATTGGGCAGTGATCAGTAACTATTTTGAATATACTCCCGTATATGTAAGGTCTAAAGTTATCGCATACATTATAGCCAGAAATTCCTTGTCAGTAGTAGCATAGTTCTGCTCATGACTTTTCAGGGTTCGAGAAATGTAGCACACTGGCTGTCCTTGCTGAGACAATACTGCACCAATGGTGTAATCACGTGCATCCGTTGTGATTGAAAATTTCTTATCATACTCTGGGTACTTAAGGATCGGATGAGAAGAGATCAGTGATTTGAGATTCTCAAAACTCGAAGTATACTGTGAGTCATTAGGATTTATTTTGCACCCCTTCTTTAAACATTTAATCATTGGATAAGCAATCCTAGAATAATCCTTCACAAACTTCCTGTAGTAGCCGGTAGCCCCTAAAAACTTCTTAACTGTTTTTCAGTTCTTGGTACCTTTGCATTTAGGATAACTTGAATTTTCTTTTTGTTGGCCTTTATTCCCAATGTTAATGTATGGCCCAATAATTTTGTTTCCCTCCTTAGGAAACTGCATTGGTCAGCCTGAATTTTCAAATTGGGCTCTTGCAGCTTTGAAAAAATGTTTGCTAGTGAGCTTAATAAGTGTTCCTACAATGATGTGGAAAACAGCAATATGTCATCCAGATAGACAACACATATTTTATTTATATGATCCCTCAAAAGTTGATTCATTAATCTTTGAAACGCAGCCGGGGCATTCTTCAGACCATACGGCATCCTGACATATTCGTACAAGCCCAGAATTCCATCGATGTTTGGCAAGGGATACTTGTCGTCAATGGTTATTTGATTTAACTTCCGGTAATCGACGACCAAACGTAACCGTTTCCCGAACTATCCTCCTTTTTTCGTCCTACTATAATAGGAAAACTATACTTACTCCTACTTTTTTGAATTATTCCCTGTTTTTCCAGGTCTTTAATTGCCGGATAGCCTCCTCCTCCTGCTTTGGAGGTAGTCTATATACCTCGAATTTATTTCTTGATTTGTGGTAGTCTTTATTTCGTGGACTACCGTTTCCGTATTTGTCAGGGTATCTCCCTCTTTATATATTAAATTCTCATGTTTCTTTAGCAACTTCTCAACCCTTTCCCGTTTATCTGATTTTGGATGATTAAGTTGGATATTTTGCAATTATCCCGAATCCAATGCATAAACTTGCTCCTTGTCTTTGAACACAATGGAATCCTAACTCCACTACGGAGCACAATTTCCTCCTTTTTTATGTCTATTATCTTCACACTCCTTTCCCAACAGAAGGTCATATGGTTTGTCAAAGTTAATTTTTAACCATCTCATTTTGGGATTGTCATATTTCGTTTATAAGAATTACTATTTACCAACTGTCTACCTGGATTCCTATTTCCAACCATAAGCATTGGATTCAGATTTCCCGAGTCCAATCCCATTAAATTATAAATATTAGTTGCCATTTGTGACCACGCAACGATATTTCTTATTGCACAAGCAAAAGTACCCGCTGCTAACTGCTTTACTCTTTGAATTAACATCCCCATCAATATTTCTTTCATTACATCACCGTTCTCGTTTAGAGTGCTCAATTCGCTGATGTTATCAATTATATCCCTGGGTTTTTACTGAGTTCCATAATATTAGATACTCTCAAGGAAAGATAATTTTTCGCTGCTCCCGATATTTTTAAATCATAAACAATTTGATACACTATGTCCTCTTGAGCAGTGTATTCACCCAAAATCCTATCAACGGTTTGTATAAATGTAGGCCACTTCCCAGTGTTGCCCTCGAAAGGCTGTAAATACTTCAAATTCTTCTCCACCCTTTGTCTCAGGGTGACCCTAAGCTGAGCAGCATTTTGCTGCAACAGCTGTGTTATGGCCGCTAAACAGGCCTCTTTATTTTGAGCCATTTTCTTAAGTTTATTTTCAAAAGTAAACAGCTGAAAGCCTGAACCGCTTGCAGCACACAGCTCTGGAAAACCAATTATTAACGTATTCTCCTTTGTGGCTTTTAGCCCTTTTCCGTATTACATTTAATTGCACAGGAAACAAAAGCAAAAACAACTAAAATGTGCAATAATGGAACAAAAAAAAAGAATCAATATGTATATCTCCGCCAATGTAAGTTAACTTGTAACAAGTTAAGACCACCTACATTGCGTGAAACAGGATCGCCTATTACAAAATAGCCGATCCAACCCCCATAAATTATTCCCCAATAATCACCCATAAATTGCTCATAGTAATTGCCCATAAATTCTTCTTAATAATTGCTTACAAAATCATTCTAAAGAATTCTACCCGAAATATGATCACTCATAATTCGGCCAACTCAAATAAATTCCCAAGCATTGCATTTCTTTAACCTACCCTACTCCGATCGCACGCCATAAATTACAATGCAATGTATTTATGCAAAGTCAAAACATTTTTCTGTAAGAAACAACTAAAAAGCAATTAATTTAGTAAGTCGCCTGAAATACGACTACTCATCATAATTCAGCCGCCTTAGCCATATCCACTTCAAAGCGCCACTCAGCTACGCTAAATGGTGACATAGCACAAACATCCACACAATGCTTGCGCAATATTAAAACGCAGAGCTAACAATGACAGAAATGGGACATATGGGAAAATGCAACTTAAGTAAACAAACTATTACCCAATTCGACTCACCAATACAATCAATTATTTTCGAATATGGTGAAATGCTTTCACAAGAAACGCACGCATAGAAATTAGGTCAACCGCAATTGCAGCGCAGGCATAATTCTATACAAGGTGGCACAAAAGTAAGCTTCCGATGTTCAGCATATCGGTTGTGGCACGTGCAGTGTGTGCTGTTGCACCGTCTTGTTGGAACCACATGTTTTCCAATCCCAATTCATCAAGTTGCGGCAAAAAAAAGTCGTTGATCATTTCCCTGTAGCGCTCGCCATTCACAGTAAATAAATAGTCAGCAATATTCCGCGTTCTGGAGCAGTGTAGCGTAACATTGTTTATTAAACTGTATTTCGCATGTGTTTACTACACAAGTGTCAAAACAGAACTGACTTTAGGGGCCAATCGCAAAATTTGTAGCATTTTCTGATAGGAGGATTACTTTTGCGCAGTAACCGTTTTTCACCGACCGATTATTGGTCAAATAAATAGTCAGCAATATTCCGCGTTCTGGAGCAGTGTAGCGTAACATTGTTTATTAACGTGTATTTCGCATGTGTTTGCTACACAAATGTCACAACAGAACTGACTTTAGGGGCCAATCGCAAAATTTATAGCATTTTCTGATAGGAGGATTACTTTTGCGACACCCTGTATAAATAGTGAAAATTTTTTATCTAAGGTTTTGAGTTGATATTTGACTTCAAATAAAGCGGACACGCTGTCCAATAAAAAAAATTTGGTTCCTTTTAATTTAAGGAACCGTAACTGGCGCCCGATGCCAAAGTCGCGGATAAATCCTGAAAAAAATAATAATAAGTAAGGATACACGTGGGCAAACCCGAGCTTAATAAATCCCGAAAATACGGAGTGTTAAAACCCGAGTTTAGAATCCTGAAAAAAAAGTAAGGATACGTGTGCAAAAAAATCCGGAATATCCGGCGGTGAAAAAATTAATTAATAAAAATTACGAGAAAGACTCCACCGCATGAACATTGGGAAGTGGTACCCTAGTAGCCACAAGCAAAAGGGACGGCATTACGTGCCAGCCACCCCATGTTCTCAACCAAAAATAAAAACAAACTTTAAAAGAAGAATATAGAAAAACAAACGTTAAAAGCAGAATATAAAAAAAAAAAACAAAAAACGCTAAAAGTGCAGTTGAGAAACAAAAAAAACCTGAAATTTGACATCTTAAAGAATACGGTACACGTGCCGTATAGCCATAAAATTTACTGTATAAGCAAAATTTGCCAAAGGCTGAACCGGTTGAAAAAAGTGCCGTAATAATCCAGTGTACATATGCAAAAATTGCCAAAGGCCAAAAACATAACGGCGGCTAATACAACACTACTAGTTAATGTCACGCGAAGCCAGCGTAAGCCTAGTGGATTTAATACAGCGCATTGGAATTTTGTCACGTCAGGCCGGCGGCAGCACATGGGTACGAACAGTGGCGCAAAAATCAGCAGCGCAAATATCAACAGCGCAACAAACAACGCACGCATACGAGCAGCAGCAGCACGCACAAGCAGATAACGCAAAGTATTACACCTAAAGTAACAAAAACCAGTAAGTCATAGAATTAAGTCATAAGTATTGACACATTAATTATTCTCTGTGTACTTGGAAATTTTATTTGTAGGCTTTTAACCAGTCGAGTAATTTATTCGCTAAATTATTGCTAGATTTTTGCAAAAAAAGATATTTTAGTGGAAAATTCTGGATATATAGACAGAATAATAGAATAATATAAAAATAAAATTTTGAACTAAAAAAAGGACAAAGACTCCTTGCCAAATAAATCCTTGCAAAATTATTATAATATGGACGCTTTGCCATCTGACGTGGACAACGAAAGTGGAAAGAATAGGTAGAGTTGGGTGTATGCAAATGGTTTTTAATATGATAGGCAAGAATAAAAGGGCTACTTTAGCAGATTATGAAAATAAAGATACAGTAGAGCAAGAAATAACAGGCATAATTAGGGCCAATAAGCGCTATAATAAAGAAAAGCTGTAAAGGAATTTTTTTTTTATCTCTTTTTCTTTTCGCAAAATAAATAAAAGTTTAAGCAAAAACTAATACAGTTTTTACAATTGATTTGATTTTTAAAATAAGAAAATAGGGAAAAATGGCAAACCAAAACAATTAGATCAGGCCCCCAACCTTAAACGCCAACGCCCCTCAAGCGGCGAATAACGAACAAATAAGCATGGATGATCTGAGGAGATTAATATCAGACATCGCTACAAACATTTGGACCGCAGGTAGTCCAAAATGTGCTGAATCCGAACGCAAGCTTGGCCACAGCAGTTGACCAGGTCATAGAGAAAAGGCATAGGGGAAATATAAATGAATTAGACAAAATACCAGACGTAGTAAAATGTCTGAAGGAATTTTCAGGAAAATCAGGTGAATTTAATTCCTGGAAAAAAAGCGTGGATCGTATACTCAATGTATACGAATCAATAAAAGGAACTCCCAAATATTATGGAATCCTGAGTGTGATTAGGAATAAGATAACTGGTCAAGCCGACACAGCCTTAGAATCCTACAACACTCCACTTGATTGGCCGGCAATAACAAAATGCTTAGCGATGCATTATGCCGACAGACGCGACTTGTCAACCTTGGAGTACCAGATGACGACACTGGTGCAAGGTAATAAAACAATAAACGAATTTTATCAACAGGTATACGTACAAACACCTTTCGTTGATATTAAATAAGCTAGGTTATGAGGGTACAAGCAATGAAACGCTGCGTATGCTGACGCAATCGTACCGCAATAAGGCGTTAGACACCTTTATAAGAGGTTTGAATGGGGATCTACCAAGGCTACTAGGTATGAAGAAACCTGTTGATTTACCTCAGGCTCTGCATCTGTGCCAAAAATTTGATAATCAAAACTTTAGGACGAACCATGCCAATAATATAAGGCAATCGTACCAAAAATACCAAATCCCAGTAAGGAAATACAATTCCTCCCCACAACAACAGCAGAATTTTTACCCCCAACTAGGCCATAACCCGCAACCAAATCAACAAACGTGGCAAAACAATCATTCAAACACGAATACAAATGCACCACCCAAACCGCAACCTAGGCCCGAGCCCATGGATGTGGACCAAAGCATACACTCTCGTAGAGTCAACTATATGAATAAACCTGCGAATAACCAAGGCCAATTCCAGGGAAAAAGACCTGCAGAATCTTTTGTGCAAAGAAATAGCAAGGCCCAAAGGACCTTCCATATATCGGAACAGGAAGAAGGACATCAACCAGGAGATGAACCATCGGATGTCAATTTTTTAGTTTTATGAGCTCCTCATTGCCCTGTTTCGAAGCCAAGGCAGAGGGGGGCGCAATACTAAAATTTCTAGTGGACACAGGATCTAGCAAGAACTATATTCAACGACAGTTAGCAAAGACAATTATTAAAAATAAAATTCCGTTCTACGCCAGGTCAGTAGTAGGAAACATAAAAATCGAAAACCACACGTATGCGAAATTATTCGATACTTATAAAGAAATAGAATTTTTCCTAATGCCATCTCTAAGGACATTTGATGGAATTTTGGGAAACGACACATTAAGGGATTTAAAGGCTGTAATCCACACTGGGGAAAATTACCTAATATTGGGAAATGGTAAAAGGATTAAACTCAAACAACTTCCCTGCAAGGCAGTAAATGCCATCTAAATAAAAGACGAGCATTTATCGTCACAAGAAAAGAGGGACATGGACGAGATAACTCATGCATTCCCAAAACTGTTCTCAGAACCAAATGAGAAATTAACATATACAACAAAAGTTGTTGGAGAAATAAGGACGTTAGATAAAACTCCTATTTACTCAAAATTTTATCCATATCCAGCTTCTCTCAAACCAGAGGTAGAGAAAAAGGTAGAAGAACTGTTAGCTGATGGAATTATTAGGCCATCAAGGTCACCCTACAATTCACCAATATGGATTGTTCCGAAAAAAGCGGATTCAGAAGGGAATAAACAATACCGTATGGTAATAGACTATCGTAAGCTGAATTCGGTAACGACAGCAGATAAATACCCAATACCTGAAATTTCCGAGGTAATTTCTAATTTAGGAGAAAGTAAATTTTTCTCGGTATTGGATTTAAAAAGCGGTTTTCATCAGATCCCGTTAAAAGAATCAGATGTTGAGAAGACTGCCTTTTCAATAAATAATAGTAAATTTGAATTCACTCGTTTGCCATTTGGATTGAAGAATGCACCTTTAATTTTCCAAAGAGCGCTTGGTGACATTTTGTATGAGCACATTGGAAAATATGCTTATGTTTATATCGATGACATTATAATTTTCAGTAAAACAGAAGAAGAGCATATTGAACATATTAAAAAAATATTTAAAACGTTGCAAGAAGCAAATATGAAAGTGCAACTAGACAAATGTCATTTTTTTAAAAAAGAGGTTGAATTTTTGGGATTCGTTATATTAGCAAACGGTGTAAAAACCAACCCCGCAAAGGTGGAGGCGATTGCGAACTTCCCACAACCAAGAACTTTAAAGGAACTCCGTAGTTTTCTTGGGATGTCCGGATACTACAGGAAGTTCATAAAGGATTATGCAAAAATGGCAAAACCCCTAACAACTCTTTTAAGAGGGGAAGAAGGTAGGATATCAAAAAATAAATCCTCGAAAGTAAAAATCGACTTAAATAAGCAAGCAGTAAATGCTTTTAACAGTTTAAAAAACTCACTCATTTCAAGGGATGTCACTCTTGCATACCCTGATTATAGTAAAAAATTTGAATTGACGACAGACGCATCCAATTTTGCTATTGGAGCTGTGCTGTCGCAAGAGTCAAAGCCAATAGCATTTATTTCAAGAACATTAAATAAAGCTGAAGAAAATTATGCAGCTAATGAGAAAGAAATGTTGGCTATAATATGGGCTTTGAACTCACTAAGAAATTATCTTTATGGATCAGCTAAAATACAAATATTCACTGACCACCAACCGCTTACATACGCATTAAGCAATAAAAATAATAATGCAAAAATGAAAAGGTGGAAAGCAGCTTTAGAGGAATACTCATATGAGCTATGTTACAAACCAGGTAAACAAAATGTAGTCGCTGATGCACTATCGCGAATACCCATCAAAGAGACACAGGTCAATAGTTTATCAGTAGCATCAAGGTCGGATGACAGTTCATCTCATAATTTAATTTACAGTGTTGAAGGACCAATAAATGCATTCAAAAATCAAATTTTTTTGAATATTGGTAACACGCCATCCTACGAATTCAAAATAATATTTCCTACGTACCATCGCCACGTAGTGAGACAGCAAGATTATTCGGAAAAAAACTTGTTGACTATATTAAAAAAGTATTTAAATCCGTCAGTTATAAACTGCATTAAAGCAGAAGAGTCTGTCATGGGAAAAATACAAATACTTTACCCACTACATTTTAGTAATTTCAAAATAAGATTTACACAAAGAATGGTGGAGGACATAACCAATATCCATAGCCGGCAGGCGATAATAATTAAGGAACACAACAGAGCGCATAGAAATTGCAAAGAAAATAAAATTCAAATTTAAGAAAAATATTATTTTCCTGGAATGACCAGTAAGATTAAAAAGGTCATAAAAAATTGTGTGACGTGTAAGGAAAATAAATAACATCGTCATCCAGCAAAGCCACAAATTCAGGCAACGCCAATACCCACTTTCCCGGGTCAAATTGTGCATATTGATATATTGCATATGGGGAAACAATTAATTTTAACCGCAATTGACAAATTCTCAAAATATGCAATCGCAAAACTAATTCAGTCCAAGTCAGCGGAGGATATAAAACAACCATTACGAGACATTCTCTTCTCTCTTGTGCCAGAAACAATTGTGATGGACAACGAAAAATCATTTAAATCAGAAGAAATAAACTTTATGATGGAAAATGAGTTCGGCCGATTCACCGAACGGCACCATATACAAGTTGCTCTAATGGACAGGTGGAACGATTTCATTCCACTCTCCAAGAAATAACGCGATGCCTACAACGCGAAAAAGCTCACCAATCTTTCAATGAACTTCTAGAAAGATCAATCAAAGAGTATAATTATACAATACATTCCACAACAGGGAAAAGACCAATGGAAGTATATTTTGGTAGAAGAGTCTGCAGTGACCCTTCACTATTAGATAAACATAGGTTAGAGACAACAAATAAAATTAGGGAAAAGCAAATTACAGATCTGGCCTACCACAACAAGAATAGGGTAGCAGTAAGACAATATAACCAAGGGGATCAAATTTACGTTAAAATAAATAAAAGATTAGGAAATAAACTTACACCTAGGTATAAAAAAGAGATAGTCGCCCAAAATTATAACACTACAGTTAAAACACAATCAGGTAGAATAGTACATAAAAATAATATCAAACAAAGCTGAAATTGGTTTCCTTTTTCTTTCTCTACTAGGTAAAATAAAAAGCAAAATGGCTACAATAACTATTATATTAACTACCATTGCAACTATACTAATGACTAAAGGGCAACAAATTGATATACAGGATTTAACGAATAATAACGGATACATCCCGATTAAAATCGGAGAACATCGAACAATTAATCATTATGACAAAATTCTTCACTTTATTAACTTAACTACGTATGATCAAGCTATTTCATTAATCGCGGACAATATTAAAGCATTAAAGGCAACTACTTTTGAAGATGAACGACTAATAGACACTTTAGATAAAAGCTTTAACTTACTAAAAGCAAAAATAGACTATTTACAACCAAGATTTAAGACAAAACGAGCTTTGATTAATTTATTAGGTAAAGGATTAAAATATATAGCAGGTACTATGGGCAGCGACGACGAACAACAAATAATGAATGCATTAGACAAAATACAAAAAAACGAACAGGCTACAACAGATGATGTAAACAAAATGATTTATAATAATAATTTTTTAACTAACCAAATTAATAATATTACGACTCACATAAATAAACAACAGATATTAATACAAACTTATATAAACGAATTTAGGGAAACAACGCAAAATAAAATCAAAACATTAGAAGATGACTTACAATTTATGCAACATACTTACCAAATTAATAACGACATAACCCTTTTACAAAATCATATTAATGACATCGGACAAATGATTTTTTCTAGCAAAATAGGTATAATTCCTACGGACATTTTAACTCAAATTGAACTTAATCACATACACGATTTTGACAGTTATAAGGAAATTTAAATTGCTGTAATTTTTCAAAACAACAATATTATAATAACAATATTGATACCACAATTCTCTTCTAAAAATCTTTCCAAAATTAGATTCGAACCAATTCCAAACAAAAACAATATGACAATTGTATTAGAAAATAACGAAATTTTGTTGGATGAAAACAATAATATCTATGATAAATATATAAACGACAATTTGGAAAAAAACTTAAAAATAATAGAAAATGATTGTAAATATAACAAATATTTTAAACTTTGAAGAAGCTTTTTGTAATCTAAATCCATTTTTTAAATCATGTTTAAGTGAAATAATGCCAGGAATAATTGTATTTAAAAATTTTTTTTCATCCATTGAACACGATTGTAACAAGCTAAAAATTAAACAGACAGCAACCTTTTTAATTAGATTCGAAAATTGTAAAATTTCAATTACAAATAATACATATAATATTCATTTAATTAGTCTAAGTTCTGATTTGCTAATTATATGCATTGTCATTATATCAATTTTTATTTCTATATACATCTATAAATATAAACTAAAATTTTATGTACGAGGTGTGTTCAAAAAGTATCGCGAATTTTGTGTTTTTTCAAAAATTATTTATTTATTCATGAATATCTATTTTGTCCCCTTCAAAGTATTCCCCATGAAATATTATACACTTGTGCCAACGGTTTTTCCAATCTTCGAAGCACTTCAAAAAATCATTTTTTTGTATCTTGTTCAGCTCCTCCTTCGATGCCGTCTTTATCTCGTCAAGAGAAGCGTAACGTCGTCCTTTCATGGACCTCTTCAGTTTAGGGAACAAGAAAAAGTCACAGGGGGCCAGATCTGGGGAATACGGTGGCTGCGGCATCATTAGTGTGTTGTTTTTGGCCAAAAAGTCGCGCACAAGCAACGATGCGTGAGCAGGGGCGTTATCGTGGTGCAAAAGCCAATTTTTGTTCCTCCACAAATCCGGGCGTTTCTGGCGGATTGCTTCTCGCTAATTGCGCATAACTTGCAGGTAATATTCCTTATTGACCGTTCTTCCCTGTGGCAAGAACTCATGATGCACCACGCCCCTGCAATCGAAGAAAACTGTCAGCAAAACTTTCACATTCGACCGAACTTGGCGCGTTTTTTTCGGTCTTGGGTCGTGCGGCAGCTTCCATTGAGATGATTGAGCTTTGGTTTCCACGTCATAATCATAAACCCACGATTCGTCACCAATTATGACCCTCTGGAGCAAATTTGGGTCGTCGCGGACAGAGTTTAACATCTCATTAGCAATGTTCATGCGATGCTGTTTTTGGTCACAATTGAGCAATTTTGGTACGAATTTCGCGTAAAAATCGAAGACGATCCAAAACACGTGCAAGCAAAGCAGCTGTCAACAATTAACTGAACATTCAAAATGGCCGAGCTTGTCGGCATAAGTGAGAGACATGAGTACCAACATAACGCCACAAAAAATTCGAAATTCGAATATACGTAACCAGCGAAAATTCAAAATTCGCGATACTTTTTGAACACACCTCGTATCACCTGAGCTGCAATTGCCAACGCGAAACATTGAAAATATAACAAATGGACCATTCTTGCAGATAAAACCTAATTTGTAGTAATTTTCCATAATTTCTCATAAACCACTTGCTTTCATACAACACTTGTAACAAGTTAAGGCCACCTACATTGCGTGAAACAGGATCGCCTATTACAAAATAGCCGATCCAACCCCCATAAATTATTCCCCAATAATCACCCATAAATGGCTCATAGTAATTGCCCATAAATTCTTCTTAATAATTGCTTACAAAATCATTCTAAAGAATTCTTCCCGAAATATGATCACTCATAATTCGGCCAACTCAAATAAATTCCCAAGCATTGCATTTCTTTAACCTACCCTACTCCGATCGCACGCCATAAATTACAATGCAATGTATTTATGCAAAGTCAAAACATTTTTCTGTAAGAAACAACTAAAAAGCAATTAATTTCGTAAGTCGCCTGAAATACGACTACTCATCATAATTCAGCCGCCTAAGCCATATCTACTTCAAAGCGCCACTCAGCTACGCTAAATGGTGACATAGCACAAACATCCACACAATGCTTGCGCAATATTAAAACGCAGAGCTAACAATGACAGAAGTGGGCCATATGGGAAAATGCAACTTAAGTCAACAAACTATTACCCAATTCGACAGTTACTCACCAATACAATCAATTATTTTCGAATATGGTGAAATGCTTTCACAAGAAACGCACACATAGAAATTAGGTCAACCGCAGTTGCAGCGCAGGCATAATTCTAGTATGCTGTCCAATAAAAAAATGTTGGTTCCTTTTAATTTAAGGAACCGTAACTTGTATACGTCTACTTGTAGTTGTATGCAACAATAAAACAATCGAATCTAAACACTGCAACATTGAACGTGAAGACATAAAACTTCCACGGTATTGAACATAAAACAGTTATAACATTTTATCAGTTACCGCAGAATGTAATTTTAAGCTTAAATTTAAGTTCTTAGTTGTAATCTTTATTTTAACAAGTAGGGAAGTCTAAGTTCGGGTGGAACCGACCATTATATAAATAGAAGTGATCTATTATGTCATCCCAACTTTCAGGTCGTATTTGCGTTCAAATAGACAGACAGATAGACGTATCGAGAGACGGACATGGCTACATCGACTCATCTCATCCTCCTGATCATTTCAGTATACGTACAAACATTTCATGTTCATGAAAGGTATGAATATCAAAAAAGATATACAACTTCGCTTTTGCAGTGGGGTATTAACTACTTGCACAGATATTTTCCTTTTCATCCTGAACGTTTTGATATACATTAATAAATATATATCTCGATTCGTTTACGCCGAATGAAGTAATATACCGTGTGTGCGTAACAAAAATAGATATAAAAAATGTGTGTCTTTTATAGGCGATCATTATGAAATTTTCTCAATATATGCTTGAGTTCACTGGGTACAGCATAGACAATATATAGTTTTGGAAAAGTAGGCGGACCCACGCCCCCAGGCTATATAAAGTTTCAATTCGTTATAACTCCAAAGTTTTTTGGTATAAATTAATGAAATTTGGATATATGTGTCACTTAGTCAATATCTACATGATTTTTCAAAAGTGGGCGGTACCACGCCCATATATTTTGTGTTTTGTTTTGCTCTTGACCTTTCACGATAGGTTCAGGAGTTCGCTGGGCACGACACAGTCTGTATACAGCTTTTGGAAAAGCCCCCAGGTTATATAAAGCTGCAGTTCGGTATAGTTAGGAGTTTATTTGGTTCAAGTTAATGACATTTTATATATAGATGTGTTCTATGTACCAAAACGTCAAAGCAATGTCTACCGGGTTTGCTAGTATATTATAAAATGGCGAAAGCAAACAACGAATTTCAGCATTCTTTTTGCGGCCGAGTTTTTCTTAAAAAGCTCATTATGTGTGCAAAATCTGATTGATATAACTTGCTTAGTTGTAGAAATATCGCTTTTTAAATTTTACAAAAAAAATTTTCAGAACTATGTTAAAAAACTGGGCGTGGACATTAACCGATTTCGCCCATTTTTACAGTTAGCTTTATATATAGAACATTATCCCCAAATTTCGTTTCGACAAATCAATTTTTGGCCGATTTATGGCATAAAAAGTTTTGTGGAATAGTCCACTATAAAAGGGGCGGGGCCACGCCCATTTTCGAAATTTTTATGTTTTTGGATTTATTAGTTTACGGAAATTTTAAAAGTGAAATATAAATGATGTAAAGCTATTGTACGCAAAGTTATTGCCTATTTTAATATATCTACGATCCTCTTCAAAATCTTTCATATAAAAGTGGACGTAGACCTTAACCGACCCAGCCTACTTTTTCCTGGAAAACTCCTTGCATACCTGGAAACCTGCGTGCTGAATTTCGTTTCGATATCTTGAACGATTTTTGATTTATGATTAATATTATTTTTAAATTTGACTTAATCAAAAGTGGGCGGTGCCAAACCCATTTTCAAAAATTTCCTGAAAAATTTATTTTATGCCTCAATCTCAATGTATTTACCAAATTTTATCCTTATAGGTGTATTATGTACTGAGTAATCACCTTTTTTGTGTTTTCAAAAATATTCTATACATAAAAAGTGGGCGTGGCTATCGTCCGATTTCGCCCATTTTAAATAGCGCTCGGAGATGAGTGCCAAGGAACCCACATACCACATTTCATTAAGATATCTCAAAATTTACTCAAGTTATCGTGTTCACAGACGGACGGACATGGCTTAATCAATTTCTCTTTTCGTCCTGAACTAAAGTTAATATTCTTTCGTCTCTTTAACACTTCTTTCCTTTCCTTTTCTTTTTTTCAATTCCGTTCCTTTCCTTTCATTTGATTCCCTTTCCTTTTATCTCCCTTCCTTGCCTTTAATCTCGTTTCCTTCCTTTTCCTTTTCTTCTCTTCATTTCGTTTCCTTTCTTTAATTTGATTTCCATTCCTTTCCCGTTATCATAGTTTCTTTTAATTGATTTAATTTTATTTTATTTTTGTTTATTTGTATTCACTGTATTTTATTTTTGTTTATTTGTATTCACTGTATTTTATTTTCTTTTACGTTATTGTAGTTAATTTTTTTAAATTTCATTCCATAAATATAACCACAAAGATTACACAAACAAAACAAATTAACTACCTCCTTGAGGATTCTGACCTAAAATAAGTTTCACATAATTAATTACTTATTTTGTTTGTTTAAAAACTGTGTATATTTATAATAAACGCAGTTCCCTTAGTCATTTGCCGATTGATAGCATTCATCGTGTTAAGATTCACTATTACCGAATAATAGCAATCAGAAAAGCACTACCATATACACACCCACATAGCGGAGCGCCACATACATATCAGCAAAGCAGTCAAATAAATTCTATACACGCATACTAAGCTAAATTTCACTTCCCAGCTAGAACACTATGCCTTAAATGAACCCTCATTTATGCCATAGTACTAAGGGAAAGTATCCCTTAAATTTTTGACAACTTTCCATTATATTATACAGGGCAAAAGGAGAAATGTGAGGTATAAGTTCATATGCGTGTGAGATTTTGTCTCTCTCTCTCAAATAAGCTTCACGCATTTATTCATGCTATATCGCTCTCATTCGAATACCTCATACATAAGGGATGTTTAAGGTATAGCCTCTGGTATTAAATATTTGCTTAATAAGGGATTATATAAGGGATTATTATATGAATTATATAAGCCATTATATAAGGGAAATAAAAGCCATTCATTAAGGCATTATATAATCTATTAAATAAGGGAATGAAATAAGGGATTTTATGAGGAATTATACATTACCCGGTTTTGGATCATCGTTATAAATAAAAGAATATGTTATAATTATATATTTATTTAAATATTAAATCAAAATTGCACTTCATTATGCTACATTACAATTTTTTAAATTTTTAGATTCTGGTGTACAATTTTAAACTAAAAATTCAAGCCGAAAAGTAATTACAAGCATTTCTGTGAATGATTTTATATACACATTTATTTTACGTTTACTATTTAACATTTATTTATTATTTAACATGTAAGTATTACTTAAATGGATGAAACCAATGTAATGTAAACATATAATAATAAAAAATTTAAAAATTGTCCAATATTTTTAATTAAAATTAATCATATGATTAAAACTTAAAAGTAATCAAATATTCCACTTTTGTATTAATGTCGTATTACACTTATGTTTTTTTTAATTTTTGTATAATGTGCATATGTAGGTGTTTTTAAGAAAAACTTAAAATAAACTTGCTATAAAGGTCCGATGAAGTTTCTTATCGTTCCCTAAAATTAGAAGATATATATTATAAGAGACTTAAGAAATTCTATTTAAAATGAAAATAAATGCGTTCAAATGATATTATATAATATATATATACTAACTGTATACGGTTTATTCCACTTTTGGAGTAATGTAGTAGTCTTACCTTCTTACTTCTTGGAGCTTAAGAACTTCTTTTGATAGAACCTGTTATGGCTCAGTTCAATGCTCCTTCTTAAAGTCTTTTCAATATTTTGACGACCCTCCGTAGCGAAGACATCTAAACAAAAATTAAACAAGTAAATATTAAAAGATTCAATAAATGCCAACTAAGCAACTATTACCGTATAAGACTTTATTGATTATCTTTAGCTGCGATAATGCCCTCTTTTCCTTCCTTCCATCAAAATTAAAAAGGAATGTCAACTCGTCGGACATTATCCTCCGAAAAACTTCATCCACGGTCCCAGTGCTGCCCTTGATATGGACCAAATACACTTTCTGAAAAAACATTGAAATAAAAACGAAAATTAATCAAAAGTGTGTTTTAATGATCAGTAATCTTGTTTACCATTGACTCCAAATAATCTGGATTTTCCAATTTTTCCTCCACCTCTTTTGCTGCGTCAATCGTCGCCAAGGGCAATGTTGCAGCGATCTCGATTTGGATATCGTCCTCAACATCCCCTGTCAAACGACCCACCGGCCGTAAGACCTTGCTTACCAGCACCTTGCACTCTCGAAGTGTCTGGTTTTGTGCCATGAGCATCGCCTGATCGCAAAACTTCTCCACGCTTTGAAGACGCTCATCAAGTTTTTGCTGATTTGCCAGCAAAAGATTTTGATTTCCCAGCATAACCATTTGGTTTTCATATATTTTTTCCAAAATGGAGCTACAATCTGTGAAGAACAAATAAGAATACTTCATTAAATAAATATGCTACAGAGCAGCAAAATTTTACATTAAGTGTTGCAAAACTTGCAAAAGTACGTAAAAATTAACAGACCTTAAAACCCAATAACAAAATAGAGTAATAAAGTACCTGAAGAGGTTTCGGTTGACAATTTGGAAACCTTCGGTGGGGGTTGGTTGGTGGCGCATGGTGAAACCACAACTTCATTAAAATGACTCCCTGTTGCGAACCTTTTTTTAACTACAAAGGTAAAGAAATTTATGTAAAGCAAGTAAGGATAGTGCTATCTGTGTTCAAGAAAGGTACACATAATAAAGTAATACATAAGAATGTACAAAGTAAATGGAGAAATGGTTTCGGTTGTGCCAATGAATAAATATAAAGGAATAAATTAGGAGTGGGACTTTTTTTCGAATAAACGAATAAAAATATTCGTTTCAAAAACTTGGAATAGTATTTATTCGGTTTATTTATCCGGATATCCGAATAATATTATTCAGTTAGTATTATTCGAATAGTTGTATTGAACTAAATTCACAAAATTTTTCATCCCTATCAGCATGCACTCACGTTTTGTATATATGTTTTCGTGTACAAATGTGTCATAAGCAGTAGTGATATTTGTTTAACTATTCGTTGCCATCTATAATTGACATACATACATATTTATTTACATACATATTTGAATATACGTACGTATGTACGTAGGTACATTAGTAGATATGGTCATAGAAATTTGCGAAATCTTTGGATTAAATGGCCTGGTTAAGGACGATCAGTAGTAGGTAGATTTATATTTGCGTTCCTGCAACTGAAGGAATTGCGTGGAGCGAGACAATGTATGAACTACTGTTTACTAACTGTTAAATGTGGGTGTCTAAACTCGTTAGTTAAATAAAGGCAAAGGACATGCATGAAAGATTGAGAATTTAACCGGCAGTAGCAGGTAGAAATTTTCTTCTGTTATATTCAGATATAAACCATCCAAACAAATGTACAAACATAAAGCGTATGCATGCTAATACGATCCAATATCTCAATACAACTATTCGAATAGTACTATCCGAATAATGCTAGTATACTCATTCGAATAAAAGGATATATAATTTGAATAAATGTTATTCGAATTTGTTGTAGGCTTCGAATAAATAGATTTTTTATTCAAATAGGCTCATGCCTAGTATAAATAGATAAGTTTTACCTATATTTGCCTTTGATGTAGTGGGCGTATTAATCGCATGGGGCGCATTGTGCGTACTGCTTATGTTGTGCGGTGTAACTACAAAGTTACCTGCTAAATATAAAAAAGATAATATAAAAATACATAAGTACAAAAATATATAGATGTTAACCTTTATTTGTCTGGACCGTAGTGGATGTACTAAACGCATGGTGCGCGTTGTGCGTACTGATGATATTTCGCGGCGTTACTACAAAGATACCTGCTAAATATAAAAAAAAAATTATGTAAAAATATATAATAACAAATATACATAAAGTTTTACCTCTATTTGCGTGTTTTGTGGTGGGCGTATTAATGTGCTGGGACATGTTGTTCCCACTGGTACTGTTAGAGATGTCGCTCTGCATCAAAAAGTCCAAGTTTTGTTCCATCTCATGAAATAGAAATAATTAAAAATTAGTTATGTTACTTTATACGAGTATAAATTATGAAATTGTTGAAAATGCTTTAATGTGAAAAGTCGTGGAAAATATTATGTAGCAATGGTATCAAAATTAACCTATTTCCATCGGGTATAGAAAAGTATTTAAATTTTATGCTTAGGCGATTTACTTTAATTGTTTGATCATTTAACTGGGTAGCTACAAGAATGCCCAAGCAAGCAAAGGATTCTAAAGGTTCTTCAAAGTAGTTTTCTATATTTGTGAACTTATATCCAAACACAGCTTCCTGACCAGATTCGTTTTTACTATAACCATGTATATTAAAACTAACTAAGTGGTCCCCGTAAATATTTGAAAATAAATCTACAAATTCTTCCAAAATAGCTTGAGCAGTATTTGATTCGGACAAAAATGTTCCTTCACATGAAAGTAATCTCATACCGGCGTGTAATAAAAGGAAAAGGTAATATAAATTATCATCGATACAATCTTTTAAGACGAATATGCCAGAGTATAATAAAAATTGCCTGAATTCTGTCGATTTCCAAATATTAATGTTATCAAAATTTCGACAGACGCGGCCAAATTCCGAGGGAACTAAACTTGACAAATAATGACAAATAATTTAATTTATTATTCATTTCAACTAAGTTTCCTTTTTTTATTATTAAATTAAGTAATTTTTTGGTAACGCCCAAATCAACAAGGTGGATAGGGTCCAAAGGAAATTGTGAGACCATTTTAAATCTGTGCACTTCTAATATATTTTTTTGCCGTCGAAAAAGAAAATTGTGATGAAGTGCATCAACTCTATTTTTAAATGAAACATCAGATCGTGCCTCTTGTACCTGTTTGGAAAACAAACCCGATTTTGTAAATAGTTTCCAACTTGGTTACACTTGGGGCAGCTATTTTTCCCAGTATGTGAATTAACACTGGTAACAAACGCACGAGCTGGTGAATCACAAATAAACAATCGAACATCAAATTTTTTATTACATTCGAAAGTTCCGACTTTTAGTCCGATTGTTTTTAAAGTTGAAACTTCTTCGCAAAACTCTTTCAAAAAATCATTAATATTATACGGTTTTTGATATCCCGAAAAACAAGCAATAATAAAAGGACTTTCTTGTAGGTGTCCTACAATTGAGCCTAATATAGGCCATAATACTTTATTAGAGCTTTTAAATAACTTAAGCCCATCAATTCCAACATCGATTTGGACTTCGGCGATGTCTTCGAGAAACCCAAAAGGTTTTGATAAAAGAAACTTCTGAATTCCAAAATATAAAAATTCTCCATTTGGAATTGATTGCACCTTTACCTTTTCTTTTTGGGTTCCTAGAAGGCTTTTCGCACACAAAGGCAAACCATCAACACCAATTCTTTTTAAAGTTTGCAACATATCATTAACCATCGCCATTGGCATGTTATTGCGAATGGCTAATGCTTTTATTTCGCAAACTTTATCAAAAATTGGGTCCACTTGCACAACATCATCCAAATCTAATTGAATTGGTTGATGAAAACCAATATCATCACCGCCATCTTGAAAATTTTCTGCATCTACAACACTTTTGTCCACTTCACTTTCACTGCGCGCAAAACTGTCTATATTTCTATATTTTTTCACAGTTTCTGCAAAGCGCGACTTTTCCACACTCAAGGCATTTTGCACACTTTTCGAAAACATATTTTTACAATATTTTACTTGCCTTTTAATTTTTCTATAGCCTTTTAACAATTTTGGTGGCTGCTGTCGATGTTGCCGGCACGATGACTTTTCACTTTTAAGCAAATATTTGACAAGTGTCAATGACAAGCATATATATTACGCACTTGTTAGAGGGAAACGCAGCTAGCATGTCAAGCATGAAAATAAGTGTTACCGTTCTTACATTAACAACAAATGAGCAAATTTATGGGATTGTATGCGTGAATTGCTTTTTGTGTTTGTAAATCCCTTAGCCCGTTCGAGCTGGGTTACGACTCAGTATGCACAGAAACAACATCAACAACAAGGCACAGAAAGAGACGCAGGCAGATCTTATACGTAATTTCGCTTCGAGCTCAAAGGTACTTACACTTAAGCGCTAAGCAGATACAATACCACAATACGTTGAAAAGACTGACAGCTGAGTAGAATACGAGTGTTTGTGTGCGTAACAACAGATTCGACGGATACGGCAAAGTAGATTTTGCTCTAAGTTTTGACGTGTGACGGATACGTCGACGGTGAAGTACTGTAACTGCTTGGCGCATTACGCTTACAAGCAGCGACGCGTAACTTTTCTGGACAGCCCCTACCGAGCCCAAAGGTGTTTACACATCAAAAAAAAAATCTGAACGCGATTTCCTTTATTCCACTCACTCGGTGTACCTTCATATATTACTTTCCACTGCGATTTGCAAAAGAACCAGTAGGATCTTCTCCAATGTCCTGAGAGTAAATTGTTGTTGGTATTCTAACTAGTTATGCCACCAGTTGTTGAGATGAATTATTCCACTTCGTTATACCGCTAGTCTGATGCATGAATGTAGTTCTTTAGAGCGTTGAGGCACTGGAAAACATTTGATGCTGGTAATGTGAGCATCACTAAGGGATATTCCAACGGATGTAACTAGGTAACTCAAATACTCAACCTCGGCGTAACCAAATTTACATTGGAAATGTTTACCTGCAATTTTTGCTTAGAGAGCCTCCATATTTCGTCTTTTAATAAACAACTATGTTTCTCCATAGTCGAGCAGGCAAGCAAAATATCTTCCGTATAAATTATTAGCGGAAATCCACTAAGTCACAGAATATATTGGGGTCCATCCGCTATTCCGGCGAAGCTGCCATCGGGAAAAAATTGTAATAAATTTTAGTGATCTCTATCGACTTCATCGAAATTCACTACCAAATGCCGATTAAATCGATTGACTTCTCTCATGATCTATTATATTTCTCCAGTCGGCAGCTCCGTCGGAATAGTTGATAGACCCCATTATTAGCAAATCTTTGAAATACGGCAGGGGCTTTCTTCAGCACAAAAGGCATCCTAAGATATTCACATTGGCCGGAAGGTGTCACATACGCTGTATACGGAATAGATTCAGCTGATATACGAACTTGGTGAATCCTACTACTCAAACCCAAATACTCAATACAATCTTCAATCAATGGCATGGGTTAACTATCCCGGACTGTGATCTTATTTAGTGTGCGATAATCAACACACATACGAGTATCGCCATTCTTCTTTCTAACAAGTACATTCGGTGAAACGTATGGGGAATTAATCGACTGTATAGTTACGTTTGTTGGCCGCTCTGCATACAAGAGGCGCCAAAGAAAAGAGTGGAAAGTTACGTCAGTAGTTAAGTAAATCTTCATCTTATTATCGGGAGGTTCTTCTATCAAATTACTATCGTCAATAAGCGTTTTCAACTCCTTTCGTTCAGTTAATATCTAATTCACTAAACATGTCAGGGATGTCAATATTAAATGTTCGGGTGGAGAGAAAAAATTGTCACAATAAGGCAACGAATTTACATTTATGCCGGTATCTCGACTAATTCCAAATTTATGAAGTAAAAGCTTAACCTCATTGTTTTTCAAAGTCAAATATTTCTATTCATTGACAACAAGGAGTCTTTTCTATAATAAAACTTAATTTTTCTTAAAAATATGCCAATTGAATACAAAAATTAGGCCCAAATTAACAGGGATAACCATACAGTCGTCAGATATGACATGAAATTTCACTTTCATAAATTCAGAATTACACTTAACATGACACTTAAATTCAATTATAATTCGTAACTTATTGCCTCCAACACCAGCATATCCTGACATGTCGGACCAATCTAAACCGTTAACTAAGTCGTCAGGGACAAAAGACCATCTAATAAAACAAGTCGGACTATCGGTATCAAAAAGACAAACAAAATCTTTAGTAACGGCACCAGTTTTGGTGTTAAAATTAATACTTACTAAACTAAACGCGCCCATGGCTCCGCTGACTTGGACATATCATCTGCAACCACTGCAACTTGTTCCATCTCCTTGTTTTGTTTGATTTGATTTATTTGTTAGAAATACATTTTTAGTACATTAAGATAATAAAATCTTTTATCGTCCAACAAACCACAAACAATTATTATTATTATACTTACGTGTACGATTACATATATAATTAAGCTAGAGATTTTCAAAAATATATAGAACAATGGGATTTAAAAAGAAAAGTTATGAGGTTCAAGGAACGATAGATTTCAATTATTTTGATAGCCAGTTTGTCAATATTTTTCTTGGATTGGGACCGATGATCATGGGCCCATTTTCCAACAGCGGAAACACGACCCGCCTGGCCGATTTGGGTATGGGCAATTCAATTTCAGGTGAAAAAATCCTGAACAATTGTAATATAGCGTAGCTGTTTTCTCTACAGATTCCGAAGTAGATGCCTTGGTTTTTCAAATGCCTTTCCGGCGGGTCCTACAGCAGTGACAGTTTTTGTTTATGCAACAGGTAGTAAGTATTTCCGTTCGTATCGATTTATTAGGGTCCTTAGCTAGATGGAGCGCGCACCCATCAGTAGTTGGAAGTTAGCTACTTTTGTTTGAAGGCCGTCCAATATAAACCCAATTACTTCTTCTTCGCTTATATCAGCTCGGCGGGAGAGGGCTTGCATGTACAAGACATAACAATGAAGAGTTTTTCCTTTGATTCCAATGACGTTAAGTAAGCATCTTATAGACATCCTGTCGACTTACACCAATGTCAAACTCTGACAACGAAGCACGGACCAGATCATTATGGCTCAAGCATGTAGTAGTCTAGGGAAAACGCTTCCCAACTTTAAACTTATTGTCATTATAGGCAGCACCATCAGCATCACCACAAATATTCTGCAGAACTGAAGGCAACATTAGCATCAACGGCAACTATAACTTTAGTATTCACTACAGCAGCATCGGTATTTAAAATTTGATTAGCGGTATCTTCAGCAGCAGCCTTCGGCTAGTATTATGAGCAGAATGGATGCCGTCCGTAGAAGCACCTCCCACAACTTTAGCAACTTTTTTTTCAGTTGTTGGAGATTCCACCCCACCACCCCGAAGGATTTCTTTTAATTCTCTTTTGGTGTCGCACCAGAAGCATTGTTTACCTATACTAGTTTGGCATCTAATTTTTCAGCCATTTTGCGAATTTGAGTGGAAGGCAGTGGTACTCGGCTGCGTTTAATGAAAGATCAGTGTCGGGGACTTTCGACAAAATTCGCACAAACCCCTAAAATTCAAAAAGGAGTTAAACTTTGTACGAAATTTGCAAATAGTACCTATATGTTGCTCCAATTTTAACTGTGCATACAATTTTTATATATGTTAAATCTGCCAGCTAGTGTTCGATTTATTACTTACTTTGCTTAGGTTAAGTAAAAATTATAGTATATTTAATTGTTGTGGTATAAGTTCATACGAAAATACATGAATAACATAAAAAATTTAATTAGGTAGTTCTTTCTTTTTAACGTCAACTGCTAAACTACGTACAAAAATGTCGGGAGAGGTATCAAAAAAACATGCTTTGACATCGGTACCAACAATCCGAAAACGGAAATTCAATTTTATATTTCTGTCAAGAGATATTTGCAATCAAAGTTGACAATTTTCTGTCATTTTCATTTGGTTGTTGTAATCACACATAATGGGTGTTAAGAAATGTGCAAAAGTGTGTTCCGCGCAGAAATACTGAGGATCGCGTAGCCAGTGTTGGATCCGCTAAGGGTTATTTTTCAAGCGTGGCCAAAGGCCGCCTACGCAGAAAGGTATTCTGCACATAAATACCTGGGTAATTTTTTGGTTTTTTGCCAATAACTTTTAAATTACTGAAAATATTGGGTTGTCCCCACCGGATTTGGGTTCCTGGGACCGAAACGCGTCTCTGGGTGCCAATATCGACATTTTTAGTACAGTTTTTACAGTTGACGTTTACAGCTGTGTAAAAGTGGTCATGGTAAATTGCTAAATTTTTGTGGAGTTATGAGCTATAGAGGTTTCAAACTTTTTCTACTACCATGTGGGCAATCTCATAAATAGAAATGAATGTGTGTCTGACGTCCAAAGTACTTAACCGATCTTTATAAAATTTTTAAAGTAGATTTTTGGGTTCACTGGTTACTGTATAGGCTTTATATAGTGTTGAAAAAAAGGGGGGTGCCACGCCCCCATGCTATTTAATCTTGTATAGGCGTCCACGCTGGGTATAAAAATAGTATGTACGGCGATTCAAATTGTAATCCAAATAGAAAACAATTTCTCACTGCTGGTATATATGCTGTTTTTAGGTGTGTGGTATTTGCATTTGGGTATTTGTTTCCTTGTGTGGAAAAGCAATATTAACAATAAACCTTATATATTTTTCCAAAACAGGGAGACAGGTCTTCTTCCACCGGTCTGGAAGAATACGCCATCGTTGAGCGGCACTTAGATATTGAAATCAGATCTGGAGAAAATATCCATCATATTTAGTATTTAGTTAGTAATAAAGTCGTAAACAGGTTTCTATTAAATATATATACCTATGCAAAAGTTGTAACATAACTTAATTGTAAAAATTGTATGTAATTCATATAAAATGCAATATTAAATTTAAAAGTATATATAAACAACGGGGTACTGTAGTCAATTTTACTATCGCCGCACATATGCCCCTGCATATAGCACACCCATTACGTTAAGCACTCTCCACCTCCTCCGCATTGCCAACTTCTTCAGCTTTCTCCAACGCGCTTTGTGCCTTTTCTCGACGTTCTGCACATATAAAAATATTTGTTAAACACAATAATTTTCGGTAATTATTTCCTTTAGAAGATAACTGGTAAAACACGTCCGGAGGGTCGGGATGCATTTTGACCTCTGTATCAACAATCAGAAAGCGGAAATTCGATTTTTTTGTTTCGGTGAAAAGTTATTGCCAAAAACGCAAAAGAAGACCCGACTCTGATCCCAAATAGGGAGGGGGTGATCCAAGGCATTTTTGTGCAGAACACCTTCCTGCGGCCGCGCTTAAAAAAAATAACCCTTAGCCGATCCAACACTGGCTACGCGATCCCCAGTATTCCTGCGCGGAACACACTTTTGCACATTTTGTAACACCTAATATGTGTGATTACAACAACCAAATGAAAATGACAGAAATTTGTCAACTTTAATTGCAAATCACTCTTGACAGAAATATAAAATCGAGTTTCCGCTTTCGGATTATTGATACCGAGGACAAAACACATCGTTTGATACCCATCCCGACATTTTCGGACGTGTTTTACAATGACCCGGGTTTTCTCACCCGGCCAAGGGCTGTTATTTCAGTGTAACCCTGTCCAATCTGTCCCGTCTCACCCTTAAATTGTTATCCTCGGAGCAAACCCTTGCAGCTGGGTTGCTCCATTGTCTCTTGTTACGGGCTGGGGTCGAACCCAACCCTGGACCAAGAGACTGGATCTGCTCCGTTTGCTGGAAGAAAATTTATATTAAACGGTCGTATTCGGTACAATGCGCCAGGTGTAAGAGATGGTTACATAAATCTGGATGTTCAGGGCTTACCCCTGCCATCCACAGACCCCGTACTTTCTTTAGTACTTTTGAGGCACCTTGCTGTACACGTCCTAGGACGTCCCGCGGTAGCCGCCGCTCTGGCACTCCCTTACCGCCTCTAACTACTTCCAATAGTCACAATAGTGGCTCAGTCTATACGACTGGCAGCACCGCTGCCATCCCTGCCTCACCCACTCCCGACTGCCGCTCACGCACACCAGCGTCTCCATCTCACACGGCCGCTCAACACTCCTATCCCCCCCCCCGGAATAGGTCAGATATGAGCATCGCCGAGCGTCAGTCCCCTCTGTCTCTGCCCCTAATGCCCCCCCCTGCTTCCAGCCTGCACGTGGGTCAGGAACACCACCTCCTAGTACCTTTCAATACGTGCACCGTTTGTCGGCAAAGATTGTATACGCCTGCGACATCGGTCAAGTGCAACAATTGCCTTGGCCTGTGTCACACCCTTATGTGCTCTGGGCTCGCAAACGGCAACCTTTGGACGGATTCGTTCATAGCCCCCTGTTGCAGTACACAGCCGCGCTCCACGCCAGACAACATCGGCCATGGCGCTGTCAACTCTAGACTGCGACATAGTTTAGGCCTTAGCCTACCTCCACCTAGGCAAACGCATCCGTCCCTCACGCCTAGTATGTCCCCCGTCTCCCCTCCTACACACTTCAAAATTCTGCAGCTGAACTGTAACGGATTAGCTGGAAAGATCGCGGAGATAACTGACTTTATGAAGACGCACAACATCAAAATCGCCGCGATACAAGAGACAAAACTGAACACGAGATCGGACTTACGAACTTGTGATGGGTATAATGTACATCGTAAAGACCGTCCCAGCGGTCTTGCGGGTGGGCTTGTGTTCATTACAGATCACTCTGTACAATACAATCTATTTTCCCCTGACGTCGACCCCAGGGACTCTACCTTAGAATGCCAAGGCATAGCAGTCCGGTCAGGAGACACCGACCTGCAAATCATAAACATCTATATTCCTCCTGTCACGTGTTGTCCTAGAGATTATCATCCCGACATTAGTGCGTTGCTAAGGGGCGACAACCGTCTAATCCTAGGCGACTTCAACGCACATCACGATCTCTGGCACTCCAACTTGCCAGCAGACAGTAGAGGACAGGCAATTGCAGACCAAATAGATAACTCAGCATTCTGTACAGTCAATAGAGATGCCCCCACCAGGGTGGCAGGTAACTGTCACAGTTCGCCAGACATCTCCATAACGAGCGCGGGCCTTATTAACTTTGTCATCTGGCGACCGATGCTTACATTAGCTTCAGACCACCTACCCATCTTACTCTCTGTTGAACGACCGACCGACTTCAAAACGACTGATAAAATAACATACATCAACTTCACCAAAGCGGACTGGGACCGCTTTACTGAATATACAGAGCGCTCCTTCGCTGCCTTACCCACTCCAACGGACGTACGCAAAGGCGAAAGAGAGTTTCGCAAGATCATCGATTCAGCCTCATGCCGCTTTATTCCTTCTGGCAGAATACCAGAAATTCGTCCGAATTTCCCGGCAGAAGCTGCGGCGATGGCAAGAGAACGTGACCAAGTGAGACTTATCAATCCCGCAGATCCCAGAATAAAAGATCTCAATACGGAAATCCGTAGGATTGTCAACGAACACAAGTGGAAACAACACCTTGAGACATGCAACCTCTCCGGCCAAACACAAAGACAAGGTCGCCATTGCTTTCGGCGACAGTGTCAAATCGGACGCCAGGAAATGCGCGAGCTCCTTTTGCCGGCTGTTTATAATGCATCCACCTGCGGATAGGACTAAGAGAAGAGCCTTCCGACGTGCGCGCAAACACAAACACTCTACTGCGGCCATTGCCGTCTCAGTCGCAGAGGTTAAGGAAGCCATAATGAAGGCCAAACCCTCAAAATCCATCGGACCCGACGGAATTGCCATGAAGATGATCAAACACCTTGGCCATGAAGGACAGAATTATTTAGCGGCTCTCTTCAATCTCTCTCTAACTACCTTCGTTATACCTGAGATATGGAAACAAGCGACCGTAGTTCCCCTATTAAAACCAGGGAAGCCGGCGAACCTAGGAGAGTCCTATCGTCCGATATCCCTCCTTTCGTCGGTAGCGAAATTGCTAGGGTCCATTCTGCTTCCTTACTTCGTTACAAATCTAAAATTGGCCGATCATCAACATGATTTTCGCAAAAATCACAGCACGACATCCGCTTTGAACGCCATTACAACGCAGATAAACAACGGTTTGAATCAACATCCACCAAACCATAGGACGGTTCTCGTGGCACTTGATCTGTCAAATGCATTTGACACGGTCAATCACGCCACTCTCCTCCGAGACCTGGATGAGACACCGCTCCCTGCCATCTTTAAGAGGTGGACCGCTAATTACCTCAATGGTCGACAGGCAACAGTCAAATTTAGGAACAAGAAATCTAGACCACGAAGAATAAAACAAGGGGTGCCGCAAGGTGGTGTTCTCTCTCCCCTCTTGTTTAATTTCTATATTTCGAGACTTCCCCCAAACCATAGGGAGTCTCCATTGCTTCCTACGCTGACGACTGCACGATAATGGCCTCGGGCAAGGGTCCCTCCATTGATGAACTCTGTATAAGAATCAACAGTTACCTCCATGACCTTTCCAGCTTCTTCACCGAGCGTAATCTGACCCTGTCTCCGACTAAATCTACGGCGACCCTGTTTACTACATGGAATGCGCAGATGGGGCAAGAGTCAAATGTCCACGTAGATGGAGTACCTCTACCTACTGTCAACCACCCAAAAATCTTGGGTGTGACATTTGACAACGGCCTCATCTTCGCTGGTCATGCCACCGCAATAGCCTCAAAGGTACAGAGCCGCAATAAGATCCTCAAGTCACTGGCCGGCAGTACTTGGGGAAAAGACAAAGAAACATTGCTTGCTACATATTGTTATGGTTTACTTTCAATTGATAGTCATTGTTATTTGGTTCAATGCGGTTGGTTGGGTGACAGTTTTGATTCACCTTCCTGTTTGACGTTTAGCTACGGAAAAGTGCGTGATTTTTGCTGAAGTGGCAGCACCAAATGGTTCAATCCGTTCATAGCAATCATCTGAGAGTAACGACCAATCAGAATGTTCCACCTGGCAATAATCACGCCACGTCAACAGGCTAACAGAACTTTTCCATTGCGCAGTCGCGTTAAGTGAATAAAATTTTGGTACTCTGAGAAAAATTCATTAAAGCTGAGTCAACTTGTTTGCAACGCATTTTGCTAATCTTCAGCATTAAACAAATAATTTGCTTAAAGTGTACCAAATATCATTTGGTAATTATTATAGAGTAAAATCTCAAGGCAATAACGAGTCGGTGCGTTCAAATTCAATCATAAATCAGAGGATTGAGTGTATTTTTACAAATTTCAAGTGCTTAAATATTCATTTATTTCACAACTTTGCCTGGTGTTGAAAATTTACGTTATACGCCCTGAACAAAGTGTGGTGTATTCGTACAGTAACGTGATTTGTCAAATTTTCTTCGAAGCTGACTGAAACTATTTCAACAATTAAAGCAGTGTTTTGCTGAATTTGCTGTGCATCAAGGTAAAAATTGAAGGCTTTTCGTGATAATTTCAAAGAATTGTTGCTAATGCATTTACATTTGACATTACATTTTCTAGGTATTGCCCAGTGTTTGTTGTAATTAAACTAATTGTGTGTGCTAGCAAAATCGTTTAATTATAAAAATAACTATATTTGGATTATTTTACATAAGATAAGTCTTAGTTCGTGTGCTTTCAACATCAAATTTTAATAAATCGGTCGCCCATTCTGGTTAGACGGACGGAAATGTGTATGGCTATTGTGCTACACAAGCGCGAATGAACGGGCCCAATCACTTCTCCATTGCCGCACCTATCACCGCCGCCCACATTAGCACAACAACACAGTAGTGACATCAGCGAGGGCCGCCGTAATATAGGCCCGCCGCACTAGCAGCAGCAACAACTGTAACCAGCGGTGACAACAGCGAGGGCCGTCGTAATGTAGGCCCGCCGCACTAGCAGCAGCAACAACTGTAACCAGCGGTGACAACAACAACAGTAGAGCCCCACCAACGGCCTACTCCAAAAATGGGTGAGATCCAGCCAATTTAATTTACTTAACTATATTAAATGAAAAAAAAAAAAAAGAAAAAAAATATATATATAAATATAAAAATTCAATATTAAGAATCAAAACTTAAGGAAAGAAAATGATAAAAAATTAAACTAAAATATAATTAGAACCTAGGTAAAGAACTCAAATTAGGAAGATAGATTTAACCAAAACTCATTAAAATTAAAAGTTAGTATATTAGGTTAAGGCGGTTATAAATAAAATGCGGTAGTAGAAAATAAGAACCAAACAAAAATTTCTTTATTAAAATAAATGAAAATAATAATAAGAGTTGAATTAAAATCAAAATTAAATTCTAATAACCTTACTTAATAAACCTAATAATAACAAATAAAATGGCCAAATAATAACAAATATATAAGCAAATAAAGAAATCAATAATTATCTGAAACATAACATAAAATTTTTTTTTGCAAGCAAAGATTATAATAAAATCAATACATATTTTTTTTGTAATTTGCAATAAATTAAATAAATTTGAACTTTGCATAAATGTCCCATATGTTATAAAACTCTGTTTGTTTGTAATATCTTCATTAAAATATTTTTGAAAACCCATACAGATGTCAATCGTTTTTTTTGCTTAAGAATTTTTTTTCATGTTAACTTTTTTCTTGGTTCTAATGAAATTACTCTTCAGCTCATAGTAACACTCTTTCATAAAGTATTTACTGGAAGAATAAATGTACAAACCGAATATGTAATATTAGACATTGTTCTTTGTTTTTTTTTCCACTTAATTAATTAAGAAAATGATTAGTAAATAAAAAATTTTTATAAAATGGGAATGCTTAATCTCGTGATTTAGAAGGCATATAGGAGGTATAGGTAAGGGGCCATCGAAACCAGGTGCGTCGATGGCCATGGATGAGGGTGGGCCAAGCACCGGGCGTCGCAACAACACCCGCGGCGCCCCCTTATAATGTTCGGCCTCTTTTTTTAAATTTTTTTTTTCCAGCATGGTAACCGGCCATTTCCGGTTCGTTTTTTTTTTTATATTTTTTTTTAGGGTTTCTTTTCCGGTTAATTTAAATTTATCTTTGTTTTCCTTTTTCCGTTCGTTATTTCAGTTTTAATTTCGTTTTCATTTTCGGTTATTTTTTTAAATTTATATTTGAGTTAGTTTCGCTTTTGGTTATTTTTGAATTTTGATTTTCATTTTAAATATTTTGTTTGCCCGTTTCTTTTAAATTTTAATTCGAGTTTCCGTTTTTTTATTTGAGTTTGAAATTTGAATGTCAACGGTCTGTCCGTGGCATCCGGGTTTAACCGGATGTTGTTTTTATAGTTGGTTGCGCGGTTTTGTGCGTTTCCCGGCGTATTTAAAGGCACGATTTGACCTTTTTTTCTGTTCATGGCGCAGGACGGTAAGGTTGGCAAGAACCCACCCGAGCCGACAATGACTAGCCACAGTGCGACCTCATATCGTGCCGACCGCCTTCCTTACTGCTCCATTTTGTTGCGTAACCATAACAGATGGCGCCCAACGTGGGGCCCCGAGGCGCTGACCGCGATGACTTTTCTGGTCAGCTTGTGAGGTTTCACTATCCCGTAAGGAGCCGCCACCTACGTTGCGACGGGATGGTGGGACCGATCAGGTTGTCCGGATGGGTCTTCGTGTTCGGTAGCCAAGGGCTCCACGAGACTGAACGTCATGTCCACCGGAAGTTTTCATTTCACCCGGTGAGGTAGTGCTAAACGCACTTAGTTTTTTTGTAGTTAAAAATTTTTTTTGTCCCGGGTCTGTTGTCCGATGTCGGCTTCGGGAAATTTATATGTCCGCTAAGTGGGGTTTAGCTTTGTTGGGATTATTAATATTTATGTTTTTGCCGAACGTGATGTTTTGTTTTGTCTTCGTTTTTTTTGTATGCATTTTTTTTTGTAGTGATCCTTACTTCTCCAACCAGTCTCAGGGAGGCAGCCCTTAGCAGCCCCTGCATTGCGGGAGGAGGAGTAGGGACCCCATATCCACCCCTTTCAAACTGCGCAAGTCTGGGGAAAAGCGGTACCCAACCGCATCCTTTCATTGCGGCGTGGTTGAGGAGGGGTGTTTCAAAAAAAAAAGAAAAAAAAAATATTTTTTGACGTTTTTGATCGCTGGTGTCCAGTGCTCCGACCAGTCTCAGGGAGGCAGCCATTAGCAGCCCCTGCATTGCGGTCCGGAGTACTGGAGTCCAAATAAGTTTAAAAAGTTTGCCAATTTTCGCCACGGTACACCAACATGTCTCAGGGCGAGGTGTCTTATAACCACCCCTGCATTGCGGTAGGTGTACCTGGAAGAATGTCCTTGTCTAGTGTTTTTTCGTTTTTTTGTTATACCTATGCCTTCTGGTGATGGGATGTCAGCATTCCCATTAAATATATAAATACACAACTAGCTTTTGCCAAACTCTATACCGTTTTTGCTTTTTACATATTACATCTAAACACGTATATATACTAATAATCTATTTCTTTCAGCATATATATATTTATATGTATATATTTTTTTTTTTTTGACATATTCGCGGTAATCAGTTGATGCAAATATCGGTTAGGAAAATTTGCATTAATTAAATTTTTATTTTTCAAAACCTTGCAATCGTCGGTATTATAGGGCGGGGGAGTGAATCTTGACTTGTTATACCTTCCAACCGCCCCTTGTAACCGAATACTTTTTTTATATTTTTCTGTTTATCTAACGTGGTTAGGGGATTTTTTTTTTTCTTTCAATATGGATCAGTCGGCTGAACGCATGACTACTAGGAACTCGGTACGAGGAAGTGGGGGCAAGCCTAGAAGTCAGGGTAGAGGGGCGCTTCCGAAGCAACCCACCAATCGGCCTCTGGTACTGCATTCTCCAATAGGTAGTCCGGGCGGGGGAGATCCGACCAGGATAGTGTTGAATCCTGCTTCCAACCATAAAATGGATAGACCAGCTAGTACTAATATCCTTGACTCGTCCATGGCAGCAGATCCAATGCAAAATATTTTTGACCCTTCAACTGGCGTGTTAACAGGTACACAGGAGGAAGCTAGAGCTTCGGTTCAAGACCGTATACCTCCTGACACTTTAGGTGATAGGATCACTACGCAAAGGAACAATGCCGAGGTCCCTCCTGTAGATTCGTGGGTGAACGTGCTACATCAGCTGTTCAGGACATCGCAGGAGGAGATGCGGAATGAAATGAGGACGATCAGGGAGAACATGGACTTACTCAACGCCGCAGTAACATCGTCGCAGGGTAGTGCGACCTATACCAGGAACACCAATAGGGAGGAAAGGAACCAAGCCCCGACATTCGTTAGTAACCAGGCCAACATCGTTTCGAATAGCGTGGCAGTGAAACCACAGGATTGGAAGATTTCCTTCGATGGTACTGGAAGCGTTGCTGATTTTTTGTTTAAGTTGGACACCCTATGTGAGCGGACTCAATGCTCTAGCGACCAACTTATGGCGAGTTTTCATCTATTTTTGTCAGGACGGGCGGAAGAATGGTATTGGCTGTTCACAAAGCAGAATCCAACCGCGAATTATCCCTTTTTGTACTATTCCCTGAAGCGTGAGTTTGGAACGTTGAAAAGTGACCACGAGATTATGATGGAAATCTCAATGCGTAAGCAGAAGCTAAGTGAGTCATACGACGTGTTCCACACTGACATAGTAGCACTTAACGCACGCCTTAGAGAACCGATGTCTGAAGCCCTGCTGATTGACATAATAAAGCGGAACGTCAACAGTAGCTTGAAGCTAATGCTCTTCAACGCGGGGGCTAGGACATTGCATGATCTACGCGATATAGCACGAAGAGGGGAACAAGTTCTGAAAGAAAGCAAAATATTGGGAACCACTTACCATGGACGTCAGGTCAACGAGGCCCGCACGATAACACCGGACATGAGGATGGAAGGCGAGGATTGCGAAGCTGACCCGCAGATAGAGGCGTTGGAGTACCGGCGCAATAGAAAACCGGATTATTCCGGAATTCAATGTTGGAATTGTCAGGCCATGGGCCATTCGTATATTTATTGCGAGGAACCCATCAAGAATCCGTTTTGCTTTAAGTGTGGGAATAGGGGAGTCTTTACTCCAAAATGCCCTAGGGACCATCGCAGGCAGGGAAACCAGTACCCGAGCGAGAATATGGGGGAGACTCGTTCGACACTATAGCCCCCATATCAGCCAGTGCTCGAGCCGTCTCGTGCACTGAACCAAGTGAGTTCTTCGAGGGTATGCATGGAGCTAGTGAGCTTCCGAGGCGTAGTGGCACCCTGGCGAAGGAGTACCCAAATGTGATATTGACTTTTCCTGACAGTACAGACAATTCCGATAGTTCAGACTCAGATAGTCCAACGTCCTCATCCGCGATTGTTAAACCGATCAGAATTTTGCAACGTCGCTTGCCAGACGCATTTTCCACTTAGTTTAGAAGAGAGGGAACATAGGTATGAGCGAGTAAGGTATTCGATTTTTGAAAAGCCACCGGTGTCGGTAAATATTTTGAAGTGTAGGCAGAGATATAGTCAGCGGGTTCAGGAGCGCAGGATGTTGCAAACCACTACGCTAATGCTGACCGAGGATGAAAGACCTTTGGTAAGGGTAAAGATAGAAGACAGTTTTATAGTGGGTTTGTTGGAATCGGGAGCCAACGTCTCTATTTTGGGGAAAAATTGTGAAGAATTTTTAAAAGAGAACAACTTCGAGTATCACCCCCTACGTGCGTTCGTTTATACCGCGGGTGGCAACAAACAGAAAATCTTGGGCTCGATATCTTTACCTGTCACTTTCAAAAATGTTACTAAGTCTATCCGGTTTTACCTTGTTCCTTCGCTTCTTCAAGAAGCTTACTTCGGGGTTGATTTTTGGAGAGCCTTTGCGCTGGCGCCCGAAATATTTCCCAGTGTGGAGTGCATAGACTTTAGTAATAAAAATGATGACGAAATAAATTTCCATGATTTGTCGCCAACCCAGAAAGTCAATTTGCAGAAGGTCATAGAGACGTTTCCTTCCTTCGAAAAGTTAGGATTGGGGCAAACGAGATTGGTTGAGCATCATATTGATACTGGTGATGCACTCCCAATCAAAAGTAAACATTTTCCTCTTTCGCCACCGAGGCAAGCCGAAGCTTTTAGCGAAATAGATAGGCTGCTCGAAATGGGAGTTATAGAAGAGTCAAACTCGCCTTGGTGTAGTCCAGTTGTTCTAGTTCGGAAGCCAGGGAAGGTCAGGCTCTGCATAGATTCCAGGAAGGTCAACGCGGTAACTAAAAAGGACTCGTACCCGTTGCCTCATATCAACGGCCTATTGAGCAGACTGAAGGACACGCACTTCATTAGTGGCATTGATCTGAAGGACGCGTTCTTTCAGATCAAGCTGACAGAGTCTTCCAAGGAAAAAACAGCATTCGCAGTTCCTGGGAAGGCTCTGTACCACTTTAAGGTGATGCCCTTTGGTCTGTGCAATGGACCGCAGAATATGAATCGCCTGATGGACAAGGCAATTCCCTCGCGGTTGCGGGAGAATGTCTTCGTCTACCTGGATGATCTAATGGTATGCAGCACTAACTTTGAAGACCACCTAAAGTTGCTGGCGGAAGTGGTGAGTTGTTTGAGGGACGCCGGCCTCACAATCAATGTGAAGAAGAGCAAATTTTGTCAGAAGGAAATTCGGTATTTAGGGTACTTGATAGGTAGCGGGTGCTTGAAGGTGGATCCTGGAAAAATAGAAGCAATGCAGAACTTTCCGATCCCTAAATCTCCGCGACAGGTTCGTAGGTTTGTGGGCATGGCAAATTGGTATAGGGCATTTATTACAAATTTTGTTGACCTAGCAGGTCCTTTGACTGATTGTCTTCGCAAGTCAGCAGGCTCATTTAAACTTACCCCTGAAGCGGTAGAAGCATTCGAAAAGTTAAAAGAAGCCTTGAGCTCCGCTCCTGTCTTGGCCCAACCCGATTTCTCGAAGGAATTTGTTATTCAGTGTGATGCTTCAAAAATAGGTGTAGGGGGCTAGTTATTCCAGGTCGATGACGAGGGCGCTGAGCATCCAATCGCGTTCGTTTCGAAAAAACTTAACAACGCTCAGCGCAATTATACTGTAACCGAACTGGAATGCCTCGCCGCCATTATAAGTGTCAAGCGTTTTAGATCGTACATAGAGGGTTTGCCATTCCGAATCATAACCGACCATTCAAGTCTCAAGTGGTTGATGACTCAGAAGGACTTGAGTGGCAGGCTGGCTCGATGGTCACTTTTACTGCAAAGATAGGATTTTGCAATGGAGCATCGCAAGGGAACCCTGAATATAGTACCGGATGCCCTCTCGCGTTTTGATGTAGACGAGCTAACCTTCTCCGCCCTACCTCACGAAATTGACTTAGCATCGCCGGAATTTGAAAGCGCGGAATACTTAGATCTTTGCAGAACCATTTTGGAAAACAAAGATGTGCTACCAGATTTGAGTGTAAATGATGGCGTGGTTTTAAAAAGGGTTAAATTTCGTAAGGGTGTGGCGGATGAGGAGGACTCGTTATGGCGGGTGTGGCTACCGACAGGGTTAACTGAGAAAGCGATAAGTCGTGCACATGATGCGAATAGGAGTTACCATGGGGGTTGGCAGAAAACTTTAGAGCGTGTCAGACAAAATTACTTCTGGCCTAGGCAAGCTAAAGACGTTAGAGACTATGTACAGAAATGCGACACTTGTAAGGCTGTTAAGTCAACAAATCAGCAGTCAAGACCACCTATAGCGAACACTTTTGCCTCAGAAAGACCATTTCAGCGGTTCTATTGCGACTTTCTAGGACCTTACCCGCGATCTAAGCGGCGCAATCAGTTTCTCTTCATTGTTCTAGACCATTTTGCAAAGTATGTTTGGTTGAAACCCATGCAGAGAGCAACAACTGTTAATGTTATGAATTACTTTACTTCTGAAATTTTTCCATCGGTTGGGGTTCCTGAATATATCCATAGCGATAATGGTAAACAGTTTATCTCTAAGGAAATGAAACAATTCCTCGAGAATTATGGGGTGACCCATATAAGGACGGGGTTATACTCGCCGCAGGCAAACGCGTCGGAACGCGTAAATAGAGAAATTGTTTCAAAAATAAGAATTTTCCTCAAAGATAAACAGGATCATACCGACTGGGACAAGCATATACCCGAAATTTTAGCGGTGTTAAAAAGCGATTTTCATACCTCAATTCAGTGCTCTCCATACTTTGCCTTATACAGTCAGAACATGGTCCAACACGCCTCAGCCTATAACCTATTAGATAAACTCGGTACTCTTAGGGAAGATGACATTCCAATAGTAACTAGGGCGGATAAGTTGTCCAACATTCGCGAGCAAATTCGTAGGAATTTAGATCAGGCGAAGGATACGGGAAACAACGTTTGTAACAAACGCTCTAGGCAAGTTAACTATAGGGAAGGTCAGGAGGTTTTTAGGAAAAATTTTGCTTTGAGTAACTTTAAACAAGGCATAAACGCCAAATTCTTGCCGAAATACCTCAAGTGCCGAGTTCGTCGAAAAGTAGGCAATGCGTTGTACGATCTAGAGGACCTGACAGGGAAACTGATAGGTCGCTTTCACGCTTCGGATATTCGGCCGCAATAACAATTTAGATTTTTTTTTTACATATATACATATTGACATTTGGAACCGTACCTGGGCGTTTTGGCGGTCGGGGACAACTCGCCCAGTATCCTCCCCGAGCATTGACTTAATAGGGTATTTACATACGCTTCCATCGGAAGTAGTGGATAACCTGGCAATCCTCGGTTATGCGGATTGTCTTTCGGAGTTTTGACGAGTTCTCCTTAATTAAAATGTCTACCGGGTGAAAAGCTTTTTACCATGGAACAAGCTTCTCCGGTTCTATTTTTGCTAAACCTTTTTGTGGGGGTGAAACCACTAGTACCAAAAATTTTCGGAGTTTTGACGAGTTCTCCTCTATTAAAATGTCTACAGCCGCGAAGCATTGTAACTAGGAAACCAAAATAAATTCTCCGTTTGCCTCGGAGTTTTGACGCGTTCTCCGATATCAAAATGTCTAACTAAATTACACGTTTTTCTTATAAGCCTATTTCGGTGGGGGTAAAGCCACTTAACAAATTTCCATTTGCCGCAAAGCCTACTAAACTATGAAACAAAATACTTCAAAAATTTTCCTTTGCTGGCGGATCTTCTTGCCCGGCTAGCTCGTGGTAGAACTAGAGACTCTTATCTAGGGGTGAGTCGTGCCCCACGTTTTTTTACCCAGAAATGGCTTCCTTGCAAGTTAACCTTTTCCCTGTTCGCTTCATCGACCGGTCTTCGAAGCGAAGCAGGCCTGTTATGGTTTACTTTCAATTGATAGTCATTGTTATTTGGTTCAATGCGGTTGGTTGGGTGACAGTTTTGATTCACCTTCCGGTTTGACGTTTACCTACGGGAAAGTGCGTGATTTTTGCTGAAGTGGCAGCACCAAATGGTTCAATCCGTTCATAGCAATCATCTGAGAGTAACGACCAATCAGAATGTTCCACCTGGCAATAATCACGCCACGTCAACGGGCTAACGGAACTTTTCCATTGCGCAGTCGCGTTAAGTGAATAAAATTTTGGTACTCTGAGAAAAATTCATTAAAGCTGAGTCAACTTGTTTGCAACGCGTTTTGCTAATCTTCAGCATTAAACAAATAATTTGCTTAAAGTGTACCAAATATCATTTGGTAATTATTATAGAGTAAAATCTCAAGGCAATAACGAGTCGGTGCGTTCAAATTCAATCATAAATCAGAGGATTGAGTGTATTTTTACAAATTTCAAGTGCTTAAATATTCATTTATTTCACAACTTTGCCTGGTGTTGAAAATTTACGTTATACGCCCTGAACAAAGTGTGGTGTATTCGTACAGTAACGTGATTTGTCAAATTTTCTTCGAAGCTGACTGAAACTATTTCAACAATTAAAGCAGTGTTTTGCTGAATTTGCTGTGCATCAAGGTAAAAATTGAAGGCTTTTCGTGATAATTTCCAAGAATTGTTGCTAATGCATTTACATTTGACATTACATTTTCTAGGTATTGCCCAGTGTTTGTTGTAATTAAACTAATTGTGTGTGCTAGCAAAATCGTTTAATTATAAAAATAACTATATTTGGATTATTTTACATAAGATAAGTCTTAGTTCGTGTGCTTTCAACATCAAATTTTAATAAATCGGTCGCCCATTCTGGTTAGACCGACGCAAATGTGTATGGCTATTGTGCTACACAAGCGCGAATGAACGGGCCCAATCACTTCTCCATTGCCGCACCTATCACCGCACACCCCAGAGCGCGGCATCAAGCGCCTGAGGCGCCACCCACACCAACGCGCAACAAAGCGCGCAGCAACATCAGTAGGGGGGCGCCCTATCTTAGGTGTCATCCACATCAGCAACGCAACCACAACCGGCACTAATTACAGCGAGGGCCGCCCTATCTTGGGCCGCCGCCCACATTAACACAACAACACAATAGTGACATCAGCGAGGGCCGCCGTAATATAGGCCCGCCGCACTAGCAGCAACAACAACAACACAGTAGTGACATCAGCGAGGGCCGCCGTAATATAGGCCCGCCGCACCAGCAGGAACAACTGTAACCAGCGGTGACAACAGCGAGGGCCGTCGTAATATAGGCCCGCCGCACTAGCAGCAGCAACAACTGTAACCAGCGGTGACAACAACAACAGTAGAGCCCCACCAACGGCCTACTCCAAAAATGGGTGAGATCCAGCCAATTTAATTTACTTAACTATATTAAATGAAAAAAAAAAAATGAAAAAAAAATATATATATAAATATAAAAATTCAATATTAAGAATCAAAACTTAAGGAAAGTAAATGATAAAAAATTAAACTAAAATATAATTAGAACCTAGGTAAAGAACTCAAATTAGGAAGATAGATTTAACCAAAACTCATTAAAATTAAAAGTTAGTATATTAGGTTAAGGCGGTTATAAATAAAATGCGGTAGTAGAAAATAAGAACCAAACAAAAATTTCTTTATTAAAATAAATGAAAATAATAATAAGAGTTGAATTAAAATCAAAATTAAATTCTAATAACCTTACTTAATAAACCTAATAATAACAAATAAAATGGCCAAATAATAACATATATATAAGCAAATAAAGAAATCAATAATTATCTGAAACATAACATAAAATTTTTTTTTCCAAGCAAAGATTATAATAAAATCAATACATATTTTTTTTGTAATTTGCAATAAATTAAATAAATTTGAACTTTGCATAAATGTCCCATATGTTATAAAACTCTGTTTGTTTGTAATATCTTCATTAAAATATTTTTGAAAACCCATACAGATGTCAATCGTTTTTTTTGCTTAAGAATTTTTTTTCATGTTAACTTTTTTCTTGGTTCTAATGAAATTACTCTTCAGCTCATAGTAACACTCTTTCATAAAGTATTTACTGGAAGAATAAATGTACAAACCGAATATGTAATATTAGACATTGTTCTTTGTTTTTTTTTCCACTTAATTAATTAAGAAAATGATTAGTAAATAAAAAATTTGTATAAAATGGGAATGCTTAATCTCGTGATTTAGAAGGCATATAGGAGGTATAGGTAAGGGGCCATCGAAACCAGGTGCGTCGATGGCCATGGATGAGGGTGGGCCAAGCACCGGGCGTCGCAACAACACCCGCGGCGCCCCCTTATAAGGTTCGGCCTCTTTTTTTTTAATTTTTTTTTTCCAGCATGGTAACCGGCCATTTCCGGTTCGTTTTTTTTTATATTTTTTTTTAGGGTTTCTTTTCCGGTTAATTTAAATTTATCTTTGTTTTCATTTTTCCGTTCGTTATTTCAGTTTTAATTTCGTTTTCATTTTCGGTTATTTTTTTAAATTTATATTTGAGTTAGTTTCGCTTTTGGTTATTTTTGAATTTTCATTTTCATTTTAAATATTTTGTTTGCCCGTTTCTTTTAAATTTTAATTCGAGTTTCCGTTTTTTTATTTGAGTTTGAAATTTGAATGTCAACGGTCTGTCCGTGGCATCCGGGTTTAACCGGATGTTGTTTTTATAGTTGGTTGCGCGGTTTTGTGCGTTTCCCCGCGTATTTAAAGGCACGATTTGACCTTTTTTTCTGTTTATGGCGCAGGACGGTAAGGTTGGCAAGAACCCACCCGAGCCGACAATGACTAGCCACAGTGCGACCTCATATCATGCCGACCGCCTTCCTTACTGCTTCATTTTGTTGCGTAACCATAACAGATGGCGCCCAACGTGGGGCCCCGAGGCGCTGACCGCGATGACTTTTCTGGTCAGCTTGTGAGGTTTCACTATCCCGTAAGTCCCAGGTAGGCAGGCCCAGGAGCCGCCACCTACGTTGCGACGGGATGGTGGGACCGATCAGGTTGTCCGGATGGGTCTTCGTGTTCGGTAGCCAAGGGCTCCACGAGACTGAACGTCATGTCCACCGGAAGTTTTCATTTCACCCGGTGAGGTAGTGCTAAACGCACTTAGTTTTTTTGTAGTTAAAATTTTTTTTTGTCCCGGGTCTGTTGTCCGATGTCGGCTTCGGGAAATTTATATGTCCGCTAAGTGGGGTTTAGCTTTGTTGGGATTATTAATATTTATGTTTTTGCCGAACGTGATGTTTTGTTTTGTCTTCGTTTTTTTTGTATGCATTTTTTTTTGTAGTGATCCTTACTTCTCCAACCAGTCTCAGGGAGGCAGCCCTTAGCAGCCCCTGCATTGCGGGAGGAGGAGTAGGGACCCCATATCCACCCCTTTCAAACTGCGCAAGTCTGGGGAAAAGCGGTACCCAACCGCATCCTTTCATTGCGGCGTGGTTGAGGAGGGGTGTTTCAAAAAAAAAAGAAAAAAAAAATATTTTTTGACGTTTTTGATCGCTGGTGTCCAGTGCTCCGACCAGTCTCAGGGAGGCAGCCATTAGCAGCCCCTGCATTGCGGTCCGGAGTACTGGAGTCCAAATAAGTTTAAAAAGTTTGCCAATTTTCGCCACGGTACACCAACATGTCTCAGGGCGAGGTGTCTTATAACCACCCCTGCATTGCGGTAGGTGTACCTGGAAGAATGTCCTTGTCTAGTGTTTTTTCGTTTTTTTGTTATACCTATGCCTTCTGGTGATGGGATGTCAGCATTCCCATTAAATATATAAATACACAACTAGCTTTTGCCAAACTCTATACCGTTTTTGCTTTTTACATATTACATCTAAACACGTATATATACTAATAATCTATTTCTTTCAGCATATATATATTTATATGTATATATTTGTTTTTTTTTGACATATTCGCGGTAATCAGTTGATGCAAATATCGGTTAGGAAAATTTGCATTAATTAAATTTTTATTTTTCAAAACCTTGCAATCGTCGGTATTATAGGGCGGGGGAGTGAATCTTGACTTGTTATACCTTCCAACCGCCCCTTGTAACCGAATACTTTTTTTATATTTTTCTGTTTATCTAACGTGGTTAGGGGATTTTTTTTTTCTTTCAATATGGATCAGTCGGCTGAACGCATGACTACTAGGAACTCGGTACGAGGAAGTGGGGGCAAGCCTAGAAGTCAGGGTAGAGGGGCGCTTCCGAAGCAACCCACCAATGGGCCTCTGGTACTGCATTCTCCAATAGGTAGTCCGGGCGGGGGAGATCAGACCAGGATAGTGTTGAATCCTGCTTCCAACCATAAAATGGATAGACCAGCTAGTACTAATAACCTTGACTCGTCCATGGCAGCAGATCCAATGCAAAATATTTTTGACCCTTCAACTGGCGTGTTAACAGGTACACAGGAGGAAGCTAGAGCTTCGGTTCAAGACCGTATACCTCCTGACACTTTAGGTGATAGGATCACTACGCAAAGGAACAATGCCGAGGTCCCTCCTGTAGATTCGTGGGTGAACGTGCTACATCAGCTGTTCAGGACATCGCAGGAGGAGATGCGGAATGAAATGAGGACGATCAGGGAGAACATGGACTTACTCAACGCCGCAGTAACATCGTCGCAGGGTAGTGCGACCTATACCAGGAACACCAATAGGGAGGAAAGGAACCAAGCCCCGACATTCGTTAGTAACCAGGCCAACATCGTTTCGAATAGCGTGGCAGTGAAACCACAGGATTGGACGATTTCCTTCGATGGTACTGGAAGCGTTGCTGATTTTTTGTTTAAGTTGGACACCCTATGTGAGCGGACTCAATGCTCTAGCGACCAACTTATGTCGAGTTTTCATCTCTTTTTGTCAGGACGGGCGGAAGAATGGTATTGGCTGTTCACAAAGCAGAATCCAACCGCGAATTATCCCTTTTTGTACTATTCCCTGAAGCGTGAGTTTGGAACATTGAAAAGTGACCACGAGATTATGATGGAAATCTCAATGCGTAAGCAGAAGCTAAGTGAGTCATACGACGTGTTCCACACTGACATAGTAGCACTTAACGCACGCCTTAGAGAACCGATGTCTGAAGCCCTGCTGATTGACATAATAAAGCGGAACGTCAACAGTAGCTTGAAGCTAATGCTCTTCAACGCGGGGGCTAGGACATTGCATGATCTACGCGATATAGCACGAAGAGGGGAACAAGTTCTGAAAGAAAGCAAAATATTGGGAACCACTTACCATGGACGTCAGGTCAACGAGGCCCGCACGATAACACCGGACATGAGGATGGAAGGCGAGGATTGCGAAGCTGACCCGCAGATAGAGGCGTTGGAGTACCGGCGCAATAGAAAACCGGATTATTCCGGAATTCAATGTTGGAATTGTCAGGCCATGGGCCATTCGTATATTTATTGCGAGGAACCCATCAAGAATCCGTTTTGCTTTAAGTGTGGGCCATTCGTATATTTATTGCGAGGAACCCATCAAGAATCCGTTTTGCTTTAAGTGTGGGAATAGGGAAGTCTTTACTCCAAAATGCCCTAGGGACCATCGCAGGCAGGGAAACCAGTACCCGAGCGAGAATATGGGGGAGACTCGTTCGACACTATAGCCCCCATATCAGCCAGTGCTCGAGCCGTCTGGTGCACTGAACCAAGTGAGTCCTTCGAGGGTATGCATGGAGCTAGTGAGCTTCCGAGGCGTAGTGGCACCCTGGCGAAGGAGTACCCAAATGTGATATTGACTTTTCCTGACAGTACAGACAATTCCGATAGTTCAGACTCAGATAGTCCAACGTCCTCATCCGCGATTGTTAAACCGATCAGAATTTTGCAACGTCTGAATAGGGACGTCGCTTGCCAGACGCATTTTCCACTTAGTTTAGAAGAGAGGGAACATAGGTATGAGCGAGTAAGGTATTCGATTTTTGAAAAGCCACCGGTGTCGGTAAATATTTTGAAGTGTAGGCAGAGATATAGTCAGCGGGTTCAGGAGCGCAGGATGTTGCAAACCACTACGCTAATGCTGACCGAGGATGAAAGACCTTTGGTAAGGGTAAAGATAGAAGACAGTTTTATAGTGGGTTTGTTGGACTCGGGAGCCAACGTCTCTATTTTGGGGAAAAATTGTGAAGAATTTTTAAAAGAGAACAACTTCGAGTATCACCCCCTACGTGCGTTCGTTTATACCGCGGGTGGCAACAAACAGAAAATCTTGGGCTCGATATCTTTACCTGTCACTTTCAAAAATGTTACTAAGTCTATCCGGTTTTACCTTGTTCCTTCGCTTCTTCAAGAAGCTTACTTCGGGGTTGATTTTTGGAGAGCCTTTGCGCTGGCGCCCGAAATATTTCCCAGTGTGGAGTGCATAGACTTTAGTAATAAAAATGATGACGAAATAAATTTCCATGATTTGTCGCCAACCCAGAAAGTCAATTTGCAGAAGGTCATAGAGACGTTTCCTTCCTTCGAAAAGTTAGGATTGGGGCAAACGAGATTGGTTGAGCATCATATTGATACTGGTGATGCACTCCCAATCAAAAGTAAACATTTTCCTCTTTCGCCACCGAGGCAAGCCGAAGCTTTTAGCGAAATAGATAGGCTGCTCGAAATGGGAGTTATAGAAGAGTCAAACTCGCCTTGGTGTAGTCCAGTTGTTCTAGTTCGGAAGCCAGGGAAGGTCAGGCTCTGCATAGATTCCAGGAAGGTCAACGCGGTAACTAAAAAGGACTCGTACCCGTTGCCTCATATCAACGGCCTATTGATCAGACTGAAGGACACGCACTTCATTAGTGGCATTGATCTGAAGGACGCGTTCTTTCAGATCAAGCTGACAGAGTCTTCCAAGGAAGAAACAGCATTCGCAGTTCCTGGGAAAGCTCTGTACCACTTTAAGGTGATGCCCTTTGGTCTGTGCAATGGACCGCAGACTATGAGCCGCCTGATGGACAAGGCAATTCCCTCGCGGTTGCGGGAGAATGTCTTCGTCTACCTGGATGATCTAATGGTATGCAGCACTAACTTTGAAGACCACCTAAAGTTGCTGGCGGAAGTGGTGAGTTGTTTGAGGGACGCCGGCCTCACAATCAATGTGAAGAAGAGCAAATTTTGTCAGAAGGAAATTCGGTATTTAGGGTACTTGATAGGTAGCGGGTGCTTGAAGGTGGATCCTGGGAAAATAGAAGCAATGCAGAACTTTCCGATCCCTAAATCTCCGCGACAGGTTCGTAGGTTTGTGGGCATGGCAAATTGGTATAGGGCATTTATTACAAATTTTGCTGACCTAGCAGGTCCTTTGACTGATTGTCTTCGCAAGTCAGCAGGCTCATTTAAACTTACCCCTGAAGCGGTAGAAGCATTCGAAAAGTTAAAAGAAGCCTTGAGCTCCGCTCCTGTCTTGGCCCAACCCGATTTCTCGAAGGAATTTGTTATTCAGTGTGATGCTTCAAAAATAGGTGTAGGGGGCGTGTTATTCCAGGTCGATGACGAGGGCGCTGAGCATCCAATCGCGTTCGTTTCGAAAAAACTTAACAACGCTCAGCGCAATTATACTGTAACCGAACTGGAATGCCTCGCCGCCATTATAAGTGTCAAGCGTTTTAGACCGTACATAGAGGGTTTGCCATTCCGAATCATAACCGACCATTCAAGTCTCAAGTGGTTGATGACTCAGAAGGACTTGAGTGGCAGGCTGGCTCGATGGTCACTTTTACTGCAAAGATAGGATTTTGCAATGGAGCATCGCAAGGGACCCCTGAATATAGTACCGGATGCCCTCTCGCGTTTTGATGTAGACGAGCTAACCTTCTCCGCCCTACCTCACGAAATTGACTTAGCATCGCCGGAATTTGAAAGCGCGGAATACTTAGATCTTTGCAGAACCATTTTGGAAAACAAAGATGTGCTACCAGATTTGAGTGTAAATGATGGCGTGGTTTTAAAAAGGGTTAAATTTCGTAAGGGTGTGGCGGATGAGGAGGACTCGTTATGGCGGGTGTGGCTACCGACAGGGTTAACTGAGAAAGCGATAAGTCGTGCACATGATGCGAATAGGAGTTACCATGGGGGTTGGCAGAAAACTTTAGAGCGTGTCAGACAAAATTACTTCTGGCCTAGGCAAGCTAAAGACGTTAGAGACTATGTACAGAAATGCGACACTTGTAAGGCTGTTAAGTCAACAAATCAGCAGTCAAGACCACCTATAGCGAACACTTTTGCCTCAGAAAGACCATTTCAGCGGTTCTATTGCGACTTTCTAGGACCTTACCCGCGATCTAAGCGGCGCAATCAGTTTCTCTTCATTGTTCTAGACCATTTTGCAAAGTATGTTTGGTTGAAACCCATGCAGAGAGCAACAACTGTTAATGTTATGAATTACTTTACTTCTGAAATTTTTCCATCGGTTGGGGTTCCTGAATATATCCATAGCGATAATGGTAAACAGTTTATCTCTAAGAAAATGAAACAATTCCTCGAGAATTATGGGGTGACCCATATAAGGACGGGGTTATACTCGCCGCAGGCAAACGCGTCGGAACGCGTAAATAGAGAAATTGTTTCAAAAATAAGAATTTTCCTCAAAGATAAACAGGATCATACCGACTGGGACAAGCATATACCCGAAATTTTAGCGGTGTTAAGAAGCGATTTTCATACCTCAATTCAGTGCTCTCCATACTTTGCCTTATACAGTCAGAACATGGTCCAACACGCCTCAGCCTATAACCTATTAGATAAACTCGGTACTCTTAGGGAAGATGACATTCCAATAGTAACTAGGGCGGATAAGTTGTCCAACATTCGCGAGCAAATTCGTAGGAATTTAGATCAGGCGAAGGATACGGGAAACAACGTTTGTAACAAACGCTCTAGGCAAGTTAACTATACGGAAGGTCAGGAGGTTTTTAGGAAAAATGTTGCTTTGATTAACTTTAAACAAGGCATAAACGCCAAATTCTTGCCGAAATACCTCAAGTGCCGAGTTCGTCGAAAAGTAGGCAATGCGTTGTACGATCTAGAGGACCTGACAGGGAAACTGATAGGTCGCTTTCACGCTTCGGATATTCGGCCGCAATAACTATTTAGATTTTTTTTTTACATATATACATATTGACATTTGGAACCGTACCTGGGCGTTTTGGCGGTCGGGGACAACTCGCCCAGTATCCTCCCCGAGCATTGACTTAATAGGGTATTTACATACGCTTCCATCGGAAGTAGTGGATAACCTGGCAATCCTCGGTTATGCGGATTGTCTTTCGGAGTTTTGACGAGTTCTCCTTAATTAAAATGTCTACCGGGTGAAAAGCTTTTTACCATGGAACAAGCTTCTCCGGTTCTATTTTTGCTAAACCTTTTTGTGGGGGTGAAACCACTAGTACCAAAAATTTTCGGAGTTTTGACGAGTTCTCCTCTATTAAAATGTCTACAGCCGCGAAGCATTGTAACTAGGAAACCAAAATAAATTCTCCGTTTGCCTCGGAGTTTTGACGCGTTCTCCGATATCAAAATGTCTAACTAAATTACACGTTTTTCTTATAAGCCTATTTCGGTGGGGGTAAAGCCACTTAACAAATTTCCATTTGCCGCAAAGCCTACTAAACTATGAAACAAAATACTTCAAAAATTTTCCTTTGCTGGCGGATCTTCTTGCCCGGCTAGCTCGTGGTAGAACTAGAGACTCTTATCTAGGGGTGAGTCGTGCCCCACGTTTTTTTACCCAGAAATGGCTTCCTTGCAAGTAAACCTTTTCCCTGTTCGCTTCATCGACCGGTCTTCGAAGCGAAGCAGGCCTAATTTGCTTAAAGTGTACCAAATATCATTTGGTAATTATTATAGAGTAAAATCTCAAGGCAATAACGAGTCGGTGCGTTCAAATTCAATCATAAATCAGAGGATTGAGTGTATTTTTACAAATTTCAAGTGCTTAAATATTCATTTATTTCACAACTTTGCCTGGTGTTGAAAATTTACGTTATACGCCCTGAACAAAGTGTGGTGTATTCGTACAGTAACGTGATTTGTCAAATTTTCTTCGAAGCTGACTGAAACTATTTCAACAATTAAAGCAGTGTTTTGCTGAATTTGCTGTGCATCAAGGTAAAAATTGAAGGCTTTTCGTGATAATTTCAAAGAATTGTTGCTAATGCATTTACATTTGACATTACATTTTCTAGGTATTGCCCAGTGTTTGTTGTAATTAAACTAATTGTGTGTGCTAGCAAAATCGTTTAATTATAAAAATAACTATATTTGGATTATTTTACATAAGATAAGTCTTAGTTCGTGTGCTTTCAACATCAAATTTTAATAAATCGGTCGCCCATTCTGGTTAGACGGACGGAAATGTGTATGGCTATTGTGCTACACAAGCGCGAATGAACGGGCCCAATCACTTCTCCATTGCCGCACCTATCACCGCCGCCCACATTAGCACAACAACACAGTAGTGACATCAGCGAGGGCCGCCGTAATATAGGCCCGCCGCACTAACAGCAACAACAACAACACAGTAGTGACATCAGCGAGGGCCGCCGTAATATAGGCCCGCCGCACCAGCAGCAACAACTGTAACCAGCGGTGACAACAGCGAGGGCCGTCGTAATATAGGCCCGCCGCACTAGCAGCAGCAACAACTGTAACCAGCGGTGACAACAGCGAGGGCCGTCGTAATGTAGGCCCGCCGCACTAGCAGCAGCAACAACTGTAACCAGCGGTGACAACAACAACAGTAGAGCCCCACCAACGGCCTACTCCAAAAATGGGTGAGATCCAGCCAATTTAATTTACTTAACTATATTAAATGAAAAAAAAAAAAAAGAAAAAAAAATATATATATAAATATAAAAATTCAATATTAAGAATCAAAACTTAAGGAAAGAAAATGATAAAAAATTAAACTAAAATATAATTAGAACCTAGGTAAAGAACTCAAATTAGGAAGATAGATTTAACCAAAACTCATTAAAATTAAAAGTTAGTATATTAGGTTAAGGCGGTTATAAATAAAATGCGGTAGTAGAAAATAAGAACCAAACAAAAATTTCTTTATTAAAATAAATGAAAATAATAATAAGAGTTGAATTAAAATCAAAATTAAATTCTAATAACCTTACTTAATAAACCTAATAATAACAAATAAAATGGCCAAATAATAACATATATATAAGCAAATAAAGAAATCAATAATTATCTGAAACATAACATAAAATTTTTTTTGCAAGCAAAGATTATAATAAAATCAATACATATTTTTTTTGTAATTTGCAATAAATTAAATAAATTTGAACTTTGCATAAATGTCCCATATGTTATAAAACTCTGTTTGTTTGTAATATCTTCATTAAAATATTTTTGAAAACCCATACAGATGTCAATCGTTTTTTTTTGCTTAAGAATTTTTTTTCATGTTAACTTTTTTCTTGGTTCTAATGAAATTACTCTTCAGCTCATAGTAACACTCTTTCATAAAGTATTTACTGGAAGAATAAATGTACAAACCGAATATGTAATATTAGACATTGTTCTTTGTTTTTTTTTCCACTTAATTAATTAAGAAAATGATTAGTAAATAAAAAATTTTTATAAAATGGGAATGCTTAATCTCGTGATTTAGAAGGCATATAGGAGGTATAGGTAAGGGGCCATCGAAACCAGGTGCGTCGATGGCCATGGATGAGGGTGGGCCAAGCACCGGGCGTCGCAACAACACCCGCGGCGCCCCCTTATAATGTTCGGCCTCTTTTTTATTTATTTTTTTTTTCCAGCATGGTAACCGGCCATTTCCGGTTCGTTTTTTTTTTATATTTTTTTTTAGGGTTTCTTTTCCGGTTAATTTAAATTTATCTTTGTTTTCCTTTTTCCGTTCGTTATTTCAGTTTTAATTTCGTTTTCATTTTCGGTTATTTTTTAAATTTATATTTGAGTTAGTTTCGCTTTTGGTTATTTTTGAATTTTGATTTTCATATTAAATATTTTGTTTGCCCGTTTCTTTTAAATTTTAATTCGAGTTTCCGTTTTTTTATTTGAGTTTGAAATTTGAATGTCAACGGTCTGTCCGTGGCATCCGGGTTTAACCGGATGTTGTTTTTATAGTTGGTTGCGCGGTTTTGTGCGTTTCCCCGCGTATTTAAAGGCACGATTTGACCTTTTTTTCTGTTTATGGCGCAGGACGGTAAGGTTGGCAAGAACCCACCCCAGCCGACAATGACTAGCCACAGTGCGACCTCATATCGTGCCGACCGCCTTCCTTACTGCTCCATTTTGTTGCGTAACCATAACAATATAAGGCTATTGCCCGGCCGGTTATTGACTATGCTGCGCCTATATGGTCGCCCAACCTTTCTGACACCAACTGGAGGAAATTGCAAGTCTGCCAAAACACCGCCATCAGAACTGCTACGGGATGCCTGCTTATGTCATCTGAGTCTCACCTCCATCAAGAGGCAAAATTGCTCAATGTTCAAGAGCACGCGGAACTCTTGAGTAGACAGTTCCTTCTGAACTGTCACAAACCTAGTCATCCAAACCGACATCTTTTGGATGTAGCACCGCCCCCCAGAGACATGAGGAGACATCTCCGTAAGCATTACGATGAGATCCGGCATCATATCTCTTTGCCGTTTGATCTGCGGAACCATAGACGGGCTCTAAATGACCTCCACACTGAGTCGGTAGACAGATCCCTCAGATCTGGGCCTGTGAATCCCGTTATTAATACTCAGACACCTGAATTGGCTGAAGAGGAGCGTGTACTTCCGAGCGAGACTAGAGTCATACTAGCACAACTTCGCTCTGGATATTGTAATAGGTTAAACTCTTACTTATGCAGACTGAACCCCAACATACGAAATACATTCCCTGCATGTGGTATGACCCCTCATGATACCATACATCTCTTTTCCTGTTCAGTTGAACCCACTCTTCTAACACCCACATCACTCTGGTCCAACCCTGTGGAAACTGCGCATTTCCTCGGACTTCCGTTAGAAGAGCCTGATGACAATTTAGACTGATCGAGCCCATTGGGCAGGGTGAAGCACTGTTAACAACAACAACCGAATTTCCTACTCACCAAAGCAATTATTTACTCAATTTTCCTTGATGGCAGATGGTACAATATCTGCTATTAAAAGGTTGAGGATGAATTTGTTATATTTTATGCTGACTCGAGTTACTTTTGCATATATTTACACACAACATAATTGGGTAATAAATACTCCACTAAATAAACTAATTAAAATTTTGCAATTAAAAAAATCTCTGCTTGCCACAACTTTGTTTACGCATTAGGAAACAATGACATAGCAAATACGAATATCAACAAAACGCAATGCCAAAAGGTATATGCACATTGTTGTATTTAAATACACTAAAATGCTTTAAAAAAAAGGACTTAAACTTTAATTTAAAGTTAAAAAACTTACAAAAAACTTTTTTAAAAAATAAAAATATCTTGTAGCAAATAAGATGTTATAAATTCTATATATTCAAAAATATGCTAGGTTTATGCCTTTTTAATATTTTGCTTAAAAAATCTTAAGGTTTTCTTCAAATAATGTGTCGAGAACTGTGCGTGTGTTTACATGCGTTTTTAGCAATCAGCTGTTAGTTGTGCTACTAGTAGAGATATACTATGACCAGACTCTAATAATCTCGGATATTTTAGTTTAATGAAGATTAAAATTCATAAGTGATAAACTTGGGGCACATATGTCAATTAAGCATGGGTAACTCTGAGCTGCGCCGCACAATTGCGCTAACACCGTACTCGGAGTTTGTGGCGCTAGCGTCAAGTATAGAAAAGCCACAGCGCCAAGCAGTGCCAAAAACGCCACTGAGCCATAAACACCAATGGATACATCAAATCAACAATTGACGCATTGAGCTACCAAAAACAAAAAAAAACTGCTCGAAGATAGCGCTAACAAACGCTCTGGCGGTAACTAAGGGAATTAAAATTCTCTTGTTGGTTGTCTTACAATAGATTCGAGGGATGACACCTTTTCATATGTCGTATAAGGCTACATGTAGACTTGTTTTCAACCGATACCTGCTGACGACAGATTAAGAATTTAACTTTGTGTTCCTTTTCTTGGGAAAATTTAACCCATGCAACGCTGATTTTTCTAGCCATCCTACTAAAAAAGTAAGTAAGTTAGCATTTTATAATTATGTACCTAAAATTCTATGCAAACTTCCTAGTTTCAAAATCATGGACTCTAAAATAACACAGCGCCAAAAATCGGACAATTATTAGTGCTGACACTATAGACGTGTTCCAATTAGGAGTGATCCAGATATAAATTTTGCATGTAAATGCGACAACAACATTGTGATATTGATATTTATCTGGATCAATTTCGGATCCGTATAAAAGCTCTGTTCCTTTAGTTTTTTTTAGTACAGCCATACATATATAAACACAAACAACTCTCATATATCTGATGAGATCTTGATCATCGTGACACTGATCTGGATAGCTGATTGGAACGCAACTTATGCGTTAATGGAAGAGGAGGCGCTGGAGTTTTGAGTTTGAGCCTCAGATGGCGCCGGAGCCATAAAAATGTAGTTGTTACCATGCCTAGTGTTAATTTATTTTATAACAATAAAAAATAGTAATGTGCTGTTACATTCTTAACTGCTACATATATATATCAATAACAACATAACAACTGACGAATAATAGATTAATTCTGTAAGCAGTATCGGGTCACTAATAGAGACATTTTGCGGTCAATTTAAAGTTTCATACAATTTCGTATTAAGTAAGCTGTCTCACATTTCTAGTCTCAAAAAAGGCACTAATTTGTCAGCTGGTTCTAGACAGGTTAGAAACAGAAAAATATTGGGTTAATAATAAAAAAATTTTTTTAAATTATAGTTTTAAGTTTAGAACCGTTTATATATCTAAAAAAATAATATTTAATTAACAAAAAAAAAAACTTAAAAAAAATTGTCCGCGATCCTGGGTTCGAAGTTGCTTTTCACACGTTATACTCGAGACACTTACTACCTGTAGCCCGATTCTGTAACTTTTAACGAGCGTTAAGCTTATCGCCAAATTTTGGCGTTTGTTCTTAACGAAAATGCGACTCTGTAACTCTCCTTTAACGCCGCTGAACAGCTGCTTCTTGATGGTGATAAAATATGGCAATACTTCTCTGTTCGCCGTATTTTGCACTAAATTACATACAAAAAACTCAAAACTAATTTTTTTACTTTCTCCAAACGCTAAAACCCTTGTAAATATACTAACGCGATTGTCAACTTCTTCTTTTCTTTAAATGGTCATCTAACCGCCTGGGCGATTTTGACCGTCCAACATAGCTCGCCAGTCGTTTCTTCGTTGCGCCAACTGTCGCCAATTGGAAACACCGCGGGATCGCAAATCGGTCTCCACTTGGTCCTTCCATCGGAGTGGTGGTCTCCCTCTTCTCCTGCTTCCACCGGCGGGTGCCGATAAGAATACCTTCTGGGCTGGAGCATCTTCGCTCATTCGCACTACGTGGCCTAGCCAGCGAAGCCGCTGTGTTTTAATTCGCTGAACTATGTCGGCGTCTGCGTAAAGTTCATACAGCTCATCATTAAATCTTCTTCGGTACTCGCCGTCGCCAACGCGTAGAGGTTCACAAATCTTTCAAAGAACCTTTCTCTCGAATACTCCCAGAGCCGCCTCATCAGATGTTGTTAGTGTCCACGCTTCTGCACCATATAGCAGGACGGGTGCGATGAGTGACTTGTAGAGTGTTATTTTCGTTCGTCGAGAGAGGACTTTACTTTTCAATTGCCTACTCAGTCCGAAGTAGCATTTGTTTGCAAGAGTAATTCTTCGTCGGATTTCTAGGCTAACAATATTGTTGGTGTTAATGCTGGTTCCCAGGTAAACGAAGTCCTTTACTATTTCAAAATTATTGCTGCCAACAGTGGCTTGGTTGCCAAGGCGCGAATTCGCTGACTCTTTGCATGATGACAGAAGGTACTTCGTTTTGCCCTCGTTCACCACCAATCCCATTTTCTCCGCTTCTTTTTCTAATTTGGAGTAAACAGAAGTTACGGCGCGGTTGTTAAGGCCAATGATATCAATATCGTCAGCATATGCCAACAGTTGCACGCTTTTATAAAATATTGTTCCAGCGCGGTTAAGTTCTGCAGCTTGTATTATTTTCCCCAGCATTAAATTAAAGAAATCGCACGATAGGGGGTCACCCTGTCTGAAACCTCGTTTAGTTTCGAACGGCTCGGAGAGGTACTTCCCAATTCTGACCGAGCTGGCGGTGTTGCTCAAGGTCATTTTGCATAGCCGTATAAGTTTTGCGGGGAAACCAAATTCAGACATAGCGGCATATAGGAAGCTCCTTTTCGTGCTATCGAAAGCGGCTTTAAAATCAACAAAGAGGTGATGTGTGTCGATTCTCTTTTCACGGGTTTTTTCCAAGATTTGGCGTATTGTAAAAATCTGGTCGATGGTAGATTTACCAGGTCTGAAGCCACACTGGTAAGGTCCAATCAGTCTGTTCACATCAGGCTTCAGTCTTTTGCACAATACGCTTGATAGGACCTTATATGCGATATTCAAAAGGCTGATTCCGCGATAGTTGGCGCAGTTTGCAGGATCGCCCTTCTTGTGGATTGGGCAGAGAACACTTAGATTCCAATCTTCACGCATGCATCATCCGACCATATTCTGCATAGAAGCTGATGCATGCGCCTTACCAGCTTCTAGCCTCCGTGTTTGAATAGGTCAGCAGGCAAACCGTCAGCGCCAGCTGCTTTATTGTTTTTCAATCGGGATATTGCTATTCGCACCTCATTATAGTCGGGTTGTGGAACGTCAATTCCATCATCTTCGATTGTGGGCTCGGGTTCGGCATCTTCTCTGGTTTCTTGCTCAGTTTCTCCATTTAAAAGGGCAGAGAAGTGACCCCTCCCTGAGCGCTCTCTGAACATCGGCCACCAGGTCGCCGTTCTCATTCTTACAGGAGTTTGCCCCGGGTTTAAAACCTTCTGTCATTCGCCGAATTTTTTGATAGAATTTTCGGGCATTATTCCCGTTGGCCAGCATCTCAAGCTCCTTTCTGGAGTTGAGCTCCGGTTCTGGAGTTGAGAATTAAAGTACATAAGCGGTGGTCCGGGGCGACAGCAATATCGGGGTGTGGGGCAGAGCCCCTTAATGCATACCTAATTTAGACTCATACCGGATGCGATTTCTTAGAAAACTACTTCTCATTCAGAAAAAAATAATTTGATCGATATTAACATCCTGAGGAGATTAAAGCCGACCTTCTCTACCAATTTGTGGTGTGATGCTTATATTTTTTCTACAAATTGGTGGGACCTACAGCTTTTTGAAGATTCCGAAAGGCATCTGAAAAGCAGATGAGTTTTTGGCTTACATGGCAGAAATACATTCGGAGAGTTTGCCAAACAACTGCCGAGGGGCGACCTCGTTTTTGAAAAAATGTTTTCAAACCACTTTTCATGTTACCTGTACCAGTAGCGCGATGCACTAACTTTTTTAAGGCAATTTTTCGACGATAATATATAAAATAATTTTAACAAACTATGCTATTCACTAACTTTTTGAAATTCGATAACTTATCGTAGTCGGAGAGGCTGCAGGACCAATTTGTAAGGACGGAGGATCACCGGAATATCGGAAGAGAAGCAGGTAACTATTATTAATTCTTATTGAAATTATGAAATTTTATTGAACACCTCTCCTTTATAGGTATTGTGTGCATTACGATTTTATGCTTCGGGATGCTACCAACGGCAAAGACTGACTGAAATGATCTTCTCTGCTATCAATGTTTTTGGCAAAAATATTTATTTCATATGATAAAGTTTGAAGCAATCTTTACATTAAGGCACACTACATTCTTCTGAAATAGTGTTTGTTCTTTTTTGAACTTTCATTTGTGCACATCGAGTACAACGTCTTCTTGTGTCACCTTCTATAGGAATATGTAATTGTGATCCAAACAACTTTCTCTCCTTTGAAATCGCACCTCTATTTAGTTTAGGTAATTTCGCAGATTTTTTTCCTTCCGCAATCAGTTCCTCGGCCAGAACCACCACATACGTTAGACAAGGAGTTTTCTCATTTTGGCGTCTCAAGTCGTTGTAAAGTATCCATGCGTTCGTTGTACACATTGAAAGGCAAGTATACAAAACTTTCTTCCACCATTTTGCTGACTTCCACTCGTAATTGTACAGATTCATGAATTTATCAGCGCGATCAACTCTGCCCATTTTTTGTAGATAGAATGAAATGGTTTCCGCGCAGTTAATTTCCACTTGCTGTCCTCCTATCTTTTCCGTCTTATGACAATTAGTCATCACCCTCACTTTCTTACTCTATGCATAGAAGTCCCGTATTAATAGACTTGCAAAATTGTTCTCCTTTCTTGAGATTTCCCGACATTTCTGGAACGTTTTTTCCAATAAAGGAACATTGATAAAAAGCGATCAGAGCACAGCACTACATCCGAAACTTTTATTGTCTCTGCTAGTGTCTTAACCACTTTTTCTTCAAGAGTCAGAGCATCATCACTCACCTCTGAACCCTTTCCCATGTGCACATTGAGGCCATATGTATACCTGGAATCGGCATCACAACGAAGCCATAATTTGATTCCCCGCTTGATAGGATTCAAGGGCATATATTGCTTCAAAGCACAACGACCTTTGAATTTACTCATGCATTCATAAATACTTTGATATGGACTATCTTCACAACGTTTACTAAAGCCAACAAGAAATCAAATCATCGACATAATAAGACTTTGTCGAATGTTCTGGTTTACTTGGGTTGGCAAAGTAAAGCTTAGATGCAAGTGTCATATATCTATCATTTTTCGATAGTTGGATTTCCCATGGATTCGCTTTGACTCCAATAGTGTATTAGACCTGGAAGCCTATTGTACGACAAGACTAGCATACATCCTAAAGCTTTTTGGATTTCACCCTTATCGGTAAATTTTGCAAACTTCTTTTCATTTGCTTTGGTCCTGTTCAACATTTTCAAACGCTTATTAGTACACTCCACTGAATATGAATGTGAAAACATTTTATGAAAAATTTACATTGCAGTAGATTGCTTTGATATATCTACAAAAATTGTACACGGTCTTTGCGAAGGAATAGTTTTGGCAGAACTAAATAAATCACTAGGAACTATCAAATCGAGAATCCGGTTGGCAGAGGCAATTATTATAAAAGGTTTCCGTTTCAGACTCGCAAGGCGAGTTTTCAGAATCTTTTTCATCTTGCTGTGCTGCTTTAGATGTGGAAGGTTTAACAAAATCGTCCTCATCAGATTCCCATTCACTTTCGTCCTCTTTTTCCATTTCGTGGTGGTATTGGATTTCAGTGGTTCGAATAAAACAATAAAATAGTTTTAATATAATTTAATGAGAAAAAGAAAAACGTGTTGTTACACTTGTGTGGTATATTGAGAACAGAATGTTTACAATGAAAAAAGAAAATTGCAGTATGTATATAAGCCGATAGGCTGCACTGTTGAATAATAAAGACGTGAAGTAATTCAAATCCAACACTCCCACTAATTATTTCAAGTCTTTCATTCCCAACATCTCTATGTTTTTGATAAACTTCTGAGTTGTTAACGGCTTAGTAGAAACATCACCCAATTGGTCTTCACTGCTTTACCAATTTGTGGTGTGCTGCTTCTATTTTTTCGTACAAATTAGTGGGACCTACAGTTTTTTGAAGATTCCGAAAGGCATTTGAAAAGCAGATGAGTTTTTACCTTCCATGGAGGAATACATTCGGAGAGTTTGCCAAACAACTGCCGAGGGGCGACCCCGTTTTTGAAAAAATGTTTTCAAACCCTTTTCATGTTACCTGTACCAGTAGCGCGATGCACTAACTTTTTTAAGGCAATTTGTCGACGATAAATTAACTTAACAATAATTTTAACAGTTTTGCGATTCACTAGCTTTTTTAACACAATTTGTCGACGATAAATTAACGTAACAACAATTTTAACAAACTATGCTATTCACTAACTTTTCGTCAACTCTAAATTCGATAACTTATCGTAGTCGATTTGTAAACTGATATTTTATCACAGATTCTTTTTGCGCTGTTAAAGTATTCTTTACCTTTGTTTTGTGTGGACAATTCATTGTTTTTATAATTTTTGTCATGGCATTTGAGTTTGTAGCGGAGTGCAGCTGAAAGGAGCGCAACCATGGATCGGCGGTTACTTAGGGACATAGATGATCCTTTTGAGCTAGCTCCATCAGAGTTCCGTACGTTATTTAGGGTGAGTCCTGAGCTTGCGACAGTCGTTGCGGAGCGGCTGCTGGACCAACTGCAAGGACGGAGGATCACCGCAATATCGGCAGAGAAGCAGATAACATTTATTAATTCTTATTGAAATTATGAAATTTTATTGAACACCTCTCCTTTATATGTTTTGTGTGCATTACGATTTTATGCTACGGGATGCGACCAACGGCCTGTGGGGGAACAGTGGAGTATCTCGATGAGCCAATCCTCAATGAGCCTGTGCATCCACCGCGTAACCGATGAAATAAACACCGTAATACTTTTCGAAGAGATTAAGTTGCCTTTGTCACAGGCGGAACGTCAAGCAGTAAAGGAAGTGTTTGGTGCGGCACCTTGTCCATTCGTCGAGGGTACGATAGGCGCAATTGATTGCACGCACATATCTATATTGATTCCGAAAGTGCACGAAAAATCGTACGTAAACCATAATTCGTACCACTCCTTAAATGTTCAAATGGTAAAGTATAGCTCTAACTAAAACCATAGCTCTATATAATTTGTTAAATTTTGGATTTCAGATTTGTGACGCCAATTTTAAATGTAAATGCCAAGTTTCCGTGCGCCCGCCACATTCGCCTTTATATTGAGTTCTAGTGCGGTACGGCTAGTCATGCAAAGGGAGCATGAAAATGGAAGCCGCATACAACGGGGCGCTATGCAAAGCCCGCAACTCAATAGAACGGCTATTTGAGATCCTTAACCCTTTCGTCCCTGAATTCATATCATTCTTACTTGAGTAAACAACTGATTTTGTATAGCTATAGTCAATTCATATTTACCATTTGAACTGAAATAATTTAGATAGGTGTTGGACAGAGTCCTTGGGCGGGAAAGGGGGGTGGCACATATGTGTACCATCAGGGTTTTTTGTGGTACATATTTGTACCAACAGGTTTGAAAAAATAAAGACTGACTGAAATGATTTTCTCTGCTATCAATTTTTTTCGCAAAAATGTTTATTTCATATGATAAAGTTTAAAGCAATCTTTACATTAAGGCACACTACATTCTTCTCAAATAGTTTTTGTTCTTTTTTGAACTTTCATTTGTGCACATCGAGTACACAGTCTTCTTGTGTCACCTTCTACAGGAATATGTAATTGTGATCGAAACAACTTTCTCTTCTTTGAAATCGCACCTCTATTTAACTTAGGTAATTTCGTAGAGTTTTTTCATTCCGCAATCAGTTCCTCGGCCAGAGCCACCACATACGTCAGATAAGGAATTTTCTCATATTGGCGTCTCACGTCGTTGTAAAGTATCCATGCGTTCGTTGTACACATTGAAAGGCAAGTATACAAAACTTTCTTCCACCATTTTGCTTGTTTCCGCGCAGTCAATTTCCATTTGCTGTCCTCTCTTATCTTTTCCGTCTTATGACAATTAGTCATTACTCTAACTTCCTTACTGTCCTGCCACTTTATGCATAGAAGTCCCGTATTAGTAGACTTGTAAAATTATTCTCCTTTCTTGAGCTTTCCCGACTTTTCTGGAACGTTTTTTCTGTTAGCCATGCAAGTACCAAGCGCAGCAAATTTGATAGATTCCAATAAAGGAACATTGATAAAAAACGATCAGAGCACAGCACTACATCCGAAACTTGTATTGTCTCTGCTAGTGTCTTAACCACTTTTTCTTCAAGAGTCAGAGCATCATCACTCACCTCTGAATCCTTTCCCATGTACACATTGAGGTCATATGTATACCCAGAATCGGTACCACAACGAAGCCATAATTTGATTCCCCGCTTGGTAGAATTCAAGGGCATATATTGCTTCAAAGCACAACGACCTTTGAATTTACTTATGCATTCATAAATACTTTGATATGGACTATCGTCACAACATTTACTAAAGCTGTGCTTCAAACAAGAAATCAAGGCATCGACATAATAAGACTTTGTCGCATGTTCTGGTTTACTTGGGTTGGCAAAGTAAAGCTTAGATGCAAGTGTCATATATCTATCATTTTTCGATAGTTGGATTTCCCATGGATTCGCATTGACTCAAATAGTGTATTAGACCTGGAAGCCTATTGTACGACAAGACTAGCATACATCCTAAAGCTTTTTGGATTTCTCCCTTATCGGTAAATTTTGCAAACTTCTTTTTATTTGCTTTGGTCCTGTTCAACATTTTCAAACGCTTATTTGTACACTCCACTGAATATGAATGTGAAAACATTTTATGAAAAGTTTCACTTTGATATATCTACAAAAATTGTACACGGTCTTTGCGAAGGAATAGTTTTGGCAGAACTGAATAAATCACTAGGAACTATCAAATCGAGAATCTGGTTGACAGAGGCATTATTATAAAAGTTTTTCGTTTCAGACTCGCAAGGCGAGTTTTCAGATTCTTTTTCATCTTGCTGTGCTGCCTTAGATGTGGAAGGTTATACAAAATCGTCCTCATCAGATTCCCATTCACTTTCGTCCTCTATTTCCATTTCGGATTTCAGTGGTTCGGACAATAAAATAGATTTAATATAATTTAATGAGAAAAAGAAAAACGTGTTGTTACACATGTGTGGTATATTGAGAACAGAATGTTTACAATGAAAAACGAAAACTGCAGTATGTACGAGTATATAAGCCTATAGGCGGCACTGTTGAATAATAAAGATAAAATAAAAAGTAATTCAAATCCAACACTCCCACTAATTATATCAACTCTTTCATTCCCAACATCTCAATGTTTTTGATAAACTTCTGAGTTGTTAACGGCTTAGTAAAAACATCACCCAATTGGTCTTCACTGCAAACGTAGTAAACCGAAATCTTCTTCGACTCGGATAACTGCCGAATAAAATGTAGTCGAACATGTTGTTGTTGTTGTAGTAACGACAAAAACACTCCCCGAAGGTTTTGGAGAGTGTTGTCGAATGAACAGTCCTTGGCCGGATTTAAGCCCGGTACGCTCCGGTACTCCCTTTCGGTACTGCCCTACTGTCGTGGTAGCGATTTATGACCAGTGAAACCTTCTAGGTCATGTAACCCCTCCTTCCGTAAAAAAGGATAAGGTGGGTAATGAGAGGTGAGAGGCATCATATCCGTAGAACAACCATCGAGTTGCACGTCATTACCTTTGTGCATATTAGTCGCCTCTTACGACCGGTATGCCTACCTCGGGCATATTCTAAACCCCTAACCCGCAGGGGGTTGTAGTCGAACATCGATGTGCTTGCTTGATGCAATTCCGAATTTTTGATAAGTCAAATTGCTCTCTGATTGTCGATGTAAAGCGACGGCGGGCTTTCTTGTGCACAGCCTACGTCACGAAGTAACTGATGTAACCAAACTGCTTCGCTTGCACCTTCACATGCTGCCATAAATTCAGCCTCAGTGGTTGAAAGTGCTACTGTGCTCTGGCGGAGACTCTTCCAGGTAATAACGCCTCCACCCGCTAAAAATGCGTAACCTGTGGCGTATTAACATCACGCGCAAAGTCAGAGTCAGAATATCTTTTCAATGTCGTGGAAGGATGGAATATTGAATTCCTCGTTCAGCTGCCCCGTTCAAGTATCGTAGAATACGCTTGACTGCCGAAACATGCGGTGGCTTTGGATTGTCCATAGATCGGTTGACTTCTCCCACTGCATATGAAATGTCTGGTCTGGTCACAATCGCAGCGAACATAAGCGATCCTATCGCTTGTCGATATGGGAATTCAAAACACCAAGTTTGATTTAGTTAACGTGCTTTTGCTGTCTGCCGGACTGGATAAGTGCTTCGAATGTTGCATATTGAACTTCTCTATAAATTTCTTGATATATGCACTTTGATTAATGAAAATTGTCTTCTTCTCTCGATCTCGGTGTATTTTAATGCCAAAGTAGTACCGTCTCCTTCTCGTGTCATCTCAAAATTGTCATTCAAATGAGCCACACTACTTCCAGTGTCTGTTTGCATTTTGACAAAATCAATCCGTCATCCACATACAACATTATCACATAATGGCATAATCGTTCAGGAATTTTGTGAATTTCTTGTTCCACACTCTGGATGCATGTTTTAGTCCATACAAACTCTTCTTGAGGCGGCAATCTAGGTTCTTATCGTCAACTTGAAGTCCTTCTGGAACCTCCATGCAAATTTTCTCTTTTAGGTCTCCATTTAAGAACGCTGTCTTCACGTCGAACTGCGCCATTTCTAAATCTTCTCCTGCGGAACAGTGCGAATAGAATCGTAGCGCACCACTGGATAAAATGTTTCCCCATAATCAACGCCCTTCTTTTGTGAATAGCCCTTTGCAACTAGGCGTACCTTGAAGATTGGTACTCGATTTTCGCTTAAAAACCCATGGACATTCTATTACGTTGTGGTCCTTTGGACGCTTCACCAAATCCCATGTCGACTTTTTCTTCAGTGAACGCAACTCATCTTTAATTGCGTATCTCAAGTTAATGGATTTTTCTGAATTAACTGCATTTTCGTATGTGCATGACTCTAGAACTACAGCTGAATATCCGCTTTCAATTAGATGGCTTAGTTTCTTCAACCTCTCGCGCCAACCATATCGTTTAGTATTACGTGCCCTTTCTCTCTCTTCTTCGCCACCAGGTATCGTCCGACACGTCTGCATTTTTCCTCTGTTCCAGGACTTTCTGGAGACTGCTTAATAGTTGACAACTCTTCATACGATGTTTGCTTGGATGTTTGCCCATCATTATCATCATCGCCAGCTAGATGGTACAATTGAGTGTGGTTCACAAATTTCTCGTTTATTTTTACGTTGAAACTTACAAATATTTTTCGTGTATCCGGATCATAGAGCCCAAAATTCTTTGATGTGAACTCGTACTGAACCAGAAATACCTTTTTTGCCTTGCCATCCCATTTCTTACGTCCACTTTGTTTTGGTATCTGCACGAAGCATTCACTGCCAAAAACTCACACATGTCCCATTTCAGGTTTCGTTCCAAACCATTTTTCATATGGCGTTGAATTAAGACACATGTTGTTTGACGATCGATTAAGAATGTACACAGCTGCTCGTACCGCTTCTGGTCATAATTGCTTTTGCAAACTACTAGCAAGCAGCATTGTGCGAGCACACTCTACTACAGTTCGATTTTCACGCTCTACACGCCCATTTTTCTCCGGTGTGTACGTTGCAATCCGTTTAACTATCACCCCAGCATTGCTCAGCATTCGCATACGTTCCTTATTGACAAACTCTGTGCGTGTTTCACAGAATTACCCGTTGTGCTGCGAACACGTGACAGCAAAGCTTTAAGTTTTTCATACACCTCATATTTAAATAGCCAGATTGTACACATATTCAAAACTCGTTCCCGTGCCACGAATCAACAAATGATCATTATTCAACATCATACGTCTTATAGTCGGTAAACCATTCAATGCGACCTGTCATGTGTTCTGTTGCACCTGAATCAGCAATCCAAATATTCTCAAAATCCGTAGTAAACCCATCCCCGACTTTGCCACAAACTGTAACATCACCGCCAGTCTTCTTGCGTTCGGCAAACTTTTCACCGCGCCTCGGACATTCACACTTCCAGTGTCCAATTTCATGACATTTGTTACACTTTTTTTTTCTTTTTCAGCTCATCAATCAATGTTGACGGTTTTTTGTTAGTCCGCTGTTGTTTTGACTTGAAGTTCGCACTAAAAGCCACATCTGATGGTGTATCATCCACTTTGTTCATTTGATCCTCCTCCAGCTGCAAACGAGCCATCAAACTGTCCAACGTTTTTGGTTCTCTTATGTTGTACCAAACTGTCTTGAAATTACGACATTTGGGTGTCAAACTGCTAATGATGCGCACCATTTTAATGTTCTCAGATAGTTTTTCACCTTGGTCTTCGATTTCATGTGTCATGCTACTCACCTTCAACACATGCGCCGCAACTGATTCACCCTCAGTCATTTTCAACGAAAAATATTCCTCATATAGATTCATAATAAGCACCTCGCTACGTTTCTAATGGAGATTAGACAACTTATCTGCAATCTCTTTCGCAGTCTTACACATAAGAATATGATTCGCTTGTTCATTGTCCACCGATGAAATTAAAATCACCATTGCTTTGCCATCATTTCTGTCGTATTGACTTTTCTCAGCGGCACTTGCTTTTTCACCAGGAACATTGCCGGCCATGACGTCCATCAGGCCTCTGGATTTCATCACAGCATCAATTTGGAACTTCTACAACTTGTAATTCATACGATTTAATTTGTGATGAGTGACGGCTACACCATTGCCAGGTTTCTCGTCTACCAAATCCATTTTGTGTAATAAACAGTATGCAAATACTACGGTACGGTGACACGAGTGTTTCGCTTTCATACACGCATATACAAGGTGGCGCAAAAGTAAGCTTCCGATGTTCAGTATATCGGTTGTGGCACGTGCAGTGTGTGCTGTTGCACCGTCTTGTTGGAACCACATGTTTTCCAATCCCAATTCATCAAGTTGCGGCAAAAAGAACTCGTTGATCATTGCTCTGTAGCGCTCACCATTCACAGTAACCGTTTGGCCCCGACCGATTATTGGTCAAATAAATAGTCAGCAATATTCCGCGTTCTGGAGCAGTGTTGCGTAACATTGTTTATTAACGTGTATTTCGCATGTGTTTACTACACAAATGTCAAAACAGAACTGACTTTAGGGGCCAATCGCAAAATTTATAGCATTTTCTGATAGGAGAATTACTTTTGCGCAGTAACCGTTTTTCACCGACCGATTATTGGTCAAATAAATAGTCAGCAATATTCCGCGTTCTGGAGCAGTGTAGCGTAACATTGTTTATTAACGTGTATTTCGCATGTGTTTACTACACAAATGTCAAAACAGAACTGACTTTAGGGGCCAATCGCAAAATTTATAGCATTTTCTGATAGGAGGATTACTTTTGCGCCACCCTGTATGTACATACATATACATTTATATACCACAGCAAATCGCGAACAAACCTATACTACGATGAATATGGCTTATTGTTGTTGTTGTGGTAACGACAAAAACACTCCCCGAAGGTTTTGGGGAGTGTTGTCGAACTAACAGTCCTTGGCCATTACGTAAATTTTTGTTAAAATCATTTTATTTCAATTGATTTAATTTAATATTAAAGCAAAAATTAGTGTATGTATTGTGACGAATTCGATGATTCCTTAATTATCAATCCTGGGTTCGATCACTATAAAGTCAAATAAACACACGCACAGATATTGTAACTAATAGCTAGTTTTATTTACTAGTAATAAACGCAAAACAATTTTAAGAGTTTGGTAACTTTACAGTAGTTCACTGAACAACGCTTGAAAACAAACTGATCAACCTGCCTTGCTTGGTCACCGCCTTATATAGTCCAACAGGGTGCTTTCCTACGCACCGAGAACTTTCTTGGTTGTTCGCTTTTCGTGTTCTGGAAGGGTCGGTCTTATTTATTAGCATCTCCTCTTTGCATCGTATTCGCAAACACTCGCGCCATCTCTCTTCCTCTTCCTAGTTATACGCTTGCATGCATAAGCGTCCTGATCAGACACATTGCCGGAACCAAACGCAGCTAGCCTTTCCAAATGGACCACCTTCATCTTATTCCTTGGCCTTCCCATAGTTTGTATGCGATATACCACATCGTTGATCCGTTTTATGACTTTGTATGGGCCTTCCCAGTTACATTGTAGTTTTGGGGACAAACCTTTCTTACGCTGTGGGTTGTATAGCAGCACTAAATCTCCTTCTATAAAACCTTCCGAATTTATTGCTTTGTCGTACCTGGCCTTCATCTTATCGCTCATGATCTTAGTCCGTTGTCTCACAAAGTCGTGAATTTCTCTCATTTCTTCTTCCAATACGCTAGTACATTTTCGAGCATTTACTCCTGCATCAGCGTTTATCCCAAACTTCAAGTCAGCTGGCAATCGAAGATCATTCCCGAAAATTACCTTTGCAGGAGTGTGACCAGTTGTTTCATGTACTGCAGAGCGATATGCCATTAGGAATAAGGAGATGTGAGTATCCCAATCCTTCTGGAACTTATCCACTACTTTCCTCAGGTGCTCTTATAAGGTTCTATTGAATCGTTCCACCATGCCATCTGACTGAGGATGTAGGGCAGTTGTTAGAGTTTTCCGAATGCCCAATGTCTTGCACATTTCCTGGAACACAGCTGATTCGAAATTTCTGCCTTGGTCAGAATGTATCTCCATCGGTGCACCAAACCTAGCTACCCAATTGTTAGTAAACACTTCTGCTATGGTTTCTGCCTCTTGATTTGGAATAGGGTACACTTCTGGCCACTTGCTGAAATAGTCCATAACTACCAGGACATATTTGTTTCCGAGTTTGCTAGTAGGAAATGGACCAGCTACATCCATGGCTATCCTCTCAAATGGCGCACCTGAGTTATACTGTTTCATTTGGCCATGGCTCCTTGAATTCGGTCCTTTAGCTTTGATGCATACTTCACAGTTGGCAATCCACTCCGCGACCGATTGACGGCAACCAACCCAATAGAATCTTTGCTTGACTTTCTCCAAGGTCTTGGTGACTCCAAGATGACCTCCGCTTGGACCGTTATGTAATTCATTGAGTACATCAGGGATTTTCTTCCTTGGGACGACTATCAGCTTTCGAACACATTGACCATCCTCACTCTCCCATATTCGATGCAAACAATCGGATTCTAATTGCAAACTATCCCACTATGCCCAATATGACTTGGCAACAGGACTTTCTGCTGACATCTCCTCTCTTGATGGTCGCTCGTTTCGTTCGATTCCTTGCATTACACGTGTAAGATCTGGATCTTCGTGCTGAAACCTTCTTAATTGATCAATGTTCCATTCGTCCGTATATGTTATAGTCATGAGCCGCACATCTATAATGTCTTCCTTGGCCTCAGCTTTGGAACAATGCTTGCATTCCAAGTTACATGGTCTTCGTGACATTGCATCAGCATTTCCGTGGGTGCTACCTTTGCGATGCTCTATGGAAAAGTCATAACTTTGCAGTCGCTCTATCCACCGTGCCCATTGACCTTCCGGATTACGGAAATGTTAGAGCCATTTCAACGCTGCGTGGTCTGTCCTGACGTGGAATCGCTGCCCATAGAGATACTTGTGGAAATGCTTAACGCACTCTACCAATGCCAACAGCTCTCTCCGGGTTACACAATAGTTCCTTTCAGGCTTCCCAATTGTTCGGCTATAGTATGCAACTACCTTCTCCTGTCCATCAACAATCTGAGACAAAACACCTCCTATAGCATAACCACTCGCATCTGTATCCAGAATAAACTTTGAACCTGGAATTGGATATGCTAACATCGGGGCAGTGCATAGTCGTTCCTTCAATGTTTGAAAAGCCACCTCCTGTTCCTTCTTCCATTCAAAACTCATATTCTTCCTTCTAAAGTCATGGAGACTACTAGCTACGCTGGCAAAATTTGGTACAAATCGGCGATAATACGTGCACAGCCCAAGGTCTTGGCCAATCCTTTACGGCTTGGATCTTTTCCTTAGCAGTGCAGATTCCCTCCGTAGTTACCTTGTGACCCAAATAACTTACTTCCTTTTTAAACAAGGAACACTTCTTGGGACTTAGTTTCAGACCAGCACCAGCTATTCTTTGGAAAACTTCCTCCAAGTTCTTTAGGTGTTCCTCAAAACTTTTTCCCAGCACGATGATGTCGTCGAGGTACACCAAACATGTTTTCCAGTGCAATCCTTTTAGTATCTGGTCCATAAGTCTCTCAAAAGTAGCTGGAGCGTTGTATAGCCCGAAGGGCATTACCGTAAATTGCCAAAGCCCTTCTCCAACGCTGAAAGCCGTCTTCTCTTTATCTTCATCCTTTACCTCCACTTGCCAGTAGCCGCTTTTCAAGTCCAGTGTGGAAAACCATTTCGTGCCAGATAACGAGTCCAGAGTATCGTCGATTCTTGGCAATGCATAACTGTCCTTCTTCGTTACGTCGTTCAATTTCCGGTAATCCACACAGAACCTCATTTTTCCATCTTTCTTTTTCACTAGTACTACCGGTGAGCTCCATGGACTAGCTGATGGTTCGATCACACCGCTGTCACTCATTTCCTGTATAATTTCTCTTACTACTTGGCGTTTGGCCAAAGGAATACTACGAGGAGCTTGGCGGATGGGCCTTGCATCACCAGTATCAATTTGATGCTTCACAACTTTGGTCCGACCTGGTTTAGAACCATCCTTGTCAAATATGCTCGAGTACTTTGATAGAAGTTCCTTTGCCTTTTTCTGATGATCTTTTTCGAGGCCTGCCGTCCACGACGTGATATCATCTGAAAGATTAATCTTGATGGTAGAATCATTTTCCTGAAGCTGTTCGCAATTGATAACTACCTCGACCTCTTGGCATTGTCCCAATATTGCTCCTTTGGAAAGTTTCATCGGCGATTTGAACTCATTAAGTACTCTTACCGGTACACGTCCATCTTGTTTTGTCATGGCCAGGGTTTTTCCTACTAATATGTTCGTCCTTGAATTGTTTGCTGCCTCGACAACCCACAAATTGTTTGTCCCATAATCTCCATCAATCTTTGCCCATATGATTGCTTCCGACTTCGGTGGAATTTGTTGGCTCTCCTCCACAAGCGCTCGCTTACTAACGTATTTGTTTTCGTAACCAAAATTTAATGGCACATCCATGTTCTGGTAATCCATAATCCTGTTTTGCATGTCGATCTTGATGCCTTGCTCGCTTAAGAAGTCCACACCAACTATGATTTTGTCAACAATATCTGCTACTATAAAACTGTGTAGAACGGCCACGTTCCCAATTGCGATTTCATGTTACTTCTCCTAGGACATGGGTGTCCTCACCAGTGGCCGTACGTAACTTTGCTCCATGCAATGGTCTCAGCTCCTTGTTGACTAAATCAGATCGAATTATGGAATGCGATGCGCCTGCATCCACAGTTAGGTTAGGTTAGGTTGTGCTGGCAGGCCAACGCAGTGGCCTCACATAGACGCATAGCGTCCGTAGTGTTACCAGAAAAACTTTGACGACCTCTTGTTATACAGTTGACACTTCAGTGTCTATTTTACAAAACAGTAATGTTTTCTTCGCAAAAACCAGAAGCCTACTTGGGCCTATTTCTGTCAGTGAAGCTAGGTTGGGCAATTGTCCCTTTCCAAATGTTTGAAGCCGCAGTCTGGATAGAGCGGGGCATGTGCACATGACATGCTCCACAGTCTCCGTCTCCGCTTTGCATTTCCTACACATGCTGTCGGAAACAAGACCGATCTTGTGGGCATGGCCTGCCAGAAGGCAGTGCCCTGTAAGGATACCAATGCATCCACAGTTAGTACGTGCTCTTTTCCATCTACATATGCAACAACAATAACATTACTAGCTTTCCTTCCGATCTGTGAGACAGAGATTACGGGGCATTCAGTTGCGGGAGCCAGTCCACGCCCCTTTCGGCTGGCTCGATTTAGTTTCACGACTGATTTGGTTGGGAGGTTTGCTCATCTCCTTCAGCTTTGCGTTTTCGTCCACCTGAATTGCTGGGGTTACTGGAGCCAGTGCCGCAATAACGTGCTATGTGACCTGGTTTCCCGCACTTAAAGCATTTAATGGCACCATCACTTTTTTTCTGTACTCCGTTCAACGCTTCCAAAATTTTGTCTACCCAAGCCGGAGTGTCCACTTCTACGCGATGAGCCTTGTATGCAGGTTTACTCAGAAGCGAGGCTGTTTCCTGCGTCAGAGCATGCGATACCGTTTCAGCAAATGTCCTTTTCGGGTTTGCATATGTGGCCCGCTTCGTCTCCACATCGCGTATTCCATTTATGAAACACTGGATTTTTACCCTCTCCGTATACTCTACAGGTGCGTCTGCATTTGCTAGATGGGCCAACCTCTCGATATCCGATGCAAATTCCTGTAAAGTCTCATTAGGTTTCTGGAAGCGATTCTGTAGCTCTATTTGGTATATCTGCTTCCGATGTTCGCTACCATAGCGTCTCTCAACTGCACCCATTAATGCTTCATAATTGTTCCGTTCTCCGTCAGGAATAGTCTGCAAAATTTCGGCTGCAGGTCCCTTCAATGCCACGAATAATGCAGCAACTTTGTCTTCCATGCCCCAATTATTCACAGCTGCCGTCTTCTCAAACTGTAGCTTAAATACCTGAAAAGGAACAGAACCCTCAAAAGATGGGGTTTTTACCTTCGGGACACTCATTGAAGTAGTTGGACGATTCAGTTGTAACTCCTGGATACGACCTCTCAGTGCATCTACTGCAGCATCGATTTTATTCTGTAGCTGTGCAATTTTCGCATCCTGCACTTCTAGCTGCGAAGACATTCGTGCCACCTGCATAGATATACGCTCCTCTTGTTCTTCCAATTTTGATGTTATACGTGTCTCCTGGTGTTCCAACTGAGATCTCATGTATGCCTTCTGTTCGTCTAGTTGAACTGAAATCTGAGATGCCATGCTAGTCTTCTGTTCTTCCAGCTGAGATGCCATGTGTGCCTTTTGCTCTTCCAACTGAGATGCCATGTGTGTCTTTTGTTCTTCCAACTGAGATGCCATGTGTGTCTTTTGTTCTTCCAACTGAGATGCCATGTGTGTCTTTTGTTCTTCCAGCTGTGTTGAAATGCTAGATGACATCTGAGTCAATACGGTCAACAACGCGTTAGTGTCCACACTTGCGGCTGGAATTGTAGACTCCTTCTCTTCCATTTTTGTCGATGCTTCTTCCACAAGATGAAACACATGATCGTCAACGTTAATTCCTTCAGCTTCCATAGCCTCTCGCAATCGTGACTGTAGCTCGGATTTATTGCCTGCTGTATTCAATCCACGCTGTTGCAGCTCATTTTTGAGTTGCTGGATCTTCAGCTTATTCAACTTTGCCATGCCCTTCTTATCCTTGAAAACTCTCGGTATTTATTTAACAATCCCACTTCTGACACCAATTGTGACGAATTCGATGATTCCCTAATTATCAATCCTGGGTTCGATCACTATAAAGTCAAATAAACACACGCACAGATATTGTAACTAACAGCTAGTTTTATTTACTAGTAATAAACGCAAAACAATTTTAAGAGTTTGGTAACTTTACAGTAGTTCACTAAACAACGCTTGAAAACAAACTGATCAACCTGCCTTGCTTGGTCACAGCCTTATATAGTCCAACAGGGTGCTTGCCTACGCACCGAGAACTTTCTTGGTTGTTCGCTTTTCGTGTTCTGGAAGGGTCGGTCTTATTTATTAGCATCTCCTCTTTGCATCGTATTCGCAAACACTCGCGCCATCTATCTTCCTCTTCCTAGTTATACGCTTGCATGCATAAGCGTAGCCATCGTTATCTCGGTTGTGTTAACTAGTGGTGGGAGTGTTATTGAGTTAGGGATGGTACATGCTTGAGAATAATCGCCACAATATTTTAGCCATATTAAAAAAGTTAAGTCAGTTTGTTGTCCTACGATTGTCAAACAAAATAAAATGTACTACTTTTATAGATTTAAATTTAAAATTTGTTTGTTTTAATGTGGAATTTGGTTTAAAGGAAGTAAGGCACGTATTGCAACCCTTAAAACATTTATTAAAAACTAAAGGTACAGGTGGAATTTAAAAAAATACTAAACCTCTTCAACCTAATAATGATAATAAGAAAGCATTAGAACTTAACGTATACTCATTAAAAACTAAGAAAACATAACAACATTACGTATACTTGTTACAAACTTTTTATCATAACAAACTTTCGTTTTCTTGAAAAGGTGTAGAAACTTAAAAGAACTAAAACCTTTAAACATAAAAAACAGCAAAAAGAAAACATGAAAAACAAAACTTCAAACAATTAAACATTTTTTAACGAAAAATGTGAAATGACTAGGAAACTTAAACTAAGGTACAAAAGCAAAAAATTAATTCATTTAAAAAAGTTAAAAATTCATACTTAAAAGTATCGCTATCATCACATTTACAGTCAATTTTTAAAAAATTTCCAAACATCAACGCGATCAACGAGTTACTTGAAACTTACTTTTGTTAAATCAAAATTGAATTGATCAATACAAAGTAACAACAAACAACCTAAAATGGCTTTATAGTTGATGTTAGCGATACGTATATACAACTAAAAATATTAAAACTAGGCTATATTAAAGCTTTTACTACTTAAATTAATGGTGCTCAAGCATTGCACTTGACAACTGGTGGAAACCGTGCATACTTTTAGGGCCGTTTACTCAATGTCTGATTATGATACAGGATTTATGTTGGAACGAATTTTCGTCATCCCTTGTCAATTTTGGTTTTGTAACAAACCGGTTTCGGCGATCCGCCATCTTCAGTGATTGATTTCGTTCGGACAGCTGCTCGTTCGGAGAACGAAATCAATCACTGAAGATGGCGGATCGACGAAACCGGTTTGTTACAAAACCAAAATTGACAAGGGATGACGAAAACGTTCCAACATAAATCCAGTATCCACCCTGTCGGAAAAACACAAAACCAAATCAACTCGATTATGATACACTTTATCACATGATAACCTAATCATGGCTTGCCTCAGAATTACATTTTCGTGTACACAAAAGTCTGATTAATTTATCATGATAAAGTTTGTCATTGTGAACGTTTTTGGGAAAAAATTCACAAAAGTTGCATTGTGGACGGATACAAAGTGACAGCTGCTCTTGTTTACAATTTTAAATGAACCATTTTGGCGTACAAATTGCGATTGTGATATTTCTTTATATGGATATTATTACATTTCTAAATTATATTACTAGCAGTGTGTGTTAGCAAATAAATTTATCAGAAAATCAGATTTTTACTTTCAGCTGTCACTTTTGGTTTTGCTAAGCACATAATCAGAGTTCCATCCTTTGATAACTTTTATCAGAAGATAATCCGCAAATCATCGGTAATCAGATATTGAGTAAAAGGTCTTTGGGACAACCTCTGATAAAGTCATGATGAAGCAGTTAATCAGAGATTGAGGAAACGGCCCTAAGTTCGTGTGGAACCAAACATTATATACTTAGTAGTGATATATTATGGCATCTCAATTTACGCAAGTCTGTTTTAATACTTTCAGTTCGTATTTGCGTTAAAATAGACAGACGGACAGACAGATAGACGTATCGAGAGACGGATATGGCTCCATCGACTCAGCTCATCCCCCTGATCATTTCACTACACCTTTTAGGGGTCTATCTCTTTTTCTTCTCATACGTACAAACATTTCCTGTTCATGAAAGATATGAAAATCAAAAAAAATATACAACTTCGATTTTGCTGTGGGTTATTAACTACTTGCCCGGATATTTTACTTTTCATCCTGAACGTTTTGATATGCATTAATAAATACGAGTATATATCTCGATTCGTTTATGCCGAATGAAGTCATATACCTTGTGTGCGAAACGAAAATAGATAAAAAAAAATGTGTGTATTTTATAGGCGCCAAAGTACTCAACCGATTTTTATGGAATTTTCACAATATATAGTTGGGTTCATAGACAATATATAGTTTTGAAAAGTGGGCGGAGCCCCCCCAGGCTATATAAAATCGAATTTGCATAGGTATCAGCATCAGACATAATAGAGAAGTTCATAGCCGGAAAATAAAAAACTTTATTTGTATTTCTGAATTCATTAGGTTTAACTAAGTTTTCCTACAATTGCTTCCCTGCGTTGCTGATGTGTCTTCAACCTCATCTTGCCAGTTACCTATCTGTTCATCCAATATAATGTCTTCTTTTACAGGTGGGTCGGAATCTTTACTCAGCCTGGCGATATTATGTAAAACGCCACAGGCATTAATAACAGCCATTGTTGTATCTATTGAAAGCCTTATAACAATAGAGAGTATGGGAAAACGACGCTTCCATACGCCAAACTACCTTTCTATGCAGTTCCTCGCACGTATTTTCGATTCATTATACAATCGTTCGGCAGCAGTGCTGGGATTAAACAGTGGTGTCATCATATATTTACTGACACGATAGCCACTATCGCCCAATACAAAACTATCCTTGAACTGTTCGTTTCTGGTTTTGGGTATCTTTATAAACACTTTTGAAAGCAATAGCAAATGATACTTTCCTGACTACTTGCAGTGGCCACGGTAACTCCGCAAAAATCACCTACAGTCACCAAGAAACTCCCTGATGCATAAAAACGTAAAGTCAAACATAACACTTCTTCAGGGCTTAATGTATAATTTCTATAAAATGAAACAAATTACAAAAATGTTGGGTATATTTTTTACAAACCTTTCGGTGCGATTCCGAATTTGGCTTTCAATTTTGTCCAAAATGTACAAAGCGCTTCTTTTGGACAACCGAACCTATAAATAAATGTTTTCTTGTCGAACGTTTCGAAATTATTTTGCCTAAGGCCATACACTCGGGGTTTTGGAAGCCGCCCACGAGATATCACAAAAAGATGCGAAAGGTGTGCAATTTCTTCCATTATTATTGTTTATAATACTTTTCTAGTTTTTAAGCACTACCACTAGCGTACCCTTTTGGTGTACTTATTTACATGTAAATTATGAGTTTTTAAACACTATCATTAGCGGAATATCTGCAATATTTGCTATACACTATCACAAAACTTTATATGGATATAATTACGTTTTTAAACTAAATTATTTCGTAATATGTTTGCAAAATAATTTACTTTCGGCTTACGTTTTTTATCGTGATCAGCACATAATCAGAGGTCCATCCTTTAATAACTTTTATCAGAAGATAATCAGCGAATCATCGATAATCAGACACTGAGTAAACGGTTTTTGGGCCAACCCCTGATAAAGTCTTGATTATGCAGTTAATCAGACATGAGTAGATGACTAAAAATTCAATAAATATCAAAAATACTTCCACTCGCTGAAATATCTGCACAAACAAGTGGGGCGAACAATTATTTTTCTTCTATTCCTCTTTGAACTTTTCGTAAATTTTGACATTTCAGTATCAGTGATGCCACTTTTTCTCGAATTGAAAAGATTGTCAACAAGCGTTGTTAAATCCGAGAAAGCGAATCGCACAATAGTTAATGAAAGCAATATACGTTTACGGTAAAAATCTCGATTGCCGAAACGTTAAAAGTTAGTGAATCGCGCTACAAGGCTCGAACCTTGGCCCTTCGGTGGGGTAGGCCAGCAACATTACCACCACACCGCCGCAGCCGCCTTTATTCAGAAAACTGTACATTATGATAAGCCAAATTACCATTACTTTATTTTTTTCGCCCATATTTATTATTCCATGCGGAACTTCCGGTGGGGAATAATTGTAATAGTTTTGTGATCTCTATAGACTTTATCCAAATTCACTTCCAAATTCCGATTAAATTGATCTATTACATTTCCCCCGTCGGCACTCCACCTCCCTTGTGAATGTGGGTTTTTCTTCCTACGTAAAGTTCACGACACACTTTTTGCGTTTCGATTGCGCAGCTACTGTAACATCCATTGCTTCAATAAGATTACAATTATTTATTGAATAAATACTAAAAAAAACCACGAGTTTACTTACTTTTCTCGTTTTGTTAACTTTTTTTGATAATTTCTTGCGGAAACCTGTGTTACCGTACTGCAATTTCACGAAAAAATAGCAGTAAACTTTCGTATTAGATTTTTTGAGAACTGCGTACTCAAGAAAATTTAGCACAGGACATTTTCTTGAGCATTCCTAGGGCTTTTTTATATGGAGTTTTTACTTTCTTTTGATCTGCGTACCAAGCTTAAATGGTGCGTATTCTTTACTTGTTTCCAATATTTATGTCATGGACATAATCGAAGAATCCTCGAGTTCATAGTTCCGCCATGATGATGTGGCGAGTATTCTCAAGCATGTACCATCCCTAACTCAATAACATTCCCAACATTAAGGATAAACAACATTGTCCCAAGTAAGGCTGGGTCTCGGCTTCAATTTTTTGGAGTTGATACCTTGAAGCCAGCGCCATAGCCGGTATCAGCGCAGTGCGGTAACGGAATTGCATTAAGTGCTTTTTTGGCGCAATGATACCATATTGCTAGGGGCGCAGTTTATGAGACATCACCGAACTCTAATACAAAGCGTTTGGAGGGGGTATCTAGAGACACGTATTCATGCCAGGATAAAGAATCCGAAGGCGGAGTCTAACTTTGTTTAGCGGTCCAAAAATAATGAGCAAAAATAGTTTGCACCGGTAATAATATAGTTTGGGAGGCACCAATCCGAAGGCGGAGTGTAACTTTCTTTATCCGTTTAAAAGTAATGAACAAAAGGCAAATTATTCAACCTTTTTTTGTGAATAACTTTTGAATTGTTCCAAATCTTAATTTTCCGCACTCGGATTTTGATTCCTGAAACCGAGACACGTCTTTGGGTATCCCGCTCAACATTTTTGGTAGCGCCTTGGTAGCTGTAGCGCGGATGTTGGTGTCACTGGTGCTGATACCATTATTTATGATACCATAACGCCATGACGCCAGCAGCGCCAGAAACACCTTCAACTCAATGGCGCAAGTGGCGCCACTTCAGTGTAGCGAGACCAGAGCAAAACATAAATTCAATGACGCCAGCAGCGCCTTCAACTCAATGGCGCCAGTGGCGCCACTCTAGTACAGCGGTGTTTTATAGTAGTTTAGTGTTTCTGGCGCTACTGGCGTCATAGCGTTACGGAATCACAAATAAAGGTATCAGCGCCAATGACGCCAACACCGTTATCAGCGCAATTCCGTGAAGCCGCGCAGGGTTACACACCCTTAGTCCCAACGAAGGCGGACAAAGGCAACACAACTGTGCTAATTGAAAAAGATGAGTATATAACAAAAACCGAAAAACTCATCGAGGATATGGAATGTCGTAGAATAAGAGTGAACCCCACGGATGAATACCAGAAAGAAATCAAAGTGGCTATAAAAACTGCAACAAATATAATAGATACAAACTCGGCATATAAATTAGGCCAAATGAACCCGTCGACTCCACCACTGATTGCGCTACCAAAAATCCACAAGCCTGGCAATCCAATAAGACCAATCATTAATTTTGAATCGGCACCATGCTATAAGCTATCAAAATATTTAAAAACAATATAGAAGGATACACTTGAACTTAGCAACGAACGCACCATAACTAATACATCTGTAGCCCGACTCTGTAACTATTTTAACGCCAGGTGTTAGCGTTAACTTCGCTTAACACAATTTTTAACGCTTTTCCTTATTCACTAACTTTTAACCACACAAAAAGTGTTAGCTAACACTTTTCGTGTGGTTAGCTGTCGCGAATTATTTTCGAGGTGTTAGCAATAGCGTTAATATATTTGCAAGTGTTTTAGTGTTTGGAAAAAGTAAAAACATTTTTTTTAAGTTTTTTGCATGTAATTTGGTGCAAAATACAGCGAAAAGAGAAGTACTGCCATATTTTATCACCATCAAGAGTCAGCTGTTTAGCGGCGTTAAAGGAGAGTTATAGAATCGCACTTTCGTTAAGAACAAACGCCGAAATTTGGCGATAAGCTTAACGCTCGGCGAGTGGTTAAAAGTTACATAATCGACCTACTGAACTAAAAGACAAACTTAGGACCGTTGAAGGGACAAAGGAGAGCAAATTGGTATCTTTCAACATAAAAGATCTATACACATCAATACCACTAGCAGAGGCATTGAACATAGTAAACTCTATAATACTACGTAAAACAAAAGATAAAGTAAAAAGTACGCAAATCACGAACACGGTAAGAACCACGCTGCGTCAAAACTATTTTCAATTCAATGAAATATAGAGACAAACAAACGGACTTGCGATTAGAAACCCAACATCTTCTATTCTTATGGAAGCGTTTATGCAAAACCTGGAAAAGGAGTATATACAGGAATTGAATTCCAAATTAGGAGTGTTATTTTACGCTAGGTACGTGGATTATATCATGTTCGTTTTAACTACCAACAACGAAGAGCAAGTACTGGAGTACCTCAACAAGCAGGACGGGAACTTAAAATTCACAATGGAAACCGAAAAAGACGAAGGAATCAATTATCTGAACCTCACAATAAGTACTGATAAAGCTACCAATAAATTCAACTACGACATATATAGGAAAGCAACGGCCACCGACACAATAATACATAATACCTCGAACCACCCACAACAACATAAAAATGCAGCGCTAAGGCACTTAGTAAATAGATTGGAAAGAACACCTCTTACACAAGAAGCATATAGAAAAGAGCTTTGAATAATATATAACATCGCTACAAACAACGGATATAAAAAAGCACGAGTAGATAAACTCAGGAGAAATCTTAGAGAACAAAAGAGAAACAATGGAGAAGAAAGTACACAAACCTGGACGACAATGACATATACTGGAGGGGCAAGACATAAATTTGCAAATTTCTCAGAAGATCCGTTTAGCAGCCATGGTGTATACAAGCTCACTTGTGAATGCCAGCACAGTTACATAGGACAAACAGGACGACAAGTGAGAACGAGGTTCAGAGAACACATTAGACATTACAGCAAAAAGACACGGAAAAACAATCAAGGTCCTACATGTATAAGCAAAAGGCCGACGTCCGAACGTACTCAAAAACATGGAAATCTACAAACATAAAACATTCGGCGGTAGAATAATTAACGAACAGACAAACACTGTTTCCGACACAATAATCGAGCCTTTACTCCTTCACTCCTTCACTCAGGTGCAAGAAATAAACACAAAACAGCAAACGATCAAAAACAACAAACGAGCAAAAAAGGTCAAACAACAAAAATCACCAACTTTCACCTGCCTTAGTCAACCACACAAAAGCCGACTGGTGCAAACCACCCCCGTTTCTGAATGTACACATACAACACATACACACACGTACAAAACCAGACACCCATGCTGACATAAACTGCTACCTACTATAAATACAAGACAAACGGCAACAAGAGATCAGAACGAAAATCGACACTGATGATGGCACAACGTCGAAACCGGTTTGTCTCAAAACCAAATTTGACAAGGGATGACGCAAAATCGTTCCAATATACATCAATTATTCACGCTTCCGGAAAAACAATTAAACAAAATAAAACTCCCACCACTAGTTAAACACAACAGAGATTACGATGGCTACTCTTATGCATGCAAGCGTGTACTTAGGAAGAGGAAGAGAGATGGGGCGAGTGTTTGCTAATACGATGCAAAGAGGAGCTGCCAATAAATAACACCGACCCTTCGAGAACACGAAGAGCGAACAACCAAGAAAGTTCTCGGTGCATAGCAAGCACTCTGTCGGACTATATAAGGCAGTGACCAAGCGAGGCAGGTTGATCAGTTTATTTTCAAGTGGCGAACAGTGAACTACTGTAAAGTTACCAAACTCTTAACACCCCAAAATCTTAGGGGTCACGTTTGATAACATGTTCAAATACGGTGCTCATGTAGCCGCGATTGCCACTAAAGTACAAAAGCCGTAACGAGGTTTCTAGGACTTCCGTTAGAAGAGCCTGATGACAGTGTTGGATGAGGGGTGATACTTTAAGCAGGTTAAGTAGTCGCTAATACAACAACAGCAACAACTCTTAAATTCGTAGTGCGTTTATTGCTGTAAATAAAACTAGCTATTTGTTAAAGTATTTGTGCGTGTGTTTACTTGACTTTATAGTGATCGAACCCAGGATTAATAGTCGAAGAATCATCAAATTAGTCACAATTGGTGTCAGAAGCGCTATTGTTAAATAAATACCAGTGATTTTAAGGATAACAAGGACAGGGCGAAGCTGAATGCTGATTCAGCAACTCAAAAATGAGTTGGAACAACGCGGACTTAACACTACAGGCACTAAATGCGAGCTTTAATCGCGATTACGGGAGGCTATGCAAGCGGAAGGAATCAACGTTGATGATCATGTTTTTCATCTTGTGGAGGAGGGTTCGACAACAATAGAAGAGAAAAAGGTGTCTCCGAATCCAGTGGCAAGCGTGGACACAAACTTGTTGCTCGCTGTATTGACTCAGATGTTGTTAAACATCTCAACACAGCTGAAAGAACAGAAGACACACATGGCATCTAAGCTTGAAGAACCGGACACACGTATTACATCGAGGCTGGAACAACAGAAAACTTGTATAGTATCTCAGCTGGAAGAGCAGGAGACGCGAGTGTCGGCAAAATTGGAAGCTCAAGAGGAGCGTATATCCGTGCAGGTGGCACAAATGTCTTCGCAGTTGGAAGCACAGGAGGAGAGGGTTACATCAAAACAAGAAGTACGAGATGGAAAAATTTCACAATTTGAAAGGTCGTATCCAGGAATTGCAACTGAATCGTCCATTTACTTTAGGGAGTACTCCCAAGGTAAAATCACATTCCCTTGATGGTTCCGTTCCATTCCAGGTATTTAAACTACAGTTTGAGAAGACGGCAGCGGTGAATAATTGGGGATTTGAAGATAAAGTTGCAGCACTATTGGTGGCATTGAAGGGGCCTGCAGCAGAAATTTTACAGACTATTCCCGAGCCCGAAAAGAACAGTTATGATGCATTGATGGCAGCCAGCATCTGAAGCAGATTTACCAAATAGAGCTACAAAATCGCTTCGAGAAGGCTAATGAGGCTTGGCAGGAATTTGCGTCGGGCATCGATAGGTTGGCCCATCTAGCAAATGCAGACGCACCTGTAGAGTACACGGAGCGGGTAAAAATACCAACTTTTATAAATGGAATACGTGATGTGAAGACGAAGCGAGCCACATACGCAAATCCAAAGAGATAGTTTGCTGAGACGGTATCGCATGCTCTGAAGCAGGAAACAGCCTCGCTTTTGAGTAAACCTGCATACAATGCTCATCGCGTGGAAGTGGAAACTCCGGCTTGGGTAGACAAAATTTGGAAGCGTTGAACAGAGTACAGAAAAAAAGTGATGGTGCCATTAAATGCTTTAAGTGCGGAAAACCAGGTCACATTGCACGTTATTGCGGCACTGGCTCCAGTAAACCCAGCAATTCAGGTGGACGAAAACGCAAAGCTGAAGGAGATGAGCAAATCTTCCAAACAAATCAATCGTTAAACTAAATCGAGCCAGACGAAAGGGGCGTGGACTGGCTCCCGCAACTGGATGCCCCTTAATCTCTGTCTTACAACAACAAACAAATACTTTAGTAAGCGAGTGCTTGTGGAGGAGAGCCAGCAAATTTCACCGAAGTCGGAAGCAATCATATGGGCAAAGATTGATGGAGATTATGGGACAAACAAATTGGGGGGTTGTTGAGGCAGGAAACAAATCAAGGACGAACATATTAGTAGACAAAACCCTGGCCAAGACAAAACAAGATGGACGTGTACCGCTAAGAGTACTTAGTGAGTTCAAATCGCAGGTTAAACTTTCCAAAGGAGCAATATTGGGGCAATGCCAAGAGGTCGAGGTAGTTATCAATTGTGAACAGCTTCAGGAAAATGATTCTACCAGCAATATTTATCTTTCAGATAATATCACGTCGTGGATCGAACCATCAGCTAGTCCATGGAGCTCACCGGTAGTACTAGTGAAAAAGAAGGACGGAAAAATTAGGTTCTGTGTGAATTACCGGAAGTTGATCTACGTAACTAAGAAAGACAGTTATCAATACAAAGTAACAACAAACAACCTAAAATGGCTTTATAGTTGATGTTAGCGATACGTATATACAACTAAAAATATTAAAACTAGGCTATATCAAAGCTTTTACTACTTAAATTAATGGTGCTCAAGCATTGCACTTGACAACTGGGTGGAAACCGTGCATACTTTAAGGGCCGTTTACTCAATGTCTGATTATGATACAGGATTTATGTTGGAACGAATTTTCGTCATCCCTTGTCAATTTTGGTTTTGTAACAAACCGGTTTCGGCGATCCGCCATCTTCGGTGATTGATTTCGTTCGGACAGCTGCTCGTTCGGAGAACGAAATCAATCACTGAAGATGGCGGATCGCCGAAACCGGTTTGTTACAAAACCAAAAGTGACAAGGGATGACGAAAATTCGTTCCAACATAAATCCAGTATCTACCCTGTCCGAAAAACACAAAACCAAATCAACTCGATTATGATACACTTTATCACATGATAACCTAATCATGGCTTGCCTCAGAATTACATTTTCGTTTACACAAAAGTCTGATAAATTTATCATGATAAAGTTTGTCATTGTGAACGTTTTTGGGAAAAAATTCACAAAAGTTGCATTGTGGACGGATAAAAAGTGACAGCTGCTCTTGTTTACAATTTTAAATGAACCATTTTGGCGTAAAAATTGCGATTGTGATATTTCTTTATATGGATATTATTACATTTCTAAATTATATTACTAGCAGTGTTTGTTAACAAATAAATTTATCACAAAATCAGATTTTTACTTTCAGCTGTCATTTTTGGTTTTGCTAAGCACATAATCAGAGTTCCATCCTTTGATAACTTTTATCAGAAGATAATCCGCAAATCATCGATAATCAGATATTGAGTAAAAGGTCTTTGGGACAACCTCTGATAAAGTCATGATGAAGCAGTTAATCAGAGATTGAGGAAACGGCCCTGAGTTCGTGTGGAACCGAACATTATTTACTTAGTAGTGATATATTATGGCATCCTAATTTACGCAGGTCTGTTTTAATACTTTCAGTTCGTATTTGCGTTCAAATAGACAGACGGACAGACAGATAGACGTATCGAGAGACGGAGATGGCTACATCGACTCAGCTCATCCCCCTGATCATTTCACTACACCTTTTAGGTGTTGTAAAGAATTAAAACGCTGATGTGTAGCGTATGATCAGAATTGATTCTTTATTGAAAATTACTTTCTTTTTATAGGAAATTTCTTACCATAATTTACACTAATACTTACAAACTACTTATGTGTATAAACTACAATACTTACAAACTATCAGCATATGTGTTTCATAACTATGGAATGGTTTGTCAGTCGCTCCGACGTAGTGACTTGACTCATCATAATTGTAACAAGATATGCGGTACGCTCGTTAGAAGTCAAGCGCCCGTTGTGCAGTTTAATGGCATTTAAATGGGTTACAATATTTTGGCATTGTGTGTGGTCACTGAACATGTGCATACCAAATGTTTGTAAATGCAATGTGTTCAACAGTGATACTACACCTTCCCCCTTAAAAAAAAAATAGACATATATATTGATGCTTGTAGCTACATATATATATGTTTATTTTTCTAGACATGCCTTATTGTTTGTGTTTACAAAAATTTAATTGTCTTTTGGCTCTTATTGCCATTATTGCATAAAGCGTTTTTCATTCTTTTCTTTTCATTTGTTTACATTTGTTGGGTTCATTTTTTTTTTTGTATTGCACATGATATGTGATATTTTTCTTTTGGCTTGTGCCGTTATTAAAATGAGTAAACTGGAGTGATTATTGTTGTCGTTGTAATTCTTTTTTTCTCTTGTTACTATTGTCGTTAAACTGTTTTAAGTCTATTCTTATGAATTAGGATTTCTTTTTTGTTTTTATTACCATTTCCTATGCTATGTGGGATTAAAGTGAAATTGTTATTCTTATCTATACTTTTAACTTTGTAATGTTCACTATATCTATTTTCTAACTTATGGGAGGCCTCTTCTTTAACTAATACTAAATCTCCTATTTTAATTTCTTTACTATAGCTAGTTTTGTCATAGTTGGTTTTTTGCTTTTCTTTAGCCTCTTGGACTAATTTCCTAGCTCTTTGTTGTGCGGTTTGAAGTCTATATTTTACTTCTTTGTCATATGCCTCATGGTTGTATACCGGGCTAATTTTATCTTCTTTCAAAAATTCATAATTTGGTGGTTGTTTTGCGAATATTAGTTCGAAAGGACAACTTTTATGTGTTGTCGATGGTGTTGTATTGTAGCAATAAGCGAAATACCTGAGGTATTCATCCCAATCGTCTTTGTCACTGGACATGTATGCACGCATATATTCGCTGAATGTCCGGTGACTGCGTTCTACAGTACCCAAAGTCTGGTGATGGTATGGTGTAGAAGTTTTATGCTCAATTTTTAACAATTTACACAGTTGTTTGAACAGGCTATTTTTGTATTCTGTTCCCATGTCTGTTAAAATTGTTTTCATTTGACCATAAATCAGGATGAAATGCTCGAATATGGCTTTAGCAACAGTTGTTGCATGTTTGCTTGGAACTGGAATTGCTACCAAATATTTGGTTAGATCGCATATAATGGTAACTGCATATTCGTTTCCATTTATCGACTTTGGCAATGGACCGACTGTGTCAATTTGTACAATATCAAATGCCTTCGGAGGTGTCTCCGTTATTGTCATTGGTTCTTTGATATGTTTATTAATTTTATTTTTCTTGCAGTGGATGCAGTTTTTTACATATTTTCGTATGTCGTTTTTCATATTCAGCCAGCTATATTTCTGCTTGATTTTATCTGTCATGCGATTTATTCCTGGGTGGCCACCACTAATAGGATCGTCATGATATTTATGCAGAATTTCCTTTATTTTCCCGGGATTTGTCACGTATATAACCTCTGGGGTTAAAGCTATTGTTAACTTTTTGAAAACTTTATTACCCATTTCTATAAATTTGCCTACTGCAGTATAATTCTGTTTAAACAATTTGTCCCCTAAGGACAACTGTACTTGTACAAGTCCTAAATTGCCGGCTTCTCTTTCGAGCCTGGTAAAGAATTGTCCTAAGTCAATCTTATCCTCAACAATTAGGTTGCTTGTATCAAAATTGCTACAAATTTTCTTTCCTTTTTTGAAATAAAATTTCGGAGGATTGAAAACGAGCTCGACATGTCTTTTTACTTCAAATTTATTTAGCGCTTCGTATATTTTGGGGTTCTCTTTGTGACTTTTTTTATTTTCAATATTATTGCTGTTCCTGTTTGCTGCTGATCTGGTAGTTATTTTTAATATTTTGCTTGCTTCCACTGACATATCTTTTAAATTTGTAATAGTTATGCGGGATAATGCATCCGCGATATGATTTTCTTTACCAGCTATATACTCCACTTCAAAATCGTACTCTTCTAAATCGAGTCTTACTCGTGTCAGCTTTGATGATGGACTTTTCATTGAAAATAGGTATGTTAAAGGACGATGGTCGGTTTTAACTAAAAATTTTCTGCCATATACGTATGGTCTGTAGAAGGTTATGGCCCAATGAATTGCGGCCAATTCTTTTTCTATTGTAGCTTTGTTGGTTTCGCCTTTTGTAAAGGACCTTGAAGCGTAAGCAATTGGTAATTGTTTGCCATCGTGTTCTTGGCTAAGGACTGCTCCACAAGCGTATCCACTAGCGTCCGTTGTTATGCAGAATTCTTTATCGAAATCTGGGTATTGCAAAAGTTTTGGACTAATTAATGCTTCCTTTAAGTAGGCAAAAGCTTTTTGACATTCTTCTGTCCATTCGAAGGCAACATTCTTTTTGCATAGCCTAGTTAACTTTCTTGAATGTTCTGCAAAATTTGGTACAAATCTTCTGTAATAATTACAGAAGGCTACGAATCTCTTAACTTCATCGGCTGTTTTTGGTGTTGGATAATTGTGAACTGTTTCAAATTTGCTTGGGTCCGGTAATATTCCCTTGTTTGTGCATTTATGTCCTAAATATGTTACCTCTTTTTAAGTTTTACCTCTGTTTTAAGTTGTACTTTCTACAGGTAGAGAACACGTCTCTTAAATTTTTTAGCATATGGTTTTCTGAACAACCTAATACAACTAAATCATCCATGTAGAGAAATGCTTGAGATGGTTTAAGGCCAGCGAATGCTAATGTCATCATTCGTTGGAATGAATTTGGGGCTACTTTTAAACCATATGGTAATCTTTTGAATCTATATGTGCCATTTTCGGCAGTGAATGAAGTAATGTCCCTAGAGTCTGGGTGTAATTCTATTTGATGAAAACCTGACATAAGGTCTAGGCATGAAAAATATTTTGCTCTTCCAAGGTGATCTAAAATGTCATCAATTCTTGGGAGTGGGAATTTATCTGCTGCTAGCTTTTTATTTACCTGTCTGTAATCAACCACTAGTCTCCATCTTTTTTCTATTTTGCCTGGGAGTGATTTTTTAGGGACTAGTAGGATTGGGCTATTATATTCCGATATGGAGGGTTCTATTATGTCATCTTCTATTAGTTTATTTACTTGTTTGCTGATTTGGCCCTTCTGGGTTTGAGGCAATCTGTAATTTTTTATGTAAACGGGGGTGTCATCCTTCATGTATAATTTCTGTTTATAAAAATTATTAGAGGAGATTGGTTCGGTTTCTAGTGCAAATATGTCTATGAATTCTGTGCATAGTGTTGTTAATTGAGAATTGACAAATTTTGGAAAATTTTTTGTTAATCTTTTTAATTTTTCTCTATCTGTGCAGCTTTCACTGTGTGTGGTTGCTTTAATTAGTGTATAGTCGTCTAAATTTTCAGTATTAATCTTATAATTTTAAATAATTGAGTTGTTTTGTGTCGTGTTAATAATTCTAACGAAAGTTTGTTCGTTATTTGTAATGGTATTTGCAATATAAATACCTTCGGACAGTTGTTGGTGTGGTATGAAAATGTTTTTATTATTTGTATTTATTTGAATTTGTCTAATAACTTCCGATCTAGCCGGAATTGTGATTGTGTTGACGGACAGACAGTTTGTTAGGTTCATTGTTATTGTTTGAGGGAAATCATATGGTCTTAGGATTAGTTTATCCTCTGTTTTTCCATAATCTAGAATACAATTGTATTTCTTTATGAAATCTAGACCTATTATTCCATCACATTGAATTGGAAAGTTGTCTTCCACAACATGAAATTTATGATAAATTAGAAGGTCATCGCCTTTTAGATCTGTTTTGATTGTGCCTAAAGTGCTAGTTATTCCCTGACCAATGCCTTTCAAATCTGTGATTTGTTCAGTATTTATTTTTTCTTTATTATCTATTTGCTGTTTTTTAATTATGGAGATATCGGCTCCGGTATCAATTAAAAAATTTGAGTATGAATTGTTTAATGATGTCCTTGTAGATATATAGCTGTTTAAGTTTAGATTAAGTACGCATATTTTTCTTTTTGTTAGTTTTGAAGTGGAGTTTCCTGGTTTTCCGTTTCGGTACAACTGCGCACGTTACGGGTTTGTGTGTATGGTCTGTTTGTATTTCGGGATTGTGATCCTCTTTGATTGTTATTATTGTTGTTGTACGACCTCGAGTTATTGTTATATCTCGGTTGTGGTCTGAATCTTCTATTTTGGTAATTTCCATAGTTGTTACTACGGTAACCTCCACGGAAACTACTCCTGTACTGACCTTGCTGTCGTACGTTTAAAATCGTGTTTGAGCTGCCTGTAATTTCGGTGCAGCTGTTTGTAAATTTAGAGATTGCGTCGTTCATCGTTGTGAACGTTCCTGCTTGCATGATCATTTTGACCTTGTCACTAGAGCAGTTTTTACACATGGCTTTAACTGCTGCCTGTGTTGAATATCTCGTGGCTAAGTCTGGGTTTAATCCATCAGAGATATATGCTCCTTCTAATGACCTTGTGATTTTTTCAATTTCCGCTGTGTATTGGTTAGCAGTTTTGCTACGCTGTTGGATGTTCAGTAGTTTAGCGGTTAGAACTTCCACTGATTCACCCTTTATTGCGGTTTTTAATTTGTTTTTTATTTGTTCGACCGTGGACTCATTACTAATAAAATTCCTTGCTGTACCTTTCAGCTTTGTTTTGATCATGGTAATGGCCAATGCCTCGTGTGTATACTTGATTTGCTCAAGTATATCGAGTGCATCTAGGAAACTATGTAGATTTTCTGGTTTACCATCAAACTTTGGTAATACTGACGAAGCAGTTTTAATAAATTCAACTACTGTTTGTGGCATTGTGACGTTTATGATTGGTATATCTATTGGTTGAAGGTTTGATCTATTTTCTTCTACCAATGGGCTCTGAGCGCGTTCTGCCAAAAGTAAATTGAAATCTATTTGAAGGTCTTCCTCTACTGTGGTTGGTACATTGAATTCTATATTGTATCTTGCTAAAGAAGATACTAATTTGTCCCTTACGGCAGAGAAAAATTGGTAAGACTCTACTTGGTGTTCCTTGGTAAGTATGTTATTTACCGCTTTAATCACTTGTCCTATGCTATTTAGGGCTTCTAAAATTATCTTAAAATGCTTTACTATAGTTTCTGTTTTTATATTAATATTTTTATTTATGCATTTGTATGATTTATCAGCTTTTATTTTTTCTTCAGATAAGGTATCATATATTTCTTGCCATTTATTCATTTCTTAGTTTATAAACTTTGCGTTTAGACGCGTTGTTGTACATTGTTCAACCGTCTTAATTTATTTTTTATATAATTTTTGATTAAAACTGCAATTGTGACAATTAAACATGTAGCTAAACATGCTAAGATTGTCAACCATTTATCGGAGATCTCTTCTTTCTGTTCAATAATAGGATGTGGTTCGTATTTGACTAATCTATCTTCAGATTTTTGATCTGCTGAACTTTCTTTGCCTCATATCCTGCTATACCTACTAAAATGCTGTTTACGGCAATTTTCCACCATGATGCCATTTTTAAAGAATTCAATAGTAAAATTTTCTAATTTGAATTTTTATTTTTATTTATTCAATTTCCTTATTAATCTATTTATTTCTTCTTCTAATGTGGAAGGATATAATAAGTCTTTCATTGTGGGTTCTCTACCCATTCCTATATAGGACCAAACGTGTTTTAAATATTCTAAATTTTGCCTGTTGCCTCCCTTGTTACGAGGTCTTGACCTTTGTATTCCTATTTCTTCGTTTTCATGCTCTAGCTTATCAACAATATCATTGATTAACTCATAATCAAGATCAGGTGGTAGTGCATTATCCATAAGAAATAGGTATTTTCACATTCCAATTTACTCAATTTATTAACATTTGTATAATTTTTATAATTTAGTATTTCTTAATTCTTTAATCTTTTCTTTAAGTTTTAATCGCTCAATTGTATTAGTCGTTAGGTTAAGTAGCCTAAAAGTTTTGGCTATTTCTATCTGTCTCTTAACTTGTTTGCCTGCCCTTTTTCTCTTATATATTATTGTAGGGGCCGGTATTTTGGGAATTTCTTCCTTTTTGTTAGGCTTGTTCCTTCGCCGATACTCTTCTATAGTAATCGGTGTCGGACCTTGTTTTTCGGATTTGCGACCCTTAAGAATTTGCTCCGTAGCTTTTTTAATAGTGTCTACACACTATTGAAAGATTTTGTCAAATTCTTGTTGAGTCGATACCTATTAATACTAGTAATTGTCCCTAAGCAAATTTAATTGCTACTAGTTTAGCGGCCATAAGGCGTGCTCAAATCATTCTAATATACTTATATTTTAAAATTAGTAACCGCTATTCTTGCTGCCAGTCACCAATGTCTTGCTGCCAGTCACCAACAATTTATTGCCATCAAATTATTAGGTATTCCACCCTTCTTATGCATCATGCTATTGTCGTCAAATTAACTGGTATTCCACCCGTTTATGCATTATGCCTCCGGTCGGCTTTCGTCCTCAGGATGTAGTCTATTATAAGCTTCGTCTGTTCAGGATCATTTGAATGTCAGTGCCGACAGAAAATCGCAATTGTAACCCAGCAGTATATCAATTGTAATATGTAAATCTTCCTCCTGTTTAGTGTCCTCGCCAGTTACAGCACCAACCTCTATTGAGTTTTCCGTATGGGCAGCGTATTCAAGTTTACGCGCTGAGAGCCAAAACTGGCTCTTTAAATAATATAATGAGCCTTTTGTGGTTTCACTTTTAAACCAATCAGCAACATTTTATGCAACAGAAAAATTAGTTACGATAATATTACTTTTAGTCTTGTTAGCGTTTTGCTAATTTAGCAAATTTTCGCTTCCTTTTGACTAAGACTGGCAGGATCGCCATGTAAAGAATTAAAACGCTGATGTGTAGCGTATGATCAGAATTGATTCTTTATTGAAAATTACTTTCTTTTTATAGGAAATTTCTTACCATCATTTACACTAATACTTACAAACTACTTATGTGTATAAACTACAATACTTACAAACTATTTACTTACACACGATATGCTGTGTCAGCATATGTGTTTCATAACTATGGAATGGTTTGTCAGTCGCTCTGACGTAGTGACTTGACTCATCATAATTGTAACAAGATAAGCGGTACGCTCGTTAGAAGTCAAGCGCCCGTTGTGCAGTTTAATGGCATTTAAATGGGTCACAATATTTTGGCATTGTGTGTGGTCACTGAACATGTGCATACCAAATGTTTGTAAATGCAATGTGTTCAACAGTGATACTACAGTATATCTCTTTTTCTTCTCATACGTACAAACATTTCCTGTTCATGAAAGATATGAAAACCAAAAAAAAATATACAACTTCGATTTTGCTGTGGGTTATTAACTACTTGCCCGGATATTTTACTTTTCATCCTGAACGTTTTGATATGCATTAATAAATATATATCTCGATTCGTTTATGCCGAATGAAGTCATATACCTTGTGTGCGAAACGAAAATAGATATAAAAAATGTGTGTATTTTATAGGCGCCAAAGTACTCAACCGATTTTTATGGAATTTTCACAATATATAGTTGGGTTCATAGACAATATATAGTTTTTGAAAAATGGGCGGAGCCCCCCCAGGCTATATAAAATTTCAATTCGTCATAACTCCGAACTTTTTTGGTCTAAATTAATGATATATGGATATATGTGTCACTTTGTCAATATCTACATAATTATGGAAAAGTGGACATTTAGGTGAGTACAAAAGAAATTTCTATTGCACTGCGTTAGACCGCTTATGAAAAGAATGTTTGTAATTTCTTTTGAATCGAATTTGCATAGGTATCAGCATCAGACATAATAGAGAAGTTCATAGCCTGAAAATAAAAAACTTTATTTGTATTTCTGAATTCATTAGGTTTAACTAAGTTTACCGTGCAAAATAATCCATTATTAGACTTGTTCTCCTACAATTGCTTCCCTGCGTTGCTGATGTGTCTTCAACCTCATCTTGCCAGTTACCTATCTGTTCATCCAATATAATGTCTTCTTTTACAGGTGGGTCGGAATCTTTACTCAGCCTGGCGATATTATGTAAAACGCCACAGGCATTAATAACAGCCATTGTTGTAGCTATTGAAAACCTTATAACAATAGAGAGTATGGGAAAACGACGCTTCCATACGCCAAACTACCTTTCTATGCAGTTCCTCGCACGTATTTTTGATTCATTATACAATCTTTCGGCAGCAGTGCTGGGATTAAACAGTGGTGTCATCATATATTTACTGACACGATAGCCACTATCGCCCAATACAAAACTATCCTTGAACTGGTTTTCTTCCAAATTATGTTTAAGGCGACTGTTGTTGAAAATGTTGCTGTCATGTGAAGAACCGCGCCACCTGCACACAAGGTCGGTAATCTCCAAATCCGCGTTGCAAACTGTTTGCACATTGAAGGAAAAATATCCCTTGCGATTCCTAAAAATTTCAGCATTCTCCCCACCAGGCGATTGTATCCTTTCATGGGTACAATCGATCCATCCTACAACTTTAGGAAACTTCGAAATTCTATAAAATGCCTGACTTGTGTGCAGCATTTCGTTTCTGGTTTTGGGTATCTTTATAAACACTTTTGAAAGCAATAGCAAATGATACTTTCCTGACTACTTGCAGTGGCCACGGTAACTCCGCAAAAATCACCTACAGTCACCAAGAAACTCCCTGATGCATAAAAACGTAAAGTCAAACATAACATTTCTTCAGGGCTTAATGTATAATTTCTATAAAATGAAACAAATTACAAAAATGTTGGGTATATTTTTTACAAACCTTTCGGTGCGATTCCGAATTTGGCTTTCAATTTTGTCCAAAATGTACAAAGCGCGTCTTTTGGACAACCGAACCTATAAATAAATGTTTTCTTGTCGAACGTTTCGAAATTATTTTGCCTAAGGCCATACACTCGGGGTTTTGGAAGCCGCCCACGAGATATCACAGAAAGATGCGAAAGGTGTGCAATTTCTTCCATTATTATTGTTTATAATACTTTTCTAGTTTTTAAGCACTACCACTAGCGTACCCTTTTGGTGTACTTATTTACATGTAAATTATGAGTTTTTAAACACTATCATTAGCGGAATATCTGCAATATTTGCTATACACTATCACAAAACTTTATATGGATATAATTACGTTTTTAAACTAAATTATTTCGTAATATGTTTGCAAAATAATTTACTTTCGGCTTACGTTTTTTATCGTGATCAGCCTATAATCAGAGGTCCATCCTTTAATAACTTTTATCAGAAGATAATCAGCGAATCATCGATAATCAGACACTGAGTAAACGGTTTTTGGGCCAACCCCTGATAAAGTCTTGATTATGCAGTTAATCAGACATGAGTAGATGACTAAAAATTCAATAAATATCAAAAATACTTCCACTCGCTGAAATATCTGCACAAACAAGTGGGGCGAACAATTATTTTTCTTCTATTCCTCTTTGAACTTTTCGTAAATTTTGACATTTCAGTATCAGTGATGCCACTTTTTCTCGAATTGAAAAGATTGTCAACAAGCGTTGTTAAATCCGAGAAAGCGAATCGCACAATAGTTAATGAAAGCAATATACGTTTACGGTAAAAATCTCGATTGCCGAAACGTTAAAAGTTAGTGAATCGCGCTACAAGGCTCGAACCTTGGCCCTTCGGTGGGGTAGGCCAGCAACATTACCACCACACCGCCGCAGCCGCCTTTATTCAGAAAACTGTACATTATGATAAGCCAAATTACCATTACTTTATTTTTTTCGCCCATATTTATTATTCCATGAGGAACTTCCGGTGGGGAATAATTGTAATAGTTTTGTGATCTCTATAGACTTTATCCAAATTCACTTCCAAATTCCGATTAAATTGATCTATTACATTTCCCCCGTCGGCACTCCACCTCCCTTGTGAATGTGGGTTTTTCTTCCTACGTAAAGTTCACGACACACTTTTTGCGTTTCGATTGCGCAGCTACTGTAACATCCATTGCTTCAATAAGATTACAATTATTTATTGAATAAATATTTAAAAAAACCACGAGTTTACTTACTTTTCTCGTTTTGTTAACTTTTTTCCAATATATGACACTTGATAATTTCTTGCGGAAACCTGTGTTACCGTACTGCAATTTCACGAAAAAATAGCAGTAAACTTTCGTATTAGATTTTTTGAGAACTGCGTACTCAAGAAAATTTAGCACAGGACATTTTCTTGAGCAGGGCTTTTTTTATATGGAGTTTTTGCTTTCTTTTGATCTGCGTACCAAGCTTAAATGGTGCGTATTCTTTACTTGTTTCCAATATTTATGTTTGTGTTTGGCTGACCTCATAGTGATCGAAGCCAGGAGGACATAATCGAAGAATCCTCGAGTTCATAGTTCCGCCATGGTGATGTGGCGAGTATTCTCAAGCGTGTACCATCCCTAACTCAATAACATTCCCAACATTAAGGATAAACAACATTGTCCCAAGTAAGGCTGGGTCTCGGCTTCAATTTTTTGGAGTTGATAGCCAGCGCCATAGCCGGTATCAGCGCAGTGCGGTAACGGAATTGCATTAAGTGCTTTTTTGGCGCAATGATACCATATTGCTAGGGGCGCAGTTTATGAGACATCACCGAACTCTAATACAAAGCGTTTGGAGGGGGTATCTAGAGACACGTATTCATGCCAGGATAAAGAATCCGAAGGCGGAGTCTAACTTTATTTAGCGGTCCAAAAATAATGAGCAAAAATAGTTTGCACCGGTAATAATATAGTTTGGGAGACACCAATCCGAAGGCGGAGTGTAACTTTCTTTACCCGTTTAAAAGTAATGAACAAAAGGCAAATTATTCAACCTTTTTTTGTGAATAACTTTTGAATTGTTCCAAATCTTAATTTTCCGCACTCGGATTTTGATTCCTGAAACCGAGACACGTCTTTGGGTATCCCTCTCAACATTTTTGGTAGCGCCTTGGTAGCTGTAGCGCGGATGTTGGTGTCACTGGTGCTGATACCATTATTTATGATACCATAACGCCATGACGCCAGCAGCGCCAGAAACACCTTCAACTCAATGGCGCAAGTGGCGCCACTTCAGTGTAGCGAGACCAGAGAAAAACATAAATTCAATGACGCCAGCAGCGCCTTCAACTCAATGGCGCCAGTGGCGCCACTCCAGTACAGCGGTGTTTTATAGTAGTTTAGTGTTTCTGGCGCTACTGGCGTCATGGCGTTACGGAATCACAAATAAAGGTATCAGCGCCAATGACGCCAACACCGTTATCAGCGCAATTCCGTGAAGCCGCGCAGCGTTACACACCCTTAGTCCCAACGAAGGCGGACAAAGGCAACACAACTGTGCTAATTGAAAAAGATGAGTATATAACAAAAACCGAAAAACTCATCGAGGATATGGAATGTCGTAGAATAAGAGTGAACCCCACGGATGAATACCAGAAAGAAATCAAAGTGGCTATAAAAACTGCAACAAATATAATAGATACAAACTCGGCATATACATTAGTCCAAATGAACTCGTCGACTCCACCACTGATTGCGCTACCAAAAATCCACAAGCCTGGCAATCCAATGAGACCAATCATTAATTTTAAATCGGCACCATGCTATAAGCTATCAAAATATTTAAAAACAATATAGAAGGATACACTTGAACTTAGGAACGAACACACCATAACTAATACATCTGTAGCCTGACTCTGTAACTATTTTAACGCCAGGTGGTTGCGTTAACTTCGCTTAACACAATTTTTAACGCTTTTCCTTATTCACTAACTTTTAACCACACAAAAAGTGTTAGCTAACACTTTTCGTGTGGTTAGCTGTCGCGAATTATTTTCGAGGTGTTAGCAATAGTATTAATATATTTGCAAGTGTTTTAGTGTTTGGAAAAAGTAAAAACATTTTTTTTAAGTTTTTTGCATGTAATTTAGTGCAAAATACGGCGAAAAGAGAAGTACTGCCATATTTTATCACCATCAAGAATCAGCTGTTTAGCGGGGTTAAAGGAGAGTTACAGAATCGCACTTTCGTTAAGAACAAACGCCGAAATTTTGCGATAAGCTTAACGCTCGGCGAGTGGTTAAAAGTTACAGAATCGACCTACTGAACTAATAGACAAACTTAGGACCGTTGAAGGGACAAAGGAGAGCAAATTGGTATCTTTCAACATAAAAGATCTATACACATCAATACCACTAGCAGAGGCATTGAACATAGTAAACTCTATAATACTACGTAAAACAAAAGATAAAGTAAAAAGTACGCAAATCACGAACACGGTAAGAACCACGCTGCGTCAAAACTATTTTCAATTCAATAAAATATAGAGACAAACAAACGGACTTGCGATTAGAAACCCAACATCTTCTATTCTTATGGAAGCGTTTATGCAAAACCTGGAAAAGGAGTATATACAGGAATTGAATTCCAAATTAGGAGTGTTATTTTACGCTAGGTACGTGGATTATATCATGTTCGTTTTAACTACCAACAACGAAGAGCAAGTACTGGAGTACCTCAACAAGCAGGACGGGAACTTAAAATTCACAATGGAAACCGAAAAAGACGAAGGAATCAATTATATGAACCTCACAATAAGTACTGATAAAGCTACCAATAAATTCAACTACGACATATATAGGAAAGCAACGGACACCGACACAATGATACATAATACTTCGAACCACCCACAACAACATAAAAAGAGAAACAATGGAGAAGAAAGTACACAAACCTGGACGACAATGACATATACTGGAAGGGCAACACATAAATTTGCAAATTTCTCAGAAGATCCGTTTAGCAGCCATGGTGTATACCAGCTCACTTGTGAATGCCAGCACAGTTACATAGGACAAACAGGACGACAAGTGAGAACGAGGTTCAGAGAACACATTAGACATTACAGCAAAAAGACACGGAATCCAACCATCATACCAGAGTTCAGCTTTGCGAATTACAGGGTGGAGAATAAATGCCCCCCCGGAAACATCCAAAAAAACAATCAAGGTCCTACATGTATAAGCAAAAGGCCGACGTCCGAACGTACTCAAAAACATGGAAATCTACAAACATAAAACATTCGGCGGTAGAATAATTAACGAACAGACAAACACTGTTTCCGACACAATAATCGAGCCTTTACTCCTTCACTCAGGTACAACAAATAAACACAAAACAGCAAACGATCAAAAACAACAAACGAGCAAAAAAGGTCAAACAACAAAAATCACCAACTTTCACCTGCCTTAGTCAACCACAGAAAAGCCGACTGGTGCAAACCACCCCCGTTTCTGAATGTACACATACAACACATACACACACGTACAAAACCAGACACCCATGCTGACATTAACTGCTACCTACTATAAATACAAGACAAACGACAACAAGAGATCAGAACGAAAATCGACACTGATGATGGCACAACGTCGAAACCGGTTTGTCTCAAAACCAAATTTGACAAGGGATGACGCAAAATCGTTCCAATATACATAAATTATTCACGCTTCCGGAAAAACAATTACACAAAATAAAACTCCCACCACTAGTTAAACACAACAGAGATTACGATGGATACTTTTATGCATGCAAGCGTGTACTTAGGAAGAGGAAGAGAGATGTTTGCTAATACGATGCAAAGAGGAGCTGCCAATAAATAACACCGACCCTTCGAGAACACGAAGAGCGAACAACCAAGAAAGTTCTCGGTGCATAGCAAGCACTCTGTCGGACTATATAAGGCAGTGACCAAGCGAGGCAGGTTGATCAGTTTATATTCAGGTGGCGAACAGTGAACTACTGTAAAGTTACCAAACTCTTAACACCCCAAAATCTTAGGGGTCACGTTTGATAACATGTTCAAATACGGTGCTCATGTAGCCGCGATTGCCACTAAAGTACAAAAGCCCGAACGAGGTTTCTAGGACTTCCGTTAGAAGAGCCTGATGACAGTGTTGGATGAGGGGTGATACTTTAAGCAGGTTACGTAGTCGCTAATACAACAACAGCAACAACTCTTAAATTCGTAGTGCGTTTATTGCTGTAAATAAAACTAGCTATTTGTTAAAGTATTTGTGCGTGTGTTTACTTGACTTTATAGTGATCGAACCCAGGATTAATAGTCGAAGAATCATCGAATTAGTCACAATTGGTGTCAGAAGCGCTATTGTTAAATAAATACCAGTGATTTTAAGGATAACAAGGACAGGGCGAAGCTGAATGCTGATTCAGCAACTCAAAAATGAGTTGGAACATAGCGGACTTAACACTACAGGCACTAAATGCGAGCTTTAATCGCGATTACGGGAGGCTATGCAAGCGGAAGGAATCAACGTTGATGATCGTGTTTTTCATCTTGTGGAGGAGGGTTCGACAACAATAGAAGAGAAAAAGGTGTCTCCGAATCCAGTGGCAAGCGTGGACACAAACTCGTTGCTCGCTGTATTGACTCAGATGTTGTTAAACATCTCAACACAGCTGAAAGAACAGAAGACACACATGGCATCTAAGCTTGAAGAACCGGACACACGTATTACATCGAGGCTGGAACAACAGAAAACTTGTATAGTATCTCAGCTGGAAGAGCAGGAGACGCGAATGTCGGCAAAATTGGAAGCTCAAGAGGAGCGTATATCCGTGCAGGTGGCACAAATGTCTTCGCATTTGGAAGCACAGGAGGAGAGGGTTATATCAAAACAAGAAGTACGAGATGGAAAAATTTCACAATTTGAAAGGTCGTATCCAGGAATTGCAACTGAATCGTCCATTTACTTTAGGGAGTACTCCCAAGGTAAAATCACATTCCCTTGATGGTTCCGTTCCATTCCAGGTATTTAAACTACAGTTTGAGAAGACGGCAGCGGTGAATACTTGGGGATTTGAAGATAAAGTTGCAGCACTATTCGTGGCATTGAAGGGGCCTGCAGCAGAAATTTTACAGACTATTCCCGAGCCCGAAAAGAACAGTTATGATGCATTGATGGCAGCCAGCATCTGAAGCAGATTTGCCAAATAGAGCTACAAAATCGCTTCGAGAAGGCTAATGAGGCTTTGCAGGAATTTGCGTCGGGCATCGATAGGTTGGCCCATCTAGCAAATGCAGACGCACCTGTAGAGTACACGGAGCGGGTAAAAATACCAACTTTTATAAATGGAATACGTGATGTGAAGACGAAGCGAGCCACATACGCAAATCCAAAGAGATAATTTGCTGAGACGGTATCGCATGCTCTGAAGCAGGAAACAGCCTCGCTTTTGAGTAAACCTGCATACAAGGCTCATCGCGTGGAAGTGGAAACTCCGGCTTGGGTAGACAAAATTTGGAAGCGTTGAACAGAGTACAGAAAAAAAGTGATGGTGCCATTAAATGCTTTAAGTGCGGAAAACCAGGTCACAGTGCACGTTATTGCGGCACTGGCTCCAGTAAACCCAGCAATTCAGGTGGACGAAAACGCAAAGCTGAAGGAGATGAGCAAATCTCCCAAACAAATCAATCGTTTAACTAAATCGAGCCAGACGAAAGGGGCGTGGACTGGCTCCCGCAACTGGATGCCCCATAATCTCTGTCTCACAGATCGGAAGGAAAGCTAGTAATGTTACTGTTGTTGCATATGTGGATGGAAAAGAGCACTTACTAACTGTGGATACAGGCCCATCGCATTCCATAATTCGATCTGATTTAGTCAACAAGGAGGTGAGACCATTGCATGGAGCAAAGTTACGTACGGCCACTGGTGAGGACACCCATGTCCTAGGAGAAGTAACATGTGAAATCACAATTGGGAGCAAGGTATCAAGATCGACATGCAAAACAGGATTATGAATTACAACAACAAACAAATACTTTAGTAAGCGAGTGCTTGTGGTGGAGAGCCAGCAAATTTCACCGAAGTCGGAAGCAATCATATGGGCAGAGATTGATGGAGATTATGGGACAAACAAATTGGGGGGTTGTTGAGGCAGGAAACAAATCAAGGACGAACATATTAGTAGACAAAACCCTGGCCAAGACAAAACAAGATGGACGTGTACCGGTAAGAGTACTTAGTGAGTTCAAATCGCAGGTTAAACTTTCCAAAGGAGCAATATTGGGACAATGCCAAGAGGTCGAGGTAGTTATCAATTGTGAACAGCTTCTGGAAAATGATTCTACCAGCAATAGTGATCTTTCAGATGATATCACGTCGTGGATCGAACCATGAGCTAGTCTCTGGAGATCACCGGTAGTACTAGTGAAAAAAAAGGACGGAAAAACTAGGTTCTGTGTGAATTGCCGGAAGTTGATCTACGTAACTAAGAAAGACAGTTATCCATTGCCAAGAATCGATGACACTCTGGACTCGTTATTTGGTACGAAATGGTTTTCCACACTGGACTTGAAAAGCGGCTACTGGCAAGTGGAAGTAAAAGACGAAGATAAAGAGAAGACGGCCTTCAGCGTTGGAGAAGGGCTTTGGTAATTTACGGTAATGCCCTTCGGGCTATGCGATGCTCCACCTACTTTTGAGAGACTCATGGACCAGATACTAAAAGGATTGCACTGGCAAACATGTTTGGTGTACCTCGACGACATCATCGTGCTGGGAAAAAGCTTTGAGGAACACCTAAAGAACTTGGAGGAAGTTTTCCAAAGAATAGCTGGTGCTGGTCTGAAACTAAGTCCCAAAAAGTGTTCCTTGTTTAAAAAGGAAGTAAGTTATTGGCCAAGACTGAGACATTTGCATGAGTTACCGAGCTTCCTTGGGCTGTGCACGTATTATCGCCGAATTATACCGAATTTTGCCAGCGTAGCTAGTAGTCTCCATGACCTTACTAGGAAGAATGTGAGTTTTGAATGGAAGAAGGAACAGGAGGTGGCCTTTCAAACATTGAAGGGACGACTATGCACTGCCCCAATGTTAATATATCCAGTTCCAGGTTCAAAGTTTATTCTGGATACAAATGCGAGTGGTTATGCTAAATAAGGTGTTTTGTCCCAGATTGTTGATGGACAGGAGAAAGTAGTTGGTTACTATAGCCGAACAATTGGGAAGCCTGAAAGAAACTATTGTGTAACACGGAGAGAACTGTTGGCATTGGTAGAGTGCGTTAAGCATTTTCACAAGTATCTCTATGGGCAGCGATTCCACGTCATCACAGACCATGCAATGTTGAAATGGCTTTTACAGTTCTGTAATCCGGAAGGTCAATTGGCTCGGTGGATAGAACCACTGCAAAGTTATGACCTTTCCATAGAGCATCGGAAAGGTAGCACCCACGGAAATGCTGATGCAATGTCATCAAGACCATGTAACTTGGAATGCAAGCATTGTTCGAAAGCTGAGGCCAAGGAAGACATTATAGATGTGCGGCTCATGACTATAACATCTACAGACAAGTGGAACATGTATCAATTAAGGAGGTGTCAGCACGAAGATCCAGATCTTACACGTGTGATGCAAGGAATCGAACGAACCGAGCGACCATCAAGAGAGGAGATGTCAGCAGAAAGTCCTGTTGCCAAGTCATATTGGGCACGGTGGATAGTTTGCAATTAAAATCCGGTTGTTTGCATCGAATATGGGAGAGTGAGGATGGTCAATGTGTTCGAAAGCTGATATTAGTCCCAAGGAAGAAAATCCCTGATGTACTCAATGAATTACATAACGGTCCAAGCGGAGGTCATCTTGGAGTCACCAAGTAGGAGAAAGTCAAGAAAAGATTCTATTGGGTTGGTTGCCGTCAATCGGTCGCGGTTGTTCGTAACCATGTGTTTAATCGCCGAGGGTTGAAACAAATTCTTTCTGGAGAAGCATTACTGACTGGCAGTGTATCCTTATTTCATATTTTCATATTTATTAACTTCAAAAGTACAGTAAAACTATAAGTTTTTGAGCGTACAAATGTAAAAATTAAGTGACAAATGTGAGCTTAACCTAGCGCGTAATAAATAAATAGATAACAAGCCAATATAGTTGTATCATATATATACTTAAACTATTAGAATCATAATAGGGGTGAAATAAGAGCATAGAAGAAACATATTTTTATTTTTATTTTATTTTATTTATTTATAGTATTTTAATAGATTTGCAACTGCCACTTTAAAGCATTCAACTGATTTAGAAGATTTAACTGAGATTGGTAATGAGTTCCACTCCCTGATAACACTAACAAAGAATAACCTTGAAGCTACCAAAGACTCATATCTTGGGATAATGAGGTTGCAAGTGCGAGACGGTTGTACAAATTTTAAGTTCTGGTAAAGGTATCCAGGCTTACGACTTTTAATCAATTTGAATAAAAATACCATATTTCGATGTTTTAGGTAAATTTCTATGCTACATCCAAGAATATTTTTTGTGAAGGATGATATGGGATCAAACTTCTTCTTACAATAGATAAATCTCGCTGTATTGTTCAGAGCTCCTGTTATCTTATTCTTAGATTCGGAATCAAGAGTCCCGTAAACATTTTCAAAGTAAGATATGTGAGGAACAATGAGAGACTGTACTAGTTTCAGTTTTGGCAAACAATAACAGACATGCCAAAGATTCCTAAGAATAAAATAGATTTTTGATATGCATTGATTAATATGATCTGTGCAAGTTAAACGTGAGTTAAGTTTAAAGCCGAGATTTTTAACCACAGAACGAAATCTTATTTCGGTCTCCCCCAACATGATTGGCGATAGACAGCCAAGATCAGAAGACTGCGCTGAGATGGGAAGAACCTGTGTTTAGAGACATTTAGACAGAGGCTATTAGCGTTTGCCCAGGCCTCAATTCTCTTCAGATCTTCATTCAAGCGTACCACAAGGTCTTCCCCAAGCCCAATCGGTCGCGATAAGTAAATCTGCGTATCATCAGCATATAAGTGAATTGATGCATTTTTGCAGCAGTGTACAATGTCATTAATAAAAAGACTAAACAATATAGGGCCTAGGATAGAGCCTTGTGGTACCCCGGAGGAAATTTTGCTGCAACAGGAGGTTGTGTCTGCGCATTGCACTTGTTGGTATCTGTTAGAAAGATAAGTGTTCATAAACTTAAGCGATGTAGAGTTGAATCCGAAGTAGTGTTTCAGCTTTGCCAGAAGAATGTCATAGTTCACTGCGTCAAAGGCCTTTGAGAAATCCAACAAGACCAAAATAGTCAACATTTTACTATCATAAGAGGGTCGTATGTCTTCAATAACTTTAACGATGGCCGTAGAGCAACTGTGATTGGCTCGAAAACCAGATTGATGTTCACTTAACAAACTGAATTTATTTAAATGGGCAACTATCTGCAGTGATAGTAATTTTTCAAAAATCTTGGCTAAGGAGGGTAAAATGCTAATAGGTCTATAGTTTTCTAGAGATTCACAGGAGCCGCTTTTATTAACAGGTATAATACTTGATATCTTCCAGAGATTTGGGAAGGAAGAAGACGTTATGGCGAAGTTGAAAATATGTCTTAAGGTAGGAAGGATGTGGGAGATAATCATCTTTAAAAAGCGTAAACTTATTCCATCAACACCAGTAGCATTAGACTTTATAGCAGAGATACATTTCGCTACATCGTACTCAGTCGGTGTGTCAAAAGAAAATTCGCAAGTAAGTGGGCAAATTAAAGACTCATTTAAGGTGAAGGACTGGGAATTTTCGAGACTACCAGCTCCAATAAAATAACGGTTTATCTCATCAGCATCAATCATACATGGCTTAGAGACTTTAGAATTAACTTCCAGAGACTTTAAGTTTTTCCATAAAGTTCTAGACGGCAAGTGTGCAGAAAATGTGTCTTGAAGGTATGTATACTCTTTTATTGTTCCGAGTTAGAATAACTACCCTGTTCCTTAGCGTTTTATAAGAACTCCAATGCTCCACTGTAGGGCTGCTCTTCCCCCGTTTATACGCTTTACTACTTACTTATCAATGGAAAAGCATTTCCGTCGCAGTGGTCTAAAACTTCTACAGCCGATTTTGGTATTGATTTTTTGTCGGGCTTTTTTGAGAGAATGACTTATTACACATTTGCATTTAACGCTAGAAAAGCAGACAAAAGAAGATAAGAAAGATTTCATTCGATCTCAATTTTACGGAAATCTAAACAAAATGCATCTGAATTTCGGGCAAAATAAGCACGTCCAATATTTCTTCAGATCTGAGGGGGCGGCTGATGGGGGCGATCACTGACTTGAGACCTTGTGAGACAACGGACTAAGATCATGCGCGATAAGATGAAGTCCAGGTACGACAAAGCAATAAATACGGATGGATTTATAGAAGGAGGTTTATTGCTGCTATACAATCCACAGCGTAGGAAAGGGTTGTCCCCAAAACTACAATGTAACTGGGAAGGCCCATACAAAGTCATAAAACGGATAAATGATGTGGTACATCGCATACAAACTATGGGAAGGCCAAGGAATAAGATGAAGGTGATCCATTTGGAAAGGCTAGCTGCGTTTGGTTCGGCTGATCGGGTCGATCAGACTTAGGTGGAGAGCAGTGTGGCTATAATTCTCAGGCATGTACCATCCCTAACTCAATAACACTCCCACCACTAGTTAAACACAACAGAGATGACGATGGTCACTCTCATGCATGCAAGCGTGTACCTAGGAAGAGGAACAATAATGGGGCGAATGTTTGCGAATACAAGGCAAAGAGGAGATGTCAATAAATAGCACCGACCCTTCGAGAACACGAAGAGCGAACAACCAATAAAGTTCTCGGTGCGTAGGCAAGCTCCCTGTCGGACTATATAAGGCAATGATCAAGCAAGGCAGGTTGATCAGTTTATTTTCAAGTGGCGAACAGTGAACTACTGTAAAGTTACCAAACTCTTAACACCCCAAAATCTTAGGGGTCACGTTTGATAACATGTTCAAATACGGTGCTCATGTAGCCGCGATTGCCACTAAAGTACAAAAGCCGTAACGAAATCCTCAAGTAACTAGCTGGCAGTACTTGGGGGAAAGATAAAGAAACGTTACTGGCAACGTACAAGACAATCGGCCAGCCGGTTCTGAGCTACGCGACGCCTATATGGTCGCCGGGGTTAGTAGATACACACTGGAGGAGGTTTCAGGCTTGCCAAAACACCGCACTCAGAACTGCCACGGGGTGCGTCCTTATGTCTCCTGAGCATCGCCTTCATAGTGAGGCAAAAATGCTCGATGTTAAAGAGCATTGCGAGATGTTGACCAGCATTGTTTACCCCTACTAGTTTGGCATCTTCTTTTGCGAATCAGAGTGGAAGGCAGTGGATGAATGTACTCCGAGAGAGTGGAATGAAGGAAATCGCGTTCAGAGTTGTTTTAAAGTAAAAACTGCGACTAAAAACTTCAATTTAAACTGAAATATACCTTCCATAGTAACTGATAACGTTTTATAACTGCTTTATATTCAATAATTTGGGAGTTTCAAGTCTTCATGTTCAATATTGCAGTATTTGAATTTGTTTGTTTTATTATTGCATACAACGCACCCTGTGTGGTTTGTGTGTGTGTGCAGATTCGGAGTAAGTTGCGCTACTAGTAGACATATACTATGTTGACCAGGCAATTCCTGTTCAACTGCTATAAGCCGCAGCATCCGAACAGGAACCTGCTCAAGGAAAATCCGCCTCCCAGGAGAATAAGGAGTCACCTCCGTAAGCACTATGACGAGATCCGACATCACATTTTCTCGCCGTTTGATCCAGTGGTGCACCTGCAGGCCCTCAGCCTCATCCAGACGGAGTCGGTAAACTCCTTTGTCAGGTCTCGTCCAGTGAATGCAGTCCTACAGGCACAAGCTCCACCTTCTGCCGACGAGGAACGCGAACTGCCTATGGAGACAAGAGTCACGCTGGCTCAACTTCGTTCTGGATATTGTAACAGACTAAACTCTTACCTATCCAGACTGAACCCCGACAGGCCAAATGTCTGCCCGGCATGCGGCGTGTCTCCAAACGATACTAACCATCTGCTCAACTGAGCCTACTCTTCTAACAGCAATTTCACTCTGGTCCACTAATATTGAAGCCGCGAGGTTTCTTGGGCTTCCGTTAGAAGAGCCTGATGACAGTGTTGGATGACGGGTGATACTTTAGGCAGTTTAAATAGTCGCTAATACAACAACAGCAACAACAACTCTTAAATTCGTAGTGCGTTTATTTCTTGTAAATAAAACTAGCTATTTGTTAAAATATCGGTGCGTGTGTTTAGTTGACTTTATAGATATCGAACCCAGGATTAATAATCGAAAAATCATCGAACTCGGCACAATATTGTGACGAATTCGATGATTTCTTGATTATCAATCCTGGGTTCGATCACTATAAAGTCAAATAAACACACGCACAGATATTGTAACTGATAGCTAGTTTTATTTACGCAAAAACAATTTTAAGAGTTTGGTAACTTTAAGTAGTTCACTATTGAACGCTTGAAAATAAACTGATCGACCTGCCTTGCTTGGTCACCGCCTTATATAGTCCAACAGGGTGCTTGCCTACGCACCGAGAACTTTCTTGGTTGTTCGCTTTTCGTGTTCTGGAAGGGTCGGTGTTATTTATTGGGATCTCCTCTTTGCATCGTTTTCGCAAATACTCCCGCCATCTCTCTTCCTCTTCCTAGTTATACGCTTGCATGCATAAGCGTAGCCATCGTTATCTCGGTTGTGTTAACTAGTGGTGGGAGTGTTATTGAGTTAGGGATGGTACATGCTTGAGAATAATCGCCACACTGCCCTCCACCTAAGTCTGATCGTCCCGATCAGACACATTTCCCAAACCAAGCCGCTGCTGGACACTCAATGGTTGGCACTGCTTTATTAAACCTCATTTCCTCCAGATATTGAAGCTCCGACATCAATCCTCTCCTGCAGAGATTCCCACAATGCATTGTAGTGTCACATATTCCAACCGTTTTGTCCGTTCTTAATCTCGAATGGATTTGTGCCTTCACTTTCGTTCCCAGTGGTACCCGACAAACATTCCTGCAACTCGTTTCTTCAGGATTCAGTTCCGTTCTCTCATGCCCATTGCACTGTTTCACATTATCCACTAAGTTGCGTTGCTTCCTCGGAATATGACCACCAGATGTTCGCCTTTTATTCTCAGCACACTCTGCACACTTAGTAATCCATTTCCTCACAGTTTGTTTGCAACCGATCCAATAGAACCGCCGCTTTACCTCTTGCAGCGTTTTCTTTATTCCCATGTGCCTTGCATCTGGGCACCTATGCGACGCTTTGATAACATCTGGAATTCTTGCCTTGGGAACAACAATAAGTGCTCGATGATTCTGACCATCTTCACTTTCCCATATCCGATGCAAACAACCAGATATTAGCTTCAAACTACTCCATTGTGCCCAGTATGCTTTTGCAATAAGACTCTCTGCTACCATCTCCTCTCTTCCTGGCTGTTTGTTTTCCTTTATTCCTTTCAACACACGTGCCAAATCTGGATCTTCCTCCTGGTCTTGTCGCATCTTCTTCAGGAGGTACTTGTCCGCGAAAGCCTTTGGTCGAGGAGCTACCTCTGCTTTACGAGGCTCCTGTTGCTTCATCTTCAAGATCACTCCCTTGGTAGTATAGCCACTATTGTGTCCAAAGACCAGAGGAACTTCTTGGCCGTTGTAAGTCATAACCCTGTTCCTTACGTTGATGTGAATGTCTTTCTCAGCCAAGAAATCGACGCCAATGATGACTTCGTCGACAATATTCGCTACCAAGAAGTTGTGATACGTGGCCACATTCCCAATCACAACCTTGCATGTCACTTCTCCCAGGACTTGCTTGCTGTCACCAGTTACTGTCCACAACTTAGCTTTCCGCAATGGTCTCACCTTTCCGCTGACCAAGTCACTCCGAATGATGGAATGTGATGCACCAGTATCGACAGTCAGCAAGCGCTCTCTCCCGTCCACGTAGCCTTCAACAGTAACATTACTCGCTTTCCGTTCGAGTTGTGACACAGAGATTATGGGACATTCATCTTGCTCATCTTCTCTAGCGTTGCGTTTACGTCCACTTAAATTGCCAGGATTACTGGAGCCAGTGCCGCAATAACGTGCTATATGACCAGATTTTCCACACTTAAAGCATTTAATTGCGCCATTGCTTTTTTTCTGTACTCCGTTCAACGCTTCCAAAATTTTGTCTACCCAAGCCGGAGTGTCCACTTCTACGCGATGAGCCTTGTATGTAGGTTTACTCAAAAGCGAGGCTGTTTCCTGCGTCAGAGCATGCGATACCGTTTCAGCGAATGCCCTTTTGGGGTTTGCATATGTGGCCCGCTTCGTCTCCACATCGCGTATTCCATTTATGAAACACTGGATTTTCACCCTCTCCGTATATTCTACAGGTGCGTCCGCATTTGCTAGATGGGCCAACCTCTCGATATCCGATGCAAATTCCTGTAAAGTCTCATTAGGTTTCTGGAAGCGATTCTGTAGCTCTATTTGGTATATCTGTTTTCGATGTTCGCTACCATAGCGTCTCTCAACTGCACCAATCAATGCTTCATAATTATTGCGTTCACCGTCTGGAATCGTCTGTAAGATTTCGGCTGCAGGACCCTTCAATGCCACGAACAGTGCAGCAACTTTGTCTTCAGTGCCCCAATTATTCACCGCTGCCGTCTTCTCAAGCTGTAGCTTAAATACCTGGAAAGGAACAGAACCATCAAATGACGGGGATTTTACCTTGGGAGTATTCGCTGAAGCAGATGGACGGTTCAGTTGCAACTCCTGGATACGGCCCCTTAACGCATCTACCTCGGTCTCTATTTTATCTTGAAATTGTGCAATTTTTGCATCTTGTGCTTCCAACTGCGATGACATATACGATTTTTGTTCTTCCAGTTGAGCGGAGAGCTGTGATGAAATATTGGCCGAAATTTGAGACGACATTTCTATAATACGAGTCTCTTGAGCCTCCATTCGACATGCAATGTGTGTTTTCTGTTCTTCCAGCTGAGATGCCATTCGCGATGTAATACGCGCCTCTTGTTCTTTCATTTTAGTCAACATCTGAGTTAATACAGCCAATATCATGTTTGTGTCCACGGTTGCTACTGGATTCGGAGACTCTTTTTTTTCTTCCATTTTTGTCGATGCCTCCTCCACAAGATGAAAAACATGATCATCAACGTTGATTCCTTCTGCTTCCATAGCCTCTCGCAATCGTGACTGTAACTCTGATTTATTGCCTGTAGTGTTTAGTGCGCGCTGTTCCAACTCATTTTTGAGTTGCTGAATCTTTAATTCATTCAGCTTCGCCATGTCCTTGTTATCCTTTAAATCACTGGTATTTATTTAACAATCCCACTACTGACACCAATTGTGACGAATTCGATGATTCCTTGATTATCAATTCTGGGTTCGATGACTATAAAGTCAAATAAACACACGCACAGATATTGTAACTGATAGCTAGTTTTATTTACGCAAAAACATATTTAAGAGTTTGGTAACTTTACAGTAGTTCACTATTGAACGGTTGAAAATAAACTGATCGACCTGCCTTGCTTGGTCACCGCCTTATATAGTCCAACAGGGTGCTTGCCTACGCACCGAGAACTTTCTTGGTTGTTCGCTTTTCGTGTTCTGGAAGGGTCGGTGTTATTTATTGGCATCCCCTCTTTGCATCGTTTTCGCAAATACTCCCGCCATCTCTCTTCCTCTTCCTAGTTATACGCTTGCATGCATAAGCGTAGCCATCGTGATCTCGGTTGTGTTAACTAGTGGTGGGAGTGTTATTGAGTTAGGGATGGTACATGCTTGAGAATAATCGCCACAATATTCTTTTCAACTTAAGCGATTTTACTAACCCAGACATAAAATTACTGACAGTTAAATATATCATAACACCAAGTATTATGGGACGCAGAAAATCGAAGAGAAAACCGCCTCCGAAGAAAAAGAATATTGAACCACTGGATCAACAGTTTAATTGCCCATTTTGCAATCATGAAAAGTCTTGTGAAGTGAAAATGTGAGTATTATTTTTATTGAACAAGACGGTTTAGTGATTTGGTAGTTGTACATAGAACAACGGTAATTGTTTCCTGTAGGAGACCAAAAATGTCGGGAGATATGTGAAAAGACGCGTTTTGACTTCGATATCAATAATCTGAAAGCGGATTTTCGATTGGCTTAGGTTCAGAATACATACATTCCGCAAATTAAAAAAATTGTAATTATTTCCTTTGGCAGACAACTGCTAAAACACCTCAAAATAATCGGGAGAGGTATCAAACAACGCGTTTTGACTGCGGTATCAACAATCCGAAAGCGGATTTGGTAATTGTTTCCTTTAGAAGACAACTGCTGAAACACGTCCGAAATTATCGGGAAAGGTATCAAAAGACGCGTTTTGACCTCGGTAACAATAATCCGGAAGCGAATTTTCGAGTTTTTGTTTCAGTGAAAAGATATTTGCAATCAAAGTTGAAAATTTTCTGTCATTTCCAGGTGGTTGTTGTAATAACAGATTTGTGTGTACCGAAAAGGGCAAACAGTGTGTTCTGTGTAGAAATACTGTGGACCGGGTAGCCGGTGTTGGACCGGCTAAGGGTGATTTTTTTTAAGCGCGGGCGAAGGCCGCCTACGGGAAAAGGTGTTCTGCACATAAATACCTTGGATCAAGCCCACTATTTGGGATCGGACCCGGATCAATTGGCTGAAGAGGAGCGTGTACTTCCGAGGGAGACTAGAGTCATGCTAGCACAACTTCGCTCTGGATATTGTAATAGGTTAAACTCTTACTTATCCAGACAGAAGCCCAACATATCAAACACATGTCCTGCATGTAGTATGTCCCCTCATGATACCAAACATCTCTTCTCGTGTTCATTCAAACCTACCCTTCTAACACCTACACCACTCTGGTCCAACACTGTGGAAACTGCGCGTTTCCTCCGAATTCCGTTGTTGTTGTTGTTGTAGCGACTACTTAACCTGTCCAGGGTGTCACCCCCAACCAACACTGTCATCAGGCTCTTCTAACGGAAGTCCAAGAAACCTCGCGGCTTCAACAGGGGTGGACCAGAGTGAGATTGGAGTTAGAAGAGTGGGCTCGGTTGAGCAGAGGAACAGATGGTTAGTATCGTGGGGAGACACGCCGCATGCCGGGCAGACATTTGGCATGTCGGGGTTCAGTCTGGATAAGTAAGAGTTTAGTCTGTTACAATATCCAGAACGAAGTTGAGCCAGCGTGACTCTTGTCTCCCTGGGCAGTTCGCGTTCCTCGGCGGCAACAGGTGGAGCTTGTGCCTGTAGGACCACATTCACTGGACGAGACCCGACAAAGGAGTTTACCGACTCCGTGTGGATGAGGTTGAGGGCCCGCCGGTGCACCTCTGGATCAAACGGCGAGGAGATGTGATGCCGGATCTCATCATAGTGCTTACGGAGGTGACTCCTTATTCTCCTGGGAGGCGGATTTTCGTTGAGCAGGTTCCTGTTCGGATGCTGCTGATTATGGCACTTGAACAGGAATTGTCTGGACAACATCTCGCAATGCTCTTTGACATTGAGCATTTTTGCCTCATTATGAAGGTGATGCTCAGGAGACATAAGGAGGCACCCCGTGGCGGTTCTGAGTGCGGTGTTTTGGCAGGCCTGCAACCTCCTCCAATGTGTGTCTGCTAACCCCGGCGACCATTTTGGCGTCGCGTAGTTCAGAACCGGCTGGCCGATTGCCTTGTACGTTGCCAGTAACGTTTCTTTGTCTTTCCCCCAAGTACTGCCAGCTAGTGACTTGAGGATTTTGTTACGGCTTTGTACTTTGGTGGCAATCGCGGCTACATGAGCACCGTATTTGAACATGTTATCAAACGTGACCCCTAAGATTTTGGGGTGTGTGACAGTCGGAAGCTTGATGCCGTCGACGTAGACGTTTAATTCCATGTTCGCCTGCGCTGTCCACGTCGTAAATAGGGTGGCCGAGGATTTGGTCGGTGACAGTGTCAGGTTCCGTGCAGCGAAGAAACTGGAGAGGGTTGGAAGGTATGAATTTAGTCTCGAGCAGAGCTCATCAACGGAGGGTCCAGTCGCCAGGATCGTGCAGTCATCGGCGTAGGAGACGATCGAGACGCCTTCTGGTGGGGAAGGGAGCCTCGATATGTAGTAATTAAACAGAAGCGGGGATAGGACACCACCCTGTGGCACCCCCTGCTTAATTATACGTGGTTTTGATCTTTCGCCTCTAAATTCAACCGATGACTGCCGGCCACTCAGATAGTTGGCGGTCCAACGCTTTAGACAGGGGGGAAGGTTTGAATCTTCCAGGTCGTTAATGAGTTGTGCGTGATTAACAGTGTCGAAAGCTTTCGACAGATCAAGCGCAACTAGCACGGTCCTGTCATTTGGGCGAGATTGGTTGAGACCGTCACCTATCTGTGTGGTGATGGCGTTTAGCGCGGTGGTAGTGCTATGCATTTTGCGGAAACCATGCTGATGTTCGGCTAATCGCAGGTTAGCGGTATAATAAGGGAGTAAGACCGCCTCCAAGGTCTTCACTACTGGCGAGAGGAGTGATATCGGTCGATATGACTCCCCCACGTTAGCCGGCTTGCCGGGCTTTAGTAGTGGCACCACCTTTGCCTGTTTCCATCTTTCTGGAATGACAAAGGTGGTCATGGACAGATTGAAGACGGTTGTTAGGTACCTTACTCCCTCATCGCCGAGATGTTTTAGCATCAGCATGGATATACCGTCTGGCCCAATGGATTTAGAATTTTTGGACCTCCGTATGGCCTCCCGAACCTCTGTGGTGGTGATGACAATGGGCGCTTGGTTGTTTTTGCGTTTGTGCGCTTCCCTGATGGCGCGCCTGATTTCCTTGTCAACCGGAGGATGCAGTACGAATTGCCGGCAGAAAGCGCTCGCGCATCTCTTTGGTTTCGACTGTACCTTATCACCAAAGGTGATGGATATTTTGTCGTTAGGTTTGGTCGGATTAGACAAGGATTTGACAGTGGACCATAATTTGCCAACACCAGCAGAGAGGTTGCAGGACCTTAGGTGCTCCTCCCATTTGGCGCGTTTGTGTTGATCGACTAGCCGTCTGATCTCCGCATTGAGATCTTGAATTTGGGGATCCGTAGGGTTCAAGCGTCGCACGTGGTCACGTTCATTAGCCAGGGCCGCTGCCTCTGCGGGGAAGTACGGACGTATCTCCTTAATTCTGCCTGACGGAATGTATTGATTGGAGGCTGAAGCTATGACCATGCGAAACGCTTTTTCCCCTTCTCGTACATCAGACGGGATGGGAAGAGCAGCGAAGGTGCTCTCAGTGAAACCAAGAAAACCAACCCAGTCAGCTTTGTTGAAGTTAGTGAAGGTGCGCTTCTCAGAAGTGACGAAGTCATTGGGGCGATCGATTGAGAGGACTATCGGCAGATGGTCAGATGCAAGAGTGAGCATTGGTCGCCATTCAACGCAGTTTATGAGACCTGCGCTGACAATTGTGAGGTCTGGCGAACTGGAACAATTTGCCGCAACTCTCGTGGGGGCGTCCCCGTTCACAGTGCAAAACGTCGAATCGTCTATTTGTTCAGCCAATTCTTGTCCCCTGCCATCGGCTTGTAGGCTTGAGTGCCACAGATCGTGGTGTGCGTTGAAGTCTCCGATAATTACACGGTTATCGCCCCTGAGTAACGCACTGATGTCAGGGTGGTAATCTCTCGGACAGCAGGTGGCAGGAGGTATATAGATGTTTATAATTTCAAGGTCGACGTCTCCTGTCCGGACAACCATTCCTTGACGTTCCAGGAGGTTGTCCCTCGGGTCGACGTCAGGCTCAAATGTACGATATTGCACGGATTGGTGGGTGATGAAGGCGAGTCCGCCCCCAAGTCCCCTCTCTCGGTCACGTCGGTGGATGTTATAGCCGTCACAAGTCCGAAGACTTGATCGGGCGTTTAACTTCGTCTCCTGAATGGCAGCGATCTTAATGTTCTGACGCTTCATGAAGTTCACTATTTCACTCACTTTCCCAGTTAGGCCGTTGCAGTTTAGTTGTAGGACGCGAAAGTGCGAAGGGGGAGAGATATTCACGCTGGGAGTCAGGGACTGGTGCGTATGCCTTGGTGGAAGCAGGCTGGGTCGCACACTACGTCGCACTCTAGAAGTCGAGGGATCCGAAGCACCAGAAGGTGGCGAATCAGTTGACGTTGTAGGTTGCGTAGCTCGACAACATGGTGCAACGTACGTATCAGTCCATAGGTTCCTGTTTCCAAGTTGAGAACATATAAGCAGGTGACACAGGCCAAGGCAAGAGTTGCATTTGACTGATGTCGCAGGTGTATATAATCTCAACCGACAAACAGAGCACAAGGTGTAAGGGACCAGGAGCTGGTGGCTTTGACTTACATTTGTACTAGTGCTGGAAGAAGAAGGGGAAGTTGAAAGTGGGCGGGGGGTAGGCTGTCGCTCGGCATTGCTCACTTCTGAAACAGAGGTGCTACGTAGAAAGTAGCTGTGAGCGGCTGTGTGAGGTGTTGGCGCCTGTGGGCGTGAGCGGCAGCGGGTGTTACACACTTCTTGCTGGGCGTTGTTTGTGCTATTAGTCGTGCAGACTGTTACAGAAACTTGTGACGGTGCGATACTAGATCGTCGTTGGCCACGGGACGTCCGAGGGCGTGAACAGCAAGGGGCCACGAAAGTTTTGTAGAAACTAGGGGGCCTATGTGTGGAGGGATTTAGCCCGGAGCACCTGGTTTTGTGCAGCCATCTTTTGCAAGAATTGCACTGGACGGAGTGTGAACGCTTAACGTAGATTTTCTTCCAGCAGACGCAGCAGATCCATTCTCCTGGACCCGGGTTGGATTCGACCCCAGCCCGGATAAGGAGGGTTTTGAGCAGCCCTGCTGCAAGGAGCTGCTCGGAGGATGACAATATTAGTGAAAAAGGTGACAGGTTAGACAGGGTAGAGTCGAAATAACAGCCCTTGGTCGGATGTAAAAATCCGAGTCATTCCGGTACGTAGAACCGGCTGTTGTGGGAATGTCCGAATTCCTTTCTTTCTTCTTCTATTCCGTAGAAGAGCCTGATGACAATTTAGAGTGATCGAGCCCATTGGGCAGGGCGTAGCAATGTTAACAAAAACAACAACAGATGGTTAGTTTCATGGGGAGACACGCCGCAGGCTTGGCAGACATTTGGCATGTCAGAAATTGCCTGGTCAGAAGAATAAGGTGTTTTGGCAGGCCTGCAACCTATTCCATTCCAGTGTGTCTGCTATCCCGGCGACCATATAGGCGTCGCGTAGCTCAGAACCGGCTGGTCAATTACCTTGGACGTTGAGAGTAACGTTTCTTTATATTTTCCCCAAGTGGGCCAGCTAGTGACTTGAAGATTTTTTTGCGGCTTTGTAGTGGCAATCGCGGCTTCATGAGCACCGGAGTGGAACACGTTATCAAACGTGATCCCTAAGATTTTGGGATGTGTGATGTGGGTTTCCGCCACCGGATTAGGGTTCCTGGGACGGAAACGCGTCTCTGGGTACCAATATCGACATATTTTGTGCAGTTTTTACAGTTGATGTTGGATGTATAGTATTACCGTGCATTTATCCCAAAAAATACACAACTCAAACCACAAGTACTGCTATCGTTTCCTGTATAAATTTATTTGGTAATTGTTTGAAGAGATATTTGCAATCAAAGTTGAAAATTTTGTCATTTTCATGTGGTTGTTGTAATCACAGATTAGGGTGTAAAGAAAAGTGCAGAAGTGTGTTCTGCGCAGAAATACTGTGGACCGCGTATCCGGTGTTGGACCGGCTAAGGTTTATTTTTTTTTGGTAATTGTTTCCTTGAGGAGACAACTGCTAAAACACGTCCAAAAATATCGGGAGAGGTATTAAAAGACGCGTTTTGACCTCGGTAACAATAATCCGGAGCGGATTTTCGAGTTTTTGTTTCAGTGAAGATATTTGCCATCAAAGTTGAAAATTTTCTGTCATTTCCAGGTGGTTGTTGTAATAAAAGTGTGTTCTGCGCAGAAATACTGTGGACCGGGTAGCCGGTGTTGGACCGGCTAAGGGTGATTTTTTTTAAGCGCCTACGGGAAAAGGTGTTCTGCACATAAATACCTTGGATCAAGCCCACTATTTGGGTCGGACCCGGGTAATTTTCGGGTTTTTTGCAAATCTCTTTTTTTTGGCAAATATCTCTTCACTGAAACAAAAACTCGAAAATCCGCTTCCGGATTATTGCTACCGAGGTCAAAACGCGTCTTTTGATAGCTTTCCCGATAACTTCGGACGTGTTTTAGCAGTTGTCTCCTAAAGGAAACAATTACCCCCAAAATTGACCTAGGCCCCTATTTGGGGGCCTTGATGCAAGGTATTTATGTGCAGAACACCTTTCTGCGTAGGCGCAACTACTAGGAGACAACTACTAAAACACCTCCAAAATAATCGAGAGAGGTATCAAACAACTCGTTTTGACTTGGGTATCAACAATCCGGAAGCGGATTTTAAATTTTTTGTTTCAGTGAAAAGTTATTCGCAAAAAACCCGAAAATGCAGTTGTCTCCTCAAGGAAACAATTACCAAAAAAAATAAACCTTAGCCGGTCCAACACCGGCTACGCGATCCCCAGTATTCGTGCGCAGAACACACTTCTGACTTTTGGAAACACCCTAACACAACCACATGAAAATGACAGAATATTGTTAGATTTTCTTGCAAATATCTTGCAAACTACCAAAAATATTGGGCTTGCCCCACCGGATTAATGTTCCTGCGACTGAAACGCGTTTCTGGGTACCAATATCGATATTTTTGTGCAGTTTTTACAGTTGACGTTGGATGTATAGTATTACCAAGTGCAATATAGCTCCAGCTCCCAAGTTAAATAAAAAAGTATGGGTATCGATAGATATTCCCACAACAGCCGGTTCTATTGCACCGGAATGACAGGGGGTTTTTTACCCGACCAAGGGGTGTTATTTCGATGTTACCCTGTCTAACTTTTAACCTTTCCCCTTAATATTGTCATCCTCCGAGCAGCTGATTGCAGCAGGGTTGCTCAAAACTCGCTCCGGGCTTGTGTTGAATCTAACCCGGGGTCAAGACAGCAGGATTTGCTGCGTTTGCTGGAAGAAGATATATGCCCACCGGATTAATGTTCCTGCGACTGAAACGCGTTTCTGGGTACCAATATCGATATTTTTGTGCAGTTTTTACAGTTGACGTTGGATGTATAGTGTGCAGTATAGCTCCAGCTCCCAAGTTAAATAAAAAAGTACGGGGTCAAGACAGTGGATTTGCTGCGTTTGCTGGAAGAAGATATATGTTAAACGTTCACACTCCGTCCAATGTATCACATGTAAAACATGGCTGCACAAAACAAGGTGTTCCGGGCTAAGTCCCTCCACACTTTTGTGGACCCTTGCTGTTCGCGCACCAAAGCGCCCCGTGGCCAACGTCGATCCAGTGTCGCACCACTACAAATTCCAGATGCAGTCTCCACGACTAACAGCACAATCAAAAAAAGTATAATGAAGCAAGGGGTGCCACAGGGTGGGGAGTGCATGATCCTGGCGATGGGCTCCACTGCAGACGAGCTATGCTCGAGAATAAACTAATTCCTCCCAAAATCTTAGGGATCACGTTTGATAACGTGTTCCACTCCGGTGCTCATGAAGCCGCGATTGCCACTAAAGTACAAAGCCGCAAAAAAATCCTCAAGTCACTAGCTGGCACACTTGGGGAAAAGATAAAGAAACGTTACTCTCAACGTCCAAGGTAATTGACCAGCCTATATGGTCGCCGGGATAGCAGACACACTGGAATGGAAGAGGTTGCAGGCCTGCCAAAACACCTTGTTCTTCTGAACATCATATCCATAGTGAGGCAAACATTCTCAGAGTAAAGAGCTTAGCGAAATTCTGACCAGGCAATTTCTGTTCAACTGCTATGAATCGCAGCATCCGAACAGAAGCCTCTTCTTCTTCTTTAAATGGTCATCTAACCGCCTGGGCGATTTTGACCGCCCAACATAGCTCGCCAGTCGTTTCTTCGTTGCGCCAACTGGCGCCAATTGGAAACACCGCGGGATCGCAAATCGTTCTCCACTTGGTCCTTCCATCGGAGTGGTGGTCTCCCTCTTCCTCTGCTTCCACCGGCGGGTGCCGATAAGAATACTTTCTGGGCTGGAGCATCTTCGCTCATTCGCACTACGTGGCCTAGCCAGCGAAGCCGCTGTGTTTTAATTCGCTGAACTATGTCGGCGTCTGCGTAAAGTTCATACAGCTCATCATTAAATCTTCTTCGGTACTCGCCGTCGCCAACGCGTAGAGGTCCACAAATCTTTCGAAGAACCTTTCTCTCGAATACTCCCAGAGCCGCCTCATCAGATGTTGTTAGTGTCCACGCTTCTGCACCATATAGCAGGACGGGTGCGATGAGTGACTTGTAGAGTGTTATTTTCGTTCGTCGAGACAGGACTTTACTTTTCAATTGCCTACTCAGTCCGAAGTAGCATTTGTTTGCAAGAGTGATTCTTCGTCGGATTTCTAGGCTAACATTATTGTTGGTATTAATGCTGGTTCCCAGGTAAACGAAGTCCTTTACTATTTCGAAATTATTGCTGCCAACAGTGGCTTGGTTGCCAAGGCGCGAATGCGCTGACTCTTTGCATGATGACAGAAGGTACTTCGTTTTGCCCTCGTTCACCACCAATCCCATTTTCTCCGCTTCTTTTTCTAATTTGGAGTAAGCAGAAGTTACGGCGCGGTTGTTAAGGCCAATGATATCAATATCGTCAGCATATGCCAACAGTTGCACGCTTTTATAAAATATTGTTCCAGCGCGGTTAAGTTCTGCAGCTTGTATTATTTTCTCCGAACAGAAGCCTGCTCCATGAAAATCCGCCTCCCGGGAGATGGAGTCATCTCCGTAAGCACTATGACGAGATCCGGCATCATATTTTCTCGCCGTTTGATCCAAAGTTTCATCGGGGCGCTCGATCTCATTAACACAGAGTCGGTAAACTCCTTTGACAGGTCTCCTTCAGTTAATGCTGTGTTGTTGTTGTTGTTGTTGTTGTTGTTGTAACGACAAAAACACTCCCCGAAGGTTTTGGGGAGTGCTGTCGAACTGACAGTCCTTGGCCGGATATGAATCCGGTACGCTCCGGTACTCCCTTGCGGTACTGCCCGACTGTCGTGGTAGCGATTTATGACCAGTGGAACCTTCTAGGTCATGTCACCCCTCCTTCCGTAAGAAAAGAGAGATGGGTAATGAGAGGTGAGAGGCATCATATCCGTAGATCAACCATCGAGTTGCACGTCATTACCTTTGTGCATATTAGTCGCCTCTTACGACCGGTATGCCTACCTCGGGCATATTCTAAGCCCCTAACCCGCAGGGGTGGTTAATGCTGTGCTGCAGCACAAGCTCCACCTGCTGCCGAAGAGGAACGCGAACTACCTAGGGAGACAAGGGTCATGCTGGCACAACTTCGTTCTGGATACTGTAACAGGCTAAATTCTTACATATCTAGACTGAACCTTGGCGGCCGCCGTGGTGTGAAGGTAGTGTTGCCGGCCTACCACACCAAAGGTCCATGGTTCGAGCCCTGGTACAGGTAACATCAAAAGTGATTTGAAAAAAGTTTTTCAAAACGGGGTCGCCCCTCGGCAGTGGTTTGGCAAACTCTCCGAGTGTATTTCTGCCATGACAGGCTTCTCAGCAAAAATTCGTCTCCTTTGTAGATGCCGTTCGGAGTCGGCAAAAAACTGTAGGTCCCACCAATTTGTAGGGAAAAATTCAAATCGGCACACCACAAATTGGAAGAGAAGCTTGGCGCAAAAATCTCTTAGGAGGTTTATGATGATATACCTGTTGTATATCGCGCCATAGAGATAGATAGAGAGACTGAACCCTGACATGCCAAATGTCTGCCAGGCCTGCGGCGTGTCTCCCCATGAAACTAACCATCTGTTGTTGTTGTTGTTGTTTTTGTTAACAGTACTTCGCCCTGCCCAATGGGCTCGATCGCTCTAAATTGTCATCAGGCTCTTCTACAGAAGTCCGAGGAAACGCGCAGTTTCCACAGTGTTGGACCAGAGTGGTGTAGGTGTTAGAAAAGTAGGTTTGAATGAACAGGAGAAGAGATATTTGGTATCATGAGGGGCCATACTACATGCAGGACATGTGTTTGGTATGTTGGGCTTCAGTCTGGATAAGTAAGAGTTTAACCTATTACAATATCCAGAGCGAAGTTGTGCTAGCATGACTCTAGTCTCCCTCGGAAGTACACGCTCCTCTTCAGCCAATTGAGCTGGCTCAGTACTGATAACGGGTTTTAAAGGCCGAGATCTGAGGGATCTGTCTACCGAATCAGTGTGGAGGTCATTTATAGCCCGCCTACGGTTCCGTAGATCAAACGGCAAAGAGATGTGGTGCCGGATCGCATCGCAGTGTTTACGAAGATGTCTCCTTATGTATGTGTGGGGCAGGGTTACATCCAATAGATGTCGATTTGGATGACTGGGTTTATGACAGTTCAGAAGGAACTGTCTACTCAAGAGTTCCGCGTGCTCTTGAACATTGACAATTTTGCCTCTTGATGGAGGTGAGACTCAGATGACATAAGCAGACATCCCGTAGCAGTTCTGATGGCGGTGTTTTTGCAGACTTGCAATTTCCTCCAATTGGTGTCAGCAAGGTTGGGCGACCATAAGGGTGCAGCAGAGTCAATAACCGGTCGGCCAATAGCCTTATATGTAGCAAGCAATGTTTCTTTATCTTTCCTCAAAGTACTGCCGGCCAGTGACTTGAGGATCTTATTGCGGCTCTGTACCTTTGAAGCTATTGCGGTGGTTGACAGTACGTAGAGGTACTCCGTCTACGTGGGCATTTAACTCTTGCCCCATCTGCGCATTCCAAGTCGTAAACAGGGTCGCCGTCGATTTAGTCGGGTCAGATTTCGTTCGGTGAAGAAGCTGGAAAGGTCACGGATGTAACTGTTGATTCTAGTACAGAGTTCGTCAATGGAGGGATCCTTGCCCGAAGCCATTATCGTGCAGTCGTCAGCGTAGAAACAATTGAGACTCCCTCTGGTGTGGGGGGAAGTCTCGAAATATAGAAACTAAACAAAAGGGGGAGAGAGAGCACAACATTACCACAACAGCCGGTTCTATGTACCGGAATGACTCGGATTTTTATATCCGACCAAGGGCTGTAATTTCGACACTACCCTGTCTAACCTGTCACCTTTTCCCCTAATATTGTCATCCTCCGAGCAGCTCCTTGTAGCAGGGCTGCTCAAAACTCTCCTGCTCCGGGCTGGGGTCAAATCCAACCCGGGTCCAAGAGAATGGATCTGCTGGAAGAAGATTTACGTCTCCACGACTAACAGCACTAATAACGCCCAGCAAGTAGTGTGTAACTCCCGCTCCCGCTCACGCCCACAGGCGCCAACACCTCACACAGCCGCTCACAGCTACTTTCTACGTAGCACCTCTGTTTCAGATGTGAGCAATGCCGAGCGACAGCCGACCCCCCTCCAACTTCCCCTTCTTCTTCCAGCACTAGCACAAATGTAAGTCAAAGCCACCAGCTCCTGGTCCCTTACACCATGTGCTCTGTTTGTCGGTTGAGACTATATACACCTGCGACATCAGTCAAATGCAACTCCTGCCTTGGCCTATGTCACCTGCTTATATGTTCTCAACTTGGTAACAGGAACTTATGGACTGATACGTACGTTGCGCCATGTTGTCGAGCTACGCAACCTACAACGTCGACCGATTCGCCACCTTCCGGTGCTTCGGATCCCTCGTCTTCTAGAGTGCGACGCAGTGCGCGACCCAGCCTGCTTCCACCAAGGCATACGCACCAGTCCTTGACTCCCAGCGTGAATATTTCTCCCCTTTCGCACTTTCGTGCCCTACAGCTAAACTGCAACGGTCTAACCGGGAAAGTGGGTGAAATAGTGAGTTTCATGAAGCGACAGAACATCAAGATCGCTGCCATTCAGGAGACGAAGTTAAACGCCGGGTCAGATCTTCGGACTTGTGACGGCTACAACATCCACCGGCGTGACCGAGAGAGAGGACTTGGGGGCGGACTCGCCTTCATTACTCACCATCTGTGCAATATCGTCTATTTGAGCCTGACGTCGACCAGAGGGACAACCTCCTGGAACGTCAAGGAATGGTTGTCCGGACAGGCGACGTCGACCTTGAAATCATTAACATTTATATACCTCGTGCCACCTGCTGTCCGAGAGATTACCACCCTGACATCAGTGCGTTACTCAGAGGCGATAATCGTGTAATCCTCGGAGACTTCAGCGCACACCACGATCTGTGGCACTCAAGCCTACAGGTTGATGGTAGGGGACAGGAATTGGCTGAAAAAATAGACGATTCGACGTTTTGCACAGTGAACGGGGACGCCCCACGAGAGTTGCGGCAAATTGTTCCAGTTCGATAGACCTCACAATTGTCAGCACAGGACTCATAAACTGCATCTGACCATTTGCCGATAGTTCTCTCAAGCGATCGCCCCAATGACTTCGTTACTTCTAAGAAGCGCACCTTCACTAACTTCAGTAAACCTGATTGGGTTGGTTTTCTTAATTTCACTGAGAGTACCTTCGATTTTCGAGTTTTTGTTTCAGTGAAGAGATATTTGCCATCAAAGTTGAAAATTTTCTGTCATTTCCAGGTGGTTGTTGTAATAACAGTGTGTTCTGCGCAGAAATACTGTGGACCGGGTAGCTTGGATCAAGCCCACTATTTGGGATCGGACCCGGGTCATTTTCGGGTTTTTTGCAAATCTCTCTTTTTTTTGGCAAATATCTCTTCACTGAAACAAAAACTCGAAAATCCGCTTCCGGATTATTGTTACCGAGGTCAAAACGCGTCTTTTGATACCTTTCCCGATAACTTCGGACGTGTTTTAGCAGTTGTCTCCTAAAGGAAACAATTACCCCCAAAATTGACCCAGGTCCGATCCCAAATAGGGGCCTTGATGCAAGGTATTTATGTGCAGAACACCTTTCTGCGTAGGCGCAACTACTAGGAGACAACTACTAAAACACCTCCAAAATAATCGAGAGAGGTATCAAACAACTCGTTTTGACTTGGGTATCAACAATCCGGAAGCGGATTTTCAATTTTTTGTTTCAGTGAAAAGTTGTTCGCAAAAAACCCGAAAATGCAGTTGTCTCCTCAAGGAAACAATTACCAAAAAAAATAAACCTTAGCTGGTCCAACACCGGATACGCGGTCCACAGTATTTCTGCGCAGAACACACTTCTGCACTTTTCTTTACACCCTAATCTGTGATTACAACAACCACATGAAAATGACAAAATTTTCAACTTTGATTGCAAATATCTCTTCAAACAATTACCAAATAAATTTATACAGGAAACGATAGCAGTACTTGTGGTTTGAGTTGTGTATTTTTTGGGATAAATGCACGGTAATACTATACATCCAACATCAACTGTAAAAACTGCACAAAATATGTCGATATTGGTACCCAGAGACGCGTTTCCATCCCAGGAACCCTAATCCGGTGGCGGAAATCCATTATTTTTAATAATTTCAAAGCTATTGGAAACCCATTATTTTTAGTACTTTAAAAGCTCTTAGCAAAAAAACAAAAAAATTACCCGTTTCCGATCAAAAATATGGGGCTTGATCCAAGGTATTTATGTGCAGAACACCATTCTGCGTAGGCGGCCTTCGGCCGCGCTTAAAAAAATAACCCTTAGCCGGTCCAACACCGGCTACGCGATCCCCAGTATTCGTGCGCAGAACACACTTCTGACTTTTGGAAACACCCTAACACAACCACATGAAAATGACAGAATATTGTTAGATTTGCTTGCAAATATCTTGCAAACTACCAAAAATATTGGGCTTGCCCCACCGGATTAATGTTCCTGCGACTGAAACGCGTTTCTGGGTACCAATATCGATATTTTTGTGCAGTTTTTACAGTTGACGTTGGATGTATAGTATTACCAAGTGCAATATAGCTCCAGCTCCTAAGTTAAATAAAAAAGTATGGGTATCGATAGATATTCCCACAACAGCCGGTTCTATTGCACCGGAATGACAGGGTGTTTTTTACCCGCCCAAGGGGTGTTATTTCGATGTTACCCTGTCTAACTTTTAACCTTTCCCCTTAATATTGTCATCCTCCGAGCAGCTGATTGCAGCAGGGTTGCTCAAAACTCGCTCCGGGCTTGTGTTGAATCTAACCCGGGGTCAAGACAGCGGATTTGCTGCGTTTGCTGGAAGAAGATATATGCCCACCGGATTAATGTTCCTGCGACTGAAACGCGTTTCTGGGTACCAATATCGATATTTTTGTGCAGTTTTTACAGTTGACGTTGGATGTATAGTGTGCAGGAGCTATAGCTCCCAAGTTAAATAAAAAAGTACGGGGTCAAGACAATGGATTTGCTGCGTTTGCTGGAAGAAGATATATGTTAAACGTTCACACTCCGTCCAATGTATCACATGTAAAAGATGGCTGCACAAAACAAGGTGTTCCGGGCTAAGTCCCTCCACACTTTTGTGGACCCTTGCTGTTCGCGCACCAAAGCGCCCCGTGGCCAACGTCGATCCAGTGTCGCACCACTACAAATTCCAGATGCAGTCTCCACGACTAACAGCACAATCAAAAAAAGTATAATGAAACAAGGGGTGCCACAGGGTGGTGTCCTATCTCCACATATCGAGGCTACCCTCCCCACCAGAGGGTGTCTCGCGTCTCCTACGCCGATGAGTGCATGATCCTGGCGATGGGCTCCACTGCAGACGAGCTATGCTCGAGAATAAACTAATTCCTCCCAAAATCTTAGGGATCACGTTTGATAACGTGTTCCACTCCGGTGCTCATGAAGCCGCGATTGCCACTAAAGTACAAAGCCGCAAAAAAATCCTCAAGTCACTAGCTGGCACACTTGGGGAAAAGATAAAGAAACGTTACTCTCAACGTCCAAGGTAATTGACCAGCCGGTTCTGAGCTACGCGACGCCTATATGGTCGCCGGGATAGCAGACACACTGGAATGGAAGAGGTTGCAGGCCTGCCAAAACACCTTATTCTTCTGAACATCATATCCATAGTGAGGCAAACATTCTCAGAGTAAAGAGCATAGCGAAATTCTGACCAGGCAACAGCGACAGCCGACCCCCCTCCTACTTTCAACTTCCCCTTCTTCTTCCAGCACTACCACAAATGTAAGTCAAAGCCACCAGCTCCTGGTCCCTTACACCATGTGCTCTGTTTGTCGGTTGAGACTATATACACCTGCGACATCAGTCAAATGCAACTCCTGCCTTGGCCTATGTCACCTGCTTATATGTTCTCAACTTGGTAACAGGAACTTATGGACTGATACGTACGTTGCGCCATGTTGTCGAGCTACGCAACCTACAACGTCCACCGATTCGCCACCTTCCGGTGCTTCGGATCCCTCGTCTTCTAGAGTGCGACGCAGTGCGCGACCCAGCCTGCTTCCACCAAGGCATACGCACCAGTCCTTGACTCCCAGCGTGAATATTTCTCCCCTTTCGCACTTTCGTGCCCTACAGCTAAACTGCAACGGTCTAACCGGGAAAGTGGGTGAAATAGTGAGTTTCATGAAGATCGCTGCCATTGAGGAGACGAAGTTAAACGCCGGATCAGATCTTCGGACTTGTGACGGCTACAACATCCACCGGCGTGACCGAGAGAGAGGACTTGGGGGCGGACTCGCCGTCATTACTCACCAATCTGTGCAATATCGTCTATTTGAGCCTGACGTCGACCAGAGGGACAACCTCCTGGAACGTCAAGGAATGGTTGTCCGGACAGGCGACGTCGACCTTGGAATCATTAACATTTATATACCTCGTGCCACCTGCTGTCCGAGAGATTACCACCCTGACATCAGTGCGTTACTCAGAGGCGATAATCGTGTAATCCTCGGAGACTTCAGCGCACACCACGATCTGTGGCACTCAAGCCTACAGGTTGATGGTAGGGGACAGGAATTGGCTGAAAAAATAGACGATTCGACTTTTTGCACAGTGAACGGGGACGCCCCCACGAGAGTTGCGGCAAATTGTTCCAGTTCGCCAGACCTCACAATTGTCAGCGCAGGACTCATAAACTGCATCTGACCATTTGCCGATAGTTCTCTCAATCGATCGCCCCAATGACTTCGTTACTTCTAAGAAGCGCACCTTCAGTAACTTCAGTAAAGCTGATTGGGTTGGTTTTCTTTATTTCACTGAGAGCACCTTCGCTGCTCTTCCCACCCCGTCTGATGTACGAGAAGAGGAAAAAGCGTTTCGTATGGTCATAGCTTCAGCCTCCAATCAGTATGTATATTCCGTCAGGTAGAATTAAGGAGATACGTACGTATTTCCCTGCAGAGGCAGCGGCCCTGGCTAATGAACGTGACCACGTGCGACGCTTGAACCCTACGGATCACCAAATTCAAGATCTCAATGCGGAAATCAGACGGCTAATTGATCAACACAAACGCGCCAATGGGAGGAGCACCTAAGGTCCTGTAACCTCTGCTGGTGTTGGCAAATTATGGTCCACTGTTAAATCCTTGTCTAATCCGACCAAACCTAACGACAACATATCCTGGCCCTCCGTTGACGAGCTCTGCTCGAGAATTAATTCCTACCTTCCAACCCTTTCCAGTTTCTTCGCTGCACGGGACCTGACATTGTCACTGACCAAAACCTCGGCCACCTTATTTACGACGTGGACAGCGCAGGCGAACATGGAATTAGACGTCTACGTCGGCGGCATTAAGCTTCCGACTGTCACACACCCCAAAATCTTAGGGGTCACGTTTGATAACATGTTCAAATACGGTGTCCATGGAGCCGCGATTGCCACCAAAGTACAAAGCCGTAACAAAATCCTCAAGCCACTAGCTGGCAGTACTTGGGGGAAAGACAAAGAAACGTGACTAGCAACGTACAAGGCAATCGGCCAGCCGGTTCTGAGCTACGCGACGCCAATATGGTCGCCGGGGTTAGCAAACACACATTGGAGGAGGTTGCAGGCCAAAACACCGCACTCAGAACTGCCACGGGGTGCCTCCTTATGTCTCCTGAGCACCATCTTCATAATGAGGCAAAAATGCTCAATATCAAAGAGCATTGTGAGATGTTGACCAGGCAATTCCTGTTCAACTGCCATAAACCGCAGCACCCGAACAGGAGCCTGCTCAACGAAAATCCGCCTCCCAGGAGAATAAGGAGTCACCTCCGTAAGCACTATGACGAGATCCGGCATCACATTTTCTCGCCGTTTGATCCAGAGGTGCACCGGCGGGCCCTCAACCTCATCCACACGGAGTCGGTAAACTCCTTTGTCGGGTCTCGTCCAGTGAATGTGGTCCTACAGGCACAAGCTCCACCTGTTGCCGCCGAGGAACGCGAACTGGCCAGGAAGACAAGAGTCACGCTGGCTCAACTTCGTTCTGGATACTGTAACAGACTAAACTCTTACCTATCCAGACTGAACCCTGACATGCCAAATGTCTGCCCGGCACGCGGCGTGTCTCCCCACGATACTAACCATCTGCTCAACTGAGCCTACTCTTCTAACACCAATTTCACTCTGGTCCACTCCTGTTGAAGCCGCGAGGTTTCTTGGACTTCCGTTAGAAGAGCCTGATGACAGAGTTGGATGAGGGGTGACATCCTAGGCAGGTTAAGTAGTTGCTACAACAACAACAACAGTCGACCATTGAGGTAATTAGCGGTCCACATTTTAAGGCTGGCAGGGAGCGGTGTCTCTTCCATGTCTCGAAGGAGTATGGCGTGGTTGACCCTATCAAATGCATAATTTATCTGTGTTGTAATGGCATTCAAAGCGGATGTAGTGCTGTGAGATTTGCGGAAACCATGCTGGTGATCGGCCAATTTCAGACTTGCAATTAAGTAAGGGAGCAGGATGGTCTCTAGTAATTTCGCAACCGGCGAAAGGAGGGATATCGGACCGAAAAGAATCTCCTTGGTTCGCCGGCTTCCCTGGTTTTAGTAGGGAAACTACAATCGCCTGTTTCCATATCTCAGGTATGACGAAAGTAGTTAGAGAGATGTTGAAAAGAGCCGCTAAATAACTCGGCCCCTCGTGGAATAGGTGTTTGATCATCTTCAGGATTTTGAGGGTTTGGCCTTCATTATGGCTTCCTTGACCTCTGCGACTGAGACGGCAATAGGCGCAGTGGTGTGTTTGTGCGCACGTCGGATGACTCTTCTCTTAGTCCTATCCGCTGGTGGATGCATTATAAACAGCCGGCAAAAGGAGCTCGCGCATTTCCTGGCGTCCGATTTGACACTGTCGCCGAATGCAATGGCGACCTTGTCATTGTATTTGGTCGGATTGGATAGGGCCTTGACAGTCGTCCATAATTTGCCGACTCCGCCGGAGAGGTTGCCTGCCCCAAGGTGTTGTTTCCACTTGGTCAGCTTGTGTTCGTTGACTATCCTACGGATTTCCGCATTGAGATTTTTGATTCTGGGATCTGCGGGATTGATGGGTCTCACTTGGTCACGTTCTCTTGCCATTGCCGCAGCTTCTGCAGGAAAATTCGGACGAATTTCTGGTATTCTACCAGCAGGAATAAAGCGGCATGAGGCTGAATCAATGATCTTGCGAAACTCCCTTTCGCCTTTGCTTACGTCCGTAGGAGTGGGTAAGGCAGCGAAGGAGCGCTCTGTATAGTCAGTAAAGCGGTCCCAGTCCGCTTTGGTGAAGTTAATGCATGTTAATTTATCAGTCGTTATGAAGTCGGTCGGTCATTCAACAGAGAGTAAGATGGGTAGGTGGTCTGAAGCTAATGTAAGCATCGGTCGCCAGATGACAAAGTTAATTAGGCCCGCGCTCGTTATGGAGATGTCTGGCGAACTGTGGCAGTTACCTGCCGGCGTGGTGACTTTACAGAATGCTGAGGTGTCTATTTGGTCTGCAATTGAGTGTCGGTTATCGCCCCTTAGCAACGCACTATATGCTATGCCTTGGCATTCTAAGGTAGAGTCCCTGGGGTCGACGTCAGGGGAAAATAGATTATATTGTACAGAGTGATGTGTAATGAACGCAAGGCCGCCCCCATAACCGCTGGGACAGTCTTTTCGGTGTACATTATACCCATCACAAGTTCGTAAGTCCGATCTTGTGTTCAATTTTGTCTCTTGTATCGCGGCGATTTTGATGTTGTGCGACTTCATAAAGTCTCCGCGATCTTTCCAGCTAATCCGTTACAGTTCAGCTGTAAAAGTTTGAAGCGTGTAGGAGGGGAGAGGGGGGAAATTCTAGGCGTGAGGGACGGATCCGGTTGCCTAGGTGGAGGTAGGCTAAGGCCGAAACTATGTCGCCGTCTAGAGTTGACAGCGCCATGGCCGTTGTTGTCTGGCGTGGAAGGCGGCTGTGTACTGCAACGGGGGGCTATGAACGTATCCGTCGAGAGGTCACCGTTTGCGAGCCCAGAGCACATAAGGGTGTGACACAGGTCAAGGCAATTGTTGAACTTGACCGATGTCGCAGGCGTATTTAATCTTTGCCGACAAACGGTGCACGTGGTGAAAGGTACGAGGAGGTGGTGGTCCTAGCCGACGTGCAGGCTGGAAGCAGGGGGGGGGGCATTGGGGACAGATAAAGATGGGGCTGACGCTCGGCGGTGCTCATATCTGGCCTATTCCGGAGGGGATAGGAGCGTTGAGCGGGCGTGCGAGATGGAGACGCTGGTGAGCGCGAGCGACAGTCGGAGTGGGTGAGGCGGAAATGGCTACTTGAAGTTGGTAGGGGCGGTAGGGGAGCACCTGAGCGACGAGCATCGCGTGAAGCCCTTAGGCGTGTACAGCGTGGTGCCTCGAAAGTACTAAAGAAAGTACGGGGTCTGTGGATGGCAGGGTTAAGCCCTGAGCATCCAGATTTATGTAGCCATCTCTTACACTTGGCGTATTGAACGGAATACGACCGTTCAATATAAGTTTTGTTCCAGCAAACGCAGTAGATCCAATCTCTTCGTCCAGGGTTGGGTTCGGCCCCAGCCCGTTACAAGAGACAATGGGGCAACCCAGCTGCCAGGGTTTGCTCCAAGGGTTACAATTTAAGGGTGGGACGGACAGATTGGACAGGGTTACACTGAAATAACAGCCCTTGGCCGGGTTAAAAAAACTCGGGTCATTTCGGTACAATAGAACCGGCTGTTGTGGGAATGCTAACCATCTGTTTATCTCCTCAACTGATCCTACTCTTCTAACAGCAATTTCACTTTGGCCCAAACCTGTTGAAGCCGCGAGGTTTCTGGGACACGCGTTAGAAGAGCTTGATGATAATGTTGTGTAAGGGAGGTGATTTTTTAGGCACGTTAAATAGATTTACGTTAAACGTTTACACTCCGTCCAATGTATCGAATGTAAAAGATGGCTGCACAAAACAAGGTGCTCCGGGATAAATCCCTCCACACATAGGCCCCCTAGTTTCTTCAAAACTTTTGTGGCCCTTTGCTGTTCACGTCCTCGTGCGTCCCGTGGCCAACGTCGATCCAGTGTCGCACCGCCACAAGTTCCATATACAGTATCCACGACAAACAGCACTAATGCTGCACAGAAGTAGTGTGTAACTCCCGCTGCCGCTCAGGCTCACTGGCACCAACACCTCACACAGCAGCTCACAGCTACTTTCTACGTAGCACATCTCTTTTAGATGTGAGCAATGCTGAGCGACAGCCCATCCCCCCACTTACAACCTCCCCTTCTTCCAGCACTAGCACAAAGCCACCAGCTCCTGGCCCCTTACACCATGTGCACTGTTTGTCGGTTGAGACTAGACGGACCTAACCACACTCACTAATATATGCAAAAATCAAATGACTGAAACTGCAATTGGTATTCATGTCGGTAAAATATCCCGTAAATTTACGGGTTATATACGCGTCAAATGACTAGTAGCAGTGACACCGGTATTAGAAGTACAGCTATATGTTTATCTTAGGTCAAAAATAAATGAGAAAGAGCGAGATGTAAAACCACACACACAGGAGCGTGAGGAAAGAAACAGTCACACCGTCTACCGATGCCCTTATAAATATGATAAAAATACGGAAACTTTCCGTATGGCTCCGGGTAAATTTACGCAGCATTTTACCCGTACTGTTTTCGCAGGGAAATTACTTACACACTCAAATCCTTCTGTCAAGTTTTTGTTTTTCTTTGTGTATCTTCTTCTTTGGTATTGTGAACGAAATGTTAGTGCGTCGTTAAAAAATGTATAAAATATTTAATAAGGAGTTTTGCAGAGAAATTGCAACTAATACGCCTAGATAAGGCAAGTATATAGTGGTAATTATTGTTATTAAACAAGTCAAGTATGCCTGAAGATTGGAATGTAAGTGTTCTCTGCCCAATCCACAAGAAGGGCGATCCTGCAAACTGCGCCAACTATCGCGGAATCAGCCTTTTGAATATCGCATATAAGGTCCTATCAAGCGTATTGTGCGAAAGACTGAAGCCTGATGTGAACAGACTGATTGGACCTTATCAGTGTGGCTTCAGACCTGGTAAATCTACCATCGAACAGATTTTTACAATACGCCAAATCTTGGAAAAAACCCGTGAAAAAAGAATCGACACACATCATCTCTTTGTTGATTTTAAAGGTTTCAGACAGGGTGACCCCCTATCGTGCGATTTCTTTAATTTAATTCTGGAGAAAATAATACAAGTTGCAGAACTTAACCGCGCTGGAACAATATTTTATAAATTGGCCTTAACAACCGCGCCGTAACTTCTGCTTACTCCGAATTAGAGAAAGAAGCGGAGAAAATGGGATTGGTGGTGAACGAGGGCAAAACGAAGTACCTTCTGTCATCATGCAAAGAGTCAGCGCATTCGCGCCTTGGCAACCAACTGTTGGCATATGCTGACGATATTGATATCATTGGCCTTAACAACCGCGCCGTAACTTCTGCTTACTCCGAATTAGAGAAAGAAGCGGAGAAAATGGGATTGGTGGTGAACGAGGGCAAAACGAAGTACCTTCTGTCATCATGCAAAGAGTCAGCGCATTCGCGCCTTGGCAACCAAGCCACTGTTGGCAGCAATAATTTCGAAATAGTAAAGGACTTCGTTTACCTGGGAACCAGCATTAACACCAACAATAATGTTAGCAGACGCCGACATAGTTCAGCGAATTAAAACACAGCGGCTTCGCTGGCTAGGCCACGTAGTGCGAATGAGCGAAGATGCTCCAGCCCAGAAGGTATTCTTATCGGCACCCGCCGGTGGAAGCAGAGGAAGAGGGAGACCACCACTCCGATGGAAGGACCAAGTGGATCCCGCGGTGTTTCCAATTGGCGCAAGTTCCCGCAACGAAGAAACCACTGTGTTGGACGGTCAAAATCGCCCAGGCGGTTAGATGATCATTTAAAGAAGAAGAAACAAGTCAAGTCCTGGTTTATAAATTTCATATTTTCAGGTGGAGGAGCAAAGGAATTTTCAACTTGCGGCAAATGGAGTGAAATTATATTTTGTAAATGGTTAGTGGTATAAATATGTATTTATAGATCTAATTGACTGTTGTGAAGGTGAAAATTGTGTAATTTTAAATTATATTAAACATTAAAAACCAAATCTAATAATAAACCCAATTGTATTTTCATTGTTAGCTATATATGAAGTTTCCATCATTCATAACAATTAGGCCTGGCGCATGTTTGCCGTATTCATAACCATTAGCGATGGCGTGCGTTTGCATTATACCTGACTGTTAGCGCTAACCCAACTTTTCATAATGGATAATGAGAGTGAAGAGTACAGACAGATGTGGTTTTACATGCGCAAGAAAGGGATGCCGTATACTGTACGTGTGCACACGGACAGCAAACACATGGTTAGATTTGTCACACTGCTCCATGAGAAAAATAACGCAAACGCAAGTCAGGCCGAGAGGTTATCTGACCAACCATTTAACTGGTACCTGTCTAGTAGGGTATACACCTGCGACATCAGTCAAATGCAACTCTTGCCTTAGCCTATGTCACCTGCTTATATGTTCTGATACGTACGTTGCGCCATGTTGTCCAGCTAGGCAACCTACAACGTCGACCAATTCGCCCCCTTCCGATGTTCCGGATCCCTCGTCTTCTCGATTGCGACGCAGTGCGGGACCCAGCCGGCTAACACCGAGGCATACGCACCAGTCCTTGACTCCCAGTGTGATTATTCTCCCCCTTTCGTGTCCTACAGTTGAACTGCAACGGCTTAACCGGCAAGATTAGTGAGATAGTGAACTTCATGAAGCGGCAAGATATCAAGATTGCTGCTATTTAAGAAACAAAGCTAGGCGGCCGATCAGATCTGTGGACCTGTGATGGCTACAACATCCACCGGCGTGACCGTGAGAGAGGACTTGGGGGCGGACTTGCCTTCATCACTCATCAAAAAATACCACGACACGGGGACAGGAACTGGTTGAACAAATAGATGACTCGACGTTTTGCACTGTGAACGGGGATGCCCCCACAAGAGTCGCGGTAAGTTGTTCTAGTTCGCCAGACCTTACTATCGTCAGCGCTGGTCTCATAAACTGCGTTGACTGGCGACCGATGCTAACTCTTGCATCGGATCATTTACCGATAGTCATCTCAAGGTTGTTGTTAACAGTGCTTCGCCCTGCCCAATGGGTCCGATCACTCTAAATTGTCATCAGGCTCTTCTAACGGAAGTCCGAGGAAATGCGCAGTTTCCATAGGTTGGACCAGAGTGATGTAGGTGTTAGAAGAGTGGGTTCGACTGAAAAGGAGAAGAGATGTTTGGTATCATGAGGGGACATACCACATGCAGGGCATGTGTTTGGTATGTTGAGGTTCAGTCTGGATAAGTAAGAGTTTAACCTATTACAATATCCAGAGCGAAGTTGTGCTAGCATGACTCTAGTCTCCCTCGGAAGTACACGTTCCTCTTCAGCCAATTCAGGTGGCTGAATATTGATAACGGGATTCACAGGCCGAGATCTGAGGGATCTGTCAACCGACTCGGTGTGGAGATCATTTAGAGCCCGTCTTTGGTTCCGCAGATCAAATGGCAAAGAGATATGGTGCCGGATCTCATCGTAGTGCTTACGAAGATGTCTAACCCCCTGCGGGTTAGGGGTTTAGAATATGCCCGAGGTAGGCATACCGGCTGTTGTTGTTGTTAACAGTGCTTCGCCCTGCCCAATGGGCTCGATCACTCTAAATTGTAATCAGGCTCTTCTAACGGAAGTCCAAGGAAACGCGCAGTTTTCACAGGGTTGGACCAAAGTGATGTAGGTGGTAGAAGAGTGAGTTCAACTGAACAGGAGAAGAGATGTATGGTATCATGAGGGGACATACCACATGCAGGGCAAGTGTTTGGTATGTTGGGGTTCAGTCTGGATAAGTAAGAGTTTAACCTATTACAATATCCAGAGCGAAGTTGTGCTAGTATGACTCATAGACCAAGGGATCCGATCGAACACTCTAAGGCATAGGCCTTTGCACGTGGGCCAACATGCCTACAGGGAAGGCAGATCAACAGACGCTGCCCTGTACCAGCTGACCACGGAAATTAAGAGCGCGTTCGAGAAAGGCGAAACGGTGATATGCGCTTTCCTGGACATCGAGGGAGCTTTCGACAACACCTCGCACTCGAGTGTATGTCGAGCACTCGAAAAGAAAGAAGCTCCGCAGCCCATCATAAGATGGGTAGATGCACTGCTTCGCACCAGGACAGCAGAAACCACCATTGGGGAAGACACGGTTCAGATAAGAACCACACGAGGATGCCCACAGGGCGGACTACTGTCGCCACTCCTGTGAAGCGTAGTGGTGAACGAACTTCTACAACTACTGACAGACAATGGAATCCGCTGACAGGGGTACGCGGACGACATAGTAATCATTGTCAGAGGGAAGTTCGAGAACACACTCTGCGATATCATTCAAAGAGCATTAAATCTAACAAGGAGATGGTGCGCCGGGGTAGGTCTAAACATTAACCCCAGTAAAACCGCCATCATCCCATTTACGAAACGAAGATCGCTACCGGGAATGCGGACACTTACACTAGGAGGAGAATCACTAGAGATTGCTTCCGAAGTGAAATACCTGGGAGTAACTCTCGACTCCAAGCTCCTCTGGAGAGCACATGTTGCAAACACAACATTAAAGGCCACGAAAGCAATAATGGTGTGCAGAAGACTCGCGGGCAAATCATGGGGATGTAGCCCGGCGATGCTCAGATGGATGTACACCATGATAGTTAGACCAATAATAGCATACGGGGCGGTGGCCTGGTCTTCCAGGTCAGGTCTAAGCACAGTTGAGCATATCAAAAGAAGGATTCGGTAGAGGAAAAGTGATATCGTCCGTTGAAGCAGAGAAGTTGAAAGACCAGCTCCCAATCTGCCAGCTTCCAAGAGACGATATGGCTAAAGTAATCATGTTTGAGAAGAGATTCAAGGCGGAACTAGGGGACAAAGCCTCATGGGATTCCACAAAAATTCAAGAATTACACCAAGACCGAGCCATAGTGTGGTACACGGATGGCTCGAAAACCCCTGAGGGAATTGATGCGGGCATCTTTGGCCCACGAGTAAAGCTCTCCATACCACTAGGAGAACACCCCAGCATCTTCCAGGCGGAAGTAGTCGCTATTAGCTTATGTGCGGAAATGAACTAGCAACGCGGCTACACTAACGAGAATATCACCATATTGAGTGACAGTCAAGCCGCTCTCAAAGCTATATTCTCCTACGAGATAAAGTCCTCATTGGTACTTGAATGCGTAGAGAGGATAAACTGCCTTGCGTCGTGCAACAACATCCGAATGGCCTGGGTTCCAGGCCACGCGGGGGTCGATGGCAACGAACGAGCGGACAAACTAGCCCGAGAAGCGGCAGCAACAAAACCCATTGGCCCAGAACCATTTCTGGCAATAGACTCTCACACCATGAAAGGAGAGTTGAGGAAAGAAGAGACCAACATGAGGAGGTTGTACTGGCATCAGACTGTCGGGCTACGCCAGGCGAAAGCTATGATGGGGGAATACAACAGCAACCGCTATAAAGAATTAATAACCCTATCCAAGAATAATCTCAGAATCATAACCGGGGTTCTCACGGGCCATTGCAGGCTCAAGTCCCACCTGCACAAACTGGGCATCACCTCCAGTAGCCTCTGCCGATTCTGTGATATGGAGGATGAAACGGCGGAGCATATACTGTGTAAATGCGACGCCATCTCAAGGAAAAGACAGAAGCACCTAGGTTTCCCGACACTAGAGTGCAAGCACATACATGGAATAAAGCCGACTTCCATCTTGGATTTCCTGAGCGGGATCGGCCTAGATGGTGTGCTGTGAGATTACGAGGGCACAATAGATCTCAACGTCGCAGTGCATTACCTCACTACTATTATTATTATTAGTATGACTTTAGTCTCCCTCGGAAGTACACGCTCCTCTTCAGCCAATTCAGGTGGTTGAGTATTAATAACGGGATTCACAGGCCGAGATCTGAGAGATCTGTCTACCCACTCGGTGTGGAGGTCATTTAGAGCCCGTCTATGGTTCCGCAGAACAAACGACAAAGAGATATGGTGCCGGATCTCATCGTAATGCTTACGAAGATGTCTCCTTATGTCTCTGGGGGTCGGTGCTACATCCAAAAGATGGCGATTTGGATGACTAGGTTTATGACAGTTCAGAAGGAACTGTCTACTCAAGAGTTCCGCGTGCTCTTGAACATTGAGCAATTTTGCCTCTTGATGGAGGTGAGACTCAGATGACATAAGTAGACATCCCGTAGCAGTTCTGATGGCGGTGTTTGGGCAGACTTGCAATTTCCTCCAGTTGGTGTCAGAAAGATTGGGCGACCATATGGGCGCAGCATAGTCAATAACCGGCCGGCCAATAGCCTTATATGTAGCAACCAATGTTTCTTTGTCTTTTCCCCAAGTACTGCCGGCCAGTGACTTGAGGATCTTATTGCGGCTCTGTACCTTTGAGGCTATTGCGGTGGCATGACCAGCGAAGGTGAGGCCGTTGTCAAATGTCACACCCAAGATTTTTGGGTGGTTGGCAGTAAGTAGAGGTACTCCGTCTACGTGGACATTTAACTCTTGCCCCATCTGCGCATTCCATGTAGTAAGCAGGGTCACCGTCGATTTAGTCGGATATAGGGTCAGATTTCGCTCGGTGAAGAAGCTGGAAAGGTCATGGAGGTAACTGTTGATTCTAATACAGAGTTCGTCAATGGAGGGACCCTTGCCCGAGGCCATTATCGTGCAGTCGTCAGCGTAGGAAACAATGGAGACTCCCTCTGGTGGGTGGGGAAGTCTCGAAATATAGAAATTAAACAAAAGGCGAGAGAGAACACCACCTTGCGGCACCCCTTGTTTTATTCTTCGTGGTCTAGATTTCTTGTTCCTGAATTTGACTGTTGCCTGTCGACCATTGAGGTAATTAGCGGTCCACCTTTCAAGGCCGGCAAGGAGCGGTGTCTCTTCCAGATCTCGCAGGAGTGTAGCGTGATTGACCGTGTCGAATGCATTTGATAGGTCAAGTGCCACGAGAACCGTCCTATGGTTTGGTGGGTGTTGATTCAAACCGTTATTAATCTGCGTTGTAATGGCGTTCAAAGCGGATGTCGTGCTATGATTTTTGCGGCACACAATGGCTCTTTAAAAAATGTTTGCAGTTTTTATACCTAGTAGTGCTACGCACACAAGGTATATTAACTTCAGTCGCCTAACGGCATAAACGGATCGAGATAGATAATGACTTATATATATCAAAATGTTCAGGGCGAAAAGAGAAATTGATTAAGCCATGCCCGTCCGTCTGTGAACACGATAACTTGAGTAAATTTTGAGATATCGTAATGAAATTTGGTATATGGGTTCCTTGGCACTCATCTCCAAGCGCTTTTTAAAATGGGCGAAATCGGAAGATAGCCACGCCCACTTTTTATATATAGAATATTTTCGAAAACACAAAAAAAGTGATTACTCAGTACATAATACACCTATAAGGATGACATTTAGTGAATACATTGGGATTGAGGCATAAAATAAATTTTTCAAGAAATTTTTGAAAATGGGAGGGGCACCGCCCACTTTTGATTAAGTCAAATTTAGAAATAATATTAATCATCAATCAAAAACCGTTCAAGATATCGAAACGAAATTCAGCACGCAGGTTTTCAGGTATGCGAGGAATGTTCCAGAAAAAATGGGCGGAAGCGGTTAAGGTCTACGCCCACTTTTATAGGAAGAGGAACAATAATGGGGCGAATGTTCGCGAATACAAGGCAAAGAGGAGATGTCAATAAATAGCACCGACCCTTCGAGAACACGAAGAGCGAACAACCAATAAAGTTCTCGGTGCGTAGGCAAGCTCCCTGTCGGACTATATAAGGCAATGATCAAGCAAGGCAGGTTGATCAGTTTATTTTCAAGTGGCGAACAGTGAACTACTGTAAAGTTACCAAACTCTTAACACCCCAAAATCTTAGGGGTCACGTTTGATAACATGTTCAAATACGGTGCTCATGTAGCCGCGATTGCCACTAAAGTACAAAAGCCGTAACGAAATCCTCAAGTAACTAGCTGGCAGTACTTGGGGGAAAGATAAAGAAACGTTACTGGCAACGTACAAGACAATCGGCTAGCCGGTTCTGAGCTACGCGACGCCTATATGGTCGCCGGGGTTAGTAGATACACACTGGAGGAGGTTTCAGGCTTGCCAAAACACCGCACTCAGAACTGCCACGGGGTGCGTCCTTATGTCTCCTGAGCATCGCCTTCATAGTGAGGCAAAAATGCTCGATGTTAAAGAGCATTGCGAGATGTTGACCAGCATTGTTTACCCCTACTAGTTTGGCATCTTCTTTTGCGAATCAGAGTGGAAGGCAGTGGATGAATGTACTCCGAGAGAGTGGAATGAAGGAAATCGCGTTCAGAGTTGTTTTAAAGTAAAAACTGCGACTAAAAACTTCAATTTAAACTGAAATATACCTTCCATAGTAACTGATAACGTTTTATAACTGCTTTATATTCAATAATTTGGGAGTTTCAAGTCTTCATGTTCAATATTGCAGTATTTGAATTTGTTTGTTTTATTATTGCATACAACGCACCCTGTGTGGTTTGTGTGTGTGTGCAGATTCGGAGTAAGTTGCGCTACTAGTAGACATATACTATGTTGACCAGGCAATTCCTGTTCAACTGCTATAAGCCGCAGCATCCGAACAGGAACCTGCTCAAGGAAAATCCGCCTCCCAGGAGAATAAGGAGTCACCTCCGTAAGCACTATGACGAGATCCGACATCACATTTTCTCGCCGTTTGATCCAGTGGTGCACCTGCAGGCCCTCAGCCTCATCCAGACGGAGTCGGTAAACTCCTTTGTCAGGTCTCGTCCAGTGAATGCAATCCTACAGGCACAAGCTCCACCTGCTGCCGACGAGGAACGCGAACTGCCTATGGAGACAAGAGTCACGCTGGCTCAACTTCGTTCTGGATATTGTAACAGACTAAACTCTTACCTATCCAGACTGAACCCTGATATGCCAAATGTCTGCCCGGCATGCGGCGTGTCTCCCCACAATACTAACCATCTGTTCCTCTGCTCAACCGAGCCCACTCTTCTAACTCCAATCTCACTCTGGTCCACCCCTGTTGAAGCCGCGAGGTTTCTTGGACTTCCGTTAGAAGAGCCTGATGACAATGTTGGTTGGGGGTGACACCCTGGACAGGTTAAGTAGTCGCTACAACAACAACAACAACAACGCAAATATAAGTTTTGATCAAAAGCACCCTATAATTCTTAAAAATGATAATTTGTTGACACATTTGAGAGTGAGATATTATCATAATAAATATTTACATGCAAGTAATCGACAATTGCAATACGTTCTTGGATTAAAGTACTGGATTCCAGGAGTAATCCGACTCGTCAAACAATGTACGAGTATATACAAGTGTACGACATGTATGCGTTTCAGAAATAAACCATTTTCCCAGCAGATGAGTAACTTACCACAATGTCGAGTAGAACCAACATTAGCCTTTGTAAATACAGGTATAGATTTTGCAGGACCAATACACGTTAAGTCATGGAAGGGTAGGGGAAGCAAAACTTACAAATGTTGGACAGCAGTGTTTGTTTGTTTAGTGACAAAGGCAATACATTTAAAGTTGGTGTCAGAGTTATCAACTGCATCATTTCTGGCAACCCTTCGTAGATTTGTGGCTAGAAGTGGAAAACCATTGGAAATATATTCTAACAATGGTACAAATTTGGTAGGCTGTAATCAGCAATTGAAGGAACTGTGGCATTTTTTACATGAAAGGCATAATCAAGAAAAATTTGTTAAGGGTATGGCAGAGCAGCAAATTCAATGGCATTTCATTCCCCTCACTGGTCCTCACTTCGGAGGAATGTGGGAAGCAGGGGTTAAGAGTACCAAGTATCATTTTAAGAGAGTTTTAGGAGATGCTAATACAACATTTGAAGAAACATACACGGTCTTATGCCAAATAGAGTGCTGTTTAAATTCACGGCCACTCTGTATTAAATTTGAAGGCGATACAGATCCCCTTATACCAGGTCAATGGCCACCGTTCCAGACCTTGATTACACTAATTCTAAGGTGAATGCTTTAAACCGTTGGCAATATTTACAAAAACTAGTTCAGCAATTTTGGAAAAAATGGTCATTAGAATATATAAATCAGTTACGACAACGCCCAAAATGGAGTCAAAAACTCAAAAATATTGAATGCGGTGACATTGTTCTCCTAAAGGATGATACACTGCCACCAAGCAAATGGAATATAGGTAGAGTTGTAGAAACACACCCAGGTAAGGATGAACTTGTAAGAGTAGTCTCCGTCAAAACATCAAAGGGAATATTTAAACGTCCCATAGTTAAGTTATGCCCACTATTTATGGATTTTTGAAAGTGGATCCTTTCAAGAGGGGCGGTATGTTTGCGTCTCTTGTCTATAGATAAACGAATTACACACTGAATTAAATTGTTTGAAATTGTTCTAACTAATCCACCAGTTTGTATCCATAATCCATCACTGTAGAAATGCAACTATGTAAACAGGTGACAATTAATTGAATAAATTTGGCTTGGGCCAACAGTCTTCAACCGACATTTGAATCGTGCAGTTATTTAATTTATACAGTCCACACCATTGACGATTCACTAATACATATCAACAAACGGGAAGCAGCACACTACAAAATTTTAAAAGAAGCTCGGTCTTAATCCCCTCGGCGTATATTGCGCCAAATTATTATTATTTACTGGTCACAAATCGCTACCACGACGGTCGGGCAGTACCGCAAGGGAGTACCGGAGCGTACCGGGTTCAAATCCGGCCAAGGACTGTTAATTCGACAACACTCCCTAAAACCTTCGGGGAGTGTTTTTGTCGTTACCACAACAACAACAACAGGAGTAGGGTGTGCTGTCATAACACATCGCTTTGAGAATTGTATATGGCCCGTATTTCTATTACCCATTCGCATTCCAGAAAAGTTGATTTTTTGGCTTATCCTAATGTGCGTGCATGCTTTATAATAAAACACTTGTGAAATGTTAGCTTGCTGTAATGATTTTATCGCACGTGAGGTTCTATTCGCCATAAGAGACAACCTTATAACGAGATGGCTATGCTTTTTGAAAAACGACCTTATCATAGAACATTTAACTAAATACATTGTCATTCTTGTGTACTTAAACCATTGCGACAAGCAACGTTCCCGCCGATTCCTTTATTTCCTACAATCGACTACACCATTTTTTGCCGGATCCAGTTCAGCGTTCACGTGCTACTATTACATACGAGAATGTATGCACCCAGCAAAAAACACGATTAACACGTAAATGAGAGTGGAATGGAAATAAACTCTGTAAATAGCTTACACTCTCCCTGCCATAACTCATTACTTAAACACGGGCATGTCATTGGGAGTAAGTCCTTACAATCTACATCATCGTCAATCAAGATAAACGAGTGACGAACACCTTACCGAAAAGCGGATGCGAAAGGCCTTATGCAGTCCATCCATATAAGGAAAGAAACAATGCCTTTATCTATATCTGAAAAGTAAGCGAACAAACACTGCCTTACAAACAGTGTGACCACGTGTTAGAAAAAAAGAGGCTAAATCGGCAAAAAAAAAGTTAGGAAAGCCTAAAATTAAGAAAAAAAAGAAGCTAAGAAAAAGTCAGCATTTTTTTACGAAATCCATTTAAAATTTTTTATTTTAGTTTAAACTATTTGCCCCATAATCATAGTCATTGCTTAACACACGTTTTAATTAAAATATTTACTTAACTTAAAGAGGCATTTAAAATGTTGGTAATCATAGTAATACTAAACAAAGATTTTAGCTAGAATGAAAAGTAACAGGATCCTCGTATGAAAAAAAATTTATTTGGTTGGTGGTATTAAGAAATTTTTTATGTTTTGCAAGGTCACCCTGGGCCAGCTATTTAATTCACAAGCCATATCATATCTGTGCAACAAGCGAAAAGAGCAAAACTCAAGTTTGGAGTAAGTGAGATCGCAAGCACAACCGTAGACACAAACCGTGATTTTAAAATGTTAAAATGACATTTCCGTCATCTTAAAATTAAAACTCCGTCTTAGACATAAAATGTATTTTAAAATGACTATGACAAACATGAAATTATGTTTATTATAGAATCATGTTTAAGTTGATGAAACTCTATTTTAATTTGACTATGATTATGGGCATTTGTATATAAGGCTATAGGCATAACTTGAGGGAACTATTCTTGTTTTAGCACATATCAGGCACATTTTCCTTGACTAGGAATATTTTCAAAGAAACATATACCAGAGAAAAATCACTACAAACTAATCAATTTTATAATATTTTCTTCGTCTGATGAATCAGAAAAGCTTGAGTCTGCGTACAAAGTTTGGGTATTTATCATAGAGATGATATCATGGTAATTTCAAAATTAGTGCAACATTTGGATAAGCGCTTTAACGAACATCTTATGACATGCAGCGAGTTAAGCATTTTAACCTTTAATTTGTTCCTTAACTTAGTTTTTAAAATGTTCATGGCACTAAAAATTCTTTCAACCTCCCCCTTACTAAAAGGTAATACCAAAAAGTTAAATACGAGTTTACTTACTTTAAATGGTCATCTAACCGCCCGGGCGATTTTGACCGTCCAACATAGCTCGCCAGTCGTTTCTTCGTTGCGCGAACTGGCGCCAATTGGAAACACCGCGGGATCCACTTGGTCCTTCCATCGGAGTGGTGATCTCCCTCTTCCTCTGCTTCCACCGGCGGGTGCCGATAAGAATACCTTCTGGGCTGGAGCATCTTCGCTCATTCGCACTACGTGGCCTAGCCAGCGAAGCCGCTGTGTTTTAATTCGCTGAACTATGTCGGCGTCTGCGTAAAGTTCATACAGCTCATCATTAAATCTTCTTCGGTACTCGCCGTCCCCAACGCGTAGAGGTCCACAAATATTTCGAAGAACCTTTCTCTCGACTACTCCCAGAGCCGCCTCATCAGATGTTGTTAGTGTCCACCCTTCTGCACCATATAGCAGGACGGGTGCGATGAGTGACTTGTAGAGTGCTATTTTCGTTCGTCGGGAGAGGACTTTACTTTTTAATTGCCTACTCAGTCCGAAGTAGCATTTGTTTGCAAGAGTAATTCTTCGTCGGATTTCTAGGCTAACATTATTGTTGGTGTTAATGCTGGTTCCCAGGTAAACGAAGTCCTTTACTATTTCGAATACGAATTTGACCAGTTCTAAAAAAGTGGGTTAGTTTAATGAACTTTTATGTTCTCGGTCTTCCGCCAAAAATTCAATGGTAGAGGTCACACTTGTCCACTGTACGGTTATTAGCTTTAGTCACTGCAGCTCAATCAGTGCTAATTGACTCGGACAATACCTAGACTTTTTTGAAAGTGAGAAAATACATCCAGCTTTGTAACTTTCAAAGGATTATCAACTGAAAAAAAATTTATCTTTTGTAAAGAGTTCATATTATCAGGTACATTGTGTACCATGTCAAGTTGTCAAGTGTGATATCTAAGGCAGAGACGTCAAAATTTCTAGAGATTTCGTCACCTGTTTTTTTATATTCTATATTGGTCTCAGCCTGCATCTCTTTCTATCATTCGTTAGATAATAGGAATTCACTTTGTACCGGATGCGTCTCCATATTGAAGTGCCTTAGATGTAAACAATGACTCTATGTTGATGTGCCGGTAGCTGCCTATACATGAGCAGACGGTCTGTAGTACCTGTCAAAGTTGTACAGACCGTCGTACCGTGAATAGGCGAGTGTGCACACCAAAAATTTGGTTTGCACTCAAGTGTGCAGAAAATTGAATCGATTCAATTTCTCTGCTCGTTGTTACTACATGAGGGCATGTGTATAGGGCGCAATGCATACCAAAGCTCATACTTGAGTGAATTTCATCGCGGAAGGTTATGTGCGCAGCATGGCTATAGTCGATAACGAATTTTGGCGCGATTTCATCGAAGTCTTCAGGGGCGAAAAAGTGTTATGGGAGATAAAAAATGATAACTATAAAAACAAAATCAAACGTGCTCAAAGTTGGCAGAAGCTTTTAGAAAAATATAAAGAAATTGACCCGCAAGCCACAATTGAGATTGTCCAAAAACGAATTAATGGCAGGCGGAATTGCTATAGAAGAGAAATAACAAAAGTAAAAAGATCGGAAAGGTCTGGTGCTGGGGTAGATGACATCTACGAGCCAACTCTTTGGTATTTTTACCAGTTAAATTTTCTGCAAGACCAGGAACTTCAAACAAGTGGACTCAGTACGTTTGACGAAAACGATAATGAAAGCGAGGTGAGTAATATTTAGTATAGAGAAAATATTTGGTATTATAGTAGTTTTTACATGATTATATATCGTCGGTGCAATGCCAAAGTCACGAATGTGCTTTTTTGATGTTTTAAGAAAAACGCATTTTAAACATTGAACACATGCTAAAAATTGTTTTTTTTTTGTGATTCCTAATTATTGTTTAAAGGTTTATTTTTATAAAACGTTAAATATTAATAGCAAAGTCTTCATTGTTTAAAATGCGTTTTTCTCAAAACATCAAAAAAGCACATTCGTGACTTTGGCATTGCACCGACGATATGTATTAACCAAGAAAAATAATAAAAGAAATATGAATAGAACGAGGAAGAAGATGAAGAAGACAAGGAGTAAAAGGAAGAAAAAGAATTGAAGCCGCAGGGAAGAGGGTGAATGGTCGAGTAAGAGAAAAGGGTAGGAAGAAGAGGAGAGAGCGGAAAGGGAAGAGGAAGAGAATGAGGGAGCAGGGAAGGGCAGCTCTTGAATAAAATATTATTCAAATTAGGGCTCTTGAAATTATTCGACTGTTCGAATAGTTCCGTTAACCGACTATTCGGTTGTAACCGTTTGTACGGTTTTTAGTCGACTATTCGAGTAGACGCCCAGCAACGACTACTCGATAGCTAGAGCTTTCATTTTGAAAAATCGGTTGCATAAAAACAAAATATTCTTGAGGGGCCTAGAATATTATTCAAAAGCTGCCCATCCCTGGTGAAAACGGAACACCACACTTAAATATAAATAATTGAGAACAAACTTCAGTGAAATTTTAGAAATAGTATGAAAGAGCTTTCTTAAGCTTCGAAAGAACTTTTTATTAATGATAAAAAAAAAATTTGCAAACATTTCATATTTTGTTATCGGTATATACATATATATACGTGTATGTAGAATATCGTATTAATTTTTATACAATGTCATTTTGCCACGGAACTGATCCAACTGCGTTGAAATACTCTTTGTATTTATTGCGAACGGATTTCGCTGCGTTTTTAGAATTTCCTCCTTGGAGCGCTGTTAGGTTTGAAAGCCCATAATTATTAAGTGTTTCACTTGAGCTCGCTTTTTCTACGTTGAAGCTATCATTTGTATATGGTGCTCCATTCTTCCGTGTTAAGAATTTATGAATATAACAACAGGCCAAAACTATTATAGACACCTTATTAGGGCTCAAGTTGATTCTGTTTGCTAGAACACGGAAGCGCCTGCATAAAATCCCAAATGCATTTTCAACTACGCGTCTAGCTCTCGATAACCTGTAATTAAAAATAATCTCATCGCGGCTTAGTTGGGTACGGGAAAACGGTTTATTAAATTCTCCATAAGTGGAAAAGCATCATCTCCAATAAAGACAAATGGTAGCTTCTCCTGACACATTGGAACGCTTGCAGCTTGGGGAATATGTAACTCATTTCATTTAATTTCATTTATTGATTGTCAGTATTAGCACAATAAGATCCTGGTTGATCTTTTATAGTGCAACAGTGATTACATAAAATTGGGTATAATTCTTAAAATTGAAAACTTAAAAATTTATATACTATTACAGGTACAATATTGAGAACAAAAACAAGAAAGAATAAAGTATTAGCAGTATTAATATAAGGGTGACAATAGTTACAAGGACACAGAACAACAATATTTTACAACAATGATTGACTAGGCTAAAAGTAGCTGAACTCAGTTTTTAATTTGCATATACCTTACCGAAGAAAGAAAATATAACATTCTTAAAATTGCCTTTACTTAAGCTATTGCGAACCGAATTGGGGATAGAGTTCCATATGCGGATAGCATTGACGAAGAAAAGTCTTGCAGAGTTTAGATAATTGTAGCTGGGCACGATCAAATCACTTATGCGAGCAGATCTAGAGAATGTTAGCTTATTATATAAGTAAGTAGGCATTTTATCAGCAATCACGCGACACAGAAAGATACAGTTTCTTGCCTTAAGATACTCAGATATTTCACAACCTAAGAGACTCGTTCTCCACGCAGATATATGATCATACTTTGCCAACCCGAAGACATACCGCGTGACATGATTAAAGGCGACATCAATCTTATGTGCCGATTTAGAGTCTAATTTGCTGTATACGAGTATGCATTCTGAATAGCAGATAATTGGTAGTATTAGTTGCATTGCCAGCCGCTTTTTTGCTTAAACTTGATTTGACCGAAGATTCCAGCGTCGGATGCTCTTCCGTTTGCACCAACTTCAACGGCAATGAACTCATACTTCGCATTAGCAATTGCCATCATAACAATAGAGTACGATTTCTTATAGTTATAATAATATGAGCCCGTTCCAGGTGGTTTCATAATTTCCACATGTTTGCCATCGATCGCCCCAATGCAGTTGGGAAAGTTCCATAGTGTATTGAAATCATTGGCAATGCATTTCCAGTCGTTTTCAGTTTTTGGAAGCTGAAATAAGAATACAGCTAATTTTAGTTTTGTGTTTATTTTCAGGCTGACTCTCAGGGTAGTAGGAAGCGAAAGACGTCTGAAAACAATTCGGAGTTTCTTCAAAAAGCCATACAGCATCTGGATGAAGCTAAAAATAGACGAACGACACGAGATGATGCTGACGTATTTGCTGAATCTTGGAGAATTTTATTCAGGAAATTATCGCCGGAGCAGCAAATATACACAAAAAGAGGTATTGACGAGATCTTAGTACATGGACAGTTGGGAAATATCGATGTTAACTCCGTTAAGATAAATATTACGCAAAGATATCCAAGGCCCTACACAATATCTCGCGCGTCGACTCCATATACGTCATTATCGTCTATTTCAGATCCTTTTCCTACAGTTCTGACACAAGTACCACAAGTATTTCTATCAAGAAGCACTATGCCACGAAATGAATGTTCACAGCCAGTGTTCGTGGAATCGCAACAGTACATTGAACCAAACAGTTCCGAAAATTCTGTTTCAGCACAGTCTTTTACCGAATTGGACGATAAGGATTACGATTACCGTAATCATAATTTCACTTGTTTGAAATTACGATTACTGTAATCACAATAGCAATTTTTACTATTACGATTACAGTAATCGTTATTTCAAAAAAGTGAAATTACGATTATGGTAATCGTAATCGTAGATGTAATCGGTTACACGCATAATCCTTATCGCCCAGCTCTGAGTGAGCTCAAGTTTAACTTTTTGAATTAAATTTTTCTTTTTTTTTATGAATTATAATATTGAACTATTCTTTAATAAATTACCTGAATATAATCTTTCAATGTCTTTATTATAGTTTCACAAGTTTCAATTACAATCCGACTTAGGCTATGTGGGGATATTGCTGTCAAAAATTTTAAATCCTCGAAGCTTTCACCTGATGACAGAAATCTCAGAGTAGCTGAAAGCCGTTCATGGGGCGTAATCGCGTCTTCTTTTTTATTAGAGGCTCTACCATCGATAGAAGTTCTTGATAATTTTCATTATTCATCCGTACAAAATTTTAAAATTTTTTTTCAGATTTTGTTTCAAGTTCTTTAAGGAGTGGAACGTGTGAATATTTTGCTCGCGCTATATAAAAATTTTCACTCCAAAAGCGTTGTTTTCGTTTCTTTGCTCTAATTTTATTTTCATTTTCAGCGCAAACAGAAATTGCAATTAGCGCTATTATTTTTTCGTTTTCCGATGACATGATGTTCACTCGGTCGGCGATCACTGCAACTGATGTCTGTACTACGTGTAGCTGTGATGTCTGCACAACGTGTTGTAATAGTGTATAGATCTTAATATGCGACGGGGTGTGCAGACCAAGTGTGCTCGTTTATAGGCAGCTTTAGACAGATAATATATCACACTTGTTTTGATACACAATGATCAGGTAGGCGATGCCGCAATTGGGTTATCAACTCCATTAAAAAAAGTTTCCAATTTTTACGAATAATTTTCTGTATTTCGTCATCGCCATACCAACTTCATTCAACTTTAGTTTTATGTATTTCTCGAATTTGTATGAAAAATATGGTGTTGGGACCAGAAAATGTTAAAAAAGGTTAATCTAGCCTCGTCGCATTTCTAGGCTAACATTATTTTTGGTGTTAAAGCTGGTTCCCAGATAAACGAAGTCCTTTACTATTTCGAAATTATTGCTGCCAACAGTGGCATGGTTGCCAAGGCACGAATGCGCTGACTCTTTGCATGATGACAGAAGGTACTTCGTTTTTCCCTCGTTTACCACCAATCCCATTTTCTCCGCTTCTTTTTCTAATTGGGAGTAAGCAGAAGTTACGGCGCGGTTGTTGAGGCCAATGATATCAATATCGTCAGCATATGCCAACAGTTGCACGCTTTTATAAAATATTGTTCCAGCTCGGTTAAGTTCTGCAGCTTCTATTATTTTCTGCAGCATTAAATGAAAGAAATCGCACTATAGGGGGTCACCCTGTCTGAAACCTCGTTTAGTTTCGAACGGCTTGGACAGGTGCTTCCCTATTCTGACCGAGCTGGCGGTGTTGCTCAAGGTCATTTTGCATAGCCGTATAAGTTTTGCGGGGAAACCAAATTCAGACATAGCGGCATATAGGCAGCTCCTTTTCGTGCTATCGAAAGCGGCTTTAAAATCAACAAAGAGATGATGTGTGTCGATTCTTTTCTCACGGGGTTTTTCCAAAAAATCTGGTCGATGGTAGATTTACCAGGTCTGAAGCCCCACTGATAAGGTCCAATCAGTCTGTTCACATCAGGCTTCAGTCTTTCGCACAATACGCTTGATAGGACTTTATATGCGATATTCAAAAGGCTGATTCCGCGATAGTTGGCGCAGTTTGCAGGATCGCCCTTCTTGTGGATTGGGCGGAGAACACTTAGATTCCAATCTTCAGGCATGCATTCATCCAATCATATTCTGCTTAGAAGCTGATGCATGCGCCTTACCAGCTCCTCGCCTCCGTGTTTGAATAGGTCAGCAGGCAAACCATCAGCGCCAGCTGCTTAATTGTTTTTCAATCGGGATATTGCTATTCGCACCTCACTATAGTCGGGTTGTGGAACGTCAATTCCATCATCTTCGATTGTGGGCTCGGGTTCGGCATCTTCTCTGGTTTCTTGCACAGTTTCTCAATTTAAAAGGGCAGAGAAGTGATCCCTCCATATTCTGAGTGCTCTCTGAACATCAGCCACCAGGTCGCCGTTCTCGTTCTTACAGGAGTTTGCCCCGGGTTTAAAACCTGTCATTCGCCGAATTTTTTGATACAATTTTCGGGCATTATTCCCGTTGGCCAGCATCTCAAGCTCCTTTATTTCACGCTTTTCTGCCTCTCTTTTTTTCGCCCGAAAAAGCCGCATCGTTTCCCTCTTCAACTCGCGGTAGTGTTCACACACACTCCTCGTTGCATTCGATATCAGCGTTGCCTTGTAGGCTTCGTCCTTTCTTTTCGTTGCAGCGCGGCACTCTTCATCATCATACCAGTTGTTTCTTCGCGTTCGCCGGAATCCAATTATTTCTTCGGCTGCGGTGCGGAGTGCTCCTGAGATATGATCCCACTGCTCATGCATTCCACTAGGTTGCATTGTGCTCTCGGAGAGCATTTGTGAGAGGCGATCTGCGAAATAATTGGCGGTCTGTTGCGATTGCAGCTTTTCGCCGTCCAGCTTTCCCTGCGTTTTTTGTTGCACCTGTTGTGTCGTACAGAGGCGGGTACGAATCTTGGCTGCTACTAGGTAGTGATCAGAGTCGATGTTAGGACCTCGTATTGTGCAAATATCTAAAACGCTGGAAGCATGCCGTCCGTCTATCACAACGTGGTCGACCTGGTTGCGTGTTTTTCGATCGGGGGACAGCCATGTAGCCTAATGGATCTTCTTATGCATAAACCTAGTGCTGGATATGACCATGTTTCGGGCACCGGCGAAGTCGATCAGCCTGAATCCATTTGGCGAAGTCTGATCGTGGAGACTGAACTTCCCGACAGTGGGGCCGAATACACCCTCCTTACCCACCCTGGCTTTAAAGTCGCCAAGCACGACTTTGATATCATGACGGGGGCAGCGCTCGTATGCTTCTTCCAGGCGCTCGTAGAATGCATCCTTTTCCACGTCGTCCTTCTCTTCCGTCGGTGCATGAGCGCAGATAAACGATATGGTGAAAAATCGTACTTTTATGCGGATTGCGGCGAGACGCTCGTTCACGGGTGTGAACGACAGTACTCGGTGACGGAGTCTCTCCCACCACAAATCCCACGCCGAATCTGCGCTTGTCTTCATGTCCACTCCAGTAGATGTTGCAAGGTGTTTTGACCTTGTTTCCTCGTCCCGTCCATCGCATCTCTTGTATGGCGGTGATGTCAGCTTTTGCTTTCCTTAGGACCTCAACCAGCCGGCCAGCGGCACCTTCCCCATTAAGTGACCGGACATTCCAGGTACATGCCCTTATCTCGTAATACTTATTTCGTTTTCGGGTGTTGTCATCTAAAAAAGGGGTTCTCATATCCGAGGCTTTGTTGTTGAATTTCATTGGAACATTGTTTTATGTGGGTCCCAAAACCAACGCACAACCCGTTTCACGGGAGGTTGAGTTCAATTACACGTTTGTATAGCGAGCCGCTTGATCCAAGACAGACGCCCGCTTGCAGCCGCACCACATGGTGATCAGACGCTGCAGTTTGAATTCCCCAGCAAGCCCTTAAACCGATTTTGTCAGAGTGGCCTTACCAGGTTGTCGCCTTCTCACGTTTAGCTCACCACCAAACGGGTGTTCGGTGGTTACCCAGAGGATACTTGGGCGCAAAGCGCAGAAGTAGTAAGCTGCTTGAACCGCATGCAAAAGAATCGCTCTGGCCATTCCCAGGTGAATGGCGATCAGAAACTTTCCCCACTTGCGTGGACTTCTGTATAACAAATCTGCAGCACATCTGGACATCAAGGAAGACTGCAGACCAGTCTTTCGCCCACCGGGACCAGTCGCGTACGCCGTAAAACAGTCCGTAGAAGGCGAACTAAATCGTCTGGTAAAATATGGAAGAACCTCACCGCTAAATTACAGCGATTGGGCGGCTCCCATTGTTGTAGTCAGAAAAACAGATGCTAGGGTACGTCTATGCGCAGATTTTTCCACAGGTCTAAACAGTGCATTGGAAACACACAAATATCCTCTTCCATTGCTTTTTTTCCATTCTTTTTTCTAAATTATCAAATGCCAAAATATTTAGCCATATTGATTTGGCAGACGCTTTTTTACAAATTGCTATAGATGATGAATCAAAGCATCTACTTACAATCAACCCACATTTAGGCTTGTTTCGGTACAACCGCATGGTTTTTGGGGTAAAAATATTTCCAACAAATTATGGACCAAATGCTCGCTGGAGTGGAAGGTATCACTGCATGTATCGACATTTTCATTTCCGGAGCTACTCGGGAAATACATGATACAAATCTTGAAAAAGTTTTACTCCGCATACAAGAACACGGATTAAAGCTCAAAATTGAAAAATGCAAATTTTCACTTCAAGAAATAAAATATCTTGGCTGCATTATTAACTCACAGGGTTGAAACCAAATACAGAAAGAACCGCAGCTATCCGCGAAATACCGGAACCAACAAACATTTCGGAACTTCGCTCGTTTTTAGGTGCCCTAAACTTTTATGAAAATTTCGTAGACAAAATGCGCTTATACCGTGGTCCACTAGAGGAGTTGCTGAAAATTAATACAAAAAGGCAATGGAAAAGCAATCATGCAAAATGTTTCAAACATCTTAGGGACATCCTGTCATCCGATTTATTGATCGCACATTATGATCCAAACCAAAAGATAATTGTGGCAGCAGACGCGTCAAATTATGGACTTGGCGCTTGCATCATGCACAAATATCCAGATGGTACGCAAAAAGCAATTAGTCATGCGTCGAAATCACTGACTCAAACCGAAAAAGGATACAGTCAGATTTAGAGGCTTTAGCGTTTGCCGTAACCAAATTCCACAAAATGATCTTCTGGCGTAGGTTCACCCTACATACCGACCATAAACCACTTTTAGCGATCTTTGGGAAGAAGTCCGGTATTAACGCTCACCAAGCAAACCGTCTCCAGAGATGGGCTATAAAACTACTCGGTATGATTTCGACAGATGGTCTATCGCGACTCATTAAAAACACCGTAACCGATTCAGAAGACTTCATCATAGCTTCCATCAAGCTAGAAAACGAGATCAATTATTACAGAGAATATAGAAAAAATGTCAATCACGCACAAAATGTTACAATACGAAACTGCGAGAGATCCAATCCTAAAAATCATTCTCGAGTTGTAAAAAACGGGCTGGCCAGTAAAACCTCCAGAGAATACAGACATCAGACAATATATAGAGCGAAAAGATTCCACTACCGTCACCAAGGATTGTATAATGGTAGGAATTGCTATACCTAGAATCTATCAAAAGAGAATTCTAAAAGAACTTCATCGGTGTCATCAAGGTATACGAACAGAAGCAATCGCTCGTAGCTATGTATATTGGCCCGCAATAAAGACATTATAAATTTTATTAACGACTGCCACCAATGCGCAGCAGCGGCCAAATTTCCAACAAAAACCACATTAAGCCCATGGCCTCCAAATAATGAACCATGGCAACGCATACACATCGACTACGCAGGTCCCATCGATTGATATTATTTCTTAGTAGTGGTGGACTCCTACTTGAAATGGCCAGAAATGGTGATGACCAAGTCAATCTCTACTCACCAGACCATCAATATTTTAAACGAAATCTTTTCAAGACACGGCTTTCCAAGTACGTTGGTATCACAAAATGGAGCACAATTCAAGAGTGCAGAGTTTCAAATCTTCATCCGTAACGCGGTATCCAACATCTTTGTTCCAGTCCCTATTACCCTATGTCAAATGGCCAGGCGAAACGATTTGTCGACACACTCAAGAGAGCATTCAAAAGACTTACCGGGGAAGGTACAACCGACCAAAACCTACAAACATTCTTACTCTTAGTTATCGCTCCACCGTGAACCAAAATTTTATGGATTTCAAATCACCTGCCGAGCTGTTATACAATCGAAAACTCCGTACTCATTTGGATTTACTGCTCCCACCAAGCGAGGAAAAAGCATCAAGGAGAAACAAAGCTCGGACATGAAATACCAGTATAACAGAAAGCACGGGGCCAGTCGGAAACAATTCCATCCCGACGACAAGGTTTACGCTGCAATACATACATCTGACAACAACTATGAGTGGAAACCAGGCTCGATAATAGAACGTATTGGTAGCGTAATGTACAACGTCTTAATGGGCACGGAAAAGTTGGAAAAAATGCACAGATCACAGGCCAAACAGGTACCAGAACGCGCAGATCATATTCTAGACCACTTAGAAAAAGAATCAGAAACTCAAAACGTAGACAACGATGTGATGTACTCGAATGAAAACTCAGGTCAAACTAATCATGAAACTACGCACAATGATTAAGACTCAGCTCAAACCAATCACAATTGCGAAGACCAAGGGACTCCATCCCTACGTCGCTCAGGTCGTTCTCGACGCCCGCCACGTAGATTTTCACCGAGCTCATTAAACTAAACAGCGAAGGTTTTGCGACGCGACATTATGGCAATCTGGCAACACATGATCAAAGTTTGACATCTTGCTAACATATCTACAGACAGCTGTCACTTCGAGTTATCCACGAACTGCACACGTGAATTTTGAAGTATAATATATTACTATTAAATATCTTTTGTATTTTGTTTAAATTTAATTGTAAATACATATATGAAATATTTGTACGTCCGTACCACAGTTCGCGAACTTGATCAGACTCTCGAAACAGGTTTGTAGATATCACAACCGCTTTGGTAATATAGAGAAAATGTATCAAACCTTGTGCGTACAGACAGGATGAATTTTAGGAAAACTAATTGCTCCTATTACTTCGGTGACAAGTAATGGGTTGAATGAAATTTCAAAATGTGTCCTCTTTATTTATGATAAAGACAGCAATTTTTGATTGACAGTGGTGCGCAAATTTCCCTACTTCCTTCTTCAAAATTCAAAATTAATTTTACTGCCATTAAGACCTATGGTAAAAAATTATTAAAGGTAAATTTATGTTTAAGACGGGAATTTTCATTTAGATTCGTTCTAGCAGATATAACAAAACCAATACTCGGTGCAGATTTTATAGCAATATATGGTATTGTGGTTGATTTAAAAAATTAATTGTCAATGAATAAAACAAATATTTCAGGAAAGGCAATATCGGGTTGTTATAAAATATCGTTACCAAATACACAACAAAACAAAAAATCCATCGTGAGTATGATCATGGAGCCAGATCGCGTACAGTGGTCGCAAAAGGGCATATTTGGTTCAAAACCACCTAGAGGCCACAAAACTTAACCGATTTTTTAGATTTAAACGGGGTATTGTTCTGGAGCTAAAAAGCAAGAAATTGTCGACGCGTTTTTTTTAATTTTTTGTCTAAAAAAGCATACAATAACTGTAGACTTTTGAGCTTTATAGGTGGTTTTGAACTTTAAAGGGGAAATTTTGAGTATGCAGTTATTGTATGCTTTATATGGTCTAGAATCTGTAGAACAGTCGAAACAATTTTTAAAAAATTTTGTAATTTTGTTGCACAGTGTAATTTTTTTAGACAAAAAATTCAAAAAAAAAACGCGTCGACAATCTCTTGCTTTTAGCTGCTGAACAATACCCCGTTTAAATTTTAAAAATCGGTTAAGTTTTGTACCCTCTAGGTGGTTTTGAACCTCACGAGACCACTGTGTGGCGGTGCATGCTCAATGTTATAGTAAATGTGAATAGAGCTAGGATTTTTAGCTAACACAAAAACCAGTGCTTAATGGTTAGCACAGCATGCCAAAATTTCTCTGATGAAGAAGTCTAGCAGCTTCCGAAATGGATCTATAAGAAAAGCTATGGCGGTTGTCTCTAAAAATTTTTCCTATTCTATTCGAATAAAAACTTTTAATAATTAATTGAAAATAATTATTAAAAAAATAAAAACAATAATAACTTTCATAAATAAAAAGAAAAATTACTATTATTGGCCTTGAGCTCGTTTATATACAAGGTACTTTGTTACCAAAAATATTTCCCATAGAAGATAAATACACAAAGTTACTAAAAGCGTCTCCATCACTTATATGAATTCCACGGTTCATCGCATTACTTGTAATGGTAACTTACGTTTTTCGAAACCAATGAGACCAGATCCTATTAAATTCAATGTGGCAAAATCTGAGTTTGATTTTTTAGTGAAATCGGATATTTGACGCCCTTCTCATTCGCATGGTGCTTCTCCAATACATTTAGTTCCTAAAAAGGATTCCAATGATTGGCGCCCGTGCGGTGATAATCGACAGTTGAATTATACTAAACAGTTCCTGATAGGTATCCACTACCTTATATACACGATTTGAATATCAACTTGCGTTCGAAACATATTTTTACAAAAGTTTGGTGGAAGAAGACATTGCTAAAACCGCAATAACAACACCTTTCGGTCTTTTTGAATTTGTTATAATACCTTTCGGCATAAAATAAGTTTTAGTAGGTTTAGAATTCGTTTTTGTATACCTGGATGGCATACTTATAAGAAGTAACACAGAGGAAGAGCATATCCGTCTGCGGATTAGGGGTTAGAATATGCCCGAGGTAGGCATACCGGTCGTAAGAGGCGACTAATATGCACAAAGGTAATGACGTGCAACTCGATGGTTAATTTACGGATATGATTCCTATCACCTCACATTACCCATCTTCTCCTTCCTTGCGTAAGGAGGGTTGACATGACCTAGAAGGTTCCACTGGGCATACCCAATCGCTATTACGACAGTAGGGCAGTACCGCAAGGGAGAACCAGAGCGTACCGGGTTCATATCCGACAAAGAACTGTCACTTCCGACAACACTCCCCAAAACCTTTGAGGAGTGTTTCTGTCGCTAAAAAAAAACAACAACAGGAAGAGCATATGCAAAACTTCAGAGTTTTTAAAATTTTAGAGAATTACGGCTTGAATATCAAGCTTAACAAGTGCATATTTAGTACATCAGAGAGAGAATTTTCATGTTATAATATTTCTAAAAAAGGTATTAAGCCAACTAATGCAAATGTCAAAGTCATTCGTAAGTTTGAACGCCCAAAAACAGCTAAGCATATGCAAAAGTTTATAGGAATGGTAAATTATTACCGCAGATATATACCTTGCAGTTTCCTGCCAAACTGGTTAGTAAGCATTCTAGTTCTTTAACTAAAATTTCGTGGGCTTGTTCCAGTCTGAGCGACTGCAACGTTTTCGCTTTCATAACAAGCATCAACCCTCCAGAACTGTCGATAGCTACATACATACGCGAACAGGGAAGATTAGAATTGAGTATTCGGACAGCAATCGTTCAGGCAACATCGCCACCCTGCATTTTAATTTTCTGTTTAACTAATATTCTTAGTTTTCAAATATTAATTTATTTAAATTAAACATAAAACTACCTTGTAAATAATAGTTTTTATAGTGGTATCATAATCCTTTTGAGTATTTCGTGCTCAAATAGTAAATTTGGGTTGCAGATCATGTACGTACGTGCATGTCAACAAAATCACCCTTATTTTTTGCGATGTCGCTAATGCAGTAGAGGCGCAGCAGCGAGGCAACAACGAGTAAGCAGTGTTCAATTGAAACCACGAAGAAAAGTGGTAACAAAACGATCATTTGTCAAAGCAATTGTGTAAGTAAATAACATTTATTTTTGGAATAATCAAAGTAACCTTTTTCTAAAGAAAAAGCTTTTAAGAAATTCATTAAAGAAATACTGAATTGTTGTTATTTTCAGGTGAATCAGGATGGGGCCTTGTGCAGAAGTCCACGCAAGTGGGGAAAGTTTCTGATCGCCATTCACCTGGGAATGGCCAGAGCGATTCTTTTGCATGCGGTTCAAGCAGCTTACTACTTCTGCGCTTTGCGCCCAAGTATCCTCTGGGTAACCACCGAACACCCGTTTGGTGGTGAGCTAAACGTGAGAAGGCGACAACCTGGTAAGGCCACTCTGACAAAACCGATTTTGTCAGAGTGGCCTTACCAGGTTGTCGCCTTCTCACGTTTAGCTCACCACCAAACGGGTGTTCGGTGGTTACCCAGAGGATACTTGGGCGCAAAGCGCAGAAGTAGTAAGCTGCTTGAACCGCATGCAAAAGAATCGCTCTGGCCATTCCCAGGTGAATGGCGATCAGAAACTTTCCCCACTTGCGTGGACTTCTGCACAAGGCCCCATCCTGATTCACCTGAAAATAACAACAATTCAGTATTTCTTTAATGAATTTCTTAAAAGCTTTTTCTTTAGAAAAAGGTTACTTTGATTATTCCAAAAATAAATGTTATTTACTTACACAATTGCTTTGACAAATGATCGTTTTGTTACCACTTTTCTTCGTGGTTTCAATTGAACACTGCTTACTCGTTGTTGCCTCGCTGCTGCGCCTCTACTGCATTAGCGACATCGCAAAAAATAAGGGTGATTTTGTTGACATGCACGTACGTACATGATCTGCAACCCAAATTTACTATTTGAGCACGAAATACTCAAAAGGATTATGATACCACTATAAAAACTATTATTTACAAGGTAGTTTTATGTTTAATTTAAATAAATTAATATTTGAAAACTAAGAATATTAGTTAAACAGAAAATTAAAATGCAGGGTGGCGATGTTGCCTGAACGATTGCTGTCCGAATACTCAATTCTAATCTTCCCTGTTCGCGTATGTATGTAGCTATCGACAGTTCTGGAGGGTTGATGCTTGTTATGAAAGCGAAAACGTTGCAGTCGCTCAGACTGGAACAAGCCCACGAAATTTTAGTTAAAGAACTAGAATGCTTACTAACCAGTTTGGCAGGAAACTGCAAGGTATATATCTGCGGTAATAATTTACCATTCCTATAAACTTTTGCATATGCTTAGCTGTTTTTGGGCGTTCAAACTTACGAATGACTTTGACATTTGCATTAGTTGGCTTAATACCTTTTTTAGAAATATTATAACATGAAAATTCTCTCTCTGATGTACTAAATATGCACTTGTTAAGCTTGATATTCAAGCCGTAATTCTCTAAAATTTTAAAAACTCTGAAGTTTTGCATATGCTCTTCCTGTTGTTGTTTTTTTTTAGCGACAGAAACACTCCTCAAAGGTTTTGGGGAGTGTTGTCGGAAGTGACAGTTCTTTGTCGGATATGAACCCGGTACGCTCTGGTTCTCCCTTGCGGTACTGCCCTACTGTCGTAATAGCGATTGGGTATGCCCAGTGGAACCTTCTAGGTCATGTCAACCCTCCTTACGCAAGGAAGGAGAAGATGGGTAATGTGAGGTGATAGGAATCATATCCGTAAATTAACCATCGAGTTGCACGTCATTACCTTTGTGCATATTAGTCGCCTCTTACGACCGGTATGCCTACCTCGGGCATATTCTAACCCCTAATCCGCAGACGGATATGCTCTTCCTCTGTGTTACTTCTTATAAGTATGCCATCCAGGTATACAAAAACGAATTCTAAACCTACTAAAACTTATTTTATGCCGAAAGGTATTATAACAAATTCAAAAAGACCGAAAGGTGTTGTTATTGCGGTTTTAGCAATGTCTTCTTCCACCAAACTTTTGTAAAAATATGTTTCGAACGCAAGTTGATATTCAAATCGTGTATATAAGGTAGTGGATACCTATCAGGAACTGTTTAGTATAATTCAACTGTCGATTATCACCGCACGGGCGCCAATCATTGGAATCCTTTTTAGGAACTAAATGTATTGGAGAAGCACCATGCGAATGAGAAGGGCGTCAAATATCCGATTTCACTAAAAAATCAAACTCAGATTTTGCCACATTGAATTTAATAGGATCTGGTCTCATTGGTTTCGAAAAACGTAAGTTACCATTACAAGTAATGCGATGAACCGTGGAATTCATATAAGTGATGGAGACGCTTTTAGTAACTTTGTGTATTTATCTTCTATGGGAAATATTTTTGGTAACAAAGTACCTTGTATATAAACGAGCTCAAGGCCAATAATAGTAATTTTTCTTTTTATTTATGAAAGTTATTATTGTTTTTATTTTTTTAATAATTATTTTCAATTAATTATTAAAAGTTTTTATTCGAATAGAATAGGAAAAATTTTTAGAGACAACCGCCATAGCTTTTCTTATAGATCCATTTCGGAAGCTGCTAGACTTCTTCATCAGAGAAATTTTGGCATGCTGTGCTAACCATTAAGCACTGGTTTTTGTGTTAGCTAAAAATCCTAGCTCTATTCACATTTACTATAACATTGAGCATGCACCGCCACACAGTGGTCTCGTGAGGTTCAAAACCACCTAGAGGGTACAAAACTTAACCGATTTTTAAAATTTAAACGGGGTATTGTTCAGCAGCTAAAAGCAAGAGATTGTCGACGCGTTTTTTTTTTGAATTTTTTGTCTAAAAAAATTACACTGTGCAACAAAATTACAAAATTTTTTAAAAATTGTTTCGACTGTTCTACAGATTCTAGACCATATAAAGCATACAATAACTGCATACTCAAAATTTCCCCTTTAAAGTTCAAAACCACCTATAAAGCTCAAAAGTCTACAGTTATTGTATGCTTTTTTAGACAAAAAATTAAAAAAAACGCGTCGACAATTTCTTGCTTTTTAGCTCCAGAACAATACCCCGTTTAAATCTAAAAAATCGGTTAAGTTTTGTGGCCTCTAGGTGGTTTTGAACCAAATATGCCCTTTTGCGACCACTGTACGCGATCTGGCTCCATGATCATACTCACGATGGATTTTTTGTTTTGTTGTGTATTTGGTAACGATATTTTATAACAACCCGATATTGCCTTTCCTGAAATATTTGTTTTATTCATTGACAATTAATTTTTTAAATCAACCACAATACCATATATTGCTATAAAATCTGCACCGAGTATTGGTTTTGTTATATCTGCTAGAACGAATCTAAATGAAAATTCCCGTCTTAAACATAAATTTACCTTTAATAATTTTTTACCATAGGTCTTAATGGCAGTAAAATTAATTTTGAATTTTGAAGAAGGAAGTAGGGAAATTTGCGCACCACTGTCAATCAAAAATTGCTGTCTTTATCATAAATAAAGAGGACACATTTTGAAATTTCATTCAACCCATTACTTGTCACCGAAGTAATAGGAGCAATTAGTTTTCCTAAAATTCATCCTGTCTGTACGCACAAGGTTTGATACATTTTCTCTATATTACCAAAGCGGTTGTGATATCTACAAACCTGTTTCGAGAGTCTGATCAAGTTCGCGAACTGTGGTACGGACGTACAAATATTTCATATATGTATTTACAATTAAATTTAAACAAAATACAAAAGATATTTAATAGTAATATATTATACTTCAAAATTCACGTGTGCAGTTCGTGGATAACTCGAAGTGACAGCTGTCTGTAGATATGTTAGCAAGATGTCAAACTTTGATCATGTGTTGCCAGATTGCCATAATGTCGCGTCGCAAAACCTTCGCTGTTTAGTTTAATGAGCTCGGTGAAAATCTACGTGGCGGGCGTCGAGAACGACCTGAGCGACGTAGGGATGGAGTCCCTTGGTCTTCGCAATTGTGATTGGTTTGAGCTGAGTCTTAATCATTGTGCGTAGTTTCATGATTAGTTTGACCTGAGTTTTCATTCGAGTACATCACATCGTTGTCTACGTTTTGAGTTTCTGATTCTTTTTCTAAGTGGTCTAGAATATGATCTGCGCGTTCTGGTACCTGTTTGGCCTGTGATCTGTGCATTTTTTCCAACTTTTCCGTGCCCATTAAGACGTTGTACATTACGCTACCAATACGTTCTATTATCGAGCCTGGTTTCCACTCATAGTTGTTGTCAGATGTATGTATTGCAGCGTAAACCTTGTCGTCGGGATGGAATTGTTTCCGACTGGCCCCGTGCTTTCTGTTATACTGGTATTTCATGTCCGAGCTTTGTTTCTCCTTGATGCTTTTTCCTCGCTTGGTGGGAGCAGTAAATCCAAATGAGTACGGAGTTTTCGATTGTATAACAGCTCGGCAGGTGATTTGAAATCCATAAAATTTTGGTTCACGGTGGAGCGATAACTAAGAGTAAGAATGTTTGTAGGTTTTGGTCGGTTGTACCTTCCCCGGTAAGTCTTTTGAATGCTCTCTTGAGTGTGTCGACAAATCGTTTCGCCTGGCCATTTGACATAGGGTAATAGGGACTGGAACAAAGATGTTGGATACCGCGTTACGGATGAAGATTTGAAACTCTGCACTCTTGAATTGTGCTCCATTTTGTGATACCAACGTACTTGGAAAGCCGTGTCTTGAAAAGATTTCGTTTAAAATATTGATGGTCTGGTGAGTAGAGATTGACTTGGTCATCACCATTTCTGGCCATTTCAAGTAGGAGTCCACCACTACTAAGAAATAATATCAATCGATGGGACCTGCGTAGTCGATGTGTATGCGTTGCCATGGTTCATTATTTGGAGGCCATGGGCTTAATGTGGTTTTTGTTGGAAATTTGGCCGCTGCTGCGCATTGGTGGCAGTCGTTAATAAAATTTATAATGTCTTTATTGCGGGCCAATATACATAGCTACGAGCGATTGCTTCTGTTCGTATACCTTGATGACACCGATGAAGTTCTTTTAGAATTCTCTTTTGATAGATTCTAGGTATAGCAATTCCTACCATTATACAATCCTTGGTGACGGTAGTGGAATCTTTTCGCTCTATATATTGTCTGATGTCTGTATTCTCTGGAGGTTTTACTGGCCAGCCCGTTTTTTACAACTCGAGAATGATTTTTAGGATTGGATCTCTCGCAGTTTCGTATTGTAACATTTTGTGCGTGATTGACATTTTTTCTATATTCTCTGTAATAATTGATCTCGTTTTCTAGCTTGATGGAAGCTATGATGAAGTCTTCTGAATCGGTTACGGTGTTTTTAATGAGTCGCGATAGACCATCTGTCGAAATCATACCGAGTAGTTTTATAGCCCATCTCTGGAGACGGTTTGCTTGGTGAGCGTTAATACCGGACTTCTTCCCAAAGATCGCTAAAAGTGGTTTATGGTCGGTATGTAGGGTGAACCTACGCCAGAAGATCATTTTGTGGAATTTGGTTACGGCAAACGCTAAAGCCTCTAAATCTGACTGTATCCTTTTTCGGTTTGAGTCAGTGATTTCGACGCATGACTAATTGCTTTTTGCGTACCATCTGGATATTTGTGCATGATGCAAGCGCCAAGTCCATAATTTGACGCGTCTGCTGCCACAATTATCTTTTGGTTTGGATCATAATGTGCGATCAATAAATCGGATGACAGGATGTCCCTAAGATGTTTGAAACATTTTGCATGATTGCTTTTCCATTGCCTTTTTGTATTAATTTTCAGCAACTCCTCTAGTGGACCACGGTATAAGCGCATTTTGTCTACGAAATTTTCATAAAAGTTTAGGGCACCTAAAAACGAGCGAAGTTCCGAAATGTTTGTTGGTTCCGGTATTTCGCGGATAGCTGCGGTTCTTTCTGTATTTGGTTTCAACCCTGTGAGTTAATAATGCAGCCAAGATATTTTATTTCTTGAAGTGAAAATTTGCATTTTTCAATTTTGAGCTTTAATCCGTGTTCTTGTATGCGGAGTAAAACTTTTTCAAGATTTGTATCATGTATTTCCCGAGTAGCTCCGGAAATGAAAATGTCGATACATGCAGTGATACCTTCCACTCCAGCGAGCATTTGGTCCATAATTTGTTGGAAATATTTTTACCCCAAAAACCATGCGGTTGTACCGAAACAAGCCTAAATGTGGGTTGATTGTAAGTAGATGCTTTGATTCATCATCTATAGCAATTTGTAAAAAAGCGTCTGCCAAATCAATATGGCTAAATATTTTGGCATTTGATAATTTAGAAAAAAGAATGGAAAAAAAGCAATGGAAGAGGATATTTGTGTGTTTCCAATGCACTGTTTAGACCTGTGGAAAAATCTGCGCATAGACGTACCCTAGCATCTGTTTTTCTGACTACAACAATGGGAGCCGCCCAATCGCTGTAATTTAGCGGTGAGGTTCTTCCATATTTTACCAGACGATTTAGTTCGCCTTCTACGGACTGTTTTACGGCGTACGCGACTGGTCCCGGTGGGCGAAAGACTGGTCTGCAGTCTTCCTTGATGTCCAGATGTGCTGCAGATTTGTTATACAACCCTATTTTGTTGTCAAAAAGATGTGGAAAAAGTTCTTTCACGGTATTTTTTGTCGATTCTGGGTCTTGGATACTTTGTTGTTGTGGTCGCTTGGCAGCTAGTGTTGATCGGCATATCTTCTCATTGAAGGGACCCTATCCAATCTAGACCCATTACATTAAGATTTTTTACTGACGTTACGTAGCATGTTGCGATAATTTTACGGTTTTGAAATTCGGTGTGCACTCGTGCACAAGTGGCAGCTCGCCTGTTGCACTGCGTGCTTGTCGGTTCACTTCTTCCATTTTCGTCGTTGAAAGATTTGCCAAGACATCTTGAGATATTATTGTTATATCACATCCTGTGTCGAATTGGAGGCTGATTACGAATCCGTTGATTCTGACCTTTACGTACTTTCTACAGCTTATATTGTTGACTGCAAATATTGTTTTGGTATCGACGTTGGGTTTTTTCTTGGTGTGTGTACCCTTGTTTGCATGATGCTTCCCTTTCTTGACCTTGTAATATCCGTCATTGTGTCTGATTTCATTACATTTCTTACATTTGTGCGTTTTGAAGGAACAATTTCGTGCATAGTGCATACCGCCACAAAACCAATATGGCGAGTTTGGTGTACTATTTTTCTTGTTTGGTATGTTCCTAGCTGCCTTTACTTGTTGAATCTCAACATTTTGCTTTTCAACAAGAGCGTTGTCGGACTTCAGATTGGTTATGCGCTGATATTCTCGCGATATGACGGCTAGTGTGATAGTACTGGCTTCACTGTCGATCTTGTTTAAAACACGAACACACATGACGAACACTAAACGTTTGGATTGATCCACTGTCAGATCGTTTAGCTCAAACTTCTCGCAGTGTTTGTTGACCATGCCTGTGTATGTTAGTCCATGTTTGCATCTTTTGTTAATTGCAAACAATTAAAACGCGTATTGAAAATTGACGTTTGACTGCCAAAAAGTTGGGTTAGCTTTTGCACCGTGTTGTCAAATGTAAAGTCACGTGGGTGATTTGGAAGAATATAGGTAATATAGTTACTGTGAGCATTTGTATTTAATTTTCGAAGCAGTAGTCTCACTTTTGCGGCATCGTCTAGCTTTGCTGCATCTATTGCAAATAGATCTTCATAGCTTGCGAACCATGTATCGAAGGTTATGTTGTTATCCGCATCTAAGCAAATTTCCGATATGTTTGCTGCTAGCGCTTCTAGAATGAATAATTGGCCTTTACTTGAATTGGATGCTGCGAAAGCTCCTTAGGAAGTAGCTTTTCCATCAGTAATTTCATATCATTGTGCTGCTCCTTCTGCTGCTTTTGCATTTGCTTAAGAAGGGCTTGAATTGACTCATCCATTTTTATCTTCGTAATTGTAAACGTTTCGATAAATACCAGAATTCCTCTTCGCCACTGTTACGTCGGGTGGTACGGACGTACAAATATTTCATATATGTATTTACAATCAAATTTAAACAAAATACAAAAGATTTTTAATAGTAATAATTATACTTCAAAATTCACGTGTGCATTTCTTGGATAACTCGAAGTGACAGCTGTCGGTAGATATGTTAGCAAGATGTCAGACTTTGATCATGTGTTGCCAGATTTCCATAATGTCTTGTCCCAAGATTCCTATTAAATGACATAAAATCTCTTACCGGTCTTTTTCTATGATCTGCCTCATAGAACAAACTTCTATGGATAATTTTGCAAAATTTTCACACATTCAAGAATTGATTTTCACTAAATTTTCTACGGTTTTTTCGAATTGGGAATTTGTATTTGTTATATTGGTGCTACAAAGGTCCATTTTTATTCATTACCTCCCACATATCAGATAATTTAAGCATATCTTGAATATATGCAGCATTTGATGCAGTTAAAGCTACATTCAGATTTTTGTTCAATTTACGTAGCCAAAGGTTTTTTAATAAATCTGTATTCAAATTTGAACCTGCTAAAACTAAAAGAGATCTATATAATTCAGAGGGACTTTTATCTCCAAGCTCTGTAACAGATACTTGGTCTAACTTTTTACGCTCGTTTACGGCGTGGTTTCCTCGAAAGCGTGAACTTCGCCGTAACGTAATATAGCGGCAAGCATAAAATACCGTCATATTTAAAAAGGTGAGAATGAAATCAAATATTTTTACACAAAACAACAATTCTTTAGTGAAGGAGTTTTTTTGAATTTTCAAACTTATTTTCGGAAGGAGGATTTTGAGTAACATCATCCAATAGATGGCGGTTTGGATAACTGGGTTTATGACAGTTCAGAAGAAACTGTCTACTCAAGAGTTCCGCGTGCTCTTGAACATTGAGCAATTTAGCCTCTTGATGGAGGTGAGACTCAGATGACATAAGCAGACATCCCGTGGCAGCTCTGATGCCGGTGTTTTGGCAGACTTGCAATTTCCTCCAGTTGGTGTCAGCAAGGTTGGGCGATCATATGGGTGCAGCATAGTCAAAAACCGGTCGTCCAATAGCCTTATATGTAGCAAGCAATGTTTCTTTATCTTTCCCCCAAGTATTGCCGGCCAGTGACTTGCGGATCTTATTGCGGCTCTGTCACTTTGAAGCTATTGTGGTGGCATGACTAGCGAAGGTGAGGCCGTCGTCAAACGTCACACCCAAGATTTTCGGGTGGTTGACAGTAGGTAGAGATGCTCCGTCTAAACAGGGTCGCCGTCGATTTAGTCGGAGATAGGGTCAGATTTCGCTCGGTGAAGAAGCTGAAAAGGTCTCGGAGTTAACAGTTAATTCTAGTCCAGAGTTGGTCAATGGAGGGGCCCTTGCCCGAGGCCATTACCGTGCAGTCCTTACCGTAAGAAACGATGGATACTCCCTCTGGTGGGGGAGAAAGACTCGAAATATAGAAATTAAACAAAAGGGGGGAAAGAACACCACCTTGCGGCACCTCTTGTTTTATTCTTCGTGGCCTAGATTTCTTGTTCCTGAATTTTGAGGTAATTAGCGGTCCACCTTTTAAGGTCGGCAGGGAGCGGTGTCTTCCAGGTCTCGGAGGAGTGTGGCGTGGTTGACCGTATCGAATGCTTTAGATAGGTCAAGTGCCACTAGAACCGCCCTATGGTTTGGAGGATGTTGACTCAAACCATGATTTATTTGCGTTGTAATGGCATTCAAAGCGGATGTAGTGCTGTGAGATTTGCGGAAACCATGCTGGTGATCGCCCAATTGCAGATCTGCAGTAAAGTATGGGAGTAGAATTGTCCCTAGTAACCTCGCGACCGGCAAAAGGAGGAATATCGGACGATAACCATCTCCTTGGTTCGCCGGCTTCTCTGGTTTTAGTAGGGGAACTACAATTGCCTGTTTCCATATCTCAGGTGTGGCGAAAGTAGTAAGTGAGAGGTAAGTGAGAGTAAAAGGAGCCCCTAAATAACTCTGTCCCTCGTGGCCTAGGTATTTAATCATCTTCATGGCGATTCCGTCGGGTCCGATGGATTTTGAGCGTTTGGCCTTCATTATGGCTTTCTTGACCTCTGTGTTTGTGCGCACGTCGGAAGACTCTTCTCTTAGTCCTATCCGCAGGTGGATGAATTATAAACAGCCGGCAAAAGAAGCTCGAGCATTTCCTGTCGTCCGATTTGACGCTGTCGCCGAATGCAATGGCGACCTTGTCATTGTATTTGGTCAGATTGGATAGGGCCTTTACAGTCGACCATAATTTGCCGATATGCCTTAAGGTGTTGTTTCCACTTGGTCAGTTTGTGTTCGTTGACTGTCCTACAAATTTCCGCATTGAGATCTTTGATTTTGGGATCTGCGGGATTGATGAGCCTCACTTGGTCAAGTTCTCTTGCCATCGGCGCAGCTTCTGCAGGAAAATTCGGACGAATTTTTGGTATTCTACCAGCAGGAATAAAGCGGCCTGAGGCTGAATCAATGACCTTACGAAACTCTCTTTCACCTTTGCGTACGTCTGGCGAAGTTCACCAGTCCGCTTTGGTGAAGTTAATGTATGTTAGTTTATCAGTCGTTATGAAGTAGGTCGGTCGTTCAACGGAGAGTAGGTCGTCTGAAGCTAATGTACGCATCGGTAGCCAGACGAAGTTAATTAGGCCCGCGCTCTTTATGGAGATGTATGGGGAACTGTGGCAGTTCCCTGCCACCCTGGTGGGGGCATCTCCATTGACTGTACAGAATGCTGAGGGGGAGTCTTATCGACCGATATCACTCCTCTCGCCAGTAGTGAAGACCCTGGAGACGGTCTTGCTCCCTTATTATACCGCTAACTTGCGACTAGCCGAACATCAGCATGGATTCCGCAAAATGCATAGCACTACCACCGCGCTAAACGCCATCACCACACAGATAGGTGTCGGTCTCAACCAATCTCGTCCAAATGACAGGACCGTGCTAGTTGCGCTTGATCTGTCGAAAGCTTTCGACACTGTCAATCATGCGCAACTCATTAACGACCTGGAGGCTTCAAACCTTCCCCCCTGTCTAAAGCGTTGGACCGCCAACTATCTGAGTGGTCGGCAGCCATCGGTTGAATTTAGAGGCGAAAGATCAAAACCACGTATAATTAAGCAAGGGGTGTCACAGGGTGGTGTTCTATCCCCGCTTTTGTTTAATTACTACATATCGAGGCTCCCTTCCCCACCAGAAGGCGTCTCGATCGTTTCCTACGCCGATGACTGCACGATCCTGGCGACTGGACTTAGCTTCCATCCCTTTCCGGTTTCTTCGCTGCACGAGGCCTGACATTGTCACCGACCAAATCCTCGGCCACCTTATTTACGACGTGGACAGCGCAGGCGAACATGGAATTAGACGTCTACGTCGACGGCATTAAGCTTCCGACTGTCACGCACCCCCAAATCTTAGGGGTTACGTTTGATAACATGTTCAAATACGGTGCTCATGTAGCCGCGATTGCCACCAAAGTACAAAGCCGCAAAATCCTCAAGTCACTAGCTGGCAGTACTTGGGGGAAAGACAAAGAAACGTTACTGGCAAAGTACAAGGCAATCGGGCAGCCGGTTCTGAGCTACGCGACACCTATATGGTCGCCGGGGTTAGCAGACACACACTGGAGGAGGTTGCAGGCTTGCCAAAACACCGCACTCAGAACTGCCACGGGGTGCCTCCTTATGTCTCCGGAGCACCATCTTCATAGTGAGGCAAAAATGTTCGATGTTGAAGAGCATTGTGAGATGTTGACCAGGCAATTCCTGTTCAACTGCCATAAACCGCAGCACCCGAACGGGAGCCTGCTCAACGAAAATCCGCCTCCCAGGATAATAACGAGTCACCTCCGTAAGCACTATGACGAGATCAGTCATCACATTTTCTCACCGTTTGATCCAAAGGTGCACCGGCGGGCCCTCAACCTCATCCACACGGAGTCGGTAAACTCCTTTGTCAGGTCTCGTCCAGTGAATGCAGTCCTACAGGCACAAGCCCCACCTGTTGCCGACGTGAAACGCGAACTGCCCAGGGAGACAAGAGTCACGCTGGCTCAACTTCGTTCTGGATACTGTAACAGACTAAACTCTTACCTATCCAGACTGAACCCTGATATGCCAAATGTCTGCCCGGCATGCGGCGTGTCTCCCCACAATACTAACCATCTGTTCATCTGCTCAACTGAGCCTACTCTTCTAACACCAATTTCACTCTGGTCCACTCCTGTTGAAGGCGCGAGGTGTCTTGGACTTCCGTTAGAAGAGCCTGATGACAGTGTTGGATGAGGGGTGACATCCTAGGCAGGTTAAGTAGGCGCTACAACAACAACAACAACAACAGAGAGCACCACCTTGCGGCACCCCTTGTTTTATTCTTCATGGCCTAGATTTCTTGTTCCTGAATTTGACTGATGCCTGTCGACCATTGAGGTAATTAGCGGTCCACCTTTTAAGGCTGGCAGGGTGTTGTAATGGCATTCAAAGCGGATGTAGTGCTGTGTGATTTGCGGAAACCATGCTGGTGATTGGCCAATTTCAGATTTGCAATTAAGTATGGGAGCAGGATGGTCTCTAGTAATTTCGCAACCGGCGGAAGGAGGGATATCGGACGATAAGAATCTCCTTGGTTCGCCGGCTTCCCTGGTTCTAGTAGGGGAACTACAATCGCCTGTTTCCATATCTCAGGTATGACGAAAGTAGTTAGAGAGATGTTGAAAAGAGCCCCTAAATAACTCGGTCCCTCGTGGAATAGGTGTTTGATCATCTTCAGGATTTTGAGGGTTTGGCCTTCATTATTTCTTCCTTAACCTCTGCGACGGAGAAGGTAATGGGCGCAATGGTGTGTTTGTGTTTGGGCGCACGTCGGACGACTATTCTCTTAGTCCTATCAGCGACCGGCAAAAGAAGCTCGCGCATTTCCTGGCGTCCGATTTGACGCTGTCGCCGAATGCAATAGCGACCTTGTCATTGTATTTGGTCGGATTAGATAGGGCCTTGACAGTCGACCATAATTTGCCGACTGCGCCGGAGAGGTTGCATGCCTCAAGGTGTTGTTTCCACTTAGTCTGTTTGTATTTATTGACTGTCCGACGGATTTCCCACCTAAGATCTTTGATTCTGGGAACTGTGGGATTGATGAGTCGCACTTGGTCACGTTCTCTTGCCATTGCCGCAGCTACTGCAGGGAAATTCGGACGAATTTCCGGTATTCTACCAGCAGGAATAAAGCGGCATGAGGCGGAATCAATGATCTTGCGAAACTCTCTTTCGCCTTTCCGTACGTCTGTAGGAGTGGGTAAGGCAGCGAAGGAGCGCTCTGTATAGTCAGTAAAGCGGTCCCAGTCCACTTTGGTGAAGTTGATGTATGTTAATTTATCAGTCGTTATGAAGTCGGTCGGTCGTTCAACAGAGAGTAAGATGGGTAGGTGGTCTGAAGCTAATGTAAGCATCGGTCGCCAGATGACAAAGTTAATTAGGCCCGCGCTCGTTTTGGAGATGTCTGGCGAACTGGCAGTTACCTGCCACCCTGGTGGGGGCATCTCGATTGACTGTACAGAATGCTGAGATGTCTATTTGGTATGCAATTGAGTGTCCTCTACTGTCTGCTGGCAAGTTGGAGTACCAGAGATCATGATGTGCGTTGAAGTCGCCTTGAATTAGACGGTTATCGTCCCTTAGCAACGCACTAATGTCGGGATGATAATCTCTCGGACAACACGTGGCAGGGGGAATGTAGATGTTTATAATTTGCAGGTCGACGTCGCCTGACCGTACTACTATGCTTTGACATAGAGTCCCTGAGTAATAAACGCAAGGCCACCCCATGACCGCTGGAACGGTCTTTTCGATGTACATTATACCCATCACAAGTTCGTAAGTCCGATCTTGTGTTCAATTTTATCTCCTGTATCGCGGCGATTTTGATGCTGTGCGATTTCATAAAGTCAGTTATCTCCGCGATCTTTGCAGCTAATCCGTTTCGGTTCAGCTGTAAAATGTTGGAGTAGGTGGAGGAAGGCTAAGGCCTAACCTATGTCGCAGTCTAGCATTGACAGCGCCTTGGCCGTTGTTGTCTGGCGTGGAAGGCGGCTGTGTAGTGCAACAGGGGGCTATAACCGTGTCCGTCTAGAGGTTTCTGTTTACGAGCCCAGAGCACATAAGGGTGTGACATAGGCCAAGGCAATAATCTTTGCCGACAAACAGTGCACGTTGTGAAAGGTAAGAGGAGGGGTTAGTCCTGGCCCACGTGCAAGCTGGAAGCAGAGGGGGCATTGGGGGCAGAGAAAGAGGGGACTGGCGCTCGGCGATGTTCATATCTGGCCTATTCCGGAGGGGATAGGAGCGTTGAGCGGCCGCGCGAGATGGAGACGCTTTGAGCGTGAGCGACAGTCGGGAGTGGATGAGGCTGGAATTGCAGCAGTGCTGCTAGTCGTGTAGACTGAGCACCATTGTGGCTGATTGAAGTTGGAAGGGGCGGTGAGGGTGTACTAGATCGACGGGTACCGCGGGACGGCCTTAGGCGTGTACAGCATGGTGCCTCGAAAGTACTAAAAAAGTACGGGGTCTGTGGACGGCAGCGATAAGCCCTGAGCATTCAGATCTATGTAGCCATCTCTTACACTTGGCGCATTGAATAGAATGCGACCGCTTAATATAAATTTTCATCCAGCAGACGCAGCAGATCCAATCTCTTGGTCCCGTTGCAAGGGTTTGCTCCGAGGATGACAATTTAAGGGTGGGACGAGACAGATTAGACAGGGTTACACTGAAATAACAGCCCTTGGCCGGGTAAAAAACCGACTGTTGTGGGAATGTAGTTGTTGTTGCTGCTACTAAGTTTGATTGGTGAATAGCGTTCTGATTATGCTTAGCTTTCTTTGTAGTAATGACGATTATTATTCTTTTTTTTGAAGTAGGGATGGTGAAAAGACCATGGTTAAATAACTAGAAGGTTAGCTTTCTAGTGACATATTTTGACAATTGAAGCCATCTTGCTGCCTGAAAAATTGGCATATACATTCTGGGTTGTCTTTTATCGAAATTATGTAAAAATGGTAGCTAAAAATGTAATATTATACAAAAATTTTGATTAGGTTGGTTTTAGAAAATTTATTAATTTACACTATTATTTAGACCGACTCTTGGGAGTGTAGCACTTGCATGTCGCCGGATCTAATCGTGGACGTTTAAAACTCAAGACATTCCGGTATGTAGCAAAGGTTGTCTTAAAGTTTGGCCCTGCATACTTACATTCTTACTAAGGTCAATCCTGACTTCAAAGCTGTTCCTTATGTGATTCGAAGTCTGAATTTAACTATGTTCTCTGGGTTTGATAATCAGTTCTGGCTTAACTTATGTATAAAGCACTGGCGTAGCCAGGGGCGGGCGGAATGGGGGGATATATCCCCCCTTCGTCAGTTAACTACTATTTTTTTACTTTTGATTTAATAACACAATACCATTTTATGCTTCCGAGTAATAATTTCCTCATTTTATATGAAATTGTCGGTTAGTAGATTATGCGTTTGAATATAAAGCCTATATACATTACAAGTCGATAAAACCGGTTTCGAAGTATGCGTACACATTGGTTCTGGTAGTAATAAAATTACAGACCGAAATAATACCGTAATTTTAGAGGTCTGAAATTGCTGAGCTAAAACTCTACTCCCTTATCTCTCACGTCTTTAAAAATCCGAATTCAGACGGTCTGAAAATACTAGTGGGTCAGAACACACAATGGAGGAAAATAGATAGCGCCGAGGATTTTGTACACATTTTTTATAAAAGTGTAGCTCATTATCTAATAATGAATTTTTATAAAATACATGGATATGGAGTTGTATGACCTATTAAATTTTGAATTGAAGTTGGCAAAAAATAGTGTCAATTATGGGAATTTATTTATAAATTTATGGCACGAGTTTTGTTAGCTAAAAGCGCAAAATTTACGAAATTTAAACATTTCCTCTATTGCTTTGTATAATGCAATTCTTAGGTCAATTTTAAATAATTAACGCAGTCGTTTTTTATTTTTGCTAACACGAAACTAAAAATCTCTTACTCAAAAACGGTTCGTTCTGCCTTTGTGTGATAAACTCCAACCAATGAAGATAGTTAAAGCGCTTGTGGTGGATTTCGTAAATGACTTAGTGGCGGGGTTACGACGTATTCATTTCGAAGAACATTACTTTGAAAAAATTTTCAGAACTTGTGAAAGAGATGCAAACTACATGGTTGTTGAAATCAAAAAGAACCGATACAAATCTAGTCAGAATCTGGAAGCATGTAATTTAGATGTTTCAAGATTCCTGTTTTTATTCATTTATTGATGATATAATAATGGAAATAGGTACTAGATTCAATGAACATAAAACGATCTTCAGAGATTTCGCTTCGATTTTTTCAACAGATCACAGTGAAAAAAATGTCAGATTTATTTAAGCTTGCTGAATTTTATGAAGTACTTGTTCAAGGGCAAAATATAGTGGCCGCAACCAATTTATGCAGAACGTTCTTAAAGCGACATAATCTCCCGCCAAAAACTGCCCTTCACACACTTAAGAACTGCGACAAAACGTCATTTCATAGCTTATGCAATTTTTTGCAACTCCCGTTTTCACTTCAACAGCAGTGCGCATCTTTTCAACTCTTTTTTTTCTTTAAATAGCGTTTAACTGTCTTTACGATTTTCCCCGTCCAACATATGTAGCTCGCAAGTTTTTACTTCTTTCTGCCAATTGGAAACACACGACATCGCAAATCGGTCTCGACTTGGTCCTTCCAGGGTGTCTCCCTCTTCCTCTGCTACCACCGGCCGGTGCCGATAAGAATACCTACCGCCGTTGTTTTTCTTCCATCTGCTAAATTCTTAAACCTATAATTATTTATACAAAAATGTCGTGCATGATAGCAAACTGCCAAGTAAAAAGCGAGTCCGAACGCTTTGTAGCATGCTGGCTGTGTGATGGACTTGTCCACGCCAAGTGCACTGGGTTAACCGGTAGAATAGCTGACCTGCTTAATGAAGGAAAAGGCCTGCTCTGGTCTTGTTCCAAATGCCGATCGACGGAAGCTGATCTCTGTAAAATCTTTATTCATATCAAAAACGGGGTTTCTGAAATCAGCAAAGATTTTTCATTGCTGACTGAAAATTTCAAAAAATATAAAAATATTTTCAAAACCTTTCGAAAACAAGCGCAGGCGTACGGATGATTCGCCTACTACCTCAACAGTGCCGAACTTGACTCAAGCCCTTGAACTTATCGATTTGGCTTCTCCAATTCCTAGTACGGTTGTCCGAGCAACGTCCAAGAACGCCCCTTCAAAAATATCCACTAGGAAAACCCGGAAGCTCCAACTATTGCAATGGAGTCTGAACCAATCGTTAGTAAGGTGGTTGTTCTCCCTCGCAAAAAATCTAGTTTTGTGTCTAGGTTCCATCCAGGCACTACCGAGGATGATTTGATGTACCATGTTTCTTCTAAAGTTAAAGATCAAAGCGTAACTGTTAAAAAATTTAATTTCACATATCAAAGAAGTATGTCTTCGTTTAAGATTGATGTATCCGGGAAAGATTTCGATACTCTTTTGGACAGCTCTTTTGGCCTCCCGGGGCTCTTGTGCAGGAGTTTGAATACAGATCGAATAGGAATGGTCAAAATGTAGCAAAAAGTTCTCGTAATAACGTGGAGTCAAAAAACTGAACACTAAATCCGTGAATATCTTTTATCAAAATGTCAGAGGTTTAAATACCAAATTAACTGATCTCTTTTTGAAATCTTTTCATTGTAAATATAACGTAATTGCTTTTACCGAAACTTGGCTAAAACCTCATGTTTTCAATTCAGAGTTTTTATGTAATGAATATCAAGTATATGGAAATGATCGCTTGAACACAGTCGGAGGTGGTGTTCTACTTGCCGTTCATTCCTCCATCCCTTCAGAAGAGGTTAATATACCTAACATCGATTTCATTGCGTTCAATGCATCCGCATTCAGCTAGAGAACGTCTCTATGTACTTATATGTTTGCTACATCCCTCCAGCATAAGATTTTTCAGTCTACATGCAACATGTCTCTCTGCTCAAAACTGTTAACTTTTTGACTAAAGCTTCAGATTCAATTATTTCTCTCTTTGATAGCTGACTGCCAACACGGGTTCAGTAAGGGAAAGTTCACAGTTACGAATTTACTTGAGTTTACCAGTCATGTCTCAAATGGCTTTAGAAAAAATCTGCACACCGACGTTATTTATACGGATTTCAGCAAAGCTTTTGACAAAGTGTGTCACTCAATACTTATTCATAAACTCGATAAGTTGGGCTTCCAGCCGAGTCTCAATCGCTGGATCTCTTCTTACCTTAGTGACAGGACACAAAGAGTAGTGTTTAAAAATTTAGTATCCGATGTCGTTTATGTCTCTTCGGGGGTTCCTCAAGGAAGCCATCTTGGCCCGATTCTGTTCTTGTTGTTTATAAATGATATTTCTACAATAATAAAATTTTGAAAAATGTTAATGTATGCTGACGACGTACAGCTTTTCATGTCATTCGCGTCATTTGAATATAGAAATAAGCTACAATCAGTTCTAGATACACTAGTTACTTGGTGAGATTTAAATTATATGCCACTTAACCTTAAAAAATGTAAACACATGAGTTTTTCGCGTGGAATTTCTCAGCCGGCTTTCTATACAATTAAAAATTATAGTCTTGAGCAAGTGTATGATTTTGTTGACCTGGGGGTTACTATGGACTATAAACTCAGTTTCAACCGCCATATTAACACAACAGTCAATAAGGCTAGAGGTGTCCTAGCATTCGTTGGTCTAAAGAATTTAGCGACCCTTATTTAACTAAAGCCCTCTTCACTACATTAGTCAGACCGATACTTGAATACGGTTCTATAATTTGGAACCCGCGTTACCAGGTTCATGTAGATCGCCTAGAATCAGTTCAAAAACAGTTTCTACTATTTGCCTTAAGAGATTTTCATTGGGATCCATTTTATAATCTGCCACCCTATACGAATCGTTTAAAACTCATTAATCTGCATACACTTTATAGTCGGAGGGAAATGCTTGGAATTGTTTTTATGATTAAATTGCTAAATGGTTCACTCTCCAGCCCATTTCTTCTAAGTGAAGTGAACTTCAATGTACTGTCTCGTCCTTCAAGGCATTTTAAACCTCTAGTCTTAAAACAGTGCCGAACCAATTTTCAGTTAAATGAGCCTTTTCGCTGTTTGTGTCAAGATTATAACTCTCTTTCTGGTAGATTTGATATTTTAGACTGAAATAGCAAAAACTATACCAATTAGTCTGACGAGGAATCGTGGCTGTTTTCGAAAAAGTACTATAACTATAGCCTGTATATGTCTGTTGTTTTAAAATTTTCCTTTAATCAAAAATAATAATAATTTACTAAAAATTATTATCAACTCATTATTATCAAGACCAGCTCATAAAACCAACAAAAATATGTTATATATATAATTTAATTAAATAAATATTTAAATACTCAGAATATTAGTTGAAGAGAAAATTAAAATGTAGGACGGCGTTTTTAACTGAACGATTGCTGCCCGAATACTGAGTTGCTTTCTTTTTCGTTGGCGGATTCCATGTATCGACAATTTTGGAGGGTTGTTGCCGCTTATGATAGCGGAAACGTTGCAGTCGCTCAAACTGGTACGAATAAGACCACGAAATTCTAGTTAATGAACTAGAATGTTTACTAACCAGTTTGGCAGTTGACTGCAGGGTACGTATGTATATACGAGTATATATTTATTTTAACTTTTGTTGGAGGAGTGCCCGTTTTTTATTGTTTTTTAATTGATATTAGAGAAAACTTACAACGATTTATACAGTGATGGTATGGGATGACATGTTTTGATGTTGTATTTCGTTGTCAAAAGAACCCCGAAAATGAAAGTGTTAAAAGTAAACGTCAGCTATAGAGCTAACTTTCTAGTGATTTAATCATGTTTAATGACTATGATGTTCGTAGAAGAGTTGATGTAGCATATACACAATCGGTTGTTTGTATATTCGAATAACGCAATTAGGCCGGATTGCCAATTGAAGCTCAACACTTACATTTATTTTAAGCGAAATATTTTAATTAGGAACGATGTTTCTGGCAAGAAATATTTTTTAATGAACAAAACAAAATTTTTCAATTTTCATATTTGATTTAACAAACAAATTCAATATGTTATTATTTTATGTATATATTTGAAAAAGTTGATATTTAACAAAATACAAACACTACAAGGGGGTGAGATGACCTAGAAGGGTCCACTGGTCATACCAAATCGCTACCACGGCAGTTGGGCATGTACTGAAAGGGAGCACTGGGCCCATATCCGGCAAAGGACTGGCACTTTCGACAAAACCTGCGGCCAGTGTTTTTGTTGCTAAAAACAACAACAACACACATTTATAATCCCCGACAACATTTACTATTTGGCTGTGTTCTTCTTACTGCGTAATTATTAACATATATATATATTAAATTAAGTCTTTCTTTTCTTTTATTTAGGGACAAAACACGCAACACTGCCAGGGTCACTTGTAGAGTGTGCTTAGAAGATTTTCAAACGAGTATAAACTTTTTATCCGAGCCTATAGATGTTTACAACGATTGGGTAGATGCTTGTGAAACTGCTAATTAGATGCGATACGTTAATATACTTATCACACAGAATAAAGATTAGAAATTTAATTTAACTTTGTGTTTTATTAGTTTCTTTGCTAATTTATTTGTTGCTGGTTGTAATTTTCCTTACCTAGTATTGTCATCAAGCTCTTCTTACGAAAGTCCCAGAAACCTCGGTGCTTCAATACTTTTGGAGCATAGTGAAATTGCTGTTACAAGAGTCGGCTCAGCTGAGCAAATGAAAAGATGGTTGGTGTCATGGGGAGACACGCCACATGCCGCGCAAACATGCCATATGTCAGGGTTCAGTCTGGATAGGTAAGAAATTAACCTGTTACAATAATCATAACGAAGTTGGGCCAGCATGACTCTGGTCTCCCTAGGCAGTTCGCATTCTTCTTCGGCAACAGGTGGAGCTTGTGCCTGAATGACTGCATTCGCTGGGCGAGAGCTGACAAAGGAGTTTACCAACTCAGGATGAGTTTGAGCGCCCGTCGATGAACCTTTTGATCAAACGGCGAGAAAATATGATGCCGGATCTCATCCTAGTGCTTATGGAGATGACCCATTCTCCTGGGAGTCGGATTTTCGTCGAGCAGGCGCCCAGAAATTGCCTGCTCAACATCTCACTATGCTCTTTAACTCCGAGAATTTTTGGGTCGCTGTATAGGTGGTGTTCACGTGACATAAGGAGGCATCCCGTGGCAGTTCTGAGTACGTTGTTTTGAAAGGCCTGCAACGTCCTCCAGTGTGTGTCTGCTAGCCCCAGCGACCCCAGAACCGGCTGGCCGGCCAGCTGCCTTGTACGTTGCCAGTACCGTTTCTTTTTCTTTTCCCCAAGTGCTTCCAGTTGGTGACTTGAGAATTTTGTTGCAGCTTTGTACTTCAAACGTGACCTCTAAGATTTGGAATGTGTGACAGTCGGAACCGTAGTGCCGTCGACGTCTGATTCCATGTTCACCTGCGCTGTCCACTTCGTCAATAAGGTGGCCGAAGAGTTGGTCGGTGCCACTGCCAGATTTCGTCCAGCGAAGAAACCGGGAAAGGATGGGAGGTGCGAGTTTATTCTTGGGGAAAGCCTCGATGCGTTAAAAAAACGAGCTTTAGTTCTGACCCATAAACCAAATATACTTTTTCGGAAAAAATTGTTTTTCGACCCACCCTACTCCATATACGAGTATTTGTAGTTTATCAATAGTAACTTTCTAACACTAAACTGTTTATGAATTTTACAACACCTAAAACTGGTATGACAGATGAAACATTGAATTGTACAATCAATATTGCATCATTTAAATTCGTTTAATTTATTGTTTGATACAACACACTCTCTGCCGTATGTGTGTTTGTTCCGATCAGCTGACAGTTGCGCTACTAGGAGACATATACTTTGACAATTGTTTTAAGTTCTGTTGTGCGAAAACGTATTTCTATATATTTCATCTGAGAAAAAATGCAGTGCCCGACTCGAAATAACTTTTGTTACGTTTGTGGCTTATTCGCACCAAGTAAAAATCACAGGCGGACAGACGGACACTACGAGCTTTATACTTTATATAATTAAAAAAAATTTTGGCGCGTACATGAAAATCGCCGATACACGTGTATTTTTATTTTTTCTCCCCTTTCCGAAAAAGTATATTTGGTTCATAGGACAGAAAGTGTGTAATGCGGTGTTATACGTGGTTTTGATCGTTCGCCTCTAAATTCCACCGATGACTGTCGACCCCTCAGATAATTGACGGTCCAACGCTTTAGACAGGGGGGAAGAGTTTACTCTTCGAAGTCATTAATAAGTTGCGCGTGATTGGCCGTGTCGGAAGCTTTCGACAAGTCAAGTACAACCAGTACAGTCGTGTTATAAGGGTGATTTTGGTTGAGACCGACAACTATCTGAGTGGTACTGGCGTTAAGCGCGGTGGTAGTGCTATGCATTTTATGGAAACCCTGCTGATGTTCGAGAGGAGCGATGTCGGTCGATAAAACTTCCCCTCGTTAGCTGGCTTGCCGGGCTTTAGAAGCGGCACCACCTATGCCTGTCTCCATTTTACTGGAATGACAAAGGTGGTCATTGTTTAAGCGACATAAGCTATAACTATTTATTTCGTCTATTTTATTTGCGCTGCACTCTCTTGTAATTCGCAAGCAGCTTATGAAATATCCCAAAGATATAGTTTATGTTTTGTAATCCCAAAGCGGGAGTTTTCAAAACGAAAATGAGGAAGCCAATCCCGCGCAATTCCTCATAGCCAACAGTGCTCGCCTCCAATTAATACATACAAGGTGTAACAGGTGCGCCGCACCCCGTTCTATATAAAACAAATAATTAAAATAAATAAAATTTTAATCAAATAAATATTAGAAAAGGGCTCCCTATTTAAACATGTGCTCCGCACACCCCCTTTTCCTCTCTAAACCAATAATATAATATAAATAATAAAATAAAATAAAAAATAACTCAAAAAAACTACTCGGCCTCCATAGAGCTTAGACATGTCTAAGCTTTATGGAGGGTGAGTAGTTTTTTTGAGTTAATTTATTGTATACTATTTTATTATTTGTTCAGAGAGTAGAACGGGGGGTGCGGAGCAGATGTTGCAAAAGGGGCACCCTTTGAGTGATATTTATTTAATTATTTCATTTATTTAAATTATTTGTTCTATATAGAACGGGTGCGGCGCACCTGTTACACCTTGTGTATATTTTAGAGAGATATGTGGGTGATACTCACGGTTGGGGATGTTAGTTTTCGGTCCACTATCTCCATGTTGTCAGCTCCGGTATATATCTTTGGACTCTTTCTCGCTACTGATGTATAGCTGGATTTCAACTCCTTTGTGTACACGTGTATGGCTTATATTGTTGTTGGGAATCCTTACTCCTTGGGAGGGTGTCCCTTTTCTCAATGTTGTGTACCTAAATTTTACTAATGACAGCAACAAGTTTTCTGCCTGTTTCAATCTAATATGCAAAGGCCACTTTCGCGGTGATCCAGTATTTAACTTTATTTGTTAATTTATTTTAATGCGTATTTTTCAGCAGCTTCGGCAGGAAATATGACACGGTTTGCTTATAAATACAATATAACGACAAGATATGCACTCTGTAGTAAGGGGACTATGTCACACGATCAACTTCTGGTTATTACTAGCGAAATTAAATGTATATTTCAAAAGGTATATCCTTTAATGCCTCGGAAACTAAACTAATTAAACTTTCCGCACTCAATTTTATCGAAAATTCACAGCAAAAGATGTATTTTTGTACACGCAGGAAAAGCAGGTTGAACAATATAAATTTATAAAGCCGGTGCAATCCAATAACAATAATGATATGCAAAAAAGTAAAAATGATGGCCGACCAGCTATCAGCTGTGCGGCGAATTGGTGTGGGGTGATTTATGCGTGGTTGCCACACGTCCCAAATCGTTCCAATTTTAATACTTAAATCTAAAGGTGAGTTCATAAGTTGTGATGAGTAAATATAATGTAATAATAATAAAATATATTGTAATCCATGCGTTATAATGATATTATATACAATTCATGACAAATATGTATAACGAGTATTATTTTATGTACAATTCAGGAAATATGTGTATAATGAATATTATGGGTTTGGGATTGGGGCGTGTGGCTACCGATGTCGCGTAAACATTCTGCCTCCCCTAGGCGTACTAAGCGCCTAGTGTATGCTGCAACTCCTGCAAGGCACGAACGATTTCTTGGATCAAGATCCTTCCCACCTTATTTTTGTAGGTGGCGGTGCGTAAGCCGGTTGCGGTGCATCGGATGGTGCGGTCGCCGACGCTGGGTGGTCACGGTGGTTGACGTGCCCTTGGAGCCCGACCATGAGCCCTGAGAGGCTGCTGTTGAGTACGGCGCCGATGAGCTGCGGTTCGACGGCGTGGTGTCGGAGGTATTTCCGCTACAGGTGGTGTGACATACGCGGGTTGGCGACCTCCGGTGTCCCGATGAAGGAATGTGTGGTGATGCTGCCCGCAGACCCGGCAGCTTTCTGTGGAGGTGCACTGGTTGGTGCGATGGGACAGCGCTAAGCAGTTGGTGCAATACTGATGTGCCCTAGCGACCAAGAAGCGTTGTTGCGGCTGCATGGCCGTGAACACAGGGCACATCAGCAGCGCGTGATGACGCATGCACAATTTACATTTCCGGTAATCCGGTACGGGTTCGCTACGGCGCGGACGGGCTGCGGGCAGGGTCACTTGCGATGCCAATGAGCGGCGTGGTGTTGGGACCGGAGGGCGTTGACGATCCATCTGTTGAAAAGAGAGTAGTATATGCATATTAGTTATACGCCTGGGATTAAGCATAGATTTGGGGATTGCCTAAGTTGTTGCCTGAGGGCTAACGATAGTATGAGCTTTGTGGACTGTATTAAGTTAGGGAGATGGGAGTGGGCACTGAGGGCCTTCGTCACTCTCAGATGACGGTAGAAAGCACAGTTTCGTGAGAGGTCTCGTGAGAATTCCGTTCTGGGTGCGGACGTCTACGACACGAATGTGTCCGTCTCGTCCTGGGTGTAGGCTTTCTAATCGACCTAGTCGCCACTCGGTGGGAGGTAAATTGTCTTCTTTAATGATGACTAGGTCGCCAATTTTCGGGGGAGTTTGAGCATTTTTCCAACGGTAACGCTTTTGAAGGTCGGTGAGGTAATCAGTTTTCCAGCGTTTGCTGAACTGATGATGCAGAACTTTCAGTCGTTCCCACCTATTTATCAGAGAGAGATTTTCGTGATTCGGTTCGGGAAGCGAGAGCATTGGTGCTCCTCGAAGAAAATGACCTGGCGTGAGGGCGGTGAGGTCATTCGGGTCCTGAGAAAGCTGGGAGATGGGACGAGAGTTAAGTACGGCTTCTATTCGAATTAATAAAGTTGAGAACTCCTCTAAGGTAAAGCTGTGGGTTCCGGCGACCTTTTTAAAGTGCGTTTTAAACCTTTTGACAGCGGATTCCCATAATCCGCCCATGTGAGGTGCGCCGGTGGGTATAAACTTCGAGTTGATTCCTTGAGGGGCGTACTTCTGTACGATATCCGTCGATACTTCTTTCAGGAACGATACGAATTCCAGTTCGGTAGCACGCTTGGCGCCGATAAATGTTTTGCCGTTGTCGCTCATCATCTGATTCGGGTATCCTCGGCGTCCTACAAATCGGGCGAAGGCGGCAAGAAAAGCCTTGCTAGTGAGGTCTGAGCATAATTCCAGGTGGACCGCTTTGGTGGTAAAACAGAGACGGCCACGTAGCCCTTTACGAGGGTTTGATATCGGAGCATAGATGCTTTCAATTGAAATGGGCCAGCGAAATCCACACCAGTCGTGGTAAAGGGTGGAGCGAATCTACAACGTTCGGGGGGCAAGGCTGCCATAATTTGTGATCGCGTTTGTTGTTTGTGAGTGGTGCAGACTTTGCACTGGAATATGCATTTTTTGATCAGTGGTTTGAGACGGGCAATGCAAAATTCTTGCCTTAAGATTTGTTGCATGAGACGAGCTTCCGCATCTAGGAGCATTTCGTGAAGGAATCGTATATATAGAGTACAGAGCCGAGACTTTTCGGGTAGGATGATGGGATGACGCTCATTGTAAGTGAGGGTTGCATGGGCAAGTCGGCCATTCACTCGGAGGACTCCGCTCTTGTCTAGGAAGGGATTGAGTACGAGTAGGGAACTCCGTTTTCCAATGGGGTTTGCGTCTTCTAGACATGCTCTTTCAAGAGCGTAGTATCGAGTTTGGGCCATTATGATCAGGCGATGTTTCGATCTTTTGAGATCAGAATGAGTTAGAGAGGGTTCGGCTGGTTCATTAATACCGTTCACCGCGTCTTTTAGCCGACGTAGAAATTTTAGTACGTAAGCCATTACACGTAAAGCACGAGGGTAGGAAGAGAACCGATCTAAGAGATCCTCCGTCTCTTCCGTAGCATGTAGGGCTTCTACTTTACGTGACTCTGGGGGGTTGACGTTGCGAACTGTTGGTTGAGGCCAATCTTCGGTATGTTTGGAAAGCCTTTCTGGACCATTCCACCAGAGGGCAGAATTGGAAAGATCGACTGGGGTACAACCTCGAGTTCCCAGATCTGCGGGGCTATCTTTACTTCGCACGTGTCGCCAAGGGACATTACCTACGAGGTCTATGATCTGGGCTGTTCGATTGGAGACATAGGTCTTCCATGAGAGAGGTGGCTTTTCGAGCCAGGCTAACGCGATCTCGGAATCCGACCACATGGTCAACTTTCTTCCAGTGAGGCCGAGATTTGGTTGCACTACTGCGACTAGTTTGGCTAGTAAGAGAGCTCCGCATAGTTCCAGGCGTGGCAGACTTATAGTTTTGAGAGGAGCCACTTTGCCTTTGAACACGAGGAGATGAGAGTAAACTTGAGTGCCGACAGTAGTTCGCACATAGAGTGTTGCGCAATAAGTCAGATGCTCAGGGGCGAAGTTAATCCATCGGGGTATTTGTATATTTGAGATTGACTGCAGATTTCTTGAGAATTGCGTCCATTTTACGAGACGTATCGGTATGACCAGTTCATCCCAATCAGTCCCGTCTAACCACAATTCCTGCGTCAGGATTTTTGCCTGTATCATGACTGGCGCCAGCCACCCTGCGGGGTCGAAAAGTTTTGCGATTGAGGAGAGATCTGCCGTTTGGTGGCTGCTGTTGAGGCTGGGTCTGAATCCACAGTATATGAGAACGTGTCCGAGAGCGCATTCCATTGAATTCCTAGGGTTTTGGCGGTTCTACTTTTCTCAAACTCGAGGAAGTCGGTTTCAAGTAAGTCCGCCTTGGGAATTTGTTTGAGTATGTCCGGATGGTTTGCCGTGATCTTTTTTAAAGGGAAGCCGGCTGAGTTGAGAGCATCAATAGTTTCTCTTAGGGATTGCTCGGCTGAGGGAAGATCATGACTGCCGGATAAAATATCGTCAACATACGTCTCGGACTTTAATATTGGGGCTGCGCGTAGATGGGAGTCGGCTATATCTTTCGACAGCTCGTGTAGCGTGCGAATAGCCAGGAAGGGAGCGCAATTCACCCCAAAGGTGACCGTTTTCAACTTGACTTCTTGGAAGCATTGAATACAACTCTGACTTTTGTTGTCTTTTTGTCTGGCCTGACGACGGCATGGTGAGGGAGATAGAAAGAGCAGTATTTTCCTTGGGATTCCAATTCATTTGGACTGCACTCTTCCATGTGGCCGAGGGACAGGTATTCTTCTAGTACCTGGTCATACTGCTGTTTGAGATCGCCCTTTTTTGAGAGACTGCGTTCCATTCCATGGAACTGTCGTAGGGCTGCAGTACGGGATTGGCCTAGGTCGATATCGTTCGGGAATGATGATTTGAACGGGAGGCGAACCATATATCGACCGTCATCCATTCGAGTGGTTGTGCTTTGATAGAGCTCTTCGCACATTTGATCTTCGGGGGTTTCCACTCGAGTTCTGGGTATCTCCTCGATTTCCCAGAATTGTCTCAGCTGTTCATTTAGCTGAATATTCGTAATTTCCCATGCTTGTGAGGAATGTGCTCTAACTTTTTCGGGAGTTTGGCCGCTTATGATCCATCCAAATATTGTATTTTGGGCTAGCAGGCTGGGAGAGATCTTTTCTATGCCATTTAGCATTATTTGTGGGATAAGATCACTGCCCAATACCAGATCGATTTGGGATGGGTTCTGGGAGTTCTGGTCTGCTAATTTGAGATGGGACCATTTGCGCCTTTGGCTGTTATTCAGCCTGACCGTTGGGAGCTGCCTAGTGAGCCGGGAAAGCACTATTGCCTGGGCCTTTATTCTCACCTTATTGTCATTTGAGACTAGGGTCAACGAGCACAGCTTGTTGGATGTTTGTACCACTCCGACTCCCATACCCGATATTTCAAACAGGAAGTGGGTATAGGGAAGCCCGAGCTTGGTCTGAGCTATGGCGGATATGAAGCTTCTTTCGGAGCCTTGGTCCACTAAGGCTCTAAGCTTGAATAGATCCCCTCTATGTTCTACCAAGACTATTGCTGTAGGGAGTATGATTTGGTTATCATTATCAGCATGGAACGATTGTACTTGGGAACTGTTGGGCGTAGAGGGTTCTCCTTCCTGGGGTGCCGCCTGGCTGACGTCCTGAAGCCTGGGATTGCTGGCTTCTATTGTGGCTACCTGTGGCTTCTATTGTGGCTTGCTGTGTCGTGAAGGGTGGTGTTATGCCGGCCTTGGCAGTGCATGCACGTTCTCGTGCTTTGGCAGTCTTTTAGCACATGGGTTTGAGCTAAACTATTTTCGCAAATATTATTTTCTCTTACGAATTTTTTGCGCTCGGAGATTGGCAACCTTTTATACCGCAAACAGCTTTGTAGGGTGTGGGTGGATTGTTTGCATAATTTGCAGGTATAAAATCGTTGGTTTTCTGTAGCATGAGATTTTGTTTGCGTAAGGGAGTTGTTGCCGTGGTTTTGGGGTTGAGCCTGCCTGAACAGGGGATTGTTTTGACTGGGGTGAGGCCTTGAGAAGTTTGTGGAGGGTGGATTATATCGGGGTTTGGCAGGTCGCCATTGATCCACCCTTTCCACTATCTCGTAGCGAGTGGTCAGAAACTGGTTCATTTGGGACCAGTACGGCAGGTCTCTTCTGGAGCTTAATGATTGCTCCCACAGGGCAACTGTATTCTCTGGCAGTTTTGAGGTTACCAGATATATAAGTATGGGATCCCAACTAGAGGTTTCGACTTGTTGTGTCGCTAGAATTTGGAGACAGTTGTTTACTGAGGATTGTAGCCTCTGGATCTCCTCGCTGTTTTCCGATTGAATCACTTTTAAATTCATTAGTGTTGGTTGTCGACCAGGACTCTTTTGTTTTCATAACGCGACTTGAGAGCTTCCCATGCTAGAGAAAAATTGTCGTCGCTTAACGGGAATTGTTCCACTATTTGACCTGCCTTTCCTTTAGTCTTATGTCTGAGGTGATACAGTTTCTGGGCACTGGAGAGTTTCGAGTGGTTGATATAGACCGCCGTGAACATGTCTCGGAAGGACGGCCATTGATCATACCCTCCATAAAAAATTTCTGTATCACATGGGGGGACTTTCAGGTTCATATGGGAGGACTCTTGGGGGGGGGTTGGGGTTGCTCTTTAGGCGCGGGGTTACTCAATGGTATGAGTTGGAGTTGGTCGCCTATTTGAGCTTTGGTGTCCTCATATGCGATAAGGCAGGCTCGGTATTTACCGAAAGCGGCGGACTTAAAGTCCTTGGGGAGGTCCTGGTCGTCTGTCTCCACTACCACGTCGTACGCGCTCTGTACTCTTGACCAAAAAACATCTATGTTTTTGTCCTTTAATTTTAGGGCTGCCTCGGTATTATCTTGGATTGGAGTTAAGCGGAACCGAGTGCAGTAATCCGTAAAATTGTCCGTTTCAAAAATAAATTTATTTTCGGCAACGGTAGTCATTTTGAAAAATGATTTACTGAATTTTACGGTGGCAATTTTAGGAATTATTTGCAAAGACTGCTGCTTTTATTTACGAAAAAAATGTGATGGGGGACTTAGCAGTCTTGTACCACCGTTCCGGGGATATATGTGCGTGTGAGTATACGGATATGTACTTTCGTGAGCGGTAGTTTGGGCAAAATGTATAATATTATTAATTGATTTTTTTTGGAATTATAACACTGTTTATCGTGTTTCTTTAATTGGATGTGAACCGACTTTGATTTGTTAACGTTAGGGACTTTATTTTTATTATAACACGGGAGAAAGAAATTAAATGTTTTTGTTGGGTGAAATTGGCGATGAGGCCCACTGTGTTTGGGTTTTATATATATTTTGTACCGCAAGGGATTTTAGTGTACAATATATTTTTGTGTGTGTGCGAAATTTCGCCTTAAGGGATTTGGGTATACCGAAGTATAAAATTTGGCGGGAAAAAGTTGTTTTTGGCGGGAGCCAACAAATTAAAATTATGGGGATTATAATATTATGTATTATAATAATGTATGGGCAGGGGCTGGTTTCTTCAATGGCGAAGAAGGACTATATATATTTTAGAGAGATATGTGGGTGATACTCACGGTTGGGGATGTTAGTTTTCGGTCCACTATCTCCGTGTTGTCAGCTCCGGGATATATCTTTGGACTCTTTCTCGCTACTGATGTATAGCTGGATTTCAACTCCTTTGTGCACACGTGTATGGCTTATATTGTTGTTGGGAATCCTTACTCCTTGGGAGGGGGTCCCTTTTCTCAATGTTGTGTGCCTAAATTTTACTAATGACAGCAACAAGTTTTCTGCCTGTTTCAATCTAATATGCAAAGGCCACTTTCGCGGTGATCCAGTATTTAACTTTATTTGTTAATTTATTTTAATGCGTATTTTTCAGCAGCTTCGGCAGGAAATATGACACGGTTTGCTTATAAATGCAATATAACGACAAGATATGCACTCTGTAGTAGGGGGACTATGTCACACGATCAACTTCTGGTTATCACTAGCGAAATTAAATGTATATTTCAAAAGGTATATCCTTTAATGCCTCGGAAACTAAACTAATTAAACTTTCCTCACTTAATTTTATCGAAAATTCACAGCAAAAGATGTATTTTTGTGCACGCAGGAAAAGCAGGTTGAACAATATAAATTTATAAAGCCGGTGCAATCCAATAACAATAATGATATGCAAAAAAGTAAAAATGATGGCCGACCAGCTATCAGCTGTGCGGCGAATTGGTGTGGGGTGATTTATGCGTGGTTGCCACACGTCCCAAATCGTTCCAATTTTAACACTTAAATCTAAAGGTGAGTTCATAAGTTGTGATGAGTAAATATAATGTAATAATAATAAAATATAATGTAATCCATGCGTTATAATGATATTATATACAATTCATGACAAATATGTATAACGAGTATTATTTTATGTACAATTCAGGAAATATGTGTATAATGAATATTATGGGTTTGGGATTGGGGCGTGTGGCTACCGATGTCGCGTAAACATTCTGCCTCCCCTAGGCGTACTAAGCGCCTAGTGTATGCTGCAACTCCTGCAAGGCACGAACGGCTTCTTGGATCAAGATCCTTCCCACCTTATTTTTGTAGGTGGCGGTGCGTGAGCCGGTTGCGGTGCATCGGATGGTGCGGTCGCCGACGCTGGGTGGTCGCGGTGGCTGACGTGCCCTTGGAGCCCGACCATGAGCCCTGAGAGGCTGCGGTTGAGTACGGCGCCGATGAGCTGCGGCTCGACGGCGTGGTGTCGGAGGTATTTCCGCTACAGGTGGTGTGACATACGCGGGTTGGCGACCTCCGGTGTCCCGATGAAGGAATGTGTGGTGATGCAGCCCGCAGACCCGGCAGCTTTCTGTGGAGGTGCACTGGTTGGTGCGATGGGACAGCGCTAAGCAGTTGGTGCACTACTGATGTGCCCTAGCGACCAAGAAGCGTTGTTGCGGCTGTATGGCCGTGAACACAGGGCACATCAGCAGCGCGTGATGACGCATGTACAATTTACATTTCCGGTAATCCGGTACGGGTTCGCTACGGCGCGGACGGGCTGCGGGCAGGGTCACGTGCGATGCCAATGAGCGGCGTGGTGTTGGGACCGGAGGGCGTTGACGATCCATCTGTTGAAAAGAGAGTAGTATATGCATATTAGTTATACGCCTGGGATTAAGCATAGATTTGGGGATTGCCTAAGTTGTTGCCTGAGGGCTAACGATAGTATGAGCTTTGTGGACTGTATTAAGTTAGGGAGATGGGAGTGGGCACTGAGGGCCTTCGTCACTCTCAGATGACGGTAGAAAGCACAGTTTCGTGAGAGGTCTCGTGAGAATTCCGTTCTGGGTGCGGACGTCTACGACACGAATGTGTCCGTCTCGTCCTGGGTGTAGGCTTTCTAATCGACCTAGTCGCCACTCGGTGGGAGGTAAATTGTCTTCTTTAATGATGATTAGGTCGCCAATTTTCGGGGGAGTTTGAGCATTTTTCCAACGGTAACGCTTTTGCAGGTCGGTGAGGTAATCAGTTTTCCAGCGTTTGCTGAACTGATGATGCAGAACTTTCAGTCGTTCCCACCTATTTATCAGAGAGAGATTTTCGTGATTCGGTTCGGGAAGCGAGAGCATTGGTGCTCCTCGAAGAAAATGACCTGGCGTGAGGGCGGTGAGGTCATTCGGGTCCTGAGAAAGCTGGGAGATGGGACGAGAGTTAAGTACGGCTTCTATTCGAATTAATAAAGTTGAGAACTCCTCTAAGGTAAAGCTGTGGGTTCCGGCGACCTTTTTAAAGTGCGTTTTAAAGCTTTTGACAGCGGATTCCCATAATCCGCCCATGTGAGGTGCGCCGAGAAACTGAGCAAGAAACCAGAGAAGAGAGAAACTGAGCAAGAAACTAAGAAACCAGAGAAGATGCCGAACCCGAGCCCACAATCGAAGATGATGGAATTAACGTTCCACAACCCGACTACAATGAGGTGCGAATAGCAATATCCCGATTGAAAAACAATAAAGCAACTGGCGCTGATGGTTTGCCTGCTGAGCTATTCAAACACGGAGGCGAGGAGCTGGTAAGGCGCATGCATCAGCTTCTATGCAGAATTTGGTCGGATGAATGCATGCCTGAAGATTGGAATCTAAGTGTTCTCTGCCCAATCCACAAGAAGGGCGATCCTGCAAACTGCGCCAACTATCGCGGAATCAGCCTTTTGAATATCGCATATAAGGTACTATCAAGCGTATTGTGCGAAAGACTGAAGCCTGATGTGAACAGACTGATTGGACCTTATCAGTGTGGCTTCAGACCTGGTAAATCTACCATCGACCAGATTTTTACAATACGCCAAAAAACCCGTGAAAACCCCGAAAAAACCCGTGAAAAAAGAATCGACACGCATCATCTCTTTGTTGATTTTAAAGCCGCTTTCGATAGCACGAAAAGGAGCTGCCTATATGCCGCTATGTCTGAATTTGGTTTCCCCGCAAAACTTATACGGCTATGCAAAATGACCTTGAACAACACCGCCAGCTCGGTCAGAATTGGGAAGTACCTCTCCGAGCCGTTCGAAACTAAACGAGGTTTCAGACAGGGAGACCCCCTATCGTGCGATTTCTTTAATTTAATGCTGGAGAAAATAATACAAGCTGCTGAACTTAACCGCGCTGGAACAATATTTTATAAAAGCGTCCAACTGTTGGCATATGCTGACGATATTGATATCATTGGCCTTAACAACCGCGCCGTAACTTCTGCTTACTCCAAATTAGAAAAAGAAGCGGAGAAAATGGGATTGGTGGTGAACGAGGGCAAAACGAAGTACCTTCTGTCATCATGCAAAGAGTCAGCGCATTCGCGCCTTGGCAACCAAGCCACTGTTGGCAGCAATAATTTCGAAATAGTAAAGGACTTCGTTTACCTGGGAACCAGCATTAATACCAACAATAATGTTAGCCTAGAAATCCGACGAAGAATCACTCTTGCAAACAAATGCTACTTCGGACTGAGTAGGCAATTGAAAAGTAAAGTCCTCTCTCGACGAACGAAAATAACACTCTACAAGTCACTCATCGCACCTGTCCTGCTATATGGTGCAGAAGCGTGGACACTAACAACATCTGATGAGGCGGCTCTGGGAGCTCTGGGAGTATTCGAGAGAAAGGTTCTTCGAAAGATTTGTGGACCTCTACGCGTTGGCGACGGCGAGTACCGAAGAAGATTTATTGATGAGCTGTATGAACTTTACGCAGACGCCGACATAGTTCAGCGAATTAAAACACAGCGGCTTCGCTGGCTAGGCCACGTAGTGCGAATGAGCGAAGATGCTCCAGCCCAGAAGGTATTCTTATCGGCACCCGCCGGTGGAAGCAGAGGAAGAGGGAGACCACCACTCCGATGGAAGGACCAAGTGGAGACCGATTTGCGATCCCGCGGTGTTTCCAATTGGCGCCAGTTGGCGCAACGAAGAAACGACTGGCGAGCTATGTTGGACGGTCAAAATCGCCCAGGCGGTTAGATGACCATTTAAAGAAAGAAGAGGTGCGCCGGTGGGTATAAACTTCCAGTTGATTCCTTTAGGGGCGTACTTCTGTACGATATCCGTCGATACTTCTTTCAGGAACGATACGAATTCCAGTTCGGTAGCACGCTTGGCGCCGATGAATGTTTTGCCGTTGTCGCTCATCATCTGATTCGGGTATCCTCGGCGTCCTACAAATCGGGCGAAGGCGGCAAGAAAAGTGTTGCTAGTGAGGTCTGAGCATAATTCCAGGTGGACCGCTTTGGTGGTAAAACAGAGACGGCCACGTAGCCCTTTACGAGGGTTTCATATCGGAGCATAGATGCTTTCAATTGAAATGGGCCAGCGAAATCCACACCAGTCGTGGTAAAGGGTGGAGCGAATCTACAACGTTCGGGGGGCAAGGCTGCCATAATTTGTGATCGCGTTTGTTGTTTGTGAGTGGTGCATCCTTTGCACTGGAATATGCATTTTTTGATCAGTGGTTTGAGACGGGCAATGTAAAATTCTTGCCTTAAGATTTGTTGCATGAGACGAGCTTCCGCATCTAGGAGCATTTCGTGAAGGAATCGTATATATAGAGTACAGAGCCGAGACTTTTCGGGTAGGATGATGGGATGACGCTCATTGTAAGTGAGGGCTGCATGGGCAAGTCGACCATTCACTCGGAGGACTCCGCTCTTGTCTAGGAAGGGATTGAGTACGAGTAGGGAACTCCGTTTTCCAATGGGGTTTGCGTCTTCTAGACATGCTCTTTCAAGAGCGTAGTATCGAGTTTGGGCCATTATGAGGCGATGTTTCGATCTTTTGAGATCAGCATGAGTTAGAGACGGTTCGGCTGGGTCATTAATACCGTTCACCGCGTCTTTTAGCCGACGTAGAAATTTTAGTACGTAAGCCATTACACGTAAAGCACGAGGGTAGGAAGAGAACCGACCTAAGAGATCCTCCGTCTCTTCCGTAGCATGTAGGGCTTCTACTTTACGTGACTCTGGGGGGTTGACGTTGCGAACTGTTGGTTGAGGCCAATCTTCGGGGTGTTTGGAAAGCCTTTCTGGACCATTCCACCAGAGTGCAGAATTGGAAAAATCGACTGGGGTACAACCTCGGGTTCCCAGATCTGCGGGGTTATCTTTACTTCGCACGTGTCGCCAAGGGACATTACCTACGAGGTCTATGATCTGGGCTGTTCGATTGGAGACATAGGTCTTCCATGAGAGAGGTGGCTTTTCGAGCCAGGCTAACGCGATCTCGGAATCCGACCACATGGTCAACTTTCTTCCAGTGAGGCGAGATGAGGTTGCACTACTGCGGCTAGTTTGGCTAGTAAGAGAGCTCCGCATAGTTCCAGGCGTGGCAGACTTATAGTTTTGAGAGGAGCCACTTTGCCTTTAGACACGAGGAAATGAGAGTAAACTTGAGTGCCGACAGTAGTTTGCACATAGAGTGTTGCGCAATAAGTCAGATGCTCAGGGGCGAAGTTAATCCATCGGGGTATTTGTATATTTGAGATTGACTGCAGATTTCTTGAGAATTGCGTCCATTTTACGAGATTTTTGCCTGTATCATGACTGGCGCCAGCCACCCTGCGGGGTCGAAAAGTTTTGCGATTGAGGAGAGTATCTGCCGTTTGGTGGCTGCTGTTGAGGCTGGGTCTGAATCCACAGTATATGAGAACGTGTCCGAGAGCGCATTCCATTGAATTCCTAGGGTTTTGGCGGTACTACTTTTCTCAAACTCGAGGAAGTCGGTTTCAAGTAAGTCCGCCTTGGGAATTTGTTTGAGTATGTCCGGATGGTTTGCCGTGATCTTTTTTAAAGGGAAGCCGTCTGAGTTGAGAGCATCAATAGTTTCTCTTAGGGATTGCTCGGCTGAGGGAAGATCATGACTGCCGGATAAAATATCGTCAACATACGTCTCGGACTTTAATATTGGGGCTGCGCGTGGATGGGAGTCGGCTATATCTTTCGACAGCTCGTGTAGCGTGCGAATAGCCAGGAAGGGAGTGCAATTCACCCCAAAGGTGACCGTTTTCAACTTGACTTCTTGGAAGCATTGAATACAACTCTGACTTTTGTTGTCTTTTTGTCTGGCCTGACGACGGCATGATGAGGGAGATAGAAAGAGCAGTATTTTCCTTGGGATTCCAATTCATTTGGACTGCACTCTTCCATGTGGCCGAGGGACAGGTATTCTTCTAGTACCTGGTCATACTGCTGTTTGAGATCGCCCTTTTTTGAGAGACTGCGTTCCATTCCATGGAACTGTCGTAGGGCTGCAGTACGGGATTGGCCTAGGTCGATATCGTTCGGGAATGATGATTTGAACGGGAGGCGAACCATATATCGACCGTCATCCATTCGAGTGGTTGTGCTTTGATAGAGCTCTTCGCACATTTGATCTTCGGGGGTTTCCACTCGAGTTCTGGGTATCTCCTCGATTTCCCAGAATTGGCTCAGCTGTTCATTTAGCTGAATATTCGTAATTTCCCATGCTTGTGAGGAATGTGCTCTAACTTTTTCGGGAGTTTGGCCGCTTATGATCCATCCAAATATTGTATTTTGGGCTAGCAGGCTGGGAGAGATCTTTTCTATGCCATTTAGCATTATTTGTGGGATAAGATCACTGCCCAATACCAGATCGATTTGGGATGGGTTCTGGGAGTTCTGGTCTGCTAATTTGAGATGGGACCATTTGCGCCTTTGGCTGTTATTCAGCCTGACCGTTGGGAGCTGCCTAGTGAGCCGGGAAAGCACTATTGCCTGGGCCTTTATTCTCACCTTATTGTCATTTGAGACTAGGGTCAACGAGCACAGCTTGTTGGATGTTTGTACCACTCCGACTCCCATACCCGATATTTCAAACAGGAAGTGGGTATAGGGAAGCCCGAGCTTGGTCTGAGCTATGGCGGATATGAAGCTTCTTTCGGAGCCTTGGTCCACTAAGGCTCTAAGCTTGAATAGATCCCCTCTATGTTCTACCAAGACTATTGCTGTAGGGAGTATGATTTGGTTGTCATTATCAGCATGGAACGATTGTACTTGGGAACTGTTGGGCGTAGAGGGTTCTCCTTCCTGGGGTGCCGCCTGGCTGACGTCCTGAAGCCTGGGAATGCTGGCTTCTATTGTGGCTACCTGTGGCTTCTATTGTGGCTTGCTGTGTCGTGAAGGGTGGTGTTATGCCGGCCTTGGCAGTGCATGCACGTTCTCGTGCTTTGGCAGTCTTTTAGCACATGGGTTTGAGCTAAACTATTTTCGCAAATATTATTTTCTCTTACGAATTTTTTGCGCTCGGAGATTGGCAACCTTTTATACCGCAAACAGCTTTGTAGGGTGTGGGTGGATTGTTTGCATAATTTGCAGGTATAAAATCGTTGGTTTTCTGTAGCATGAGATTTTGTTTGCATAAGGGAGTTGTTGCCGTGGTTTTGGGGTTGAGCCTGCCTGAACTGGGGATTGTTTTGACTGGGGTGAGGCCTTGAGAAGTTTGTGGAGGGTGGATTATATCGGGGTTTGGCAGGTCGCCATTGATCCACCCTTTCCACTATCTCGTAGCGAGTGGTCAGAAACTGGTTCATTTGGGCCCAGTACGGCAGGTCTCTTCTGGAGCTTAATGATTGCTCCCACAGGGCAACTGTATTCTCTGGCAGTTTTGAGGTTACCAGATATATAAGTATGGGATCCCAACTAGAGGTTTCGACTTGTTGTGTCGCTAGAATTTGGAGACAGTTGTTTACTGAGGATTGTAGCCTCTGGATCTCCTCGCTGTTTTCCGATTGAATCACTTTTAAATTCATTAGTGTTGGTTGTCGACCAGGACTCTTTTGTTTTCATAACGCGACTTGAGAGCTTCCCATGCTAGAGAAAAATTGTCGTCGCTTAACAGGAATTGTTCCACTATTTGACCTGCCTTTCCTTTCGTCTTATGTCTGAGGTGATACAGTTTCTGGGCACTGGAGAGTTTCGAGTGGTTGATATAGACCGCCGTGAACATGTCTCGGAAGGACGGCCATTGATCATACCCTCCATAAAAAATTTCTGTATCACATGGGGACTTTCAGGTTCATATGGGAGGACTCTTGGGGGGGTTAGGGTTGCTCTTTAGGCGCGGGGTTACTCAATGGTATGAGTTGGAGTTGGTCGCCTATTTGAGCTTTGGTGTCCTCATATGCGATAAGGCAGGCTCGGTATTTACCGAAAGCGGCGGACTTAAAGTCCTTGGGGAGGTCCTGGTCGTCTGTCTCCACTACCACGTCGTACGCGCTCTGTACTCTTGACCAAAAAACATCTATGTTTTTGTCCTTTAATTTTAGGGCTGCCTCGGTATTATCTTGGATTGGGGTTGAGCGGAACCGAGTGCAGTAATCCGTAAAATTGTCCGTTTCAGAAATAAATTTATTTTCGGCAACGGTAGTCATTTTGAAAAATGATTTACTGAATTTTACGGTGGCAATTTTAGGAATTATTTGGAAAGACTGCTGCTTTTATTTACGAAAAAAATGTGATGGGGGACTTAGCAGTCTTGTACCACCGTTCCGGGGATATATGTGCGTGTGAGTATACGGATATGTACTTTCGTGAGCGGTAGTTTGGGCAAAATGTATAATATTATTAATTGATTTTTTTTGGAATTATAACACTGTTTATCGTGTTTCTTTAATTGGATGTGAACCGTCTTTGATTTGTTAACGTTTGGGACTTTATTTCTATTATAACACGGGAGAAAGAAATTAAATGTTTTTGTTGGGTGAAATTGGCGATGAGGCCCACTGTGTTTGGGTTTTATATATATTTTGTACCGCAAGGGATTTTAGTGTACAATATATTTTTGTGTGTGTGCGAAATTTCGCCTTAAGGGATTTGGGTATACCGAAGTATAAAATTTGGCGGGAAAAAGTTGTTTTTGGCGGGAGCCAACAAATTAAAATTATGGGGATTATAATATTATGTATTATAATAATGTATGGGCAGGGGCTGGTTTCTTCAATGGCGAAGAAGGACCATATATATTTTAGAGAGATATGTGGGTGATACTCACGGTTGGGGATGTTAGTTTTCGGTCCACTATCTCCGTGTTGTCAGCTCCGGGATATATCTTTGGACTCTTTCTCGCTACTGATGTATAGCTGGATTTCAACTCCTTTGTGCACACGTGTATGGCTTATATTGTTGTTGGGAATCCTTACTCCTTGGGAGGGGGTCCCTTTTCTCAATGTTGTGTGCCTAAATTTTACTAATGACAGCAACAAGTTTTCTGCCTGTTTCAATCTAATATGCAAAGGCCACTTTCGCGGTGATCCAGTATTTAACTTTATTTGTTAATTTATTTTAATGCGTATTTCTCAGCAGCTTCGGCAGGAAATATGACACGGTTTGCTTATAAATACAATATAACGACAAGATATGCACTCTGTAGTAGGGGGACTATGTCACACGATCAACTTCTGGTTATCACTAGCGAAATTAAATGTATATTTCAAAAGGTATATCCTTTAATGCCTCGGAAACTAAACTAATTAAACTTTCCTCACTTAATTTTATCGAAAATTCACAGCAAAAGATGTATTTTTGTGCACGCAGGAAAAGCAGGTTGAACAATATAAATTTATAAAGCCGGTGCAATCCAATAACAATAATGATATGCAAAAAAGTAAAAATGATGGCCGACCAGCTATCAGCTGTGCGGCGAATTGGTGTGGGGTGATTTATGCGTGGTTGCCACACGTCCCAAATCGTTCCAATTTTAACACTTAAATCTAAAGGTGAGTTCATAAGTTGTGATGAGTAAATATAATGTAATAATAATAAAATATAATGTAATCCATGCGTTATAATGATATTATATACAATTCATGACAAATATGTATAACGAGTATTATTTTATGTACAATTCAGGAAATATGTGTATAATGAATATTGTGGGTTTGGGATTGGGGCGTGTGGCTACCGATGTCGCGTAAACATTCTGCCTCCCCTAGGCGTACTAAGCGCCTAGTTTATGCTGCAACTCCTGCAAGGCACGAACGGCTTCTTGGATCAAGATCCTTCCCACCTTATTTTTGTAGGTGGCGGTGCGTGAGCCGGTTGCGGTGCATCGGATGGTGCGGTCGCCGACGCTGGGTGGTCGCGGTGGTTGACGTGCCCTTGGAGCCCGACCATGAGCCCTGAGAGGCTGCGGTTGAGTACGGCGCCGATGAGCTGCGGCTCGACGGCGTGGTGTCGGAGGTATTTCCGCTACAGGTGGTGTGACATACGCGGGTTGGCGACCTCCGGTGTCCCGATGAAGGAATGTGTGGTGATGCAGCCCGCAGACCCGGCAGCTTTCTGTGGAGGTGCACTGGTTGGTGCGATGGGACAGCGCTAAGCAGTTGGTGCAATACTGATGTGCCCTAGCGACCAAGAAGCGTTGGTTCGGCTGCATGGCCGTGAACACAGGGCACATCAGCAGCGCGTGATGACGCATGCACAATTTACATTTCCGGTAATCCGGTACGGGTTCGCTACGGCGCGGACGGGCTGCGGGCAGGGTCACTTGCGATGCCAATGACCGGCGTGGTGTTGGGACCGGAGGGCGTTGACGATCCATCTGTTGAAAAGAGAGAGTAGTATATGCATATTAGTTATACGCCTGGGATTAAGCATAGATTTGGGGATTGCCTAAGTTGTTGCCTGAGGGCTAACGATAGTATGAGCTTTGTGGACTGTATTAAGTTAGGGAGATGGGAGGGGGCACTGAGGGCCTTCGTCACTCTCAGATGTGTCCGTCTCGTCCTGGGTGTAGGCTTTCTAATCGACCTAGTCGCTATTCGGTGGGAGGTAAATTGTCTTCTTTAATGATGACTAGGTCGCCAATTTTCGGGGGAGTTTGAGCATTTTTCCAACGGTAACGCTTTTGAAGGTCGGTGAGGTAATCAGTTTTCCAGCGTTTGCTGAACTGATGATGCAGAACTTTCAGTCGTTCCCACCTATTTATCAGAGAGAGATTTTCGTGATTCGGTTCGGGAAGCGAGAGCATTGGTGCTCCTCGAAGAAAATGACCTGGCGTGAGGGCGGTGAGGTCATTCGGGTCCTGAGAAAGCTGGGAGATGAGACGAGAGTTAAGTACGGCTTCTATTCGAATTAATAAAGTTGAGAACTCCTCTAAGGCAAAGCTGTGGGTTCCGGCGACCTTTTTAAAGTGCGTTTTAAAGCTTTTGACAGCGGATTGCCATAATCCGCCCATGTGAGGTGCGCCGGTGGGTATAAACTTCCAGTTGATTCCTTGAGGGGCGTACTTCTGTACGATATCCGTCGATACTTCTTTCAGGAACGATACGAATTCCAGTTCGGTAGCACGCTTGGCGCCGATAAATGTTTTGCCGTTGTCGCTCATCATCTGATTCGGGTATCCTCGGCGTCCTACAAATCGGGCGAAGGCGGCAAGAAAAGCCTTGCTAGTGAGGTCTGAGCATAATTCCAGGTGGACCGCTTTGGTGGTAAAACAGAGACGGCCACGTAGCCCTTTACGAGGGTTTGATATCGGAGCATAGATGCTTTCAATTGAAATGGGCCAGCGAAATCCACACCAGTCGTGGTAAAGGGTGGAGCGAATCTACAACGTTCGGGGGGCAAGGCTGCCATAATTTGTGATCGCGTTTGTTGTTTGTGAGTGGTGCAGACTTTGCACTGGAATATGCATTTTTTGATCAGTGGTTTGAGACGGGCAATGTAAAATTCTTGCCTTAAGATTTGTTGCATGAGACGAGCTTTCGCATCTAGGAGCATTTCGTGAAGGAATCGTATATATAGAGTACAGAGCCGAGACTTTTCGGGTAGGATGATGGGATGACGCTCATTGTAAGTGAGGGTTGCATGGGCAAGTCGGCCATTCACTCGGAGGACTCCGATCTTGTCTAGGAAGGGATTGAGTACGAGTAGGGAACTCCGTTTTCCAATGGGGTTTGCGTCTTCTAGACATGCTCTTTCAAGAGCGTAGTATCGAGTTTGGGCCATTATGATCAGGCGATGTTTCGATCTTTTGAGATCAGCATGAGTTAGAGAGGGTTCGGCTGGTTCATTAATACCGTTCACCGCGTCTTTTAGCCGACGTAGAAATTTTAGTACGTAAGCCATTACACGTAAAGCACGAGGGTAGGAAGAGAACCGATCTAAGAGATCCTCCGTCTCTTCCGTAGCATGTAGGGCTTCTACTTTACGTGACTCTGGGGGCTTGACGTTGCGAACTGTTGGTTGAGGCCAATCTTCGGGGTGTTTGGAAAGCCTTTCTGGACCATTCCACCAGAGGGCAGAATTGGAAAGATCGACTGGGGTGCAACCTCGGGTTCCCAGATCTGCGGGGTTATCTTTACTTCGCACGTGTCGCCAAGGGACATTACCTACGAGGTCTATGATCTGGGCTGTTCGATTGGAGACATAGGTCTTCCATGAGTGAGGTGGCTTTTCGAGCCAGGCTAACGCGATCTCGAAATCCGACCACATGGTCAATTTTCTTCCAGTGAGGCCGAGATTTGGTTGCACTACTGCGACTAGTTTGGCTAGTAAGAGAGCTCCGCATAGTTCCAGGCGTGGCAGACTTATAGTTTTGAGAGGAGCCACTTTGCCTTTGGACACAAGGAGATGAGAGTAAACTTGAGTGCCGACAGTAGTTCGCACATAGAGTGTTGCGCAATAAGTCAGATGCTCAGGGGCGAAGTTAATCCATCGGGGTATTTGTATATTTGAGGTTGACTGCAGATTTCTTGAGAATTGCGTCCATTTTACGAGACGTATCGGTATGACCAGTTCATCCCAATCAGTCCCGTCTAACCACAATTCCTGCATCAGGATTTTTGCCTGTATCATGACTGGCGCCAGCCACCCTGCGGGGTCGAAAAGTTTTGCGATTGAGGAGAGTATCTGCCGTTTGGTGGCTGCTGTTGAGGCTGGGTCTGAATCCACAGTATATGAGAACGTGTCCGAGAGCGCATTCCATTGAATTCCTAGGGTTTTGGCGGTACTACTTTTCTCAAACTCGAGGAAGTCGGTTTCAAGTAAGTCCGCCTTGGGAATTTGTTTGAGTATGTCCGGATGGTTTGCCGTGATCTTTTTTAAAGGGAAGCCGGCTGAGTTGAGAGCATCAATAGTTTCTCTTAGGGATTGCTCGGCTGAGGGAAGATCATGACTGCCGGATAAAATATCGTCAACATACGTCTCGGACTTTAATATTGGGGCTGCGCGTGGATGGGAGTCGGCTATATCTTTCGACAGCTCGTGTAGCGTGCGAATAGCCAGGAAGGGAGTGCAATTCACCCCAAAGGTGACCGTTTTCAACTTGACTTCTTGGAAGCATTGAATACAACTCTGACTTTTGTTGTCTTTTTGTCTGGCCTGACGACGGCATGATGAGGGAGATAGAAAGAGCAGTATTTTCCTTGGGATTCCAATTCATTTGGACTGCACTCTTCCATGTGGCCGAGGGACAGGTATTCTTCTAGTACCTGGTCATACTGCTGTTTGAGATCGCCCTTTTTTGAGAGACTGCGTTCCATTCCATGGAACTGTCGTAGGGCTGCAGTACGGGATTGGCCTAGGTCGATATCGTTCGGGAATGATGATTTGAACGGGAGGCGAACCATATATCGACCGTCATCCATTCGAGTGGTTGTGCTTTGATAGAGCTCTTCGCACATTTGATCTTCGGGGGTTTCCACTCGAGTTCTGGGTATCTCCTCGATTTCCCAGAATTTCGGGAGTTTGGCCGCTTATGATCCATCCAAATATTGCATTTTGGGCTAGCAGGCTGGGAGAGATCTTTTCTATGCCATTTAGCATTATTTGTGGGATAAGATCACTGCCCAATACCAGATCGATTTGGGATGGGTTCTGGGAGTTCTGGTCTGCTAATTTGAGATGGGACCATTTGCGCCTTTGGCTGTTATTCAGCCTGAACGTTGGGAGCTGCCTAGTGAGCCGGGGAAGCACTATTGCCTGGGCCTTTATTCTCACCTTATTGTCATTTGAGACTAGGGTCAACGAGCACAGCTTGTTGGATGTTTGTACCACTCCGACTCCCATACCCGATATTTCAAACAGGGAGTGGGTATAGGGAAGCCCGAGCTTGGTCTGAGCTTTGGCGGATATGAAGCTTCTTTCGGAGCCTTGGTCCACTAAGGCTCTAAGCTTGAATAGATCCCCTCTATGTTCTACCAAGACTATTGCTGTAGGGAGTATGATTTGGTTATCATTATCAGCATGGAACGATTGTACTTGGGAACTGTTGGGCGTAGAGGGTTCTCCTTCCTGGGGTGCCGCCTGGCTGACGTCCTGAAGGGATTGCTGGCTTCTATTGTGGCTACCTGGGATCGTGTCCTTTGGATTCCGGAACTGGTGCTGGGGGTTGCTGTGTCGTGAAGGGTGGTGTTATGCCGGCCTTGGCCGTGCATGCACGTTCTCGGGCTTTGGCAGTCTTTTAGCACATGGGCTTGAGCTAAACTATTTTCGCAAATATTATTTGCTCTTACGAATTTTTTACGCTCGGAGATTGGCAACCTTTTATACCGCAAACAGCTTTGTAGGGTGTGGGTGGATTGTTTGCATAATTTGCAGGTATAAAATCGTTGGTTTTCTGTAGCATGAGATTTTGTTTGCGTAAGGGAGTTGTTGCCGTGGTTTTGGGGTTGAGCCTGCCTGAACTGGGGATTGTTTTGACTGGGGTGAGGCCTTGAGAAGTTTGTGGAGGGTGGAGTATATCGGGGTTTGGCAGGTCGCCATTGATCCACCCTTTCCACTATCTCGTAGCGAGTGGGCAGAAACTGGTTCATTTGGGACCAGTACGGCAGGTCTCTTCTGGAGCTTAATGATTGCTCCCACAGGGCAACTGTATTCTCTGGCAGTTTTGAGGTTACCAGATATATAAGTATGGGATCCCAACTGGAGGTTTTGACTTGTTGTGTCGCTAGAATTTGGAGACAGTTGTTTACTGAGGATTGTAGCCTCTGGATCTCCTCGCTGTTTTCCGATTGCATCACTTTTAAATTCATTAGTGTTCGCATTTGGTTGTCGACCAGGACTCTTTTGTTTTCATAACGCGACTTGAGAGCTTCCCATGCTAGAGAAAAATTGTCGTCGCTTAACGGGAATTGTTCCACTATTTGACCTGCCTTTCCTTTAGTCTTATGTCTGAGGTGATACAGTTTCTGGGCACTGGAGAGTTTCGAGTGGTTGATATAGACCGCCGTGAACATGTCTCGGAAGGACGGCCATTGATCATACCCTCCATAAAAAATTTCTGTATTACATGGGGGTACTTTCAGGTTCATATGGGAGGACTCTTGGGGGGGTTGGGGTTGCTCTTTAGGCGCGGGGTTACTCAATGCTATGAGTTGGAGTTGGTCGCCTATTTGAGCTTTGGTGTCCTCATATGCGATAAGGCAGGCTCGGTATTTACCGAAAGCGGCGGACTTAAAGTCCTTGGGGAGGTCCTGGTCGCCTGTCTCTACTACCACGTCGTACGCGCTCTGTACTCTTGACCAAGAAACATCTATGTTTTTGTCCTTTAATTTTAGGGCTGCCTCGGTATTATCTTGGATTGGGGTTGAGCGGAACCGAGTGCAGAAATCCGTAAAATTGTCCGTTTCAGAAATAAATTTATTTTCGGCAACGGTAGTCATTTTGAAAAATGATTTACTGAATTTTACGGTGGCAATTTTAGGAATTATTTGGAAAGACTGCTGCTTTTATTTACGAAAAAAATGTGATGGGGGACTTAGCAGTCTTGTACCACCGTTCCGGGGATATATGTGCGTGTGAGTATACGGATATGTACTTTCGTGAGCGGTAGTTTGGGCAAAATGTATAATATTATTAATTGATTTTTTTTGGAATTATAACACTGTTTATCGTGTTTCTTTAATTGGATGTGAACCGACTTTGATTTGTTAACGTTTGGGACTTTATTTTTATTATAACACGGGAGAAAGAAATTAAATGTTTTTGTTGGGTGAAATTGGCGATGAGGCCCACTGTGTTTGGGTTTTATATATATTTTGTACCGCAAGGGATTTTAGTGTACAATATATTTTTGTGTGTGTGCGAAATTTCGCCTTAAGGGATTTGGGTATACCGAAGTATAAAATTTGGCGGGAAAAAGTTGTTTTTGGCGGGAGCCAACAAATTAAAATTATGGGGATTATAATATTATGTATTATAATAATGTATGGGCAGGGGCTGGTTTCTTCAATGGCGAAGAAGGACCATGTATATTTTAGAGAGATATGTGGGTGATACTCACGGTTGGGGATGTTAGTTTTCGGTCCACTATCTCCGTGTTGTCAGCTCCGGGATATATCTTTGGACTCTTTCTCGCTACTGATGTATAGCTGGATTTCAACTCCTTTGTGCACACGTGTATGGCTTATATTGTTGTTGGGAATCCTTACTCCTTGGGAGGGGGTCCCTTTTCTCAAAGTTGTGTGCCTAAATTTTACTAATGACAGCAACAAGTTTTCTGCCTGTTTCAATCTAATATGCAAAGGCCACTTTCGCGGTGATCCAGTATTTAACTTTATTTGTTAATTTATTTTAATGCGTATTTTTCAGCAGCTTCGGCAGGAAATATGACACGGTTTGCTTATAAATATAATATAACGACAAGATATGCACTCTGTAGTAGGGGGACTATGTCACACGATCAACTTCTGGTTATCACTAGCGAAATTAAATGTATATTTCAAAAGGTATATCATTTAATGCCTCGGAAACTAAATTAATTAAACTTTCCGCACTTAATTTTATCGAAAATTCACAGCAAAAGATGTATTTTTGTGCACGCAGGAAAAGCAGGTTAAACAATATAAATTTATAAAGCCGGTGCAATCCAATAACAATAATGATATGCAAAAAAGTAAAAATGATGGCCGACCAGCTATCAGCTGTGCGGCGAATTGGTGTGGGGTGATTTATGCGTGGTTGCGACACGTCCCAAATCGTTCCAATTTTAACACTTAAATCTAAAGGTGAGTTCATAAGTTGTGATGAGTAAATATAATGTAATAATAATAAAATATAATGTAATCCATGCGTTATAATGATATTATATACAATTCATGACAAATATGTATAACGAGTATTATTTTATGTACAATTCAGGAAATATGTGTATAATGAATATTATGGGTTTGGGATTGGGGCGTGTGGCTACCGATGTCGCGTAAACATCTTGTATGTATTAATTGGGGGCGAGCACTGTTGGCTCTGAGGCATTGCGCGGAATTGGCTTCCTCATTCTCGTTGTGAAAAACCCCCTTTGCACATATTGCAGACTAATTCGTGTAGTGAGATTCATAAGTCCCTCGAATCCGGCTCGAAGGACCACGTCTAAGCTCTATTTGACAGTGGTACATAATTTGCCAACACCAGTAGAAAGGTTGCAAGACCTTAGGTGCTCCTCCTACTTGGCGCGTCGATCAACCAGCCGTCTGATTTCCGCATTGAGATAATTAATTTGAAGAAGTACGAACGCACCACCTTAATTCTCCCTGACGAAATGTATTGATTTGAGGCTGAAGCTATGACCATGCGAAACGCTCTCTCCCCTTTGTCCCTCGAGGACATCAGGCTCAAATATACGGTATTGCACAGATTGGTGAGTGATGAAATGAAGTCCGCTCCCAAGTCCTCTCGCACGGTCTCGCCGATGGATGTTATAGCCGTCACAGGTCCGAAGATCTGATCGGGCACCGAGCTTTGTCTCCTTTAACGCAGCAATCACGATATTTTGCCGCTTCACAAAGTAAGCTTTTTCACCTTGGCGGTTAGGCCGTTGCAGTTGAAGTGAAGGACACGAAAGTGCGAAGGGGGAGAAATGGTCTCGCTGTAAGTCGAGGACTGATGCGTATGCCTAGGTGGAAACAGGCTGGGTCGCGTACTGAGTCACAATCTCAAGACGAAGGATCCGGACCACCCGAAGGAGGTGGTCCTGTCGACGGTGTAGGTTGCGCAGCTCGAGAACATGGCGCAACGTACGCATGAGTCCATAAATTCCTGTTTCCAAGTTCAGAGTGTATAAGCAAGTGACATAAGCTCAGGCGTGAGCGGCAGCGGGAATTGCACACTACTTGCTGGGCATTATTGGTGCTGCTAGTCGTGGAGACTGTATCTGGAACATGTGGCGGTGCGACATTGGATCGACGTTGGCAACGGGACGCCCTAGGGTGTAAACAGCAAGGGGCCACGAAAGTTTTGAAGAAACTAGCATGTCTGTGTGTGGAGGGATTTAGCCCGGAGCAATTTGTTTTGTGCAGCCATCTTCGAGATTTGGAACAGTGGACGCAGCAGATCTAGTCTCTTGGTCCCGGGTTGAGCAGACCTACTGCAAGGTGCTACGCGCGGTATAACAGTTTTAGGGGGGAAAATTACTAGATACACAGGGTTACATCGAAATAACAGCCCTTGGGCGTGTAAAACCCTGTAGAGTGTCCGGCAGGCATACCCTTGAATTCGCAGTTGCAAATCATTGAAGCAAAGTGAGACATGGTGCCCTCCTGCCCGCATCTCCGACGGGCATTAACCTTCATTCAACATTCTGCCATGCGGTGATCAAAACCCATGCATCTGAAAAAAAAGGTTGGTTACCCCGTCAGTAGCCACCTTTTAGGGTCGACTGACCAACCTTATCTCCGTGTTCAGGCCGAGAAGGCTAAAGTCCTTGAGGTACTGTCAGTACAATTCCCTTAAGAACTCGTAGTGAGAAATCGGCTTTTGAACACTCTGGACTACAACCCTGGTCCACAGCTTCTTATTCACACTCACATTCAGCCAATTTTTTTTAAACTTGGTGTTGTTTAACATCTTCTCCCTCTCCGACGCAGAATGTGTCCTTCTGGTGTCACCTTCCAAGGAACTAGCCTTCTTTTCTCATGAACCGCTATCCTTATCGCCTTCCTTCTCACTCTCATCCGGTTGAAAAGTTGTTGTAACAACGCTTCCACTGCCTTTTCGGCACTTTACTTACCTAGCATTGTCGTCAAAATCTTCTAACGGAAGTTCCAGTGCCCTAGCGGCTTCAATAGGTTGGTTGTGTGAGATTGCTGTTTGAAGAGTCTGTTCTGTTGGGCAGGTAGACAGATGGTTGGTGTCAAGGACAAACACTGCATGTCGGGCAAACATTCGTAATGTCAGGGTTCAGTCGGCCGGCATTACGGCATTCGCTGGGCGAAAGCTGACAAAGGAGTTTGGGGAATATGTGTGGATGTTGTAAAGGGCCTGTAGATGCACCTTTGGATCAAACAGTTATATTGTGTGGCGCCGGATTTCATCACAGTACTTGCGAAGATGTATCCTTACTTTCTGGGAAGGAGGTGACATAAGGAGGCATCGCGTTGCAGTTCTCGAGTGCGGTGTTCTGACAGGCCTGCAGCTTCCTCCAGTTTGTGTTCGATAGCCCCGACGACAATATATGCGACTTGTTTCTACTACCAGCCAAGGACTGTCGCGGCTGTGTGAGAAGCATGTGATCAAACGCCACCCGTAAGATTTTAGGGTGTGAGAAAGTGGAAAACTTAATGCCCGACATAGAAGTCCAATCCCATGTTCACTTTCGCGCCGTGAATAAGGTGGCCGAGGACTTAGTCAGTGACAATGTCAGGTTTCACCTCGCGAAGGAAACGGACAAGGACCGAAGATAGGAGTTAATATTTGACCACATCTTGTTGTTATTAACAGTGCTTTGCCTTGCCTAATGGGCACGATAACTCTGAGAAGCGTCATCAAGCTCTTCTAACGGGAGTTTAAGGAAACGCGCAGTTTCAACAGGGTTGGACCAGAGTGATATTGGTGTTAGAAGAGTAGTTTCAATTGAACAGGGAAAAGGGATGTTTAGTATGGTGGGGTTCAGTCTGGATAAGTAAGAGTTTAGCCTGTTACAATATCCGAAACATAGTTGTGCTAGCATGACTCTAGTCTCCATCGGAAGAACACGCCCCTCATCAGCTATTTCAGGTAGTTCGATGTCAATTACGAGGTTCACAGGTCGAGATCTGAGGGATCTGTCTACCGACTCGGTATGGAGGTCGTTTAGACCCCGCCTATGGTTACGCAGATCAAACGGCAGGGTAATGCCGGATCTCATCATAGTGATTACGGAGATGGGGGCGGAGACTCATCCAGTAGATGACTGTCTGCTCTTGCTTATTGAGCATTTTAGCCTTTTGGTGAAGGTGAGATATGTGAGAAAGGCGTGGCACCGCCCACTTTTGAAAAATTATGTAAATATTGACTAAGTGGCACATATATCCAAATTTCATTAATTTAGACCAAATTATTATTATGACGAATTGAAACTTTATATAGCCTGAGGGCGTGGTTCCGCCTACTTTTCCAAAACTATATATTGTCTATGCTGTACCCAGTGAACTCAAGTATATATTGTGAATATTTCATAAACATCGGTTGAGTTCTTTGGCGCATATAAAAGACACACATTTTTTATATCTATTTTTGTTACGCACACAAGGTATATTACTTCATTCGGCATTCGAATCGAGATATATATTTATTAATGTATATCAAAACGTTCAGGATGAAAAGTAAAATTTTGGGGCAAGTAGTTAATACCCCACTGCAAAAGAGAAGTTGTATATCTTTTTTGATATTTATACCTTTCATAAACATGAATTGTTTGTACGTATACTGAAATGATCAGGAGGATGAGCTGAGTCGATGTAACGATGTCCGTCTCTCGATACGTCTATCTGTCTGTCCGTCTGTCTATTTGAACGCAAATACGAACTGAAAGTATTAAAATAGACCTGCGTAAATTGGGATGACATAATAGATCACTATTAGGTATATAATGTTCGGTTCCACCCGAACTTAGACTTCCTTACTTGTTTTATTTAATTTTAATCTAAATGTACCTAAGAATAAGCCACAGAGGATTTTTTGGAGATCACATTCCTTGGCATGCTCCGGGGCTCCGTAATGTAACCGTCTCCGTGTACTGCAATCAGCGTAATTTATCTTTAAACATGTTTTCCCGAAAGTAGGGTTTTTACAGCTGCCGAGTAAGACTTTTCATAAAAGTAGTGTTCCGATTTCGAAATTTTTTATATTGAATTAATCAATGAACATACCGCTATGTTTTCCTTTGTAGGATTTGCAAAATTTTATTTTGTTCTATTTTTAGAGTCCCTAATATGTCAAAAAATAACGTGAAAATTAAAAATTTTAACAAATTGTTGCATAAATTTTACATTTTACAAAATACATGAATTTTGTTTCGGGGAAACATAGCCATTTAACTGTGATTATAAAGAATATTTAATTTTTGATAATAGATTAACCAACTGGCCAGAATTTTACTCGAGCGGAAGCCATGCAGTTTCAACATCAATTTAGTTATTGAAGTTTCAAGGTCAACAATATTTTTTCTTTTGGTATTCAAGAATTTTGAAGTTGTTGTTGTTGTTGTGGTAACGACAAAAACACTTCCCGAAGGTTTTGGGGAGTGTTGTCGAATTAACAGTCCTTGGCCGGATTTGAACCCGGTACGCTCCGGTACTTCCTTGCGGTACTGCCCGACTGTCGTGGTAGCGATTTATGACCAGTGAAACCTTCTAGGTCATGTCACCCCTCCTTCCGTAAGGAAGGATAAGATCAACCATCGAGTTGCACGTCATTACCTTTGTGCATTTTAGTCGCCTGTTACGACAGGTATGCCTGCCTCGGGCATATTCTAAACCCCTAACCCGCATGAAGTCAAAACATGTACCTTTAAAATAAAAAAAAAAATTTTAAATCCATTCAGTAGTACATATCACTCGATATTTTTTAAAAACAAGTGTAATAAAGTAAATGGAACAGTATTAAATTAGCATTTAATATTATGATATTTAGGCTGCCGCCGTGGTGTGGCGGTAGTGTTGCTGGCCTACCACAGCGAAGGTGCAATGTGCGAGCTTTGGTACAGGGGTCGTACCTCGGCAGTGGTTTGGCAAACTCTCAGAGTGTATTTCTGCCATAGAAGGCTTCTCAGAAAAAATGCATCTGTATATGGTTTATTCCGATCTGTCTGCTTTGCGGACTGGAATAGGAAAAAAACTGTAGGTTTGTAGAAAAAATTAGAAGCAGCACACCATAAATTGGTAGAGAAGCTCGGCCTTGGTTGGTTGGTTGGAGTGGCAAGTCCCAATGACTCGAATTAGCGCTAAGGCGCCGTTTGGATACCACATCTCGTAAATTAACCAATGAAAACTATTACAGGAAGCTAACGTGGTGGGACTCCCGTCGCTTCATATCGCTAAGCTCGGAAAGGCTCCCAAACAGAGGTTTCGCTAGAGATTTTATTCTACTCCGGCAGTGCGCTGGACAAACGCACAGCAAGTGCTCCACAGTCTCTTCCGCCCCCGGAAGGTTGCAACTACGGCACGAGCACAATGCCAGACCTCATGGTCCACTCCCTGCAGTCACCAACCAGGGTCGATGTAATCGTTCCTGACCCGAGAGCCCGAAGAGCCGCCTGGCTGGGAGAAAATGCTATCCGATCACCGGCGATGTCCTCACACAGTAATACTCTGCATTGAAATACACTCGCTAAGTCTGGGAGGCGCATAGATAGGGACAAGTCCGGCAATGTCGAATTTCTGAGTGATTTCCACTTCTTTCCAGTCCTTTCTGAAAGGGATTATAACATTAAAGTTTGTGTCAAAAACTGTCCTGGGACAGATGTAGTTCGTTTTGGTTTTGATATAGGAGTTATTAATATTTACCAGAATACGCTGTGGTCGTATGTGTGCTCTTTCCAGAGTCCCAACTCCTTGGATGCTGTTTCCTTGATAAAGAGATCGATCAGTGGTATGTTGCATATCACGTTCCGAGCCTCTGTGGGGCATGATCTAATCGCCCCGGTGATTGCGCCACAGGCATCCCGCTGAACTTTGCCTAGCATTTTGCTAATGTAGTTCACCTCGACTGCTCCGTAGGCTTAGATCGGTCGAATAACTGCTTTGTACATCCATGCTGTGATTTCTAGGCTCAAGCCCCACTGTCTGCTTAACATTCTTTTACAGGCGTACATAGCTTCGTATGCCCGTGTTGTATGTTAGGCTTCCAGTTCAACTTAGATGTTAAAAGGACGCCTAGGTATTTCGCACTATCCGAAGTTGGGTTGGGTCCCTCTAGCCCATGTGTCCTTCTAGACATACCGACACCTTACTGGGTACCGTTTGCCCCCTTCTGGCCTATAGGGATTCCTTTCTGGGTACCGCTTTAGTAATATTACAATGTTACTCATCCATCATTCACCAACTGTTCTGTACTATTTATTGTTCCACTTCTCTAACTCTTCTTCTCTATCTCTACTTCTCTAACTTTTCTTCTCCAACTCTACCTCTCTAAACTCTTATATTACTTCTTAATTCATCAATCAAATTCTTATCTTGTATACTGTTGTTTAAGTTTTCTTATTACCCTTATTATTACATTTCAATTCTTATCTTGTAACGTCATATATCTAGACTACTACTATAAAATAATTTTGTCAAATTGTTGTGCTAGGACATTTCATAAATAAACATAAACATGAAGATACAACTCTTGACCATTAAGAGAAGGTAGATTGAAACTTGGTATTTTCGTCCTATTAGTGAATAGCACAAGTTCTGCCTTTAAGGGGTTGACGTTGAGCCCAGTGGTCTCCGCCCATCCACTCAGCTTCCTTAGTGCTCCCTGCATGATCACACTGATCACGTTAGGACGCAGGCCTGATACTAGCAGCACTACGTCGTCAACAACGTGCGTAGGCAACAACAATAACTCGATTTCTATTGAGTTTACAAAGCCTGAGCAGTAGAGACAGAACACAACCCTGAGAAGTCCCTCTAAACGGGTGTGCTGTGATCTTATTGGCTACCACCTTGTCGCTTATAACTCTTGACCGCTCTCCCTATCCAGTTTACTACAGGACCTCGACAGCAAGAACAGAGAGGGAGTCTTCTACAGCCTCTAGTCTAATATTGTTGAAGGCGCCCTCAATGTCCAGGAATGCAGACAGAGTGAACTGTTTACTCTCAAGGGAAGCTTCCACCTTGTGCTGCAACTTATGTAGAGCTGACTCCATTGAGCGGCCCTTGAGATATGCATGCTGAGCTGTTAACAGCCCTGAATTATCCAATTTCTTACGAATATGAACCTCCAGAAGGTTGAAAGTCTTTAAAACGAATTACGGAAGATAATGTCTCCGAAGTCCTTGAGCTTTTCATGACCTATCTTACCCATCTTTGGGATGAAAACCACCTTCGCCCTTCTCCAATTTAGTGGAACATGATTTAGCCGATTACATGCCCTGAAGATATATACCAGCCAGGGTATTACCAGCAAACTGGTTTTTTGTACCATGGCTGGGAAAATTCCGTCCGGCCCCGCGGATTTATAGGCTGAGAACCTATTGATTGCCCAATCCATATTTTTAGGTGCTCGTTTATTAGCCGAAGGTAGGGGAGTTCACCAGTGTACTCTTTTGCTTTCATTTGGCTAGGCCCACAGCGTGGGAAATGTGTTTTTACAAGCAGAACCAGGGTTTCTGCAGAGCTGCCTGTCCATGAGCCGTCGTCTTTCCGTACAAACGACGGGCAAGCTTTTTCTTTTAAAAGAATTTTACCAATTCTCGAAGCAAAAGTCTTTCCCGGATCCTTCTTTTTTTTGCCTTCCGAATCACTTTTTTATAACACCTGAGTCTATTCTTGTATGGCAGCCAGTTGCCAGTGGAACGGCTTATGTTGAATAATCTCATGAGTTCGAAAATATCTGAATTGTACCAGGGAGGATATTACTTTTTGCTAAAACTAGTTGGACAAGCTACCCGTAGAGCAAACCCCATGGCCTTCTCCAACCTACAACTGTTGGTATCAAGGTCCTCCTCTGACAACATTTCCTGCAAAGGTTGCCTACCTAAATTATTTCGCACCACCCTGACGAACCGTTGTCAGTTGACCCCGTCTTGGATTTCGGTGAGGAATAGAAGTATCTAGTTTTAGGACAATATAAAATACGATCAACCTGTGGTCAGAAAAAGACTGTCTATCTGATACCCTCCAATTATCTACCCGAATATTGCTGTTTTCTCCTAGGTCTCAGTGCTAGTGGAAACAAAGGTAGAGGTGTTACCCGTACTAAATCAGTACTAATAATAAAATCGAAAAGTGACTCAGCCCTGATGTTGACTTCCGTACTCCCCCATAGGGAGTGCCTGGAGTTGGCATCGCAACCAAGAAGTATATTTTTCGATTCTTCTTGCATCAACCTACGGACCTCCTACGGTGGAGCCTCCTTGTCGTGCTGCATATAGGAAGTGGCAATCACCATGCTGACTCCAACCAAATCGTAGTCAAATCTGCGCAACTGTGAGAAAAAATAAGAAAAGCATTGTAGTTCGATTTTACCAAAACGCATGGCCTAGGCTTACCATCCTCGCGCTTGTAAACCACGGTGAAACCCTTTATAGAGAGGCCCTTTACATCGGTGTTATACACCCGGGCTCCTGAACAAGGGCGATGTCTACGTATTCCTCCACCAGTAAGACGTCAAGGTTGTCGGAGGCCAGCCGCGAGTGCTGGAGGTTTATCTGGACAATCCTAAGTCCCATCACCCTTATGGGGGTCCTGGCTCTTGGTCGACGAGCTGCAGGTCCTCCAGGCGCTGTTTGTGTCGTCGGCCACATCCGGTTCCTCGGCGTCCTCATGAGGGAACCCCAGGATTTTCACCTTGGCTACGCACGTCAAGTTATAGGGTTAAATCCGCTTTTCCAGCGGAGAAATACTGTCCTATCTTATGAGAAGCACGTGGTAAGGCAGTTCTGCCGAAGATGATAAGGCAAATCTGCCAAAAAATCCATCATGATCACACTACTAACTGTCAGAAGGAGGAAGTGGTTCATGCATATGGTAAAGAAGAATAGAATAAATAAATATTTACATTCCCCCTGCCACGTGTTGTCCGAGAAATAATCATCCCGACATTAGTGCGTTGCTAAGGGGTGATAACCGCCTAAGTCTAGGCGACTTCAACGCACATCACGATCTCTGGCACTCCAACTTACCAGCGGCTAGTATAGGACATGCACTTGCAGAGCAAATAGATAACTCAGCATTATGTACAGCCAATGGAGATGCCCCCCCCAGGGTGGCAGGTAACTGCCAGTTCGCCAGACATCTCCATAATGAGCGCGGGCCTAATTAACTTCGTCAACTGGCGACTGATGCTTACATTAGCTTCAGACCACCGACCCATCCTACTCTCCGCTAAACGACCGACCTACTTCATAACGAGCGATAAACCGACGTACATCAACTTCACCAAAGCTGACTGGGACCACTTCACGGACTATACAGAGCGCTCCTTCGCTGCCTTACCCACACCGACAGATGCACGCAAAGGTGAAAGAGAGTTTCACAAGGTCACTGATTCAGCCTCCGCCCGCTTCATTCCTGCTGGCAGAATACCGGAATTCGTCCGAATTTTCCTGCAGAAGCTGCGGCAATGGCAAGAGAATGTGACCAAGTGAGACTCATCAATCCCGCAGATCCCAGAATCAAAGATCTCAACGCGGAAATCCGTCGAACAGTCAATGAATACAAACAGACTAAGTGGAAACAACACCTTGAGGAATGCAACCTCTCCGACGGAGTCGGCAAATTATGGTCGACTGTCAAGGCCCTACCTGATCCGACCAAATACAATGACAAGGTCGCCATTGCATTCGGTGGCAGCGTGGAAATGCTCGAGCTCCTTTTGCCGGTTGTTTATAATGCATCCACCTGATAGGACTAACAGAAAAGCCGTCCGACATGCGCACAAACACAAACACCATTGCGCCCATTACCGTCTCCGTCGCAGAGGTTAAGGAAGTCGTAATAAAGACCCAAACCTTCAAAATTAATCGGACCCGAAAAATCGCAATAAAGATGATTAAACACCTAGGCCACGAGGGCTAGAGTTATTTAGCGGCTCTTTTTAACCTCTCACTAACTGCTTTCGTCATACTAGAGAACTGGAAACAGGCGATTGTAGTTCCCCCATTAAAACCAGGGAAGCCGGCGAACCAAGGAGATTCTTATCGTCCAATATCCCTCCTATCGCCGGTCGTGAAGTTACTAGATGCCATTCTACTCCCATATTATAATGCAAATCTGCAATTAGCCAATTACCAGCATGGTTTCCGAAAATCTCACAGTACAACATCCGCTTTGAATGCCATTACAACGCAAAAAAAACCATGGTTTGAATCAACACCCTCCAAACCATAGGACGGTTCTCGTGGCACTTGACCTATCTAAAGTATTTGACATGGTCAATCATGCCACACTCCTTTGAGATCTAGAAGAGACACCGCTCCCTGCCGGCCTAAAAAGGTGGACCGCTAACTACATCAATGGTCGACAGGCGTCAGTCAAATTCAGGAACAAGAAATCTAGACCACGAAGAATAAAACAAGGGATGCTGCAAGGTGTTCTTTCCCCCCTTTTGTTTCATTTCTATATTTCGAGTCTTTCTTCCCCACCAGATTGAGTCTCCATCGTTGCTTACGGTGAGGACTGCACGATAATGGCCTCGGGCAAGGGCCCCTCCATTGACCAACTCTGAACTAGAATTAACTGTTACCTCCGATACCTTTCCAGCTTCTTCACCGAGCGAAATCTGACCCTATCTCCAATTAAATCGACGGCGATTCTGTTTACGACATGAAATGCGCAGATGGGGCAAGAGTTAAATGTCCACGTAGATGAAGTACCTTTACATACTGTCAACCACCCGAAAATCTTGGGTGTGACGTTTGACAACGGCCTCACCTTCGCTAGTCATGCCAGCGCAATAGCTTCAAAGGTACAGAGCCGCAATAAGATCCTCAAGTCACTGGTCGGCAGTACTTGGGGAAAAGATAAAGAAACATTGCTTGCTACATATAAGGCTATTGGCCGGCCGGTTATTGACTATGCTGCGCCCATATGGTCGCCCAGTCTTGCTGACACCAATTGGAAGAAATTGCAAGTCTGCCAAAACACCGCCACCAGAACTGCTACGGGATGTCTTCTTATGTCATCTAAGTCTCACCTCTATCAAGAGGCTAAATTGCTCTATTAATTATTAAAAGTTGTTTTAATTGAATAAAGTAAGAAAAATTTGTAGAGACAACCGTTAAGATAACAATACGCTGGTTTTGATGTAATCTAAACTCTTAATTCTATTCTTCTTTACCATATGCATAAACCACTTCCGCCATCTGACATGGCAAAGTATATTTTTATGAATATATGAAATTATCGGTTAGTGGAATATGCATTTGAATATCATGCCTATATACATATGCTAGTATTTTTAGATCTTTAAGGACATTCACTGGGCTTTCAAGACTATAAAACCGATTTCGAGTATGCGTGCACATTAGTTCTGATAGTAATAAAATAACAGACGAAAGTAATACCGTAATTTATGCGGTCTGAAATCGCTCTACTCCCTTATCTCTCACGTCTAGAAAGAATAGAGTTCAGAAGGTCTAAAAGTACTAGTGTGTTTAAGTATTTATAACAAAGTGCCATGGTGAAGTTGGCAAAAAATAGGGCCAATTACAGTTCATCAACTATATAAATGTACGTACATATATGCATGAGCATATGTATGTAATTATAATCTTTTGTTCACTGCATTTCATATTCCAACATTAAAACACTGGAATCTTAATTCGTTGCACAACAAAATAAACAAATTATGGGCATTTATTGATAAATTTATGGCGTAAGTTTTGTTATGCGAAAGGCTCAAAATTTATAAAATTTCAACATTTTCTCTATTGCTTAGTATAATAAAATTTTTAGGTTAACATTAAAAACTATTTTTTTTTAATAATATACGCAGTCTTTTAGCATTTTTGTTAACACAAAACTAAAAGTCCCTTACTCAAAAACGTTGCGTTCTGCCTTTGTGTAATAAAAATGGCACAGCACCGAAACCGGTTTGTCTCCAAACCAAATTTGACAAGGTATGACGGAAAATCGTTCCAATATACATTTGTGTAATAACTCTGAAGTCAGTTCTACTAGTTTTATACTAGGCAGTATCTGCATCAGCAATATACCAGTTGACATATTAGTCATTATATACATCAAGATCATGCCCTTCAACGTACATACGAGGTGTGTTCAAAAAGTATCGCGAATTTTGTGTTTTTTCAAAAATTATTTATTTATTCATGAATATCTATTTTGTCCCCTTCAAAGTAATCCCCATGAGATATTATACACTTGTGCCAACGGTTTTTCCAATATTCGAAGCACTTCAAAAAATCATTTTTTTGTATCTTGTTCAGCTCCTCCTTCGATGCCGTCTTTATCTCGTCAAGAGAAGCGTAACGTCGTCCTTTCATGGGCCTTTTCAGTTTAGGGAACAAGAAAAAGTCACAGGGTGCCAGATCTGGGGAATACGGTGGCTGCGGCATCATTAGTGTGTTGTTTTTGGCCAAAAAGTCGCCCACAAGCAACGATGCGTGAGCAGGGGCGTTATCGTGGTGCGAAAGCCAATTTTTGTTCTTCCACATATTCGGGCGTTTCTGGCGGATTGCTTCGCGCAAATTGCGCATAACTTGCAGGTAATATTCCTAATTGACCGTTCTTCCCTGTGGCAAGAACTCATGATGCACCACGCCCCTGCAATCGAAGAAAACTGTCAGCAAAACTTTCACATTCGACCGAACTTGGCGCGCTTTTTTCGGTCTTGGTTCGTGCGGCAGTTTCCATTGAGATGATTGAGCTTTGGTTTCCACGTCATAACCATAAACCCACGATTCGTCACCAGTTATGACCCTCTGGAGCAAATTTGGGTCGTCGCGGACAGAGTTTAACATCTCATTAGCAATGTTCATGCGATGCTGTTTTTGGTCACAATTGAGCAATTTTGGTAAAAAAATAGGTAAAAATCGAAGACGATCCAAAACACGTGCAAGCAAAGCAGCAGTCAACAATTAACTGAACATTCAAAATGGCCGAGCTTGTCGGCATAAGTGAGAGACATGAGTACCAACATAACGCCACAAAAAATTCGAAATTCGAATATACGTAACCAGCGAAAATTCAAAATTCGCGATACTTTTTGAACACACCTCGTACATCAGGATCATACCAATTACTGTACCACTTCATAGTAGGTTAGTCCATTTTGGGTTGAAAAATACACAAAAATTTTCAAATTACATTACAAACCACTTTAATGAAAATTCAGTCATCATATATAACTTAACGACATTAAGCTTGAACTACAATACGAACCGCTGCGAAATAATGGCTGTGAACATCGCCTAGTCAAAATAGAAACTCTTTTATTATATGAAATTGAACACAATCAAAATCGAAAATAAATTTCTCCCGACGGCATTTTGCGAAGATAGATTTATTTCTATCGTTGCCGCCGTGTCGGTTTTTTTTTTCCGACAACTAATTTTTTGAAAACCATTTACCAAAACAAAATATACATACTTTTATAAATTTTTATAGGAAATTTACTTTTTTCTGAATGTTAAAGGACTTAGGGTAAACTTATATGCACACATATACGAAATAATAACTTCAGGTCATATATATCACAACCCATTATTAAAATGCTATCACCAATTATACAATAGCAGTTTTTTTTTATCCGCATCTGCATTTGCGCTTAATATTTGTACTATTTCATAGTTGCAGATAAAGTTGTGCGCTTAGCAGTCCATACAAATATTAAGCGCAAACGCATTTGTTTCAATATTTGTAGAAAGCATAATTTATATGGGGTTATATGTTCTTATTTTTGTACATACCATTTCTAAGCTCAACACTTAGAAATTTCCATCAGCATTTCCGTCGAAACGGAAAATTAAATAAAAATCCCGAAATTTATCGGAGTTCGGTACATAATTTCGATAAATTTCTTTATTCTATTGGTTTTAAAATTGAGACGAAATTTCTGATAGACCCCATGTATAAAATGCAAAACCCGAAAACACTGTTTGTACTTCCTTCAATTTTATATTTACGAAGTGGTTAGAAATCGTTTTAATTTTCCTGAAGACATGAACTATTTCGCTCTTCATAGATTTTAATTTGACTTAACAGATGTAGACTGAATTTAACCAGTTAAGATGATAAAAGTCAACATGAAATTTCTTTATTTGTGTCTAAGTTGTGGTAAAGGAAAAAAGCCAGAAAACCATCATGTGTTGAAGTTGTAATTTTCCCCCACGAAATGGGTTTCAAAATAGCCAGATCTAAAGGGAAAATTCCTAAATTGACAACACTGCCTGATATCAAGCAAAAAAAATCCAAATCAATAAACATTTGTATATGTGTACACTCCTCACGGTGAAATATTTTCATTCTCTCACTCATTGAGTTAAAAATAAGGCGTCGGTGCGTCCAATTCAAATTTCGTTAGAAATATTTTAATTCTCTCACTCATTAAGCAAATTGAGTTAAAGTATACACCGGCGTCGGCACGTGTGTCAATTTGATTTTGAGAGAGTTTTTGTGGAACGATTTTCCGTCATCCCTTGTCAGGTTTCGTTTGGAGACAAACCGGTTTCGGCGTTTTGCCATAAAAAAACATATTTAAGGCGGTTTTCTAAAGAAACCTTTAAAACCTATCTGCCCGATAAACAAAAAATTTTTATGAAAATTTTAAAGTTTACATGAGAAAACGGCCCTAAAGCTGAATTCATCGTTCAGTTCCAAACAAATTTTTTGTTTACGTTTCGCTCGTTCTCTTCTCATTCTGTATCAGAGAAGTGGAAAAAGAACGAGTAAAATGTAAACAAAAAATTTGTTCGGAATTGAACGATGAATCCAGCCTAAGAAAATTGCACACAAATGTGTCCCTTATTTATCTAATTTACTGATTTATTTTCTTTTCGGGAGTAAATATGTTTTTAAAAATTCATTTTCTGCACTCCCATTTAAATTTTTTTCCTCAAAATCTTGGTGACGAAAGTGACAAATATGGCGAACGGTTTCATCAGCAAATGAAGTTAATTAAAAGGGATCAAGGATTCTGGGACGCAATGATGGGTGACTACTAATCCAAAGAAGCGTGAAAATAATACAAATAACTTTTTCAAGTATAAAATAAGATCATAGAGTTAAGACAAAACTTACATACATTGTTATTGTCTCATATTTGTAGGGTACTTAAGTATTATATGGCCATATTTATTTGAATGCTTATAACTTTTGTGTTAGTCCATCGATTTTATTGGATGAAAGCTTATTTTTTTTTGTAATGAAACAAAGCTTACAGAGAAAGACAAATATTTGGAAAAAAATAAATTTTTTTGATATCCTGCCTCGCAAAATACATTTTTTTTAAATATTTTTACAAAAAAAAAGGTAAGAATCCGTATTGATTGTTCGTTATCTTCGAAACTACAGGGCCTTGCTAAAAGTTTTATATGCACTGGTTATAGAAAATTTTATTAGCTTTTAAATTTTTCAAACCGTTTTGGAATTGCTCAATTTGTTCTTGAGATATACATGATTAAGCGGAGCTATCTTTTTTTTTTTGGAATAACGGTAAATCGTAAATATCTAAAACACGGTACTATCGAATCGATTTTCGGAATCAGGAGGTCATTTTACATACGAATTTCATATTCGCGTCTCTGGTGGAGAAAAAAAGTTCGAATTTGTAGACCAGTGTAGTTTTGATAAAATTAAAAAGTGAAAAATTAATATTCTTGGCCTTGAGCTCGTTGCATGAACATTTCGTATTTTTTTTCAAGTCTTTGTAGTCGGGTGCATTAAATGCATCGGAGTGCAAATCTATTTCCGGTATGACGTCAAGTTTTAGCTTATTTATTTCGGTGCACTGCGTATCTTCATACATCCACGCTAAGCATTTGCCACAATGTTGTCCTTGCCTTTACAATGTTGAAGCATTCCTGTTTGGTCAAAGCTTGGGCAGTGGTGGTTGCTTCCACAGTGGGTCATGAGTGCCGTGTTTTGATTATTTATATTAATTTCGTTACAATATTAGAATCAGATTTATGTTGTGCTAGTCGAGCAACCACCACTGCCCAAGCTTTGACCAAACAGAAATAATTCAAGAAGAACAACAATACGGAAAGAGATTTACACTGGAAATGCTGCATATATTAAACACACCGACTAACATAAGAATTAACTTTTAAACGGACGTCGCAACCTGCGCGCTCTCATACAGACATTTGATAACAAACAAAAATAGTTAACAACTCCACGTAGAACAGGGAGGACGTGTTAAACAATGTATGTAATTCATGTTTTAAGAAATATTTGTTTATGTAATTTATATTGTTTTGTGCTCTATGTTGTTTGTTTATAGTTAACCCTGAGGACGGTTATCGTGTATAACGGAAATTGGTTCAAAATTGAAAACAACGTGTTTCTTAACTTTGTATGGAAAACAGCGGACCTCAAGCCGGCAAAATAAATTAATAAAAATTTCAAAGGTCGCCAAAAACGAAGATTACTAAAACGGAAGGCCGTGAGCATACACCAACAACAAAAAATGGAATATGCAGAAATAAGGAAAAGCTATCAACACGCCAGAGCACTTATAAATAAGTATCAAGTAATATCAAAAAAATTAGTAAAAACTAGATCTAGTATTAAGTTTCTTTTAAAGTGCAGAAAGTCAATACTAATTCCTAAATACATTCGACCCAGACTGTGGGCGTTAAATAGCGGGTTGCGGGTTGTAAGTTTTACTTACGCGAGGATTAGATCCGATTTACACTTGTTTTGATTTGTTTAATTATAAGAGATAGAAAAAGGAAGTGAACATTGACAGCTGACAGTCAGTGCTGCCAATGCCACTAATTGACATTTGATATGAGTGATCGATAATGATTGATCAAATATAGAGATGCCAATTAGGCGCAAACATGCCGGCCGCTTTGAACGACCGTTCAAAATTAGAAAAAACATTACATTTGATTTAACATTAACAAAATTTAAATTGAAAATATATCTGTTTTTGTTGGTAACAACGATAGTTTCGCAATAGGCCTCAGCAGTTCTCCTTCGGATGTTCGTAGATTGACGATTCGTACGCGATCATCTGAGCCGGGATAGCTGTCGAGAACTCGACCAAGTTTCCATTTAGTAGGAGGAGCATTGTTGTCGTGGATAACTACGACGTCATCTCGTTGCGTTGGACGAAACCACTTTGATCGCCGCTGATTCGCGAGATATTCGTCTCGCCATCGCTTCCAAAAATGTTGCCTTATTGCTGTGATTGCTTGCCACCGCTGATGAAGGTTGCCTTTGAAAGGTTCTAAGTCAGGTTCCGGTAACCCCTTTATAGGTTCGCCGACCATAAAGTGCCCCGGCGTTAGCACTTCGAAATCTTGAATGTCAGAAGGTATCCAGCAGAGGGGTCGAGAATTGACGCAGGCTTCCACCTCTGTTAGGACTGTTGAAAATTCCTCGCGCTTAATTCCGGCCTTCCAATAGCCACCCATGTGTGGAGCGCTTGGAGGGTTGAAACGCCAAGTGATTTGCGTATCGGCGAATTAGGATGCAAACTTGTCGTCGCTGATGCACCGTTCGAACGCGGCACGGAGTTCCCTTTCGGCACCGACAAGATTCGTGCCATTGTCGGAAAACATATGTCAATGCAGCGATAAAGCTTGCTGATGTGAGATCTCCGGCCAATTCCAAGTGCATAGCGCCTGTACTGATGAATATAAATGAACATATGTATGCTTTCGTAGATTTCCCGCCTCTACCATGTGTAAATTTTAGGTTGTATGGGCCAGCAAAATCGACCGCACTTTGAAGAAAACATCGCGTACTCGTAACGCGACTAGGTGGTAGATCGGACATTTGTTGTTGTAGCGGTTTGCGGTTCAAGCCTTTGCATAGTACGCAGTGTCTGTATATGCTCCGAACTAAATTTCGAATACCAGAGATCCAAAATTGACGTCGTATTGCGGTTTGTATCATTTGCGAACCAGCGTGCAACATAGCGATGTGAGTTTCAGCGGCGATAGCTTTAGCTAGTGGTGAATTTTTAGGTAGGATCATCGGATGTTTGATATCGTTTGAGCACGATTCGTTTTTAATTCGACCTCCTACCCGTAAACTGCCTGAGTCGTCTAAAAATGGTTGATGCCGAACTAGACTACTGCGTATTGGTATTGGCTTCCCTGATCTTCAATTAGAAATTTCTTGTGCGAAAATGTTAGCTTGGGAATACCTTACCAAGAATAGTTCAGCTTTGCGGATTTCGGAACAAGTTAATGGTCCCGATATTGGTTCTTGTGTATTCGACTTCTGAACAGATGTGCGAGCGTTGTTTACAAAACGAAGTATGTATGCTGTCACTCGCTTGAGCTTTTTGTATGAGTGAAATTTCGTTAGTAAATTCCAATCTTCGTGCGTTTGCGTTACATGAGAGCTAGGTTTGACTGATTTCAGCTCCTACTTCGTAGTATGTTGCGTCATATGTTGCGACCAAAAGCGATTGGTTTCGGATAACCAGTAGGGCCCCTGCCACCATAAGCGGTAATCGAGGAGCTGTGCAGGTGTGAGACCTCGAGAAGTACAATCTGCAGGGTTGTGCTCGGAGGCTACCTGTCTCCAATTCGATGACGGCAAGACTTCTTGTATATCGGCTACACGATTTGCGACGAATGTTGCCCAACGACTTGGGCTTGATTGCAGCCATGCCAACGTTATCGTTGAGTCTGACCACGCATACAGCTTTTCGAGTTTGTGACCAAAGCTTTGCTGAATTAGGCGGACCAGCTTCGGTCCCAAATGAGCTGCGCAGAGTTCCAGACGGGGTAGCGAAGTAGTTTTTAGCGGTGCTACTTTAGTTTTTGCAGCGATGAGCACGACGTTTACCTCGTCGTCCGATGATTGATTGCGGCAGTAAATAGCAGCTGCATAGGCAGCTTCTGATGCGTCAGTGAAAACATAGAACTCTGCGTCAGTGATTGGGCTAATACCGAGCCAGAGGTTTGATTTGATCGATGAAAGCGTGGCCAGCTCTTTTCTATGTGCTAACCAATCTGTAGCTATCTCAGGTGGAACTAACTCATCCCAATCGACATTGGAACGCCAAATTGTCTGCAACCAGATTTTTGAGCGAATGGTGCATGGAGAAATGAGGCCGAGATGGTTGGAAAATCTTTGCTGATATCGGATAGGAAAATGTGTTTCGTTAATTCGCACTGAAGTGGCTCTATGTTGAAAGCAATCCAAAGCGAGTCGGTTTCTGTATGCCAAATGCATCCCAGAGTTCGGATATCATTTCCATCAGCTAAGAGATGACACCTGTGTAGACGCATGAGGTATCTGTCGTCTCAATGGCTCGCAATTTGTTGCCCACTTCCGGAGCTCGAATCCACACTGAGATAAAACGTGTGAAATGTTACGTTAAAGCGCTGTCAGCTCTTGAGAGAGTCGGACCCGGAGAGCAAATCATCAATGTAAAAGTCTGCGGTAATGATCTTTGCGACATTTTGATATAACGCGCCAGCTTGTTGTGCCGCGCGATGTAACGATTTAAAAGCGAGATGAGAAGCGGAGGCTACCCCATAGGTGACCCGTAATAGACGATAGTCGCGTAAAGGCTGCGATGGATGTTCGCGCCATACAATGCGTTGATAGTCGACGTCCCGTTTATCGACGTAGACCTGTCGATACATTTTCTCGATGTCAGCAATTATACTATAACGATGGGTGCGAAAGCGAACCAAAATCGAGAAAAGATCTTGTTGGAGCTGTGGACCAACCATTAGCGCGTCGTTCAACGAGTGCCCTGACCACGTCTTCATTGGCGCGTTAAATATGACCCTAAGCTTGGTGGTGGAACTTGTTTCCTTTACCACTGCGTGATGTGGCATATAGTATGCGGTTTGCGTTGTTGGGTTGGCCAGCTCCATATGACCTAAGTCAAGAAGCTCTTTCATAAATTTGCTATATTCTTCGTAAAGAGCTTTGTTAACGGCGAACCTTTTCTCCATCCGCAGCAATGCCCGAACGGCTGCGTTACGCGAATCACCAATGACAACCTCCGGTTTGAGCGGTAGACGTACAATAAATCGGCCGTCTGATGCGCGCTGAGTTGTATCGTCGAATAGCTTCTCACAATGTAACGTTTCAGGCGTATAGGATTTTCTTGGTGGTAGCTGTTCCAGCTGCCAAAACTTTGTGAGAAGGTCAGCTAGTTGCGTGTTACAATAATGCGTTGAGATTATACGAGGTTTTACTTGTGAGGGAATCGCGTTGCCAAACAGCACCCAACCGAACGCGGTATTCTGTGCCATCGGAGTACCATTTTGACCCGTTTTTAGGCCGTCGAGTAAAAACTTGTCCATTTCGTCCATGCCAATCAAGACATCTATCGGACCAGGTTTGAAATAGTTGGGGTCAGCAAGGGTTGAGCCACTGACATGTGACCACCGTGATTCGGACAGTGAATTTGTTGGTAGGTCGTTAGTAATTTTAGATAATATAAGTGTACTCACGTGAAATGTAGAGTTTAGTGTTCTTGGAGCTCTGGCTAACTTGACCTCACCTTTTGTGCGACCTCCTTTACTAAGGCAGTCTTTTGAACTTGCGTCGAGCTGGTTGAATTTATCACAGGTATAGATTCTGTGCTCACCCTTAAAGTATGTACAGGATACGATTCAAGCGGTTTTTGATGATAAATTATTATTTGGTTCTGCCTGCTTGCACGTTCAATGTAGCACGTTCTTTGCGGTTGTACGTGCGCTTGCGGCTGCGGGCACCATCTCCAACGAGCGGGATCGCGTTTCCAAAAAATCACGAAGCGATGTGAATGATAGCACATCGTCGATCACTAGCGATAATTCCCATTGTTTTCGGGTTTCATAGGCTAATTTTGAAACAGTTAAGTGGACGAGCCAATTGTAAATATGTAGTTGCAGCCTCTGAATCGACTGCAAGCGCATCGGATTTGCTTGTTTGCAAATATCGCTTTATTGCTTTTAAAGCAGAATCACGAACTTTAAGCGAAGATATTTTTTATGTGCGGGTTTTTATAAAATATTAAAAATAACGGGATGTGGACTGTATTTCGCGGAAATATTGCGTGATTTGGCTCGATGGACCAAAATGTGGGGGTAAAATAGCGGGTTTTTACTTACGCGAGGATTAGATCCGATTTAGAAAAACACTTGTACTTGTTTTGATTTGCTTAATTATAAGAGATAGAAAAAGGAAGTGAACATTGACAGCTGACAGTCAGTGCTGCCAATGCCAATAATTGACATTTGATATGATGATCGATAATGATTGATCAAATATAGAGATGCCAATTAGGAGCAAACACAGACACACACACAGATATAGACAGAACTTTAGACAGATACACATATTTCTACCACACAAAAATACTAAGCCTCCTAATTAAACAAAAACATAACATATTAAAAAGACAACAACAGCAGGTGGAAGATATAAGAAGAAAACTTAAAAACAAATGAGCGAGAATGATTTTGAAGGTTTCATGAGAAGCGAGGATAACGTTATCAACAAACTTACAATAACATTGAAAAATAAACAAAAAACAAGACATGAAAAACTCAGAAGCAAACGAAATCAAACTTTGGTCAACAACAACAAAAGCGATGAGTGGCTTGTAAGCAAAACTAAAGTAGACTTTCCAGCTGATATAAAAGCTCTATTGGCGAAGGGTCCAAAATTCGCGATCCCTATAGAGCAGAACAGTTTTCCACTATTTAAAAATCAGCAATGCTGATGAAAGACCATACAACAAACAACAAGCAAAGTGCAATAGATCGTGCAATATTAGACACAGTGGGACGGGCACGGAAATTTCTAAGCAAAAATGAAAATATTCGAATTTTAACATCTGACAAAGGAAACAAGACAGTAGCAATGGAAGTTAATGACTATAACAATAAAATGAGTGAGATATTAAATGACTTGACGACGTATAGACTTCAAAGACAAGATCCCACTTCAAAATTACAAAATAAAAACAACAGGCTCGTGGATAAATTATTTAAAATGGAATTAATTTCAAAGAGAGATAGAAGTAACCTGACAACTACAACCACTCAGACCGATATGTTCAGACACGGGATCACCATCACACAAGCTATGCAAGTACGTTGCAGATCTTTTAAAAAATGTAACTGCCAGTTCAATATACAATACAAAAAATTCACAAGGCTTTAAAGGAAAGATCAACAATTCCTATATTTGTGACGACGAAACGATGATATCTTTTGACGTGGTCTCACTATTCCCTAGCATTCCAACACAGCTAGCACTTGACATTTTAAGCAGAAAATGGACAAAAATAGAAAAATATACAAAGATACCGAAGAAAATGTTCATATAAATATTAAAGTTTTTCATTGAAGAAAATAGATATTTCAAATACAATGACACTATATACACACAGTTAAAAGGATTACCCAAGGGGTCACCAACATCCCCAATCAGGCCCGTGCGCATAAAATATCCGAGGGGGGTTTAAACTCAAGTTACGTAATCAATGAAAAAAGATAAGAAATTTATTTTCGGAGTACGGAAATTTTATCATCGAAAGTCATATTTAGTTACAATTATTTAATAAATCAACTCTTCGAGGTACTGAAACAAACTCTTTCAAAATTATTTGCAGATCGATTTTGACATCGCGATGTACATTGAGTGAGGCTAAGCCGATCAGACGATCTTCAGACATTGTTGATCTCAAATACGTTTTTAGTGGGCGCAAAGTTGGGAAGGATCGTTCATTCGTGGCTGTTGTCACAGGCAAAACTGCCATAACGCGAAGCATTTGGTTAACATTTGGAAACGCATCTTCTTTACAAATATCAATGCTTCAAGTGATTTTTTTATTCCCTTTCCGGCAATGAGCTTCCGCCAAAGTTGTACTTCGTATTAAGTTTATAGCTTTTGGCAAAGCAGTTCGGTATAGTTAGGACTTTATTTGGTTCAAGTTTATGACATTTTATATATAGATGTGTTCTATGTATCAAAACGTCAAAACAACGTCTACCGGGTTTGCTAGTATATTACAAAATGGCGAAAGCAAACAACGAATTTAAGCATTCTTTTGTAAAACTGAGATACTAGTTTGCGTTCAAATAGACAGACGGACAGACAGACAGACGGACGAAGAGACGGACATGGCTAAATTGACTCCGCTCATCGTGCTGATCATTTTAGTGAGCTTTTCTCTTCTTCTTCTCATACTTACAAGCATTTAATGTTTATGAAAGTTATGAAAATCAAAAAGATATATAACTTCGCTATTGCAGTGGGCTATTAACTACGTGCCCGAATATTTTGCTTGTGTGTTTCCCGATTTGACTCAATTTTGGCAGGAGTATAACACATACTACTGAGAAGCAGCTGACCAATTTTCACTGAACTATCAAGATTGAATTATAAGCGATTGTCTTTGAAAATAACAGAAATTTTATGCTGAAAAATGGGCGGCGCCACGCCTACTTCTTCAAAATTGACAAAATTTTTTTGCGCCCGAGTTTTTCTTAAAAAGCTTATATTAAAAGCTAAAATCTGATTGATATAAGTTGCTTAGTTGTAGAAATATCGCTTTTTAAATTTTGCAAACAAATTTTTCAGAACTATGTTAAAAAACTGGCGTGGACATTTACCGATTTCGCCCATTTTTACAGCAAACAGTAACCTTTATATATAGAATATTATCACCAAGTTTCGTTTCGACAAATCAATTTTTCGCGGAGTTATGGCATAAAAAGTTTTGTGGAATAGTCCACTATATCCATTTCCAAATATTTAAATTTTTTGGATTTCTTTGTTTACGGAAACTTTAAAAGTGAAATATAAATGATGTAAAGCTATTTTACGCAAAATTATTGCCTATTTAATATGTCTACGATTCTCTTCAAAATCTTTCATATAAAAGTGGGAGTAGACCTTAACCGATGTCGGTCGATAAAACTCCCCCTCGTTAGCTGGCTTGCCGGGCTTTAGAAGCGGCACCACCTATGCCTGTCTCCATTTTACTGGAATGACAAAGGTGGTCATTGTTTAAGCGACATAAGCTATAACTATTTATTTCGTCTATTTTATTTGCGCTGCACTCTCTTGTAATTCGCAAGCAGCTTATGAAATATCCCAAAGATATAGTTTATGTTTTGTAATCCCAAAGCGGGAGTTTTCAAAACGAAAATGAGGAAGCCAATCCCGCGCAATGCCTCATAGCCAACAGTGCTCGCCCCCAATTAATACATACAAGGTGTAACAGGTGCGCCGCACCCCGTTTTATATAAAACAAATAATTAAAATAAATAAAATTATAATCAAATAAATATTAGAAAAGGGCTCCCTATTTAAACATGCCCTTTTCCTCTCTAAACCAATAATATAATATAAATAATAAAATAAAATAAAAAATAACTCAAAAAAACTACTCGCCCTCCATAGATCGTGCAATATTAGACACAGTGGGACGGCCACGGAAATTTCTGAGCAAAAATGAAAATATTCGAATTTTAACCTCTGACAAAGGAAACAAGAGTGTAGCGATGGAAGTTAATGACTATAACAATAAAATGAGTGAGATGTTAAATGACTTGACGACGTATAGACTTCAAATACAAGATCCCACTTCAAAATTACAAAATAAAAACAACAGTCTCGTGGATAAATTATTTAAAATGGAATTAATTTCAAAGAGAGATAGTAACCTGACAACTACAACCACTTAGACCGATATGTTCAGACACGGGATCACCATCACACAAGCTATGCAAGTACGTTGCAGATCTTTTAAAAAATGTAACTGCAAGTTCAATATACGAGTACAATACAAAAAATACACAAGGCTTTAAAGGAAAGATCAACAATTCCTATATTTGTGACGACGAAACGATGATATCTTTTGACGTGGTCTCACTATTCCGTAGCATGCCAACACAGCTAGCACTTGACATTTTAAGCAGAAAATGGACAACAATAGAAAAATATACAAAGATACCGAAGAAAATGTTCATAGAAATATTAAAGTTTTGCATTGAAGAAAATAGATATTTCAAATACAATGACACTATATACACACAGTTATAAGGATTACCCAAGGGGTCACCAACATCCCCAATCAGGCCCGCGCACAGAAAATATCCGAGGGGGGGTTTAAACTCAAGTTACGTAATCAATGAAAAAAGATAAGAAATTTATTTTCGGAGTACGGAAATTTTATTATCGAAAGTCATATTAAGTTACAATTATTTAATAAATCAACTCTTCGAGGTACTGAAACAAACTCTTTCAAAATTATTTGCAGATCGATTTTGACATCGCGATGTACATTGAGTGAGGCTAAGCCGATCAGACGATCTTCAGACATTGTTGATCTCAAATACGTTTTTAGTGGGCGCAAAGTTGGGAAGGATCGTTCATTCGTGGCTGTTGTCGCAAGCAAAACTGCCATAAAGCGAAGCATTTGGTTAACATTTGGAAACGCATCTTCATTACAAATATCGAGTGCTCCAAGTGAGTTTTTTATTTCCTTTCCGGCAATGCATATGTATCAAAACCTCCAAACCACGTCTAAAGGGGTTGCTAGTATGTCATAAAATGGCGAAAGCAAACAACGAATTTCAGCATTCTTTTGTAAAACTGAGAGACTAGTTTGCGTTCAAATAGATATACGGACAGACAGACAGACCGCCGGAGAGACGGACATGGCTAAATCGACTCCGCTCATCGTGCTGATCATTTTAGCGAACTTTTCTCATCTTCTCATACTTACATACATTTAATGTTTATGAAAGGTAAGGAAATTAAAAAAGATATATAACTTCGCTATTGCAGAGGGCTATTAAATACGTGCCCGAATATTTAGTTACCTTTAAAAGTGAAATTTAAATGATGCAAAGCTATTTTACGCAAAGTTATTGCCTATTTAATATATCTACGATCCTCTTCGAAATCTTTCATATAACATTGGGCGTGGACCGTAACCGATTTCGCCCATTTTTTCCTCGAAAATTCCTTGCACAACTAGAAACTTGCGTGCTGAATTTCGTTTCGATATCTTGAAGGGTGTTTAATTTATGATTAATAACATTTCTAAATTTGACTTAATCAAAAGTGGGCGGTGCCACGCCCCTTTTCAAACATTTCTTGAAAACTTTAATTTATGCCTCAATATTAATGTATACACCAAATTTTATATTTGTATTATGTACCTACTGAGTAATCACTTTTTTTGTGTTTTCGAAAATATGCTATATATAAAAAGTGGGGGTGGCTATCATCCGATTTCACCCATTTTAAATAGCGCTCGGAGATGAGTGCCAAGGAACTCGCATACCAAATTTCATTAAGATATCTCAAAATTTACTCAAGTTACCGTGTTCACAGACGGACGGACGGACGGACGGACATGGCTTAATTAATTTCTCTTTTCGTCCTGGACATTTTGATATATACGAGTATAAGTCAATATCTATCTCGATCCGTTTATGCCGTTACATACTGCCGTTAGGCGACTAAAGTTAATATACCTTGTGTGCGTAGCAGTACTAGGCATAAAAATGACAGCTAGTTAAAGTCGAACTTTCATACATTTTCTGCCAATAATTATAGGAGATAAAGTCCCAAGAACTGATAAAGTGTGGAAACTGATCACACTACTAATTAAAATCATCGATCTTTGCCTATATTCTACTTTCACTAAAAGTGAAATTTAACTTTTAAGAGAAACCATATCTTCTCATCACGAATTATATTTGAAAATATTCGGATCTCTCATGTCGAAACATCATTTCTTGGCCCACTATGGCACTGCAATTAAAGCAGCAGGACCTTTGAAATATATGTGGTGCTTAAGGTTTGAGGCGAAACATAAAGACTTAAAAAAATATGCGTCTGTTAGTTATTCTCGGAAAAATATTTCTTGTTCATTGGCAATTAAAATATCTTATCAGTTCTCGAACTTTATTTTGAAATATAATGAATCATCGTCATATGTAGACTATATTGAAGATATCGATAAAAAAACGAACATACTACTATTGATTCTTTCTTAAAATCTAGTAGTATCTCCAGAGACGAAATAGTTTTAGCTAAATCAGTGACATTTAGAGGTAGTGTTTACAAAAAAAAGTTTTAGTTGCTACCAAAATCCAGTTGAGAGAATTTGATTTACATTAACAGTCATTTGTTGTTGGAACAAATACCAACGAAATGTGTTTGAATGCAATTTAATTTTTCTATGCATATACATGTTATGACTTACGGTTCAACATATCTAAGAAATAAAATGCTGTAAAAACTGTAATGTTATGTATCTCTTTTCCAACATTGTATTTAATGCAACAACACTGTGTAACACTAAAAAATATCTGCTTACTTAATTATAGAATACCCCATGGTAACATAGTTTAACGATTTATATGAATTAGTTCTAATATTTTTCTAAGAAAATGTACTTAATGCCGTATACAATTTTTGGAATATTGTTGAGTAATTTTTAAATGGTTTGAAAATCGCCACGAATTTTTGGTTTGTTTGAAAGCATCCTGAATTTTAAATACTCATAGGTTTAAAAAAATGTTCTTACTTACGTGTATATTATTAAAATTGTCAAATCTATTTTCTAGAGAACTAGTAGGAAATTTAAAACAAATTTATATACAACTCAATTACAGAGCCATGAGGGCGACCAGGGAGGTATTTGGAAAATTTCACTTTCACTTTTGTTTCTTTCTTGTAAGTAACGCTGTAATGCCAATACAATATATATACATATACATATATAAATACAAATATAACTTTACTCTGTTCTTTTGAGTAATCAAAATATTAAAATGTAAACTGAAATTGAAAAATGTATAAAAGTTTATTTGTTGAACTTTAGTATTTATTTTTGTATGGGGACGGAACCGGTCTACTGTAAAGTATTATTGTATATTTTAATTTGAAGTATGGTTTATGACTTCCTTTGACAGAACAAGTATTTGTGACCTATATTTTTAATAACTAAAGAAAATATTACGTAAATTATCTAAATATGTATGTAAATAAACCCAATCACGAGTTTTTAATTATTTAGGTAACAGAAATTATAAAATTGGCAGTTTTAACTGTCAACAGAAATACCCTTACTGTCGAACTAACTACATTCCTTGTAGTTAAATAAACAGGTTGAACTATTACACAAACATAAAAATTTGGCATACGAACAGTTCCGTTTGTTAAGAATTAACAGATGACCTTTTGAGTCAACCAAATCACGGTTGTTAACAGTTAACAGCAAACTTGTTGAAGCAACGAATTAATTATAGTTGATTGGACAGAAATTTGTAAGATTCAACAGTAAACCTGTTCAAATCTTAACGAACGAAAAGCATCTGTTGTTTTAACAAATATGTCGTTTGGATGGTTCTTGCCTGTGAAATCTTTTGTTTTAACCTTGTGAGGACCCCAATCCGGAGGCTTTGGAGCCCCTCACAACACATACATATACATATATATACTTTGTTAATGAATTTATTATGAATAATGAGCTATTTTTATGAAATACATTGCATTTTGAAATTTTGCACATACGCTGTTATGTAAATGAAGTAAATGCGCCCTTTTGCACGAAAACCTACATACCTAATATATATATACGATTATATATATATTTGACATATTTTAAAAATATATAATCTGAATATCAATTTCTTAAATAATCGGAGCACCCTAATATACATATATACATAAGAGCTTAACCGTATATGTACTAGATTTGGCAGCGACGCTAAAAGGTTACAAACCTGCCTATGCAAACGAGAAGGCAAACAAATCAGCATTAGGAAATACGAACATTTAAGCGCACAACAACTCAAAGCAATACAAATATATATATGAAGAACATTGGAAGTCACCAACGTAAGCGTACAGGCGTGTGTACATTTGTTCGCTGCAATGCGAGAAGCCGGCATACGTCGGTAGTTATAAGAAAAGAGTAGAATATAAGGGAAAAGTTAGCTTATAAGGATATGTATAATAAGTATATGTGTTTGTTATTGCGAAATAACAGTTTGGCTGCGTGCAAATCAGTAAAAAAGGGTGATGATTTGCTTAGGAAAATTGAGTAGTTAGCTACTAGCTAGGCGTAGTAGTCGGTGGTTTTCACCTTCGATGAAGGTACACCTGGGGGTTTTCACCTCACGAGTACTATTTTTATATTCTGCACGGGTTTTCACCTCCGCCGAACGTAGGGCCAAGAAGGGATTTTCACCTCTGCCGCCTTCAATTTAGCCAGGAGCAATTTAAGTTATAGTAAGTGGTGGTTTTCATCTCCGCTTAACGTAGGGCTGAGTAGTGGTTTTCACCTCTACCACCTTTAGCGTAGTTAGAAATAAACCTAAGAATTGTAGATGAGATTTAAAAAAAAAGAATGAATTAAAAAAAAAGAAAATGCTAAAGAACTTAACAGGGTTTTATAATTTCAAGAAAAACCATAGGGAACTTTATTTTCAGAAACCCTGGACGGACTGAGCATACCCCAGCATATAGGTAAGTTCGTCACAAATGGCGCCCGAGCAGGGACTTCTTTAAGACATCTTCAAGTAAATACAGGGACTTATCTAAGTCAAATTTAAGGAATACGAGGAATGATATGATGAGAAAACAAGCAACGAGGTAAAACAAGTGGAAACTACGAAAGGATACACACAAAGCCAAGAATATTATACGAGTCAGCAAGGTAGAAAGTTTAAACAAAGCATGTAACATGGGTGTACTACCTCAATAGTGAGGATCTAGTGGCATACAATGAAGAAAGCCTATCAGGATTTATCCAGATGCACAGTAGCGATGAAAAATTAGAAGAACGCTTTAGCGAGCCAGCCGTGCGGCACGCGCGGCCAACTATCATGATCAATCCACCAACACCTTGTAATGGAACTGCTTGGTCCGGGGCGAGAAGGTGGTGGGTCGGCATGGTGGTAGCCCGGCTGAGGCTCGTCTGCGCTGTGGCGCGGTTATTGCCTCCTTCCTCGACCCACAGTCACAAAAACAAAATTTGACAATTTCATGCCTAGGGATTCAATTGCAAGAAAAATACGTTAAGGTAACGTCCGGAAAAGATAAAGGAAATAAAAACAAAAGCGGGAGACGACCTTCCTTGTCAGGTGGAGTCGTCCTTTCCCCCCTTGTTCATGAGAACACAAACAACCTTGGACTCCACTTTGACTCCGTTTACCAAGTGGAGTCGCCTTGTCCTAACATGCGTTCGTCGGTAGTTGTCGGGCCTAATTCTTTGTTCGTCCGTCTAGTTGCAACACCTGACTAATATTCCTAGTATGCCGAAAGGGCAACACCCACACTACCACAACAGCGACTTAAGCCTGCATTTATTTTTTCTGTTCAACTAAGGAAATCTGAATAGGATGCTTTTTTCATTATTTGTATTTATTTTCACAATTCAGTGAAACTGAACGTGTGCTTATGAATTCTAGTTTTATCTCTTACTTCTAGAATTGCTCTCAACGAATATCAAAAATGGAAATAAAAACTAGAACAATTCTAAAACCAGACTAGATGCAAAAACTGAAGCCAAAAGATATGTGAAGTAAAGCAGGAACTCTGGTCATTTAACCAACTAATAACAAACTCTATCACGAAATTCATGACTCATAATTCGTGGTTAGATCTATATTTTGCGATATTTACTAAAACAAGTTGTATAAGAACATTTAGGCGAACCTTTGTGAGGCACCCTTTTAACTATTTCTGAATGTTCTAAAATCCACTTCAAAGGGACTAAACCAAAAAAAAGGGTAACGAAATGTGTAAAAACAAGTAGTACTAAATTATGTATATACCTTAAAATAACCATTAATTAAAAACTCACCACACTCATCCACAGACGATGGTACCAAAGCTGAAGAGGAGGGGATCCGAAAAGAAAAAGGTAAAGACAAAAAAAGAAAAAAATCTCTAGCGGCTGCCCGCTGAGTAAATGCTTAAATACTTAAATATTCTTCTGGTTGACAGGTTATTGTCACTGTAAAGAAGACTTAGTCCCGGTTTTAATCCTCATGCGTATACACAGCTAATTGTGAAGGCTATCGGCAAAAAAAAATTCATGTTTCGTAAAAAAAGCGTTAGTACGGTTGACAAAAGTTTGTTAAAGTTAGAGTCCCTTTACAGAAGGGATTATTTAATTAAAGAAATAAATAAAATTTGAATTTTTTTTTTGAAACGGCAAGAAGCTTGTGACAACTAACCCGTGAGACGGCCCAAAGGACATTCCCACAACAGCCGGTTCTATCGTACCGGAATGACTCGGATTTTTATATCGGACCAAGGGCTGTTATTTCGACACTACCCTGTCTAACCTGTCACCTTTTCCCCTAATACTGTCATCCTCCGAGCAGCTCTGTGCAGCAGAGCTCCGGGCTGGGGTCGAATCCAACCCGGGTCCAAGAGAATGGATCCGCTGCGTCTGCTGGAAGAAGATCTACGTTAAGCGTTCACACTCCATCCAATGCAATTCTTGTAAAAGATGGTTGCACAAAACTAGGTGCTCCGGGCTAAACCCTCCACACACAGGCCTAGTTTCTACAAAACTTTTGTGGCCCCTTGCTGTTCACGCCCTAGGACTTCCCGTGGCCAACGACGGTCCAGTATCGCACCGTCACAAGCTTCAGAAACAGTCTCCACGACTAACAGCACTAATAACGCCCAGCAAGTAGTGTGTAACACCCGCTGCCGCTCACGCCCACAGGCGCCAACACCTCACACAGCCGCTCACAGCTACTTTTTACGTAGCACCTCTGTTTCAGATGTGAGCAATGCCGAGCGACAGCCGACCCCCTCCCACTTTCAACTTCCCCTTCTTCTCCCAGCACTAGCACAAATGTGAGCCAAAACCACCAGCTCCTGGTCCCTTGCACCATGTGCTCTGTTTGTCGGTTGAGACTATATACACCTGCGACATCAGTCAAATGCAACTCCTTCCTTGGCCTATGTCACCTGCTTATATGTTAGATGTATATTGGAACGATTGACAAGGGATGACGAAAAATCGTTCCAATATACATCTAATATCCACCCTGTCGGAAAAAAAGAAAATCGAATCAACTCTGCTTATATGTTCTCAACTTGGAAACAGGAATTTATGGACGGATACGTACGTTGAACCATGTTGTCGAGCTACGCAACCTACAACGTCGACCGATTCACCACCTTCCGGTGCTTCGGATCCCTCGTCTTCTAGAATGCGACGCAGTGCGCGACCCAGCCTGCTTCCACATGCGTGAACATTTCTCCCCCTTCACTTTCGTGTCCTACAGCTACAGCTAAACTGCAACGGTCTAACCGGGAAAGTAAGTGAAATAGTGAGTTTTATGAAGCGACAGAACATCAAGATCGCTGCCTTTCAGGAGACGAAGTTAAATGCCCGATCAAATCTTCGGATTTGTGACGGCTACAACATCCACCGGCGTGACCGAGAGAGAGGACTTGGGGGCGGACTCGCCTTCATTACGCACCAATCTGTGCAATATCGTCTATTTGAGCCTGACGTCGACCCGAGGGACAACCTCCTGGAACGTCAAGGAATGGTTGTCCGGACAGGCGACGTCGAAATCATTAACATTTACATACCTCCTGCCACCTGCTGTCCGAGAGATTACCACCCTGACATCAGTGCGTTACTCAGAGGCGATAATCGTGTAATCCTCGGAGACTTCAACGCACACCACGATCTGTGGCACTCAAGCCTACAGGTTGATGGTAGGGGACAGGAATTAGCTGAAGAAATAGACGATTCGACGTTTTGCACAGTGAACAGGGACGCCCCCACGAGAGTTGCGGTAAATTGTTCCAGTTCGCCAGACCTCACAATTGTCAGCGCAGGTCTCATAAACTGCGTTGAATGGCGACCAATGCTTACTCTTGCATCGGACCATTTGCCGATAGTCCTCTCAGTCGATCGCCCCAATGACTTCGTTACTTCTGAGAAGCGCACCTTTACTAACTTCAGTAAAGCTGACTGGGTTGGTTTTTTCAATTTCACTGAGACCACCTTCGCTGCTCTTCCCATCCCGTCTGATGTACGAGAAGGGAAAAAGCGTTTCGTATGGTCATAGCTTCAGCCTCCAATCAAAATATTCCGTCAGGTAGAATTAAGGAGATACGTCCGTATTTCCTCGCAGAGGCAGCGGCCCTGGCTAATGAGCGTGACCACGTGCGATGCTTGAACTCTACGGATCCCCAAATTCAACATCTCAATGCAGAAATCAGACGGCTAGTTGATCAACACAAACGAGCCAAATGGGAGGAGCACCTAAGGTCCTGTAACCTCTCTGCTGGTGTTGGCAAATTATGGTCCACTCTTAAATCCTTGTCTAATCCGACCAAACCTAACGACAAAATATCCATCACCTTCGGTGATAAGGTACAGTCGAAACCAAAGAGATGCGCGAGCGCTTTCTGCCGGCAATTTGTACTGCATCCTCCGGTTCACAGGGAAATCAGGCGTGCCATCAGGGAAGCGCACAAACGCAAAAACAGCCAAGCGCCCATTGCCATCACCACCACAGAGGTTCGGGAGGCCATACGGGGGTCCAAAAATTCCAAATCTATTGGCCCAGACGGTATATCCATGCTGATGCTAAAACATCTCGGTGAAGAGGGAGTAAGGTACCTAACAACCGTCTTCAATCTGTCCATGACCACATTTGTCATTCCAGAAAGATGGAAACAGGCAAAGGCCGGCCAACGAGGGGGAGTCGTATCGACCGATATCACTCCTCTCGCCAGTAGTGAAGACCCTGGAGACGGTCTTGCTCCCTTATTATACCGCTAACCTGCGACTAGCCGAACATCAGCATAGATTCCGCAAAATGCATAGCACTACCACCGCGCTAAACGCCATCACCACACAGATAGGTGTCGGTCTCAACCAATCTCGTCCAAATGACAGGACCGTGCAGGGGGTGCCACAGGGTGGTGTCCTATCCCCGCTTCTGTTTAATTACTACATATCGAGGCTCCCTTCCCCACCAGAAGGCGTCTCGATCGTCTCCTACGCCGATGACTGCACGATCCTGGCGACTGGACCGTCCGTTGATGAGCTCTGCTCGAGAACTAATTCCTACCTTCCAACCCTTTCCGGTTTCTTCGCTGGACGGGACCTGACATTGTCACTGACCAAATCCTCGGCCACCTTATTTACGACGTGGACAGCGCAGGCGAACATGGAACTAGACGTCTACGTCGACGGCACTAAGCTTCCGAATGTCACACACCCCAAAATCTTAGGGGTAATGTTTGATAACATGTTCAAATACGGTGCTCATGTAGCCGCGATTGCCACCAAAATACAAAGCCGTAACAAAATCCTCAATTCACTAGCTGGCAGTACTTGGGGAAAAGACAAAGAAACGTTACTGGAGGAGATTGCAGGCTTACCAAAACACCGCCACGGGGTGCCTTCTTATGTGTGTTGAGCACCATCTTCATAATGAGGCAAAAATGCTCGATGTCAAAGAGCATTGTGAGATGTTGACCAGGCAATTCCTATTCAACTGCCATAAACCGCAGCACCCGAACAGGAGCCTGCTCAACGAAAATCCGCCTCCCAGGAGAATAAGGAGTCACCTCCGTAAGCACTATGACGAGATCCGGCATCACATTTTCTCGGCGTTTGATCCAAAGGTGCACCGGTGGGCCCTCAACCTCATCCACACGGAATCGGTAAACTCCTTTGTCAGGTCTCGTCCAGTGAATGCAGTCCTACAGGCACAAGCCCCACCTGTTGCCGACGAGGAACGCGAACTGCCCAGGGAGACAAGAGTCACGCTGGCTCAACTTCGTTCTGGATACTGTAACAGACTAAACTCTTACCTATCCAGACTGAGCCCTGACATGCCAAATGTTTGCCCGGCATGCGGCCTGTCTTCCCACGATACTAACCATCTGTTCATTTGCTCAACTGAGTCCACTCTTCTAACACCAATTTCACTCTGGTCCACTTCTGTTGAAGCCGCGAGGTTTCTTGGACTTCCGTTAGAAGAGCCTGATGACAGTGTTGGATGAGGGGTGACATCCTAGGCAGGTTAAGTAGTCGCTACAACAACAACAACGGCCCAAAGGTCAAATGGCCCAAAAAAGCATTGGCACGTGTAAAACAAGTGTCAAAATAATAAGAAAACCAAAAAGGAAGCGTACCCTTACAATATTCAAAAAAAAATCATAAAAACAAGTTTCCAAAAAAATACTTATAACTAGAGTTAGAAAAAAAAACGTGTGCAAAAAATTTTTTCGATTAAATTGGTTGGAGCGAACTTTTATCAGTCGCCCTGTGGTGTGTTGTGTGCTGATCTGGCTGTGTGTTCCTTGCGTTGGCCTTGCTCGGCGAATTGGCGGTGCTTCTGAGCGCGCTCTCTGGCTTGGTGCTCTGTTCACCACTTCTGCTGCTGAGTCTACTCACTTGGCAAATTGTCGCCGTTGCAACTCCTGGCGGATTGTGCTCAAGTGATGGATGTGTCTATTTGTAGCTTACCCTGTATCAGTGTCTCGATGTGTTTGTGTAGTTTTTGTAATGTTTTATGCGTTTTCGAATACCTGTAACTCTGCTAATATGTTTTGGTGTTGTTGTGTGTTAGGCTGTTGAAGTGTGGGTGTATGGTTGGAATTCATGGTGTTGTGACTCTTGTTGCCTGTTTGTGTTCCGGCGCAATTGTACTCTCTGTTGTTAATTGTATGATAGGGTGACTGTGATTGTTTGGTGGTTGGATCAAATACCTGTGTGACTGTGATTGTGTAGTGGTGATTCCCGGCGGTTATATGCCTTGGGTATCTCCAGGATCTGTGGCTATGGTGGCGGCGGCGAGAGGCGCCTCTTACCCAGATTGATGTTAGTGGTCGCGGCCCCTATTGGTTTAAAACAAAAACAAAAAAAAACACAACGGTAACTTAACACAATATAAATGGAATCTAAAAGATCGTAGGGAGAATTCATAGCATACTGTTTTTGTGGGGTTGTTTCCTTATGGATTGTTAGGGTAGGGCCAAGTCCTAGTACGGCGTCCGAAGTAAATTACCACAATACACGGCGCGACGAAGCAGCAGCATATACGTTTAACCAGACGGAATCGTTTGGTAGCACCATGGACCGGATACGCAAGTTGGGTTTGAGGTACGACGACGAGAAGGACCCACTTGGTTTTATAGAGCGAATAGAACTCAATTCCACGAGCCCTACCTGAGCTCCTTAAGGATAAAGCACTGGTATGGTTTCGCAACAACAGCCGTCACTGGCAGGAATGGGACACCTTTAAGAAGGATTTCTTGAAATTCTTTTTGAACTCAACGACCCGGACAAAAGGTCCCAAAGACAGAGGTCCCATTGACAGCGAGGGGTGGGGTCTCAAGAGGCTCAACCTCGTACTCAATGAATACGTTCAAGCAAACACAAGATATTCGTTCTTGGCGGAGGTTACGGTAAACAGGAAAGACGTGATGGCATCAGTGGATACCGGAGCAACGAGGAGTTTTGTGAGCGAGTCGATGGCAACAAGTTTAAATGCCCTCAAGTTTAAAAAAGGGGACACTCGAGTGGTGATGGGCGATGGTAGAGAGAAGAACGTAGTGGAAGCCATAGATACAGAAGTAACGTTGGGCAATCAAATACACCGAAGCGAGTTGGTAGATGAAGTGGTTATTGGGACGGATTATCTGGCAAAGGCAAATATGGAGTTGAGGTGCGATAAACAAGCGATAGTATTACGATCAGAGGACCAGAAACAGCAGATAGCAAAATGTACAACAATAGTAGAAGAGCATAAACATATCAAGGAGAATGCAAGGCCCGAACCCAGTACAGAAGCAAAAAATACCACAGATATCGCGATGAGTGAATTTCTTAAACAATAATTACAGATTTTTGAAGAGATGTCGGGAGTATCTAACGTTACCGAGAATGAGATAGTCATGCGAATTGACCGCCAAATTAAACAGCGATACTTCCCAAGAACCCGAAGATGCAGGAGTTAATTAACAAAGAAATTGATGAGCTCATAGAGAAGGGTTGCATTGAGCGATCGCGCAGTATTCACAGTGCACCTATAGTTTTAGCGAGAAAGAAGAACGGCAACGGAGACTGTGCGTCGATTATCGGCAGCTCAACGCCCGGTCAGTACCAGACGCATACCCGTTGCTACGAATACAGCATATTTTGGACAGGCTTAGAAGTCCTAAGTTTATCGATGTTAAGGAAGGGTAATGAATGGAGATGGTCCGAGGAACAGCAGATGGCGTTCGAATCATTGAAGACTGCGCTTATACAAGCACCGGTACTATCACGGCAACCATTAGGGGAACAATTTGGAACGATGACCACGCAGCCGAACGAAATCAGCTGTAATTGGCACGAATCAAAAATAGCAGAAGTAATGAAGGCACCAGAGAAGATCCTGATTATGTTATCCAAGAAGGGAAATTATACAGGCGAATTATATGTCAGATGGATGGTGAAGATTTCGTTCCATGGAAGTTGTGCGTACCGACACCACAACGGCGAAGAGTGCTAAGTGAGATTCACGACACACCAAGCGCAGAACATATGGGAATACGGAAGACGATTGCACGAGCAATGACATGATATTACTGGCCAGGTATGTTCAGAGACGTAAGGAAGTATGTGCAGCAGTGTCATGCATGCCAGATCTACAAACCCAGCGAACAAAAAGCGGCCGGTTAGATGCTGACACGAATCCCAGATTTCGTAGGACCACTTCCTCGTTCAAAGCATGGCAACACGATGGCTTTAGTATTCGTAGATAGATTTTCAAAGAGGGTAGAGGTTGTGGCAATACGAAAGGCAACGACGAGTTTGATACGAGGATTTAGAGAACGGGTTTTGGCTAGATTTGGATCACCAAAGGTATTAATAACAGATAACGGAGCCCACTTTGTAAGTATAAGTTTCAAGCGATTTCTGGAAGAGCTCGGCATAAAGCACCAGCTCACAGCACCATACACACCACAAGAGAACCCGACATAGAGAGCAAATCGTAATATTAAACGATTAATAGCACAGTTCAGCGGCAAGGTTTAGAGGAATTGGGACGAGTTCATACGTCAGCATTAAACACCAGTGTGTGCGAATCGACAGGATACAGTCCAGCATACGTGGTACAAGGTAGATAACTAAGAATACCAGTCGCTTGTTATGACGAGCAAACATTCGCCACGGGAGAGGAGAAAGTTATTTTGAGCGAGAAGGAAACACGAATGAAGGAAGCATACAATATGGTACGTCGTAAGAAGCAAAGCTCATCCACGGAGCAAGCAAGGTATTACAACTTACGTAAAAGGAAATGGCAACCGGCCACAGGCCACTTAGTATTGGTGAAAGAGCATCAATTGTCTAAAGCAGTAGAAAATTTCGCGGCGAAACTAGCACCCAAATACAGTGGCCTATATCGAGTCACGAACTTTGTGTCACCGGTGATCGTAGAACTGGACAAAGTGCACAAGGGAAAGTGGAGGACAGCACCATCAGTGAATTAAAGGCATACCACGAGGCCGAAGTAACGAAGAACGACAGACCACATAGTGAGATCAGGCACGCCGAACATCAACCATCGACGTCACAAATAGTAGTACAAGAGTCAAATCCACCACGCAATACACAGTGTTGAAGACATGAGTGAGAACCTCATTGAATTCGAGGATTAGAAAATATTTACATACTTAACCTATTTGAAATACTTACCGTAAATGTATAAAATTACCCTATGAAATATATATTACTTTGAAATACTTACCGTGAAATGTATGAAATTACCTTATAAACATTTATCCGTATACTTACCGTTTCCTAAAATACTTACATTTAAATCATATACATATTTACCTTTTTTGCATATGCCTCTGTAAACCATGAAAATACTTACCGTTTATTGGAATTCCTATATACACACAAACATATACATAAGAACTAAGCGGTCCAATGCGAGGTAATTGGCCGCTTTAGAGTTAGTAACTCGTTACACTCCAAACGATATTGTCACCTATAATTCGTAATAAACTAAATTGTTTACCCTTAAAACCGAAATACAGCCGCGTTCCATTTATTGAAGTGAAAAATATACATGGTCCTTTGGTGCAATAGAAAGTGATCAGTGACCTACAAAACTAAGAAACAAAAAATAATAAATAATTTTGAAAAACATAAAATTTGTTAAACCAAAACAGAAAAATGTTAACATAAGTTCGGCAAACGCGGCGCGCTGAAAGAAAAGAGAAGGTGAAAAAGAACATATATACAAATATATACAGTACATCAGTGAGTGCTCATCATTAGAGTGCGCTTGAAAAGCTTCAATTAGTGGCGAAAAAAAAAAAAAATTTTAACAAACATTTCAAAAGAATCATACTTACCCGTGAGAAAATGTTATTGAAGGGTTAGCGCGTCAAGAAAATTATATTTCCCTGAAAACGAAATTATATTTACCAGAAAAATCCTGAAAAAACCGACAAAATCGTGTTAAAGAATGGTTTATCCATAATAAAATTATGTGCAAAGTGTTTTAAGCAAAAAAAGTTAAATAAACAACATATTGTGTCTATAGCCCGAAAACCACCCTTTGAAAAAACATTCCTTTTTTTCCTAAAAATCGAGCATAAAAAATATACATATTTATACAAAGGTAACCACAAAGTATTTTTAAAATTGTGGAAAAAATTCTGTTAAAAAATTGGGTGCGCTAATAGTAACAGGCATTTACATACATATATACTTAATATTTTTTGTATCACGAGCAGTATACCTGCAATAGTGATAAAAATAATTGAAGAAGATCCAGACAGCATAATATCGACGGCAGCACAAATTCAGCAGGAGACCGGCATACCCCCACATACACTCAAAACAGGAACACTATAGTCAGGTGATACGGTAAAATAATGCCAAAGTAAGTACACCTTGCCCAAAATATGTATATATAAGTGCAGCGGAATTAATCGAAAAAAAAAAAGGTCGCATACGTCCAAAATACCGTTTCCTCAGAATCCAGGAGAAAAAAGTCGCTCAAAAAGATATACTCGTACATATCAACAAAAATTCCGCTATATATACATACACCTCAAACTTTATTTTAGAAAACGTATATTTACCTATTGCGAACTCACTCCAAACCCCTTACAAAGGAACCACTCATCCCGTAACAAAGAAGCTCGGTTAGAGACCCCGATACATATGCGCTATCTCATTTCGGGTTAAAAAACCGACGGTAAATGCCAAGAAATTGTACATTCCAAAAAAAAAAAAAAAGGGTCCGAAATAACTCGTTGACTGCACTTAGATGCGCTACAAACACAATTAACAAAACATCATTACTAGGGCACGTTAATAAAACCCCATCGAGAGTATATGCCAATACAAAAAAAAATAAAATTAAACAATATTTGAGAATTACTCGTCCTACTGAAGTTCCCGGAAGAAAAAAAACACGGACGCACCCTAATACACAGTTTTATATTGCCACATACAAATTTACATAAGCTCCAGCCAGTTACTCTTCTTGATCTGCTTTAAATTCCCGTTGCTGCATACAAACATTAGAGTGTGTCACATAAAATTTCAAACACAAAATATTGCTAAATTACTAGAGACTAATTATTGTAATATTTCTACTAAACCATCTCCGCCCCACTTCAAAGCTAATCCGACATTAGTCTGTTACCCGGTTCTGTGGTACTTATTATTATAAATTTGTTTTTAAAAATACCTACATACATACAAATGATACTCTTGACGCAGGTGAACACGACACAAGTCTCGAAACTTTCATTTTCGAAAGTAATAGAATAGAGGCTTTTTACTCAAAGCGGTCAGCAACCCTGATAGCTGACCAAACAGAATTCCTGCTAAAGGTGAAAACCCAACAGCTCGAGCGCCTATGGGAATCACTCGTAGATTCCTACAAAAGGGTATACCTCTCCCCGATCCACCATGAGTCCACAGATTCAGTGGAGCAAAAATACCAAAAGTGCTCTGAAAGCTATGAAAATTGCATGGCGCAAATGATGGATGCAATGCACATTTTAAGACCCGCTCCTCAATTATCTCCATCCCGTACCTCTACAAATACTTCGAACTCCCCAGAAGTTTTTCTCAAGGTACCACCGTGCGACACCGAAGAATGGCTAGCCTTTAGGGATATGTTTACGGCGGTCTACGCCAATCATCCCAAACTAACCCAGGCTCAGAAATTGTATCACCTGCGACAAAAGACACGAGGCCAAGCGGGCCAATTAGTAAAACAATACCCACTTACGGATGATAGTTTTCAGCTAGCATGGGACGCCCTAAAAGCTAGGTATGAAAACCGAAGAATATTGGTAGACAACCAACTGAAGACCCTCTTTAGTCTTCAGCAAATATACTCAGAAAATGGTGAACAGATCTAAAAACTGCAAACCACCATAAATAACTGTTTATGCACTCTTGCAGCACAAGGTATTCCAACCTCTAATTGGGGCCCCATCCTTGTGTATATATGCTCCTCTAAACTACCCAATGAAGCTAAGCTCCCGGAAAGAATTGCCACTGTGGACAGATATGGACAAATTTTTGACCTCAAGATATGAAGTAGTGGAGAGACTTTACACATATCGCCCAGGTAAACCGAAAACTTCTCCAGCTAATTTTAGTCCGAGGTCCACAAACAACAACTCTGCTCATAACTCCACTTTCTCAAACAGAAACAGAACGAATATCTTCCATACAGACCCACATCAAGTCTCATGTAAGCTCTGCAACTCAAACCACGCGATGAAGTTTTGTGTAAAATTCAAAGCTCTCCCAGTCTCCGACCGGCTCAAATACGTAAGAGACAACAACTACTGCGACAATTGTTTGTCGTTCTCTCATCTCAAGAGTGATTGTCGAAGCAAGTTTACGTGCGTTTACTGCCAGAAAAGACATCACTCCCTCCTACATTTTGAACCCCAACAAAGCACTCCTCGGGCGACTAGTTCCAGAACGCAACAAACCATAAGCCATACAAAAACGCCAGCCCAGGAAAATTCGGTGCAGCCATCGACATCAAGACAAGCGGCGATTGAAGCAGCAGCGCGGAAACCTCAGGATCCCACCACCCACACGGTGTCATCACATTTCTCCGGTATCTGTGAAACAACACTACTCCCCACGGCACTTGTCCCCATACATCACGCGGGTGAATATCACCAAGTTCGTGCGCTCATTGACCAAGGTTCTCAAAAAACGTTTTTGGCATCCCGTATCTAAAAACTTTTAGGACTCCCCACAAAAGCAGTTCACTTTGAAATCTCAGGAATGGGAGGGATGGTAGTACAAAAGTCAAACAAAACTTGCGAGGTCACCCTTTGCTCCTCTGATCTAAGCAAGAGGATTAGTACCAATGCCGATTCCTCAATTAACTCATTTCCTCCCAACTAACAAAGTTTCAAAAGTCAGCTTAAATGAATTCCGCTCCCTTAAACTTGCTGACCCTAACTGCCTCAACCCCTCAAAAATCGATATGGTTATAGGCAGCATGTTGTTCCCCAAATACTACTCGAAGGACTGCAACGAAATGCCCAAGAAACCCTGATAGCACAATATACGAAAATTGGGTGGGTACTCAGCGGACCAGTCCGGGAACTAGTCTCAACTTTCTCTACCCAAGTCAGCGAGGCAACGGAACCGGATCTTAGCAGCCTGCTCAGGCGGTTTTGGGAGCAGGAAGAAGCGACAATAACACAATCCACATCAGCGGAGGACCAGTTTTGTGAGACCCTCTACAGCAACACAACCAAAAGAAGGGAGGATGGCCGCTACGTGGTACAGCTTCCGTTTAAGCCCGACTTCCCCCGATCACTGGCACTAGGCCACTCTCGTCCAGCGGCACAGTAACAATATATAAGCGTAGAAAGGAGTCTGGAAAGAAAACCAGAACTTCGGAATAAATACTCCGAAGTGCTTACCGAGTACCTCCAAATGGACCACATGGAACCCGCCCCGCCTACTGAGATCATCCAAAATGGAAAATATTTCTCATTTTATCCACCCCATCACGCTGTGTGAAAGCCAGACAGCAAAACGACAAAAGTTCGAGTCGTATTCAATGCGTCTAAGACATCACATTCAGGCCACTCCCTGAATGATGTACTATACACAGGCCCAACACTGCAAAACGACTTGACGTCTATAATCCTCAACTGGCGCCTCTACAAGTTCGTTTTCAATGGCGACATAGAAAAGATGTACCGCCAAATTTTAGTCAAGGAAGAAGATCAAAACTTCCAGCGAATTCTCTTTAGGAAAGCCCCTCACCAGCCGATAGAAGATTTTAAATTAAAAACCGTCACTTTCGGTGTTAACTGCGCTCCATATCTCCCAATTCGCACACTCCACGAACTCGCTAAGGATTGCGAAGAAAAATACCCAATCGTCAAAAACATCATACTGCGAGAAACTTATGTAGATGATGTCCTATCTGGCGGACACAATATGCAGTCCACTCTCGAATCAATGACCCAAATTATCGAAGCTCTAAAATCGACGGCCTTTCCCCTAAAGAAAATAACGGCAAATCAGGCCAACTTACTCGATTCAATCCCTGGTTCTGATGTTTTAGACGTCGATTTTCTAAAATTCCATGACACCAGTTCCACTAAAACTTTTATTTACCAGAAAAATCCTGAAAAAACCGACAAAATCGTGTTAAAGAATGGTTTATCCATAATAAAATTATGTGCAAAGTGTTTTAAGCAAAAAAAGTTAAATAAACAACATAGTGTGTCTATAGCCCGAAAACCACCCTTTGAAAAAACATTCCTTTTTTTCCTAAAAATCGAGCATAAAAAATATACATATTTATACAAAGGTAACCACAAATTATTTTTAAAATTGTGGGAAAAATTCTGTTAAAAAATTGGGTTCGCTAATAGTAACAGGCATTTACATACATATATACTTAATATTTTTTGTATCACGAGCAGTATACCTGCAATAGTGATAAAAATAATTGAAGAAGATCCAGACAGCATAATATCGACGGCAGCACAAATTCAGCAGGAGACCGGCATACCCCCACATACACTCAAAACAGGAACACTATAGTCAGGTGATACGGTAAAATAATGCCAAAGTAAGTACACCTTGCCCAAAATATGTATATATAAGTGCAGCGGAATTCCTCGAAAAAAAAAAAAGGTCGCATACGTCCAAAATACCGTTTCCTCAGAATCCAGGAGAAAAAAGTCGCTCAAAAAGATATACTCGTACATATCAACAAAAATTCCGCTATATATACATACACCTCAAACTTTATTTTAGAAAACGTATATTTACCTATTGCGAACTCACTCCAAACCCCTTACAAAGGAACCACTCATCCCGTAACAAAGAAGCTCGGTTAGAGACCCCGATACATATGCGCTATCTCATTTCGGGTTAAAAAACCGACGGTAAATGCCAAGAAATTGTACATTCCAAAAAAAAAAAAAAAAGGGTCCGAAATAACTCGTTGACTGCACTTAGATGCGCTAAGGCAGTACGAGTACAAACACAATTAACAAAACATCATTACTAGGGCACGTTAATAAAACCCCATCGAGAGTATATGCCAATACAAAAAAAAATAAAATTAAACAATATTTGAGAATTACTCGTCCTACTGAAGTTCCCGGAAGAAAAAAAACACGGACGCACCCTAATACACAGTTTTATATTGCCACATACAAATTTACATAAGCTCCACCCAGTTACTCTTCTTGATCTGCTTTAAATTCCCGTTGCTGCATACAAACATTAGAGTGTGTCACATAAAATTTCAAACACAAAATATTGCTAAATTACTAGATACTAATTATTGTAATATTTCTACTAAACCATCTCCGCCCTACTTCAAAGCTAATCCGACATTAGTCTGTTACCCGGTTCTGTGGTACTTATTATTATAAATTTGTTTTTAAAAATACCTACATACATACAAATGATACTCTTGACGCAGGTGAACACGACACAAGTCTCGAAACTTTCATTTTCGAAAGTAATAGAATAGAGGCTTTTTACTCAACGCGGTCAGCAACCCTGAAAGCTGACCAAACAGAATCCCTGCTAAAGGTGAAAACCCAACAGCTCGAGCGCCTATGGGAATCACTCGTAGATTCCTACAAAAGGGTATACCTCTCCCCGATCCACCATGAGTCCACAGATTCAGTGGAGCAAAAATACCAAAAGTGCTCTGAAAGCTATGAAAATTGCATGGCGCAAATGATGGATGCAATGCACATTTTAAGACCCGCTCCTCAATTATCTCCATCCCGTACCTCTACAAATACTTCGAACTCCCCAGAAGTTTTTCTCAAGGTACCACCGTGCGACACCGAAGAATGGCTAGCCTTTAGGGATATGTTTACGGCGGTCTACGGCAATCATCCCAAACTAACCCAGGCTCAGAAATTGTATCACCTGCGACAAAAGACACGAGGCCAAGCGGGCCAATTAGTAAAACAATACCCACTTACGGATGATAGTTTTCAGCTAGCATGGGACGCCCTAAAAGCTAGGTATGAAAAACTCAAACCACGCGATGAAGTTTTGTGTAAAATTCAAAGCTCTCCCAGTCTCCGACCGGCTCAAATACGTAAGAGACAACAACTACTGCGACAATTGTTGGTCGTTCTCCCATCTCAAGAGTGATTGTCGAAGCAAGTTTACGTGCGTTTACTGCCAAAAAAGACATCACTCCCTCCTACATTTTGAACCCCAACAAAGCACTCCTCGGGCGACTAGTTCCAGAACGCAACAAACCATAAGCCATACAAAAACGCCAGCCCAGGAAAATTCGGTGCAGCCATCGACATCAAGACAAGCGGCGATTGAAGCAGCAGCGCGGAAACCTCAGGATCCCACCACCCACACGGTGTCATCACATTTCTCCGGTATCTGTGAAACAACACTACTCCCCACGGCACTTGTCCCCATACATCACGCGGGTGAATATCACCAAGTTCGTGCGCTCATTGACCAAGGTTCTCAAAAAACGTTTTTGGCATCCCGTATTCAAAAACTTTTAGGACTCCCCACAAAAGCAGTTCACTTTGAAATCTCAGGAATGGGAGGGATGGTAGTACAAAAGTCAAACAAAACTTGCGAGGTCACCCTTTGCTCCTCTGATCTAAGCAAGAGGATTAGTACCAATGCCGATTCCTCAATTAACTCATTTCCTCCCAACTAACAAAGTTTCAAAAGTCAGCTTAAATGAATTCCGCTCCCTTAAACTTGCTGACCCTAACTGCCTCAACCCCTCAAAAATCGATATGGTCATAGGCAGCATGTTATTCCCCAAATACTACTCGAAGGACTGCAACGAAATGCCCAAGAAACCCTGATAGCACAATATACGATATTTGGGTGGGTACTCAGCGGCCCAGTCCGGGAACTAGTCTCAACTTTCTCTACCCAAGTCAGCGAGGCAACGGAACCGGATCTTAGCAGCCTGCTCAGGCGGTTTTGGGAGCAGGAAGAAGCGACAATAACTCAATCCACATCAGCGGAGGACCAGTTTTGTGAGACCCTCTACAGCAACACAACCAAAAGAAGGGAGGATGGCCGCTACGTGGTAAAGCTTCCGTTTAAGCCCGACTTCCCCGATCACTGGCACTAGGCCACTCCCGTCCAGCGGCACAGTAACAATATATAAACGTAGAAAGGAGTCTGGAAAGAAAACCAGAACTTCGGAATAAATACTCCGAAGTGCTTACCGATTACCTCCAAATGGACCACATGGAACCCGCCCCGCCTACTGAGATCATCCAAAATGGAAAATATTTCTCATTTTATCCACCCCATCACGCTGTGTGAAAGCCAGACAGCAAAACGACAAAAGTTCGAGTCGTATTCAATGCGTCTAAGACATGACATTCAGGCCACTCCCTGAATGATGTACTAAGCACAGGCCCAACACTGCAAAACGACTTGACGTCTATAATCCTCAACTGGCGCCTCTACAAGTTCGTTTTCAATGGCGACATAGAAAAGATATACCGCCAAATTTTAGTCAAGGAAGAAGATCAAAACTTCCAGCGAATTCTTTTTAGGAAAGCCCCTCACCAGCCGATAGAAGATTTTAAATTAAAAACCGTCACTTTCGGTGTTAACTGCGCTCCATATCTCGCAATTCGCACACTCCACGAACTCGCTAAGGATTGCGAAGAAAAATACCCAATCGTCAAAAACATCATACTGCGAGAAACTTATGTAGATGATGTCCTATCTGGCGGACACAATATGCAGTCCACTCTCGAATCAATGACCCAAATTATCGAAGCTCTAAAATCGACGGCCTTTCCCCTAAAGAAAATAACGGCAAATCAGGCCAACTTACTCGATTCAATCCCTGGTTCTGATGTTTTAGACGTCGATTTTCTAAAATTCCATGACACCAGTTCCACTAAAACTCTTGGAATCAGATGGAATGCACTAACTGATTGCTTTTCGTACTCGTACGACCCAATACCCGAATCTAAGTCAAACACGAAACGACAAATACTCTCAGCGGTAGCGAAACTTTTCGACCCGGCAGGATGGCTATCGCCAATAATAATTCTTGCGAAAATCCTAGCAGAAATTACTCAGTTAGAAACAGCAAGCCCCATCAGCAAGAAAAGCTCTTTGCTGTCCCTAAATCCCATCCTAGATGAAACTGGCATCATGCGAGTTAATGCCGCCTAGCTAACGCTGATCTCCCCTATAACGAACGGTTCCCAATAATTCTCCCCGATAAGTCCCAGTTCTGCTCCCTGCTGCTAGATTTTCTCCACAAGGTTCTGCTTCATGCTGAAAAGCAACTAATGATCCGAATGATACAGCAGGAATACTATATCCCCCGACTCAAGCAGAAGGTGAAAAAGTGCATATTCGATTGAAAGACGTGCACGATATATAAGCAACAAATGCGGTCACAAATAATGGCCGCTCTGCCACCCGAACGTGCTACTTACTCCGTCCCCTTTCACGTAACAGGCGTTGACTTTGCTGGCCCATTCCTCGTGAAAACGACAACTATTCGATGAGCATCTTACGCCAAAGCATATGTGTGTGTGTTTGTATGCTTCTCTACCAAAGCCATACACCTACAGGTCTGTTCGGATCTCACCACTGAAGCATTCAAAGCAGCATTTGCCCGTTTTGCAGGCCGCCAAGGCATACCATCTAAAATAATGTCCGACAACGGCAAAACGTTCGTAGGAGCCCAACGAAGCTTACAGACGGAATTTTCCGCATTCCTCAAGGAGACCGCCGTAGACATAGCAAAGAAGTATGCAATCCACGGCCTCGCATGGCAGTTCATTCCTCCATATGCTCCTCATATGGGAGGACTCTGGGAAGCAGCTGTGAAGAGTTCAAAACTCATTTCACAAAGGTTGCCGGAACCCAAAGATTTACCTATGAGGAGTTCAACACTCTCCTCATTCGCACCGAAGCGGTCTTGAATTCCAGACCGCTTTCCCCAATGTATCAAGACCCCGATGATCTGCAAGTTCTAACGCCAGGTCATTTTCTGCGCGGGGCCCCTCTCCTCGCCATTCCTGAGTCGAACGCCGACGGTCTCTCCCTGTCAAATAAATGGCAGCGCTTAAGGGTACTCTACCATCAATTCAGCAAGCGCTGGAAGACTGAATATTTGAAGGAACTCCATAAACGCGGCAAATGGAAAACACAGAAACCCAGCTTCCGCGAAGGAGACCTAGTCGTCATCAAAGACGACCTTTTGCCTCCGAACGAGTGGAAACTAGGCCGAATCATCAAACTTCACCTCGCTCCAGATAAAAATGTTCGCTTGGTGGATATCCGTACTCAAGGCGGTACCATCACACGCAATATAACAAAACTTTGCTTACTGTTGCCTTCTTAAGCAAAATACCCATCCAACTCTAAATCCCTTATCGTCTCAACCCCCAATCACATCTCCTCCACTAAACATGCCTAATAATGGTTTCGATTTTTCTCTTTTCTCTCTATCGTTCTCGTTTCAGCACTAACAGAACCAGATCCTACAGCACATGTCGCTTGTGCTGTCAGATACACTCGCTGAGGTGCTGAAGAGCGTTTTTGGCAATGACACCCGATGAAAGGTACGAATCAGCGCGGGTTCATCGGTACTGCGTCAACTGCCTAGCCACCTCACATACGACGGGAAACTGCAATTCCCCAGACGCTTGTCGGCGGTGAGGGTTAGCACACCACACTTTATTACCTCGATCGTCCGTTACACCACCACCACCGTTTGACCACCACTTCACGCGGTCCACTGGCCAACGCGGAACCCGCCAACCGCAACGAGCACGACCGACTAACACCCAACCCCGAACACAAAATCGACCGACAACCAATCGGGTTATACGCAGGAGCGTCCGAAACGACGCCGGGTTTCAACGCCGCATACGAAACCTCTTTGATCAGGCAGCACTCAGCATTCAAAGATTGCAAGACTTAATCGGTATCACGTCCCCGCAGGCCCGGCGGCATGTTGAAGACATGAGTGAGAACCTCATTGAATTCGAGGATTAGAAAATATTTACATACTTAACCTATTTGAAATACTTACGTAAATGTATAAAATTACCCTATGAAATATATATTACTTTGAAATACTTACCGTGAAATGTATGAAATTACCTTATAAACATTTATCCGTATACTTACCGTTTCCTAAAATACTTACATTTAAATCATATACATATTTACCTTTTTTGCATATGCCTCTGTAAACCATGAAAATACTTACCGTTTATTGGAATTCCTATATACACATAAACATATACATAAGAACTAAGCGGTCCAATGCGAGGTAATTGGCTGCTTTAGAGTTAGTAACTCGTTACACTCCAAACGATATTGTCGCCTATAATTCGTAATAAACTAAATTGTTTACCCTTAAAACCGAAATACAGCCGCGTTCCATTTATTGAAGTGAAAAATATACACAGGGTATGATACAGTAGCGACATGTGGATCGTTATCGATAGCAAATTCAGTTAATAATAGTCCGAGGGTCGAAGTTATAGTAGAAGAGATACGGGGTCAAGCATCGACCATTGAAATCGGAATGCGGATGGCAGCGGGTTACGCCAACAATATGGCCAATGAACATAGTAATAATATAATCGATTATTTCATCACATTTAGTTTCACAACGAGAGGGAAAACCCAGAAATACGTAATGGAATGGAGGATAACCAGCGCAGACAAGGAGTTTCACTAGGCGCAAGGCAATAACTTATTAAACATCTTCCTAAGCGCAAAAGTTTTAGGCGAGTAATCCAGATCACGGTGGTAGTATGAAACAAATATTTCTCGTCATCTTAATAATATCTAATGAAAATCTTAAATTTTATGCATAAAATAACGAGTCATAAAAATCTATCACATAAGTTAAATATTCTAAGGGATTTAGAGACACCCTACTGTGGTGATAATAACGAGCACCTGACTCAGCAAACCAGTGACTGTACACAGAGACGAAAATGTTGCAATTGATAGAGATGTCCTGTTACCATAAACCCAAGAACCAATGTACCCAGTATCAACAGAGTAGCAGAGCAGCAATAGAATATTAGCAAAAGCTCCAAAACTGAGTTCTGCCTAGGAAACCACCGTTGATCGCGCAGTAAAAATTTAGTATAAATACCGGCCGCGATGCCCAGGATAACCAAATCGTAAGCCAGTATAGATACCCGCGACATCGAACGCTACACCAGCGAGAAGATAGCAGACGGTTCCCTCGGCCTCAAGATTAGGCGGAGAGCCCAACGGCAACAACCGGAGGAGACGACTTCCGTAGAAGACCTCGTCAGCGAGAGCGAGGGCGACAGCGCTTGCACGGAACCATTCGGGCAACTAGAGAGCGACTCGGAAAGTCAAATCCGAAGTTCGAGCTACAACGGAAACGATGAATACGATGGCGGAGCGATGGTACGGGAGTCGACCCCGAACCCGATATCATCCGAAAGCGAGGCGGATGACGACGAAGATAGCCGAATTATCCATCCAGAAGTAAGACGAGCGGCAATACAGCAGAGGCTACGTAGACTACACCCGACGCGTTAATATGCGGATGAGGGTCTACTACGGCGACGTTATGGCGGAAAAGCGCACCCCGCACATATTGAGACGGCAGATCTGCAACCGGGAAGAGGAAGAGCACATACCTGCGAATCAGACCGTTGTCCTAAGTCTGCGGCCAGCGATGATATGGCACTCGAAGCGCGAGGTGATACGGAGGACCTGGTAGGGCAGATAGAGCGATGGTTGAGTGAGTCCACAAAAGATACACCTAACACTTGGGAAACAGACAAGGATCGAACCCCTGCCAGGGGCGCTTATTGAAGATATCGAAGCGCATCTCCAACAAGCGCAAACACGCAGAAGGAAGAGGACGTTCCGTCGGAACATAGGAAGCCAAGAGTTCCGAATCCGAATCACCCGAACGGTCCTAGTAACAGTAAGTCTCATTTCGGCAATTGAGGGGAGAGTATGAGGACCTCAATCCGGAGGATTTGGAGCCGCTCACAACACACACATATATATATATACTTTGTTTTAAATGAATTATGAATTTATTATAAATTATGAGCTATTTTTATGAAATACATTGAATTTTGAGATTTTGCTGATACGCTGTTATGTAAATGAAGTACATGCGCCCTTTTGCACGAAACTCTATATACCTAATATATATACCCGATTATATATATATTTGACATATATTAAAATTGTATAATCTGAATATCAATTTCTTAAAAAATAGAAGCATCCTAATATACAGGGTGTTTTTTTTACAGGTTTGTTTTTCGAATAGAGATAAAACTGGCATTTTGTGGTCAAATCTGGCAACTCTAATGTCATTTATGTTCAGTTTGGCTTGCCATTTCATCATGAACAGGTTGACAAAAGAACAACGCTTGCAAATCGTGCAAATTTATTTCGAAAATAATGGTTCAGTTCGCGAAGTTTACCGTGAGCTCCGTCCATTTTATGGTCGACATAATCGTCCATCAGAGCAATTAATTCGGTTAACCATGGATCGTTTTCGCACTACGTTTACTCTATGTGATAATACGCATCCGCAGAGACGTCGAACAGTGCGCACCGAAGAAACAATTGCCGCTGTAGAGCAAAGTGTTGAAGAGGACCCGAATGAATCGATTCGCCACCGTGCACAGCAATTGGAGCTTTGTCCATCAACTTTATGGAAGATTTTGCGCAAAGATCTTGGCTTGCGACCTTACAAAATCCAGCTTGTGCAGGAATTAAAGCCGCGAGACCATGCAATGCGTCGTGATTTTGGTGTATGGGCCGAAAATGAGATTGATTTCGATGCTGATTTTCATCGCAAAATTTTGTTCAGTGATGAGGCTCATTTTTGGTTGAATGGCTACGTCAACAAGTTAAATTGCCGCATTTGGAGTGAAGAGAATCCACATGAGACCCTTGAAACGCCATTACATCCACAAAAACTGACTGTTTGGTGTGCTCTATGGGCTGGTGGAGTCATTGGGCCATACTTCTTCCGCAATAATGCTGGAGAGGCAGCTACCGTTAATGGAGACCGGTATAGAGCCATGATAACCGACTATTTTGTTCCCGAATTGGATGGCATGAATGTGGATGAGTTGTGGTTCCAACAAGACGGCGCTACATGCCACACAGCGCACGTCACAATCGATTTATTGAAGGAAACATTCGATGAGCGCATAATTTCGCGGAATGGACCTGTCAATTGGCCACCAAGGTCGTGTGATTTGACACCATTGGATTATTTTCTTTGGGGATATGTGAAGTCGCTCGTCTACACCAACAAACCAGAAACGTTAGGGGAATTGGAAGCCAACATTCGTGGCGTTATTGCCGACATACGGCCCCATATGCTCGAAAAAGTGGTTGAAAATTGGACCTGTAGAATTGGCTTTATTCAAGCCAGCCGCGGCGGCCACATGCCCGAAATCATATTTAAACATTAATGGCATAAAATTATCCTTCCAATAAAGCCAAATTGATGGACCTTAAAACGATTTTCTTGTGTTTTATTTCAATTCGAAGTTCTATACCCCTAAAAAAAATACCCTTTACATATATACATATGAGCTTAAACGTATACTAGATTTGGCAGCAACGCTAAAAGGTTACAAAAGCAATACAAATATACACATGAGGAACATTGGAAGTCACCTACGTAAGCGTACATGAGCGTGTACATATGTTCGCTGCAATGCGAGAAGCCGGCATATAAAGGAAGAAAAAGGCATACAGTCGTGTGTATATACGTTGGTAGTTATAAGAAAAGAGTATAATATAAGGGAAAAGTTAACTTATAAGGATATGTATTATATGTATATAAGTGTTTCTTATTGCAAAATACCAGTTTGCCTGCGTGCAAATCAGTATAAAACGGCGATGATTTGCTTAGGAAAATTGAGTACTTAGCCACTAGCTAGGCGTAGTAGTCGGTGGTTTTCACCTCCAATGAAGGTACACCTGGGTGTTTTCACCTCACGAGTACTATTTTTATATTCTGCACGAGTTTTCACCTCCGCCGAACGTAGGGCCAAGTAGGGGTTTTCACCTCTGCCGCCTTTAATTTAGCCAGGAGCAACTTAAGCTATAGTAAGTGGAGGTTTTCACCTCTGCCACCATAAAATGCTTTCACCATGTATTACAGTTGCTATCAAATATCTTTTTACTGCAAACCAGTTTCTTCCCCTTTATGCAAAAAAATGCAAATCTTGCTTCCATCCGATAACCCGATTCCAAAATTTTCGGGGCTTTGAAGCATATTTAAACAGTATACAAAAAAGGAAGAAAATCTGGTCCCAAATGAAAAGCATGGTGAAATTGGGTTTATGATGTGAGTTTGTAGGCAGCCAATGCAGTTGGATAACCGAGATTTACTGATTCCATAATGGATCAGAGAATATGTATACAAATTTTAAAAGACAACCTTGACCAAAGTGGTGAGCAATTAAGGATGGAAAAGGACTTTCGGTCGCAGAAAAATACGAAATATTGCGAAAAAAGAAAATATTTGGTTCCACCCGAACTTCGACTTTCTTACTTGTTTTTTTTCTTCTCATACGTATAAACATTTCATGTTCATGAAAAGTATGAAAATCAAAAAAAATATACAACTTCGCTTTTGCAGTGGGGTATTAACTACTTGCCCGTATATTTTACTTTTCATCCCGAACATTTTGATATACATTAATAAATATATATCTCGATTCGTTTATGCCGAATGAGGTAATATACCTTGTGTGCGTAACAAAAATAGATATAAACAAGTAAGGACGTCTAAGTTCGGGTGGAACCGAACATTATATACCTAGTAGTGATCTATTATGTCATCCCAATTTACGCAGGCCTATTACAATACTTTCAGTTCGTATTTGCGTTCAAACAGACAGACGGACAAACAGATAGACGTATCGAGAGACGGACATGGCTACATCGACTCAACTCATCCTCCTGATCACTTCAGTATACTTTTTGATGGGACTATCTCTTTTTCTTCTCATACTTAGATACATTTAATGTTTATGAAAGCTACGAAAATCAAAAAAGGTATACAACTTCGCTTTTGCAGTGGAGTATTAACTACTTGCCCGGATATTTTACTTTTTATCCGGAACGTTCTGATATACATTAATAAATATATATCCCGATTCGTTTATGCCGAATGAAGTAATTTACCTTGTGTGCGTAGCAAAAATAGATATAACAAGTAAGGAAGTCTAAGTTCTAGTGCAACCGAGCATTATATACCTAGTAGTGATCTATTATGTCATCCCAATTTACGCAGGTCTATTTCAATACTTTCAGTTCCTATTTGCGTTCAAACAGACAGACGGACAAACAGATAGACGTATCGAGAGACGGACATGGCTACATCGACTCAGCTCATCCTCCTGATCATTTCAGTATACTTTTTGATGGGACTATCTCTTTTTCTTTTCATACGTACAAATATTTCATGTTCATGAAAGGAATGAATATCAAAAAAGATATATAACTTCGCTTTTGCAGTGAGGTATCAACTACTTGCACGGATATTTTACTTTTCATCTTGAAGGTTTTGATATACATTAATAAATATATATCTCGAATCGTTTATGCTGAATGAAGTAATATACCTTGTGTGCGTAACAAAAATAGATATAAAAAAGGGTGTCTTTTATAGGCGCCAAAGAACTCAACCGATCTTTATGAAATTTTCACAATATATACTTGGGTTCACTGGGTACAGCATAGACAATATATAGTATTGCAAAAGTAGGCGCAGCCACGCCCCCAGGCTATATAAAGTTTCAATTCGTCATAATTCCGGACTTTTTTGGTCTGAATTAATGAAATTTGGATATATGTGTCACTTAGTCAATATCTACATCATTTTTCAAAAGTGGGCGGTGCCACGCCCATATATTTTGTGTTTCGTTTTGCTCTTGAACTTTCACGATAAGTTTGGGAGTTCGCTGGGCACCACACAGTCTGTATATAGCTTTTGGAAAATCCCACAGGCCATATAAAGCTGCAGCTCGGTATAGTTAGGAGTTTATTTGGATCAAGTGAATGAAATTTTATATATATAGATGTATTCTATATATCAAAACGTCAAAACAACGTCTATCGGGTTTGCTAGTATATTAAAAAACGGCCAAAGCAAACCACGAATTTCAGCATTCTTTTGTAAAACTGAGATACTAGTTTGCGTTCAAATAGACAGACGGACGGAGATACGGACATGGTTTTCCGATTCGCTAATTTTTGGCAGGAGTATAATACATACTACTGAGAAGCAGCTAAGCAATTTTCATTGAAATATCAAGATTGAATTATAAGCGATTGCCTTTGAAATAGCAGAAATTTTATGCTGAAAAGAGGGCGGCGCCATGCCTACTTCTTCAAAATTGACAAACATTTTTTGAGGCCAAGTTGTTCTTAAAAAGCTTATTATGTGTGCAAAATCTGATTGATATAACTTGCTTACTTTTAGAGTTATTGCTTTTTAAATTTTTCTGATTTTCTTAAATTTTTATCAATTTTCCTCAATCATAATCATTATTTTCGCTGTTTACCCTTTTTCATCATGCATAATCGTTATGTTATGATTTTTATTTTTTTACTCAGGAATAATGAATATAGCTTGATTTACATTTTTATTCCTCATGATAAAAGTCGAAACGTCATACACATATACAGGTATTTCGGTTTAAAAATTTAAAGAACATGCATTTTTCGCTAAACTGTCTGATCCTATTAGTATGAAAGGTGCTAATGAGTGCTGCAATAAGCGATGTGATTGAGTTCCATACTGGTTTCGGATATATAATGATTAAAATCGGTCTTAGTTCATTATAAATTCTATGAAGCAGGGAAGCGTTCGGAGATTTCTATATTTCTTGAAATTTTCACAAAAGTTGCAACTGAATGAATATTGTTTGGTTTTGCGAGTCCCTGACTAGGCCTAGAGGAGGTAACGAGGTCACTGCAAGGCGGATAACAAATTACGACCACAAGCCTACACCACTTTCAATACTAAACACCTTATTTTTGTTAACATGCAATGTAAGCAGCAGCTTTGTTTTCCGTATCATTCCGTTTGTTAATCGTCTTTCCATGATTCTTAAGCTTTCAAGTGTATATCTCGTTGTTTTTCTCTTTTCTTTCTGCGATAGTGCTGTAGTTGCTTTCTGCTTTCTGATGTCCGCTTCATCTTCGCCTAGTCTTACACCCAAAGGCCGGTTTGTAGTACCAATGTATAAGTTAAAGACTGAAAGTCCTTTAGGGATAAAAAGTTAAAGGGCCAACTCGTTTATTCTAATAATACTGGTTCTAAGTTACACTATTCAATACCTCGTTACAACCATTATAATTAAACACAAGGTTTTGCTCTGAATGTGTTTCCTTGTAAAGTTGCCGCAGAAACTTTTAGGGGCCTGGACACAAAAACGATTCTAGCGGTTATAACTTAAATAATTTTTCAATTGTTTGACAACTAAACCAGAAACATACGTTTTTCGCTCGAGACTCTTGTATGAAGCGAACTTTCATGTTAAAAGAAACTATAGTAATTCTCTTAACCCAGATATGGCCATGGCATGCACGTGAAGATTTTCAAAATACTTTGCAGATTTGGTGAAAATTACAATAAAATGACATTGTTGTTCTGGTTTTATAAAAATTTATTTGAAAAAATGGATTTCAGAGCCGTCCTATATATAAGGCATTGGGCAGATAGCATACTGTCAACGGGTTTGAATTTATTTGGTGTGATATGTAACAAAACATCTCACGTGTAATCTCACTCCGCATTTTTAGCACCTAGTTGTGGTTTTCTGATGACAAGCCGCACATCTGGTTTGTTTCTCTTGTGATATTACAAAATGGTCCAATCTGTCAAAACGCAATTCTTCATTACTATCTCTCGAAGGACGTCCTTTTTGGTAAACCTTATCTTTTTTATTTTGGCAGAGTAAGGTTGTCGCAGTGATTCTTCGATTTTGCGCTACCATGTTTATACCCACAAAATCTTCATATCCGGAATCTTCATCTGTAACGTCTTCAGTTGCATTTGTGGGAGGAAACAATGTAACTGCAATCGGCGTTTAAATCATCATCCTCCAAAAGAGCCAAAGCTTCATGCAAAGAAAATCCCCTGAAAAAATATGAAGTATACTATCACCCCTATTCTGCATTTCGGTTACGCTCCCGCTCTACGCTCCCGCTCTACGCTCCGCCGTGATCGAAAGTAGGTATTTTGCGTTACGATTGAATTGAAAGAAGAAGAGGAAGAGCTATAACTTTTTCGAAATCAGCTGTTTGCCTTGAAATATGTGAAACTGGAACATAACTAGTTAATTTAGAGAGATATGTGGGTGATACTCACGTTTGGGGATGGTGGTTCTCGGGCCAATTTTTGTTGGTATCGGGTGCCGGTATTTTGTGCTGAATATCCCGTAGCACCTTTCACATCAATTCGATTTCTTCTGTTTGTGGTACGGACTCCTGCTGGGTGTGGCCCTCCTGAAATAAATGATAGAGTGGTGGCGAAGGTCCTGGACACGGGATGAACGGGAGGTACTCGTTCTGGTTATTTACCCACTTGTTAGTCCGCAGCAATGATTAACAGATTTGAATTTAAACGATTGGAGCGATATTACAACCCCAAAATGCACTCTTTCGTGTAAATGATTCACCAGAACTTTACTTTTGTTGCTGTTTTATTTGCCGATATATGGAAAACACAGATGCACTATACCAATAAATACGCACAACTATATTTGCTATTCGCGATAGTTAGTTGTTTTTACAAGTTTATATAATTTAGATGATTTTAAAATTATAAGAAAAAAGGGATGAACCGGTGAAAAAACCCAAATACAATAATTTTATATAAAGGCGGTGCAAATTTTTGCCAAAAAAAAACGATAATAAGCAATAGAAAAAAATGATGGCCGCCCAGCTATCAGCTGTGCGGCGAATTGGTGTTTGATGATTTGCGCGTGGTTGCCACACGTCCCAAATTTAATATATAAATCGTAAGGGGAATTCATACATTGGAGTGAGTAAATATAATGGATAATAATATAATGTGATATAATACAAGCGTTGTAATGAAATTATTTACAATTCATGGAAAATATGTATAACGAGTATTATTTTATGTACAATTCAGGAAATATGTGTATAACGAGTTTTATGTTTTTGGGATTGGGACGTGTGGCTACTGATGTCGCGTAAACAATAACAAGGCAAATATACACAAAAAAACCTAACTACGATCGAAGTGTAGAATAGGCAGAATTGTAAATTTTGATGTTGAACTGAACGGAAACGGAACGCAAAATACCAAAGTTGCCAAACGGAGAAAATTTCGATCCTAGTCGAAATGCAGAGTAGGGGTGTATATGCCCAATGTCCTACAAATAGGACACTCACATTTTCGCTAATATTACAAAAACAACAAATGACAGAAATCAACAAGACATGCTATATCACTTAGGTTATACGTTTTATAATTGATTACAAACAAAATACTTTGTTTATTAATTATTAGTTAAGAAAAATTTTACTTGCCATGCAAACGTGACGCCATATTCCGACATTTTGAAAAACTGTCAGGTTTATGATTTCATAACACGAAAATTATAGAAAAAAACTAACCCACCGTACTGTCGACCGCGAGCTGCTAACAAATACAGCAGCAAACAAGCCATAGCTTCAAAAATATACTGAAGGATTTAAGAATGTAGAAATGGTGAAAATTAACGGCAGAGGGTACAGCAAAACTGGCGGATTCCATGCCCAGATATCTTATGGCAGTACTACAGCAAGATGGATATCCCACTTTTGATACTACACCTTTTACAGTTTATAATCACAAAGTTACAATTAATATACAGAAAACCACATTTCATATTTAGAAAGTTACAATTGTTTTTCAGAATTTCCATTTCATATTCAGAAAGGTACAGTTGATATTCAGAATTTCCATTTCATATTTAGAAAGTTCCAATTCATATTCAAAATGTTACAAAATATATATTCAGAAACTTACAATTGATGTTCAGAAAGTTACAATTCATATTCAGAAAGCTACAGCTTAAATTCAGAAAATTTCACTCTTTCCAGGAAAAACTCATACTGTCATCAAGCAAAGAGTCAGCGCATTTGACGTCTTTGCAGCCACGCCATAATTTCTAAGCAGTAAAGAATTTCGTTTACCTCGAAACCAGCATTTACACGAACAATAATGTCCTCCTACACATAAATCCAACGGAGAATTACTCTCGCAAACAAATGCTACTTCGGACTAAGTACGCAATGAGAAGTGAACTCCTCTCTCGAAGAACGAAAATAACTCTCTCTAAGTCATTAATCGGCTCCGGGAGTGTAAGAAGGTTCTTCGAAAGATTAATGGCTACGGCTAGTCTCGAAGAAGATTTTAAGATGAGCTTCACACAGGCGTCGACATAGCTCAAAAAAATAAAATCAAGCTGCTTCATTGGCTAAACCATGTTGCGCAAATGAAAGAAGATACACCGGCCCAGAAGGTATTCTTCGACACATACTGTGGACACAGAGGAAGACCACCAGTGGAAGCAACAGGTGGAGACGGACTTCCGATCCCGTGGTCGTTCTAATTGAGGCCAGTAGGCAAAAAAAATAAACGACTGGCGATCGATGTTGAACAACCCAAAAGAACAAGCTTCTTTTCATACTGTTGATACGATTCAATCAGTGTCCAAATATGCGATATAGCGCCTGCTTTCATATGTAATTTCACAATGCATTCAAGCTGTTCAAAAAATTTCTGAATATCTCTGATGAAGAAGTCTAGCAGCTTCCGAAATGGATCTATAAGAAAAGCTATGGCGGTTGTCTCTAAAAATCTCCTATTCTATTCTAATAAAAACTTTTAATATTTAATTAAAAATAACTATCAAAAAAATAAAAACAATAATAATATTCATCAATAAAAAGAAAAATTATTATTATTGGCCTTGAGATCGTTTATAGTCATGGTACTTTGCAAATATACAGGCCGTAAAAACAACAACTCAATTCAATTGAATTGTTGGTACACAAAATATGAATTGTAACTTGCTGAATATCAATTGTAAGTTTCTGAATATCAATTGTAGCTTTCTGCATATCAATTGTTACTTTTTGAATATGAATTGCAACTTTCTGAATATTAATTGGAAATTCTGAATATCAATTGTAACTTTCTAAATATGAGTTGTAATTTTCTGAATATGAAATGGAAATTCTGAATATCAACTGTAAGTTTCTGAATGTGAAATCGAAATTCTGAATATGAATTTTAACTCTCTGAATGTGAATTGTAACATTCTGAATATAAGCTGAAAAAGGTGTAGTGTACCGTAGGACCTTTTTTCTTGAATTATACTATCTTGTACGCAGACTTTTGCGGTTGCCGTTTTTGTGCTGCTTTTTAAAAATATTAAATTTAAACTATAAATATCTGAATAAAATACCCGGTGCAAAGGTATTTGCTTATCTCCACGGCGGCCGCCGTGGTGGGGCGGTAGTGTTGCTGGCCTACCACACTGAATGTGCAAGGTTGGTGGTTTGGAAAAGTTTTTTCAAAGCGGGGTAGCCCCTCGGCAGTGGTTTGGCAAACTCTCAGCAAATATTCAGCTGCTTTGCAGATGCCGTTCGGAATCGGCAAAAAACGGTAGGTCCCGCCAATTTGTAGGGAAAATTAGAAGCAGCACACCACAATTGGTTGAGAAGCTCGGCCTTAATCTCGGCAGGACGTATACATAGCGTCAATTATTTATTTTTGAATGTTTAAATAAAAAACTGAAATAAAGCGTGGTTTAAAAAGTATAGTACTTGTCCAGAAAGTTGTTTTTTCGTTCTTTTCTGCCCTGTACGCAGACTTATGCAGGGAAGTGTACGTACACATGATTTATAGATACAAAATCACTTTTACTGCATGGATGAAATAGCATGGGTTTTCATACATTAATAATATTTGTATACACAAGTCTAAACTAAGACAAATTGCACAACTTTGAACCATCGAAATAAGATCAAACGGGCCTTTAAACCCTTCACATATTTTACGCAGTTTGCTCCATCTTACCCATGCGAGTACGCCATATTTGGTTCCAAACGGTTGCCTGTGTATTAAATTGTCTATATATTATTTCGGCCAATGGTTCAAAGTTATGCCATCGTCACCCAATTAGTCACAGTCATGGACTAAAAACAGTGTTATAAGGTTTGTCCAGGGAATCCATCCAAATATTTTTTTTCCGTAAATTTGAATACATTTTTAGAGACAATAAAGAAAATGCAAACAGCATTCAACTATATACGTAGAAAGCATTCAGTAAGGTGTATTTTTTCGAATTACATGACTTTTCAATGTCACAGCATGCATTCCTCAAGCATACACATAACTCATTCAGGACGCATACTTTACCTGTGAACATAAAGGGTGTTTTTTTTAGGGGTATAGAACTTCGAATTGAAATAAAACACAAGAAAATCGCTTTAAGGTCCCTCAATTTGGCTTTATTGGAAGGATAATTTTATGCCATTAATGTTTAAATATGATTTCGGGCATGTGGCCGCCGCGGCTGGCTCGAATAAAGCCAATTCTACAGGTCCAATTTTCAACCACTTTTTCGAGCATATGGGGCCGTATGTCGGCAATAACGCCACGAATGTTGGCTTCCAATTCGCCTTACGTTTCTGGTTTGTTGGAGTAGACGAGCGACTTCACATATCCCCAAAGAAAATAATTCAATGGTGTCAAATCACACGACCTTGGTGGCCAATTGACAGGTCCATTCCGCGAAATTATGCGCTCATCGAATGTTTCCTTCAATAAATCGATTGTGACGTGCGCTGTGTGGCATGTAGCGCCGTCTTGTTGGAACCACAACTCATCCACATTCATGCCATCCAATTCGGGAACAAAATAGTCGGTTATCATGGCTCTATACCGGTCTCCATTAACGGTAGCTGCCTCTCCAGCATTATTGCGGAAGAAGTATGGCCCAATGACTCCACCAGCCCATAGAGCACACCAAACAGTCAGTTTTTGTGGATGTAATGGCGTTTCAAGGGTCTCATGTGGATTCTCTTCACTTCAAATGCGGCAATTTTGCTTGTTGACGTAGCCATTCAACCAAAAATGAGCCTCATCACTGAACAAAATTTTGCGATGAAAATCAGCATCGTAATCAATCTCATTTTCGGCCCATACACCAAAATCACGACGCATTGCATGGTCTCGCGGCTTTAATTCTTGCACAAGCTGGATCTTGTAAGGTCGCAAGCCAAGATCTTTGCGCAAAATCTTCCATAAAGTTGATGGACAAAGCTCCAATTGCTGTGCACGGTGGCGAATCGATTCATTCGGGTCCTCTTCAACACTTTGCTCTACAGCGGCAATTGTTTCTTCGGTGCGCACTGTTCGACGTCTCTGCGGATGCGTATTATCACATAGAGTAAACGTAGCGCGAAAACGATCCATGGTTAACCGAATTAATTGCTCTGATGGACGATAATGTCGACCATAAAATGGACGGAGCTCACGGTAAACTTCGCGAACTGAACCATTATTTTCGAAATAAATTTGCACGATTTGCAAGCGTTGTTCTTTTGTCAACCTGTTCATGATGAAATGGCAAACCAAGCTGAACATAAATGACATTAGAGTTGCCAGATTTGACCACAAAATGCCAGTTTTATCTCTATTCAAAAAACAAACCTGTAAAAAAACACCCTGTACATACGTACATACCTCTGATTTCAACTGGGAAGGTAAACTTATATGAGCACACATACGAGTATGTAATAATAAGTTAAAGTCAATCATATATCACAACCTAATTCCGACAAAACCAGAAACTCCATAGAAATCCCAAAATTTATTGGAGTTCGGAAGATAATTTCCATAAATTTCGTTGTTTCTATAGAGTTTCCTGTTCAGACGGAATTTCTGATAGACCCCATATTTAAAATATAAAAACCTCAAACACAGTTTGTAGCTCCTTCAATTTTATTTTTCGTTAGAAATCGTGTTAATTTTCCTAAAAACTGAACTATTCATATATTTCAATTTGTAAAAGGACAGACATATAACCCGAACCCTTAACAGATGTAGACTAAATTTGACCTGTGCTGAGAACCTTCCTTAAAAATCAACATGAAATGTTTTTTAAATATGTGTAAGTTGTGGTTAAGGAAAAAAAGCTAGAAAACCATCAGATGTTGAATTTGTAATTTTCTCCCGCTAAATGGATTTCAAAAATGCCAGATCTGGAGGGAAAATTACGAAATTGGCAGCACTGTCTCTATAGCAAGCCAAAAGAAATTCCAAAATGGCAACATATGTATACAAATAACACTCATGACGGTAGACATATTTTCACTCATTGAGTACATTGAGTTAAAGTAACCATTATATATATGTATTATTAGCCTAACTTTGTTGTTAGCATAGGTCCATCAAATCCAATGGTTTTTATTCAGCGTAAACTTTTGAAATATTGAGCCAATCTTGAAGGAGTGGTTGCACTGATGTTGGGCTTTCAAACATTTCTAAGGGCCGTTTAATTGACTTATTTTTTTTTTCGGTTAGCTGTCAAATTAACCGCCGTTTAGTGTGAATCGACTTTTATGAAAGCGGCTCTAAATAACTCAACTAGAGTAAGTTAGAGTATTATGATATGGGTTGGTAAAGCGATATACCTGCGTCTTCCTAAATTATTCATGTCTGAGCAAGAATATCTTCTTTACTATAATGGTAATGGCCAAAAACCGCTACTTCAAAGCAACGGCCTGCATTGGTCAACTAAGTGGCTATCAGTGTGATAAAACATTTGCCATCGTGCGGTCGTCAATAATTTTGAGCACTCTTTAAACAAGGATAATTCCGAAATGTTCTTAGGTTGTCAACTTCTTATATTTTATTTTCGTTTTTGGTAAATATAGGCACCAATGTTTCAAGTGATTGTTTAATATTTTTAAATTAATTTTGGTGAAAAAATTGTTCGTTTCTTTAAACCTCTAGTTTGGGTAATGTGATATGGTAGAAGTAGTTCAATGTGGAACAGGAGTATGAATAGTATAAATTTCCTGCAACTAGGATTTGGAACGTTGATGGCACAGGGGTTGTCAATCACGCCAAGTGAGCATCTGAAAATGTTAGCTACAACAGAAAAGCAAATTGAGTGAATAACTTTTCCACTTTTGATGGAACATGCTCTTCCTGGTTCCGAATCAGCTTGTCACATATCTGAATGGATGCATATTACCATAACTACAAAGTGGCTGGATTATTTCATGTGGTTTACACATCTTTCATAGGAGACATTACCCCCCTATTTTGGCAAAACGGATTTTTTGACTTTTTATGGATTTGAATAAATATCTCCGGGATACTTAAGATAAATCGATCTCGTCTTGGAATGTGCTTCGAAATACTGGAATCTATCGAATTGTATGATTTTCTACCTGTCTATTTAATAAATGTATGCCTATATCACAATACCCTAACTTACTCTATACATAATAAATCCCAGTTACAAAAATGTCTCAACTATTTCGGCATCTAGACAATGCTGGAGAAATATACGAACAGAGGATCTAACAAGGTAAACTAATTTAAATTGGTTGAGTTTCGACCACGGGAGATACAAATTTTGACTAATATACATGTTGAGTTCTAATGTGAAGGGTTAAGAAAAAGATTTGTTGAGTTCTAGGCTAATGGGTTAAGCATGATTGAGTGCAAGCCATCAATCGTTTGTCTATTTTGACATTTGCTTTTACATCTTTTTTTCCTCCGCACTTTTTTTGATTCAACCAACCGCTAGCCGCTTTTAAGATTTTTCCGCTGTAAAGTTATAAGTTGTAAATTTGTAAACTATTTCGTTTTGCAATAAATGCAACTTTATTGAACCCGCAAATCTCAACTAATTTGGAAGACAAATTTATTATTTGGTAAGCATTCAGTGCAGCCAACTCGCATCATCTTTCTTGGACCAACCGTCTCAACAATATACTTAATACTATTTATAATCGTATATCGTGGTTGCAAAGAAAAAAAATTGACTTTTTAATAGGAACCATTTAATTTTTTTGGTTTCAATATTTTGCAACAATGTAGCGGGAATACACAGTTACACACAAAATCCTTAGTACCACGGAATATAGGACATTTACCTTACGCGTTGTTGAATATAGACTGTGCTTCAGAGTTGGCAGGGTAAAAATTTATAAAACTTTTAGAAATATTTATAGTATACAAAATTTAGCAACTAACATATACGAGGTGTGTTCAAAAAGTATCGCGAATTTTGTGTTTTTTCAAAAATTATTTATTTATTCATGAATATCTATTTTGTCCCCATCAAAGTAATCCCCATGAGATATTATACACTTGTGGCAACGGTTTTTCCAATCTTTGAAGCACTTCAAAAAATCATTTTTTTGTATCTTGTTCAGCTCCTCCTTCGATGCCGTCTTTATCTCGTCAAGAGAAGCGTAACGTCGTCCTTTCATGGGCCTATTCAGTTTAGGGAACAGAAAAAGTCACAGGGGGCCAGATCTGGGGAATACGGTGGCTGCGGCATCATTAGTGTGTTGTTTTTGGCCAAAAAGTCGCGCACAAGCAACGATGCGTGAGCAGGGGCGTTATCGTGGTGCAAAAGCCAATTTTTGTTCTTCCACAAATCCGGGCGTTTCTGGCGGATTGCTTCGCGCAAATTGCGCATAACTTGCAGGTAATATTCCTTATTGACCGTTCTTCCCTGTGGCAAGAACTCATGATGCACCACGCCCCTGCAACCGAAGAAAACTGTCAGCAAAACTTTCACATTCGACCGAACTTGGCGCGCTTTTTTCGGTCTTGGTTCGTGCGGCAGCTTCCATTGAGATGATTGAGCTTTGGTTTCCACGTCATAACCATAAACATACGATTCGTCACCAGTTATGACCCTCTGGAGCAAATTTGGGTCGTCGCGGACAGAGTTTAACATCTCATTAGCAATGTTCATGCGATGCTGTTTTTGGTCACAATTGAGCAATTTTGGTAAAAAAATAGGTAAAAATCGAAGACGATCCAAAACACGTGCAAGCAAAGCAGCTGTCAACAATTAACTGAACATTCAAAATGGCCGAGCTTGTCGGCATAAGTGAGAGACATGAGTACCAACATAACGCCACAAAAAATTCGAAATTCGAATATACGTAACCAGCGAAAATTCAAAATTCGCGATACTTTTTGAACACACCTCGTACTATACCGAAGCAGTGGCGTAGTGAGCTTAACTCCCGCCCGGTGCACTATTCTTGTTTAGCGGCCGCCTCCCCTCAATCTCGAAACCATAACAAAAAATAATGAAACGTTCCTAGATAATTATAAGTTTACTAGCAGACCGCCCACGCTTCGCTGCGTCTCAGAACTTTTAATAAACTGTGTCCGGTCTTAATCATTGTTTCTCTGAAACCAGTTGAGATATGAGACTTAATTACATCGCTTATTGCATCACTCATTAACACCTTTCGTTTGATACCCATATTGTACCAATACATTTTGGGTCACCCTGGTCCACACATTGGTCGATAACTCTGAACCGGTCGAGATATCGAATTGAAAATATCTTAAGTTTTAAGATAGACTTGGCGTGACGCAAGTTCCAATAAACAGACAAAAATTCGATTGGCTCAATAAAGAACTCTCCTATACATTTTCCTTGAACATCTGCAGTGTACAAACATCGACCTGTTACAAATTTTATTATATGTAGAGGTCAACACTCACTATATTACTCTGGGACTAAATTTGAAATCAAATTGAATCCACCAATAATAATACAAACAAAAACAATTCCGCCATTTATTGTTTTGCGGGCCATTTGGCGCCCCTTTGCGAGTAGCGCCCGGGGCATGATGACACATAAGGCTTCCTAAGATTTCTGTGTGATTTATATGCAGATTTCCTATTGGGTACATGCTTTACAGTGGACAAAGCTCGGTGCCCGATCAGATCTTCCGACCTGTGACGGCAATAACATCCATCGGCGTGACCGTGCGACAGGACTTGAGGGTAGACTTGCGTTCATCACCAATGTGTGCGATACCGTCATTTCAGCCGGATGTTGAACCGAAAGACAGCACCTTAGAACGTTAAGGTATGATTGTCTGGTCAGGCGATGTCGATATTGAGATAATTAACATTTATATACCTCTCTTCACCTGCTGTCCGAGCGAGTATCACCCTGACAATGGTGCGTTATTCAGAGGAGAGAATCGTGTAATCCTCGGAGACTTTAACGCACAATCAAGTCTACAGGTCGATGGTAGGGGACAGGAGTTGGCCGAACAAATAGATGATTTGCGGTAGATTGTTAAAGTTCCCCAGACCTTACCATCGTTAGTGCTGGTCTCAAAAGCTGCGTTGACTGGCGATCGATGCATCAGATCATTATCCGGTTATCCTCTCAATCAATCGCCCCACCGACTTTGTCACCTGTGAAAATCGTACCTTCATTAATTTCTTAACTTTATTGAGAGTTCCTTCTGCTGCTCTTCGCACCTCATCTCACTTACGAGAAGGAAAAGAGGCGCTTCGCATGGTCATAGGTTCCGCCTCAAATCAATACATTCCATCAAGGAGAATTAAGGGGGTACGTCCGCACTTCCCCGCAAAGGCAGCGGTCCTGGAAAATGAACGTGATCCTTGTCCAATCCGACTCAACCTAACGACAAAATATTCATCGCCTTCGGCGATAAGGTTTAGTCGAAACCGAAGAGATGCGCGAGCGCTTTCTGCGGGCAATTTGTATTGCACCCTCCGGTCAACAAGGAATTCAGACGCGCCACCAGCGAAACGCACAAACGGAAAAATAGGCAAGCGCCGATTGCCATCACCACCGCAAAAGCTCAGGAGGCCATTCGGAGTTCTAAAGGCTCAAAATCCATAGGCCCAGACGGAGTATCCATGCTGAGTAAGATATCTAACAACTGTCTTCAACCTGTCTATGACCACCCTTGTCATTCCAGAAAAATGGAAGCAGGCCAAGGTGGTGCCATTACAAAAGCCTGGCAAACCAACCGTGGGGGAGTTGTATCGAGCGATATCGCTCCTCACGCCTGTAGGGAAGACTTTGGAGACAGTATTGCTCCCTTACTACACCGCTTTCCGAGCATCAGCATGGTTTCTGCAAAATGCATAGCACGACCACCGCGCTAAATGCCATCATCACTCAGATAAATTTCGGTCTCAACCAAAATCGCCCTAACGGCAGGAGTGTGCTTTTTCCGCTTGACCTGTCCAAAGCTTTCGACACGGTTAATCACGCTCATCTTATCAATAACCTTGAAGAGTCAACTTTTCCCCCATGTCTAAGCCGTTGGAGCGTCAATTATCTGAGTGGTCGGCAATCATCGGTGAAGGTCAGAGGCGGACGATCAAAATCACGTGTAATTAAGCAAGGGGTACCAAAGGGAGGTTTCCTATAATTACTACACATAGAAGCTCTCCTCCCCACCAGAGGGTGTCTCGACCGTCTATTACGCCGAAGATTACAGGATTATGGCTACTGGGCCCTCCGTAAATGAGCACTGTCGCCGACTTAATCGTCGGCCACCTTATTTACGACGTGGACAGCGCACATGAACATGTAATTAGACGTCTACGCCGACGTCATCAAGCTTCGGGCAGTCAAACATCCCCAAATTTTAGAGATCACGTTTGATAACATGAGCAACTACGGTGCTTAGCAGCCACGATTGCCACCAAAGTACAAAGCCGCAACAAAATTCTCAAGTCACTAGCTGGCAGCACTTGGGGAAAATGAAAACAATCGTTGCTGGTAACGTACACGGCAATTGGCCAGCCGGTTCTGAGCTACGCGTCGCCAATATGGCTGCCGCTGCATCAAGTACACAGCCAATTGGCATATTCACGACGGCGACAGCAAAGAAAAAGTATCAACAGCTGTAACACAAACCACAGAAATAACATTATTTGCACAACTTATATTGGAAGGTCGCGAACTGGATTTTAATTTTGCAGTACCAGATAGGGGAGACTTTATTTTTTCCAGCTGAAACACTTTCAGAGTTCTCGCTAGCATTAGCTTTTTTTAGCTAGTAATAACGGTGTTTTTATTCTCAACAACACAAGAATTATTCTCGTTCGCATTCATCAACAATGTCTTCATAAATTCATAAAAACTATTTCGCTTTTAGAGCAGGCAGTGGTTGGCCTGAAAAAAGTTTAAAAAATTTGCATTGTTTATCATCAGTGCTGCGAAATCCATATACCCTTGTAGCACTTTTGTTTTTGCTTTGCCTTCAAATATAGGCACAGACAAAAAATTACAATTATTATACAAAAAAAAAAAAAGATTCGTAGCACTCCCATATGCTCTCTCATATAAATTAAATTCATATGAAAGTGCCTCAGTTTCATATGAAAGGGTTAAGTAAAAGTCCTTCGGTATGAAGCTCAGGTTAGTATGAAATAGAAATTTACCCTAACTATCAGGGACTTGCATCATACTCTCAAAGCAAATAGCAAAAAATGATGTCAACAACCGTGTACGTGTGAGTAGTGTATGTTCTTTTTTTATAGCCCGCGTAGTTTCGGGCTGTCCAATTCGTGTTCTTTCCCTTGGTTCTTTGTGGGTGTTGGCAACAACGGACACCCGTGTGCTAAGAAACAAACATACTAGTATGAAAGTATCAGCACTGACAAATGAATTATGACCGCTGTCAACAAAGAGTGTGAATGTGTTAGTAACAAAATCAGCGTTTCTTGTAGGGTACATAAACAAATTGACAATGAAATTGTGTTTTTAAATTTTGAAGCACTGGGGAAAAGTCATAGTAAGAGTTCGTTCCTCAATATAAGTGTATTCGAGCTTAATTGTACTAAAAAAGGAAAGCTTATGGGTGCTTTATTGTGAAGACGGTGACGTATGGAGCCGAATTACAAGGTTGGTTCAGAAGGGTCCGAAATATGTGAGCCAAATTCGGGCGCAAAGGTCCATCCGAAAAAGACGATCGATAACCACCTTAGAAGGGTTCTTCGTAGAACCATATACAATCTGAGAAAAATCGAAAAACAATACCATGGAACTTAAAACCGAAAATAAGGGCAACATATGACTCATTTTTATAGACAGGGTTACACCCCTGGCAGAACTGCTCCGGGATGTCTTCTTTTGTCATATGAGTCTTATCTAATCTAATTCTAATGAACGACGAAAAAGGCGAGCGTTCTTTCTAGCATAGTACGAGTATATATCTACTAGTAGCGCAACTTACTCCGAATCTGCACACACACACAAACCACACAGGGTGAATTGTATGCAATAATAAAACAATGAAATTTAAATGCTGCAATATTGAACGTGAAAACTTAAAACACCCAAATTATTGAATATAAAGCAGTTATAACACCTTATCAGTTCCTGCAGAATGTAAATTTCAGTTTAAATTGAAGTTTTTAGTTGTAGTTTTTACTTTAAAGCAACTCTGAACGCGTTGTACTTCATTCCACTGTCTCGGAGTACCTTCATCCACTACCTTCCACTCCGATTCGCAAAAGAAGATTCCAAACTAGTAGGGGTAAACAATGCTTTCTAGGGACACCAGAGTCACTCTAAACTCTTACTTGTTCATACTAAACCCCACCATTCCAAATACTTTGCCTGTAGGTGGTGCACTAGTTCAACCCTGTTGAAACTGGTACTTTCTTCGACTTCTCTTAGAAAAACTTGAAAATTTTATAAAAATTAAAATCTCTGTAATAACTATCTTAATTTAAATGGTACATGGCACTTTGAACAGATTTAATTCAAATTTTTAAGGTATACACTCTTTTGAAATTAAGTCTACGGATTGCCAAAATCGTTATCAAGAGAATCCACGCATTCCTATTTCGAAAACTATGTACATACCGAGGGGATATATATAAATTTTAATATATTTCGAGCTACTGCAGTTACTTTAATCAGCAAGAAGAATTCCCACAAATAGAAAAATGGAATTGGCTAAGGTAGGTCGAATATTTAAGAATTTGTATATAAAATTCATTTTGTCACATAATTTTAGGGTGATGATTTTTTGTCAAGAAAACACGTCTAGATAGTTAATTTTAAAAGTTTCCAATTCGAAGCGTAATGTGAAGCTGTGTTTTGCGATGCCCTCCAACAGTTTCAAAAATAATTTTTGTTTATTCCCTCAAATAAATAAAAAAATTTCAGTGTAGACCATGGCGAAATTATACATGTTGGTAGCGAGCGAATTCAATTCCGCATACACACAAACTTCACATATTTTGTTTTTGTTTTCTCGCACTGGGAATGTCAAACAAAGTATCATATTAACGAAGGGCGAATTCATTGGGAATGTCAAAGCAAGACAAACTGATATAAGAAACGAGAGTAAATTCTATAAATGTCAAAACGCATTTCAGTTAAAATCAACTTTCTGACCAAAACAAAGACAATTGTGAAAAAATTGCTTGTGCCAGTGAAAAGTTATTATAAAATACTAAAAATGTACTGTGGTCGAATGATTTATGTGCAGAATATCGTTGTGCGTTGGTGGCCTTCTGACGCGAACCAAAAAAGTGTGTGCATATGGCATATTACGAATAAGTTTTCCCTGAAACAAAAAATCGAATACCCGCTTTCGGATTGTTGATACCGAGGTCAAAACGCGTTGTTTGATATCCCTCCCGGCATTTTTGGACGTGTTTTAGGAGTTGTCTTCTAAAGGAAACAATTACCGAACAATGTGTTTACTTTGAACCACAACAATATAAATGTTTGTAAATAGACATAGGTAAACAAACAATCAAACAAATTTGACATCCCCAGTGCGTAAGGCGAATTTCACCAGGAAGAACAAGCAATCATATGATCGGAAGATTTATAAATTCGCCTTGGTGTAGACATAATTTTTGTAGCTGTGTTGTGATTTACAGTTCCATATAAAAACATCTGAGCACCACTGTTTATCATTCTTGGTTTATTTATACGTTAAAAGCATTTTGCTATTCGAAACTTTTTTTCGACATTTGACGTTCACCATCTCCTCTTTTCGGTATTGTCACATATTTTTGGCGAATAAGTATACTCGCGAAGCATTATACTTGGCTTAAGGCGACTCGCCGCATAAGGAGAGTCTACAATTTTTATCTCCGTAAAAACGTTGGCCTAACCAAAAACGACTTGTTACCAACAAGTTTTAAATATCTTATGCTCGTACCACGTTGGCCCCTCTGTATACACACTCTTACTATATTTGTCCTTCGCTGAACGTCACCTTTTGATTCCACTGGTCCCCCTACTTTCTCCGTTGTGGTCAGCTTACTTCATACATTTTTTGTATAAAATAACTCAACACATTCGTTGAAACCAGTAGTACGTACAATTCTAGCTGTGAATAAAATTTGAATGTCAATCTCTAAATAACCTAATTAAAACCAAATTTTATAGTCGGGGAAAATGTTTGTCTTACAACATGGTTTTTGATTTAAGTAGCACCAATAAACTCCCGCGATCCAGGTACTTCTTCTAAAATCCATGCATAGAAAGCTATCTTTAATAGTTCTGATATTCTCTTGAATTTATTTTTAGCACAAGCAGCTGCACGGACTACTTTTATGATGGGTGTCATAGCACATATTTGAATAAATGCGAATACCAAAATTGCAAATGTCGTTCCTGTTGCATTAATTCTATTATAAATGATTACACATACACATTGCTTAAAAAAGTATGCAGAAAAGTTATAAGGGATTATCAAAGACAACGAAGTCGAGAAATATATACAATTTTCAATGGTGGAAGCAGTATCAATGTGAGGATACATCGCACATCCATAGGTTTGTTTGGGCATACATATGTATATTGTAGTTAGAAATATAAAATATCTGATTGCAATAATTTAAAAGTGCCAACAGAAGATGGAAAAAGCAAAGCAATGGAACCTACGCAAAAAGATAGCAAAAAGAGTGAGAATTTCGCAGAGAGAAATGGGGCCTTTCTTAGAAAAAAAATAAACGGCGCTGACGCCTTAGATAATGATGCTGGATCAAAGCGAATTGAAGGAATTCAAAACCGTAGAAAAAATCATTTGTATGAACTGGAACGGGACTCGAGGAAAAAGGGAAGGGGTACAGAGGATGCTACAGAAAAGCAGAGAAAAGCAAAGGCAAATAATGCCAATGCCGATGGTGGTGGTAAAGATGAACATGATGGAGGCCCAAAAACTCAAGGTGTAGTACATGTTGCTGAAGCTGATGTCCAAGGTGACTTCTCCCGACATAAAATTCGTAAAGCTAAGCAAATGGAATATGCCAACAAGGATAAAAGTGGTGACATCGAGGGTAACAAAAAGGCAGTCATCAGGAAAAGAGGTAATTATGCCCGTACCGAGGAAATTCATCCGATCGACGCGGGAGGTAAAACGGGCAAGGAAGGTCAAGATAAAGATAAACAAAGAATACTTTTGGAAAATGGAAACGGAGAGCATAGTGAAAGAACATTTTATAAAAGCAAAAAAAATAAAAGAGAGTACGAGGAATTCACGGGAACTTCATTTAAGTTTGAGAGGTACAAAAAAAGTATACATGAGGCTAGAAAGAGAGAACGATCGAGTAAAGATTATTCAGGTATAATACGAACTACCTGACTTGACAAAATTATGCATGCAATTGTTTTTTTTTTTTTTAATTCAAAGGGTTTAGGGATGCTCGCTTAGAAGAACCAGATAATGCGTCAAACCCTAAGCTTGATCACAATACTAAAAGCCATGTAGAAGGCCGTAGTAGCCCACTTAAGGATAGAAGAGGTATTGATAAAGCTGATCACATTATGCACAACCGTAAAATAAAAGATTTATTTAATTTGCCAGTAATATCAGATTTACGAGCGAAAGTTCGACGAAGGCATGACGTTATTGCATTGCAGTCTCACCGAAAGAGAAAATATGGATCAAGGATCTCCAATGAACGCCGTAAAAGGTCCATACCATCTATACAAAGACAGCTTTCCAAAACAACTAAAGATCGAAGTAATGAAGGGCATGGCTCTAGAAGTAGATTCCGAGCCTCTCGTCGTATTGGGATAAAATTTGTTCGATACCGGGAATATCGGAATTCGATTTTAAGTCGTTCTGATGAGGTTAGACCATGCGACATACTTCGTGCTCATATGGAACAACGTGAACTATGGTTAGTCGTCTATTATTACATTATATAATCAAGTTTTGGCTTTGTCTTTATCTCCTCAGGAGGTATATTACGCGCCAATTATTTATTTATTTTAATCAAATTTGTTTATTCCTATTTCAATTTCAGTGAAGGGCAGAGATATTATCGTTTACTATGCTCTTGCAACTGTAGTGCAGTTTACTGTCAAGCTCCATCTACCACTTGTTGTCCATTGTATTAGCATGCCGTTCTTTTGTGGGAAAATATTTTAAGAAACATGTAAATTTTTAGTGATATAGGCTTCAATAAAACAGTAGTTTAGAATAATAAAAGTAGAGTTAGGACCTGCATTTACTTGAAACTAGAGGGACCGGCAGACTTTGTCCTGCCCAAATATAAATTCGCACCATACAAAATGTATGGGAAAATACATTTTTTTTTCAGGAATTTTTCGGAAATTTTATTGGGTATTCTCCTATTCTGGTCAGAGAACAATCTTAATTAGTGTCAATCATCCAAATCGGTGCAAGCGTTCTTGAGTTGCGAGCGTTGGAACTAACGTCACGTCAAAAGTAATCCTCCTATCAGAAAATGCTATAAATTTTGCGATTGGCCCCTAAAGTCATTGACATTTGTGTAGTAAACACATGCGAAATACACGTTAATAAACAATGTTACGCTACACTGCTCCAGAACGCGGAATATTGCTGACTATTTATTTGACCAATAATCGGTCGGTGAAAAAAGGTTACTGCGCAAAAGTAATCCTCCTATCAGAAAATGCTATAAATTTTGCGATTGGCCCCTAAAGTCAGTTCTGTTTTGACATTTGTGTAGTAAACACATGCGAAATACCCGTTAATAAACAATGTTACGCTACACTGCTCCAGAACGCCGAATATTGCTGACTATTTATTTGACCAATAATCGGTCGGGGCCAAACGGTTACTGTGAATGGTGAGCGCTACAGAGCAATGATCAACGAGTTCTTTTTGCCGCAACTTGATGAATTGGGATTGGAAAACATGTGGTTCCAACAAGAGGGTGCAACAGCACACGCTGCACGTGCCACAACCGATATGCTGAACATCGGAAGCTTACTTTTGCGCCACCTTGTATATATAGACTAGCAGCCCGTGTGCGACGTTCGCAAGTTCAGTTTTTAAATTTTTTTAAAGATGCTTTACTATTTAATACATACATACATAATGTTTTGAAATAGGCAGAACATATTGGTTTCGATATCGATTTAAATGTGAACATTGATTGTAAGTCACTACCAACATAGTTGAAAGTTTGTCCTTGCGATTTGTTTATTGTCACTGCGAAGGAAACTTTCACTGGAAATTGCAAGCGTTTATATTGGAAAGGCATATCGGTCGGAATCATAGGTATGCGAGGTATGAACGATGTTTCTCCTGCAGCTGGACCCGTAAGTATTGTTACCTCTAAGATATTGTTATGCATTCGTTTTATTTGTAATCTCGTCCCGTTGCATGGTTGGCTTGAGGTTGCGCAGTAAAATAACTGGAATGCTACTTTTTAACTTTAACTTATGAGGGGGTAAGCCAGAGGGATTAAGAGAATTTACAAACTCAGTAGGGTAGTGCACGGCGTCTTCTCTATTAAGGACAGAGTCAGTTGATAGTACTCTCTAGCTTCGCTGGGAATTCTATCTAAAATGATGTTGCTAATTTCATCTACCGTTTTATTTCTTGATGACACGATAACCCTCTCGCATAGCCAGGTATATGGTTACTGCAAAGATGTTCAATATTCGGGTAAATTTGCAATATTAATTCGTCCACGTTATGCACCACATTACCAAGCCTTGAATCAACTATAAAGTAACCATCCTCATTGGAAATTCTACCATCTCCAATGTCGAGTAAATCCTGAGGAAATGTACTGACATTTCCGTTCAGACGTGCTCTCATATTTGTTCGCAGACACAATTTCTCTACGTGATTCCATAGTATAGATGCCTTGAAGCATGATTTGACAATATCAGCTGGAGTTCCCTTCGCCACTACAGGCAAAGTCTGACGAAAATCTCCTGCAAAAAGGATAGTTATTCCACCAAAGGGTTTGTCGTTGGATGTAATGTCGTTTAATGTGCGATCTACTGCCTCAATATGTGCTCGATGGGTCATTGTAGACTTATCACACATTATCAGTACAGCTTCTTGTAAAATTTTAGCCAGTGACCCGTTCTTTCGAATTGAGCAAATCTTTTCTTCTTGAACGAACACGTTTAAGGGCAACTTGAAAGTGGAATGGGCTGTTCGACCAGCGGATAACAGAGTCGCTGCGATTCCAGATGACGCTACTGCCAGTGCCACGTGGCATTTAGATCTGGCATAAGCCAGAAGAAGATTAAGTAAAAAGGGTTTTCCACAACCACCAGGAGCATCTAGGAAAAATGCTTGACCAGCTTTGTTATCAATGCTGTTGACAACTTTGCCATATGTTAGTTGCTAATCCGAAGCCGTTTTTGGTACATTAGTTGCAAGGTAGTCATTTAACATGTTTACGTCACATGGACGCCTCAATGTGGTCTCAAAAGGGCATTCAGTTCGTTGAATATTCCGATTTGGAGAAGGTATCCCAAAACTCGATAACTATTTTTCGCATAGTTCTATTACTTTGTCTTCGATGTCAATTAAACCTTAAAAAAAGTAAAATTACTTACTTAAACATAATCAAATTATCGTTAATTTTTATCAAACCTTGGTTTAGCATATCTTCAGAAATTATTAGATCCGGATCGTTACGTCTTCTGCGCTCATTGTAAAAGTCTTCACAGAAGTCATTCTTGAATATGTTCCATAGCAATTCAGCGTTTGAAGGCTGACAAAAAACTATTATAATGCAGAATAACTCTCTCAGCATTGACAGTGAATGTAAAAGAGATGCCTCAGCTAATGCATTTTTCCAATGATCGTCATTTTCCAAAAGTTGTAGCTCGCGGCAAGCGGCTTGAAAAGTATTCAAAACTATACCATTAACAGTCCTCAAGCTTTTGAAAGAAGTGGGGCCCCGAATATTGTGTAGCAATAAACGTAAGTAAAAGCATTCAGTTTGATTGGGGTGGACATTATAAACTCTACCAAGTGCCGAACCCTTTTTGATATCGGGGTTACCTACAACAGCAACACCGCGCTTCCTTCTGGAAAACTTATAATTGCTCGACGTATAATAAGACGACACTGGAGCATTATTAAAAAAACACGATTAATGTAGTTTTACGGAGATTATCAAGAACTTGGTCTACATTGTCTTCTGAAAAGTAAACTCGTTGTCCGTTCTCTAAATGCACTGCTAGGTGAACAACAGTTGGAAATCGCTATGGATAGGAAATTCAAAAAAACTCCAAAAGGACTCCGAAGTGCTAATGTAACGGCCGTTGAGATATTTTTAATTTTATCAGAATTGTTTTGGAGGGAAAATGTAGCCTGATCTGTGCCCTTGTTGACATATTTGCATATGTATTCGATAGATTTAACAGAATGACAGTAGTCAACCCCAGTACCCCAGGTTAATACATTATGGCGATTGTGTGATTTTTGGCCATTAAAAAGCTCCTGTGTTAGTTCTGGCCCTTCAGGATTACACGTGAAAGTTATAAATAAGTCAGGTCGGCCATAATGAAGTACATATGTCATCGCGTGTTTGAATGATGAAGGAAGTATGTGTTTTCCCCAATATTAGAAACATTTATATTTGAATCTTCATTTATAGCATCGCGCAAATGTATATACTCTTCAGCTCGTAGTTTTTGCTGATTTCTGCGTATATAATTCAATCTTTCAGAAGTCATTTTTGCCATCATGTCCACTGAGTATTGATTTAATAAGTTTTTAAAATAATGAAGATGATTTATACAGTTATCTCTGACCATAAACCGGTAAGCATAGAACTTTCTTCTTCTTTAAATGGTCATCTAACCGCCTGGGCGATTTTGACCGTCCAACATAGTGCGCCAATTGGAAACACCGCGGGATCGCAAATCGGTCTCCACTTGGTCCTTCAATCGGAGTGGTGGTCTCCCTCTTCCTCTGCTCCCACCGGCGGGTGCCGATAAGAATACCTTCTGGGCTGGAGCATCTTCGCTCATTCGCACTACGTGGCCTAGCCAGCGAAGCCGCTGTGTTTTAATTCGCTGAACTATGTCGGCGTCTGCGTAAAGCTCATACAGCTCATCATTAAATCTTCTTCGGTACTCGCCGTCGCCAACGCGTAGAGGTCCACAAATCTTTCGAAGAATACTCCCAGAGCCGCCTCATCAGATGTTGTTAGTGTCCACGCTTCTGCAGCATATAGCAGGACGGGTGCGATGAGTGACTTGCAGAGTGTTATTTTCGTTCGTCGAGAGAGGACTTTACTTTTCAATTGCCTACTCAGTCCGAAGTAGCATTTGTTTGCAAGAGTAATTCTTCGTCGGATTTCTAGGCTAACATTATTGTTGGTGTTAATGCTGGTTCCCAGGTAAACGAAGTCCTTTACTATTTCGAAATTATTGCTGCCAACCGTGGCTTGGTTGCCAAGGCGCGAATGCGCTGACTCTTTGCATGATGACAGAAGGTACTTCGTTTTGCCCTCGTCCATCACCAATTCCATTTTCTCCGCTTCTTTTTCTAATTTGGAGTAAGCAGAAGTTACGGCGCGGTTGTTAAGGCCAATGATATCAATATAGTCAGCATATGCCAACAGTTGCAAGCTTTTATAAAATATTGTTCCAGCGCGGTTAAGTTATGCAGCTTGTATTATTTTCTCCAGCATTAAATTAAAGAAATCGCACGATAGGGGGTCACCCTGTCTGAAACCTCGTTTAGGTTCGAACTGCTCGGAGAGGTACTTCCCAATTCTGACCGAGCTGGCGGTGTTGCTCAAGGTCATTTTGCATAGCCGTATAAGTTTTGCGGGGAAACCAAATTCAGACATAGCGGCATATAGGCAGCTCCTTTTCGTGCTATCGAAAGCGGCTTTAAAATCAACAAAGAGATGATGTGTGCGGATTCTTTTTTCACGGGTTTTTCCCCCATTTGGAGTATTGCAAAAATCTGGTCGAAAGGGTGATTCCGCGATAGTTGGCGCAGTTTGCAGGATCGCCCTTCTTGTGGATTGGGCAGAGAACACTTAGATTCCAATCTTCAGGCATGCATTCATCCAACCATATTCTGATTAGAAGCTGATGCATGCGCCTTACCATCTCCTCGCCTCCGTGTTTGAATAGCTCAGCAGGCAAACCATCAGCGCCAGCTGCTTTATTGTTTTTCAATCGGGATATTGCTATTCGCACTTCATTATAGTCGGGTTGTGGAACGTCAACTCCATCATCGTCGATTGTGGGCTCGGGTTCGGCATCTTTTCTGGTTTCTTGCTCAGTTTCTCCATTTAAAAGGGCAGAGAAGTGATCCCTCCATATTCTGAGTGCTCTCTGAACATCAGCCACCAGGTCGCCGTTCTCGTTCTTACAGGAGTTTGCCCCGGGTTTAAAACCTGTCATTCGCCGAATTTTTGATACAATTTTCGGGCATTATTCCCGTTGGCCAGCATCTCAAGCTCCTTTATTTCACGCTTTTCTGCCTCTCTTTTTTTCGCCCGGAAAAGCCGCCTCGCTTCCCTCTTCAACTCGCGGTAGTGTGCACACACACTCCTCGCCGCATTCGATCTCAGCGTTGCCTTGTAGGCTTCGTCCTTTCTTTTCGTTGCAGCGCGGCACTCTTCATCATCATACCAGTTGTTTCTTCGCGTTCGCCGGAATCCATTTACTTCTTCGGCTGCGGTACGGAGCGCTCCTGAGATATGATCCCACTGCTCATGCATTCCACTAGGTTGAATTGTGCTCTCGGAGAGCAGGTGTGAGAGGCGATCTGCGAAATAATTGGTGGTCTGTTGTGATTGCAGCTTTTCGACGTCCAGCTTTCCCTGAGTTTTTGGTGCGCCTGTTTTGTCGTACAGAGGCGGGTACGAATCTTGGCTGCTACCAGGTAGTGATCAGAGTCGATGTTATGACCTGGTATTGTGCGAATATCTAAAACGCTGGAGGCATGCCGTCCGTCTATCACAACGTGGTCGATCTGGTTGCGTGTTTTTCGATCGGGGGACAGCCATGTGGCCTGATGGATCTTCTTGTGCATAAACCTAGTGCTGGATATGACCATGTTTCGGGCACCGGCGAAGTCGATCAGCTTGAATCCATTTGGCGAAGTCTGATCGTGGAGGCTGAACTTCCCGACAGTGGGGCCGAATACACCCTCCTTACCCACCCTGGCTTTAAAGTCGCCAAGCACGACTTTGATATCATGACGGGGGCAGCGCTCGTATGCTTCTTCCAGGCGCTCGTAGAATGCATCCTTTTCCACGTCGTCCTTCTCTGCCGTCGGTGCATGAGCGCAGATAAACGATATGGTGAAAAATCGTACTTTTATGCGGATTGCAGCGAGACGTTCGTTCACGGGTGTGAACGACAGTACTCGGTGACGGAGTCTCTCTCTCACCACAAATCCCACGCCGAATCTACGCTTGTCTTCATGCCCACTCCAGTAGATGTTGCAAGGTGTTTTAATCGTGTAGGTGATCTAAAACCCACACTCTGATTAAAAGTTTTATCAGAAACAGTTTCGCATGTAAACATCTTCTAGGTCTACCTACACATGGTCCATATTTTGGTGAATATCTCGAAAACGGGGTCTCATATGGGACTAATAATTACACCATGTTAAAGCACTCGCCAACACCTTTCATTTGACACCTATATTGCAGGAACCCCGTCTAGGGCCACACCTGGTCCATACTTTGAGCAATACTTCGAAATGGTGGTCTCACATGGGACTAATACCTACAGCATGTTAAAGCACACGCCAACACCTTTCATTTGATACCCATATTGTATGAACACGTTATAAGGTTATCCTGGTCCACATTTTGCGGGATATCTCCAAAACCTTCCCGGATTCTAATATTTTTTTGTGGCCTATAACCATGTCGGGCTCCAGCAAAAACTACGTGCAAAATTTCATTCAATTCTGTCCAGCCGTTTTTGAGCTTTGCGTTCCAGAAGAAACCGGCTTTCAAAATATATATTAGTATAGATTATACAAAATGTGCTTCCAATATTAATTAATTTAAAGTTATTTGTACAAGTAAGACTAAGTCTTTTAGGTAGTACATCAATCTGATACAGTTATAACAAAGGAAATATTACATAAAAAAATGCAATACAGAAACAGTAAAGTTAAATAGGTTCATAAACACCCCAATTGTGAGTGTCGAGCAAGAATAAATAATCGACTACTAAGCGATTAGCGATCATCGAGCAATTGCGAATGTCGACCCGATCGCTTAATGAGCGACTGCAGCCGCTGGCTTGTCGATGTGATTTGAAAACTGCTAATAAAATTGATAAAAAGTAATTCATTAAAAGAAAATAAAAATATATAGACAAACATACAAAATAAAATACGATCGACTCAATCGAAAAAAATCTATTCTACTTCAAATCGACACTCGCAATAGGGGTTAAAAGTTTAGAAAATGTATTACACATTTCTTAAATTGCGGACTCTCAGATGGAATTATATAATATAAAGTAAGTTGAGAGCCGAGAAAAGATATTGCTGCTAGTTTGAAACATTTTGCTTTTTGGATAGCTTTTGTCTTGGAGGGAAGTGATTTCCAAAGACGGATTGTACTGACAAAGAACATTCACCAGGACGTCATGTATTTAAAATTCGGGACCAATAGATTTATAGTCGGAGTAGACTGGCACAAATTTTATTTTTCATATAAATAAGGGAGATTTTGAAAGTGTAATAGCTTATGCAAAAAGCGGAGATTTCTAATCTGTAAAAAATTATATATATCGCCACCGAGAATTTTCGTAGCATATGGAGAGATATGATCAAACTTTCTTTTAGAAAAAACGAACCGAGCAGCATTATTTGAAGCAAGCTGCAGTTGATTGAGTGAAGACGAATCAAGGTTACCGTATAAAAGTTCACCATAAGAAATTTGTGGCATTATAAGCGCTTTAACTAGGTTCATCTTAGTATCACGACATAGTAAATAGGCCGTTCGGTACAAATTTCGAGGGGGTTATATATTTTACCGATCACAAGATAAATATGGTCGACACAAGTTAACTTAGAGTTGATTCTGAAACCTAGATTGGTGACCACATCGTGGAGAAATATTTTATCCCCATTGAGTATAATTTCAATGCCCAGTGCGTGTTAGATCTTCATTTAGCCTAGCAAATAAGTCTTCGGTAAGTCCGATCGGCCGGACAAGTATATTTCTAGATTGGTAACACCATATAAATAATTTCTAAGATTTTTTAATGCCCAAACAATGGCATATAATTCCTTTTCATTGGTTGCATAATTCCTTTCTGTTTTATTAAGAGTTTTTGAAATGATGGTAATTGGTTTACTCTCCTGTGAAAGCACAGCACCAATCGCTACGTTTGATGCGTCGGTAGTTAATACAAATGTTTTTGAATAATTTGGTTGCGTCAATTCCATTTCTGACGCTAAATGTTTCTTTAATTTATTAAATGCTAAAATACCATCTTGATCTATTTCAATTTTAAATTTTTTTTGACATATTCTTGGAAACTCTTCCATTCTCTCCCGAAAGGTATTTATTTAGAGGTTTTGCTATTGTAGCATAATTTTTAACAAATTTCCGATAATAACCCGTCATTTTTTGACATTAAAATTTGATGAAAGCCTGATTTCAAGTCAATGCTTGAAAAATATTTTGACTTTCCCAAATTAGACAAAATTATATTTGTATCCGGAATCGGAATTTCTGATATATCAGAAATTGTATGTTCATTTAATTTTTTATAATCGATGACCAATCTAAATTTGTGTGAGCCATCTTCATTTGTTCCTTTTTTAGGTACCACCCAAACTGGTGAATTATAAGGACTTTTACTGGGTCTTATTATGTTTTCATTTAACATTTTGGTGATTTCTTTATTTACAAAAGAATTTACTGATAAAGGATATGGGTATTGCCTACTTCAGATAGGCTCAAACTTTTTTGTCCTTATTTCTGCTTTTACGTTAGTCATAAACGGAAAGCTGGTATTTATATTTGAATGTATTTTACTAATTTTTTCTTTTATATATTCTCTAAAATCTAAAAGTTTTTTATCTTGAGTTTTATTACCGAAATTTTCAGAAGTTTTTTCCGAATTTCCGTCCTCACTATTTTCATTTAATTTATTCTTCACAAATTTTTTTAATTTGACAATTCCTCATTGTCACAAATCCTATCACTACCTTCACTAACTTCTGAACCATTTTCGTTCATCATTGCATAATTTTCAATTATATTCCCACTAAACTCATTGTTTAAATTTTCAAGATTCTTTTCATTCAAAGAAACAAAATATTTTTTCAATATGAAATTGCCGGTAAAATCTTCGGCTGATTTTTTCTTCAAATTTATTTTCAACGTTGCCGGTATTACCATCGGCGGGCACCTTAGGATCTTTTTGTCCCAAGGGAGTTATTTTATTTCTTAAAATAGTTAAAGGAGCGAAATATTTCCTGCTCTTCCTAACATATAGGCTCATAGCGTTATGAGCTGCTTCACGCCAGCTTACATAGGCGTTGAATTTTCCTGAAAATTCAGGTAGAGATTTAATAATGTCAAGAGATTCTTGACAAGTAACAGTGTCATCAATAGTTTTAGCCACGTAATCTGTAGCACTATTGGTATTAGTTTTTAATTGCAACTTTAGTCTGTCAATCTCCTGTCTCAATTCAATGTTGCTATCTGCGATCAATCTAGTGATCAAATCTACCGTTAATCCCTCACCGTTAGCCATTTTTTATTTAATTTCTAAATATATTCTTTTACTCAAATTAAGGTTTCCTTATTTTCTTCTTTCTCCAGTTCTGCTAAAATTTCATCTAATTCATCAAGATCTTCGTCTAATACTGGGGTATTATTGCTATGTGACGAAAAAGGATTACTTCCTTGAAGAATATCTGTAATTTCTAAAATTTTATTTATTTCATTCTCTATTTCCTCATCAGTAAGATTGAAATCAATATACAAACGTAGAGAATGAGTCATTTTTTAATGAATTTAATTTTCAATTATACAATCCCTTTAAGGATTTAAAATTCAATTTCATATTTAATTTCTTATCTGATCTTTTTCTTTTTTAATAAGGGACACTTCAAAATATCATGATCTCCTCCGCAATAATCGCAATAATTTAGCCTTATATATTTTGGCTTATTTGGGATATTACCCATTTGTAGTATTCTTTCTTTAAAACAAAATTTAAAATTGCTGAACACAACAATAAATTTCAATTGCACAACTTAACTTCTAACAAATTCACTTATTTTAATGTTTAATCATACCATATTCCGCATTAACCAGTCAACCAACCAAGGTAAGTAAGGGCGTCAGTGTTCCGTGGTTTATTCTCGAACTGATTTCCAATTTTTATCACGATGGCCACCAATTGGGTTGCTGGGTAAAGTTGATTTTTTGTTTGATTTTTGATTTGCAACGACAGCTTACGCTGCTGATGATTTATTTTTTCTTCTCTTTTTTTTAAAAGTTCTTTTTAAAGTTTTTAGTTTTTGCAAAATTTTTCTTTTTACATTTGTACTTTTTGTGGTGAAGTTGTTCTTTTTTATTTTTTAAAATTTTCAGTTCATAAATTTCTTGCATTTTTAATTTTTGTGGTGTGGTGAAAAGTTCTTTTTATTTTTAAAAGTTTGTGAAACAAAAAAAAAATTTCCACATAGGATCAAGAATACTTTTCATTTTATCCTTATTTGATCCTTTTTGCATGTGAAACAAAACAAAATTTTTCACATGGGATCTAGGATACTTTTTTATTTTTTCCTTATTTGATCCCCTTTTTTTTGTTTGACACTCTCGCATAGGTAACCAGGATACTTGGCGTTTTCTCCTTTCAGGTTCCTTTATGAACACTCGCGTACTAGGGTACTTGTACTTTTCCCCTTAAAATTCGTACCGCGTGTGCCCCACGTTGGGCGCCAATTAATGTTTAGAGTTTATCCTAAACTTTTTTAAAAACTTTATTTTAGTTCGCGTTAGCGAACGAGTTTAGATATCTACATTAAAACACTTAGCTTTATTTTATATTATTAAGTCGTATATACTATTGAGTCGTTTTATTAACCGTATAACGATTCCCAAACGTGTGTTTCAAGCGGTACTCAAAAACTGAACTTTCTATTCTAATTTACGTCTATTTATACATTCTTTGAATGTTTACTTAAAATTAATTTCATCACTCGATGAAATAGGCTTAGCCTTGAAATGAAGATATTAATATCCATTAATTAAACGGATCATTGCATTGCGTTGTATCTTTAAAGATGCAAAAGTAGCCAACTGCAAAAACAAAGAATCAGTTTGTTATTTTAGCTGAAATAACAAACGATCATTTTTAGACTGCGAATTGAGCTTGGGTTTATTTAATACTTCGATGTGTAACAGAAGTGACTTGGATTGTTTACTTAAAGCTTGCAGTAGCAGGCCACTATGGATATTGGAAAAATCTCAATAATTGTTTACAATTACCGTAAGGCTGGTGTGTGGAGGCTGCCGTTAACTCCCCCCTCTCTAAGATGAATCGTCCCCGATTCAATTTTATTTTTTGTTAAGTTATGAATTTGATCCAAAATTACACTGAACGAAATTTGTTGCAATTCAATATTTTCGTTCTGTTTTTCAATTTTACTTGATGTAGTTAACTTTTTGCACGCATAAATGATCACCATGATGCAAAAAGTTATAAAAATATAAAAAAGGAAAGTATGTCTTTTGATATCTCCATTTCTTTTACCTAAGAGATTTATATTTTCTAACTTTAAATGTTCATTGTTTGATTCGATATATTCTAAAATTTCAAAGTTAGATTTTTGTTTCAATATTTACATAAGTTATATTATTTATTATTGTTTGATTTTCAAATGTTACTAAATATGTTCCTGTCAAATTTTGATTTTCCACAATATTTTTGCCTGAAATTATTACAACTCCTTGTTTAATTATTTCAATATTATTGTTTCTTTCTTTAATCTTTTTACATTTTGCTTGTTTTTTATTCAAAATTCTGACAAACATGTTTTTTCCTTATTTAATCTGCAATAAGTATTTGCTATCTCTGTTTTACAATTTTGGACATTAAGAAATTCATTATTACAACTTATTATATTTTTGTCAATAATTAATTTACCATCTACCTGTGCTATAGCTCTAGTTTCATAATATTTACAAGTAAATTTTATTTTTGGATATTTAATATATATATCAATAAAATTATTTTTTTGAGCAAATTCAAATTCTGATATGTCCAATAAATCTGTAATTGACATTAAACCATGTTGATGGTCTGTAATATTTTTTATTTCATCTAAATGCAAAATTAATGGATTTAATGGATATTTAATATATATAACAATTAAATTATTTTTTTGAGCAATTTTAAATTCTGATATGTCCATTAAATCTGTAATTGACATTAAACCATGTTGATGGTCTGTAATATTTTTTATTTCATCTAAATGTAAAATTAATGGATTTAAGGTTCCCACCTTTCCAAGAGTAATTGTGTTTATTAAATTTTGAAGTTCATGTTTCATACGAGTATATTGATTCCTTTTTCTTTTCAATGTTTTAGCAAATGTATCCCCTTTAATGTTATTTACTGTATCTGTTAATTCCCTAATTACTTTAAAAATTTCTGAATTCGTGGTGAACTGTTTATTATTATTTTCAACTAACTCATCTAGCTTGTCATTAATTTTTACAAAATCATCATGATCAGGGGTTCCTGCTATCCATTTCCAAAGTGTTCCTAACTCATTTATTCCTCTTTTCTGTCTGAAAGAATCTTGCTTTAATTGTCCTAATAGAGCGTCAATTACCAGAATATCAGACTCATCATCCAAACTATTTATTTTTAATTCATCATAATTATCTGTGCTATATGAAAATGATGTTTCATAAAAAATTTTGCTTTTCTTCGTTTACTAAATTTTCCAAATACGTTAAATTTGTGATGTGAAAAACATCTCCATATTCATCTTATATAGAGACATATCCATTTTCAATTAATACATAATTTTGTTTAGTGTAATCCACAATGTCAGCAATTATTGGGCCGAACAAGGATGCAATTATAAATAGTATCATTTTAGGAATCTGTGAAAAATTAAGATTTAATGTTATCCTTATGTATAATTCTTTCTCTATTATTAATTATTATTTTATTTTCTAAATTTTCCTTAATCTGTTGTTTTTTATACCTAGGTCTAAGTTTATTCCTTTCTCCTATGACCTTTTCATAAATAATTTGGCCGGGATAATATTGTTTTTCTATTCTATTTTTATTATGGGTTATAAGCATTTTTCCCTGTGCTTGTTTTAATATTATTGGTAAATTCTCGTGTTTTACCTTGTTATATAGGACTTCATTTGGTTTGAGATTTGTAACTGAATGAATGGCTGTATTATATTGTTGGGCTGCTCTAAGTATTGTTTCTAAATCACTTACTATTATTTTGTATTCTTCCTTTATACATCTAGCTATTTCAATTATTGTTGAATGGACTCTTTCTATTTGCCCGTTTGTTATACTGTGTCTCGGGTCGCAAAAATATATTTCGATATTCAATCTTTGCATAAAGGATTTAAATATTGGAGTTGTGAAACTTGGTTCATTGTCTAAAGTAATCTGCTTTACATCCGTGAAAGTCTGAAGCAATTCTAAAACTTTTTCTTCAATATTGGATTTATCTTCTATATGTTTTATTATTAAAAATTTTGAATATGCGTCTACACATGTGATAAATTTAAATTTTTGTGCGTAGAAAATGTCTAAATGAAGCTGTTCCCCTTATCTTTCTGGGATTGGAGCTTTTCCTATTGGGATTTTTTTAGGATGTCGATCATATTTATTTTTGTTGCATATTATGCAATTACGCATATATTCTTTAATTGTTTTCTTCATTTCTGGCCAATAATACATTTTTTCTATTTGTTTAATGTTTTCATTAAAGCTACGATGAGCTCTGTTATGGGTTTGTTCAATTATTCCGGACTGATCCTCTCTATTAGTTATGTCCATTGGAAAAAGACTTGTGTAAACAAATTTATTTTGAAAACTTCGTTTCAGGGGTTCTTGGATTTCATATAAATCCTCAATAGTGCAATGAATTGCAGTCACCAATTTTGGTTGAATAAATTCCTTCAAGATGGTTAGCAGATTTTCATATTCATATTCTATTAAATGTCTTTTCTTCCCTAAATTTTCAATTAAATCATGGATTGTGAATCTATTTTTACATAAAATTATTTGTTGTTTAAATTGATTTACAGGTTTTTTCGTTTCTTGTATTCGAATACTTTCACTACTTTGTGCAGAATTGTTTGATTCAGTACTTTCTGAATATTCTGGATCATCGGACATATTATTTAACTGAAGACGTGACAACGCGTCTGCCACAACATTGGTTTTACCAGGTTGATACACAAATTTTGGAGCAAACTCTTCTATAAAAGCATGCCATCTTTTAATTTTCGGATAAGGGTTACGAGGTGACAAAGCAAATGTCAAAGGTTGGTGATCTGTATGAATTTCTAGATTGGTAACACCATATAAATAATTTCTAAGATTTTTTAATGCCCAAACAATGGGATATAATTCCTTTTCATTGGTTGCACAATTCCTTTCTGTTTTATTAAGAGTTTTTGAAATGAAGGTAATTGGTTTACCCTCCTGTGAAAGCACAGCACCAATCGCTACGTTTGATGCGTCGGTAGTTAATACAAATGTTTTTGAATAATTTGGTTGCGTCAATTCCATTTCTGACGCTAAATTTTTCTTTAATTTATTGAATGCTAAAATACCATCTTGATCTATTTCAATTTTAAATTTTTTTTGACATATTCTTGGAAACTCTTCCATTCTCTCCCGAAAGGTATTTATTTAGAGGTTTTGCTATTGTAGCATAATTTTTAACAAATTTCCGATAATAACCCGTTATTTTTTGACATTAAAATTTGATGAAAGCCTGATTTCAAGTCAATGCTTGAAAAATACTTTGACTTTCCCAAATTAGACAAAATTATATTTGTATCCGGAATCGGATATCTATCAGAATTTGTATGTTCATTTAATTTTTTATAATCGATGACCATTCTAAATTTGTGTGAGCCATCTTCATTTGTTCCTTTTTTAGGTACCACACAAACTGGTGAATTATAAGGACTTTTACTGGGTCAAATTATGTTTTCATTTAACATTTTGGTGATTTCTTTATTTACAAAAGAATTTACTGATAAAGGATATGGGTATTGCCTACTCCAGATAGGCTCAAAATTTTTTGTCCTTATTTCTGCTTTTACGTTAGTCATAAACGGAAAGCTGGTATTTATATTTGAATGTATTTTACTAATTTTTTCTTTTATATATTCTCTAAAATCTAAAAGTTCTTTATCTTGATTTTTATTACCGAAATTTTCAGAAGTTTTTTCCGAATTTCCATCCTCACTATTTTCATTTATTTTATTCTTCACATATTTTTTATAATTTGACAATTCCTCATTGTCACAAATCCTATCACTACCTTCACTAACTTCTGAACCATTTTCGTTCATCATTGAATAATTTTCAATTATATTCCCACTAAACTCATTGTATAAATTTTTAAGATTCTTTTCACTCAAAGAAGCAAAATATTTTTTCAATATGAAATTGCCGGTAAAATCTTCGGCTGATTTTGTAGAAACTTTTTGTTCCACAAAATTTCCTATTTTTTCTTCAAATTTATTTTCAACGTTGCCGGTATTACCATCGGCGGGCACCTTAGAATCTTTTTGTCCCAAGGGGTTTAAATTTTCATTTGTTCTACACTTTTTTACCTTTCTCAAATTTTTATTTTTTACTTTGCCGGTATTTTCATCGGCGGGCGCCTTAGGATCTTTTTGTCCCAAGGGGTTTAATTTTTCATTTGTTCAACACTTTTTTACCTTTCTCAAATTTTTATTTTTTACTTTGCCGGTATTTTCATCGGCGGGCGCCTTTGGATCTTTTTGTCCCAAGGGGTTTAATTTTTCATTTGTTCTACACTTTTTTACCTTTCTCAAATTTTTATTTTTTAATTTGCCGGTATTTTCATCGGCGGACGCCTTAGGATTTTCTAATCCCAAGGGGTTTAATTTTTCCTGTCTTTCATCATGAAAGTTTATTTATATACTTTTTTCAATAACATTTTCAGCATCTTTTATTTTAAAAAAAAATTTCCCACTGCGCAAATCAATGTGCTCTTCTATTTTCTTCAAAAAATTATATCCTAGGAGCAAATCAGATTCCAAGTTATCTATTTCATAAAAAACCTGCTTTACTCCAAATAGTGTTATTATATAATAATATTTAATAATTGAATAACCATTTACTGTTTTTACTCTTTTGTAAATGGCTAATTCTTTTCTATTTTCTAACAATCCTTGCTTTATATAGCAAGAAGTTGCTCCCGTATCGACAAGAGCTTTAAATTTTTTATTTAATTTGTAGTCACAGACTGTGATGTAGGGGAGGTTGTCCCCTCTTCTTCTAAGAAATAATCTTCATTTAAATTATTAATTCTTTGATTTTTTTCTTGCGGCCTAAAGCTATTATTGCTTTCTCTGAGTCGCTTAATTCCATGTTGGGCTTGACGGCTATTCACATGAGTATTTGCATTATTTACTGTAGGTTTCGCAATTTGATTAAAAAAATTTGTGCTTCGTTGCCCTCTGGCATTATAATTTTTGTCAAACATTCTTGACATAGATGGATCTACGTCCATGGGTACAGGCTTTGTATAATTATTTCGTTGCTTATACACCTGATTTTTTGGGAAGGCATTTTGTTGATTTGCCTAAGAGTTATTTCGATGAGGAAACCGCAAATCGTTAGTTGGGTATGTTTGTTTCATTTTTAATGTTTCATTTGAAAAATTCTGAGCAAAACGTGCACTTTGATTATTTGGCTCAAGTTCCCGAGCCTTTGCTAAAGCATCCGGTAAGTCTGGAGGACTCAAAGAGAATATAATATCTCTTAATGGCAAATTCAAGCCAGTAATAAAAATTCTAAGGGCATGATCCCTATTTTTCTTATTTAATTCTTTGGTAATATCTGCTGCATTACCATGTGTCATTATAGTTTTATTAGTCAAAAGGGTAAGCTTTTTGTTAACCGAATTATAGTATTCCACTACAGACATTGAGTCCTGTCGTAAGACACTCAATTCTTGTTCAATTATATGGATTGGACGTTTGTCCGAATATGCGAAATCTAATCGTGCGATTATCGCATCAAAATTTAAAACTGTGCCATGATTTGTTAAAATATCATTGGCATCCTGAGTTATGTTATTTCTTAAAATAGTTAAAGGAGCGAAATATTTCCTGCTCTTCCTAACATATAGGATCATAGCGTTATGAGCTGCTTCACGCCAGCTTACATAGGCGTTGAATTTTCCTGAAAATTCAGGTAGAGATTTAATAACGTCAAGAGATTCTTGACAAGTAACAGTGTCATCAATAGTTTTAGCCACGTAATCTGTAGCACTATTGGTATTAGTTTTTAATTGCAACTTTAGTCTGTCAATCTCCTGCCTCAATTCAATGTTGCTATCTGCGATCAATCTAGTGATCAAATCTACCGTTAATCCTTCACCGTTAGCCATTTTTTATTTAATTTTTAAATATATTCTTTTACTCAAATTAAGGTTTCCTTATTTTCTTCTTTCTCCAGTTTGTCATAAAGCCTTGCCTGGGAGCCATATAATACCAATGCGATCCCCCAGTTTGCGCGTAAGCGAGCCGTGCATGCTAGCTTTAGCCGGGTTCTAAGCTCGTCGGATTGGGGTGGGTTCTTGCTCGCTACTTTTGCGCAAACGCTCGACCGTACACAAAAAAAAATTCTATGCACAATGTACCTTACTTCCATCGGACATCTACAAACTTCATAAATTCCCCCATAAAACAACCCCTTAGCTTATGAACGGACGGACTATAACAGTGAACGAAACTAAAGACTCAAATCCGAGAAGTAATATATCCGCTTCTTTTATCCCCCCCTACCCAACCATTGCGAGATACGTATTCCCAGTATCGCCAAACCCTACCAATTTCCACAGACCTACGGCTCAATCATCCCACTCAATAAGGACTCCTATCTTTTCATCTTAACTTTCACAATTTTTCATTTATTAATTAAATTCAAAGGTATGTATATTTTGGTACTTAATCTTAACTACGAAACTATGATTTAACAATTTCTGATTCCCGAAACCTATGTATATTGGAGCAATTATTTTAATTAAATTTTATTTTATTTTTCATTATTTTTGGAACGCCCTAATATTTAGTTCGTCCACCCACAACCACAACTTACATTTCATAAAAATTATTAACATAAAAAAAAATTTGTTAAACATATATGTTTATAGGCATATTTGTATTTGAAAGAGAGATCATATTAGCAAAAAAACAAAAAAGAAGAACAAGATCAATTGGCAAAGAAAATAACAACGTTTTTGTCTTTACCAACCAACCATATCGTATTGCTTTTGTGATAGAGAAATATATTGGAAGGAGAGTATCAAATTAGAGAGTACTTACATTTGTCCGAGCGATGTCAGCAGGCGCCTGATGAACTGCGTCGGGAGCTGTAAAAACTTCTCTTAAAGGGGTCTCTCACTAATATACAAATATGAGTACATGCATATTTACATATGGATGGATAGGTATTTACAAAAGTACTTGTTTTCGTGCTCAGCGCCTATCGTACAAATTTTACCTCTATACAAATAGTAGTGTTAGAAATTTACGCACGCAGTGCATCGTAATTAAAATTTATAAGGGGGGTTTCGCTTTTCCTAAGCCCTAAAATGGGTTAGCTTCAAAATTGTTTGTTATGGAATGGAGGTCCGAACGAGACACATATTATTTTAGTTATATTCCTACATAGTTAAGTTTTATTGTAATATATGCAAAATTTCTGTAATTCCAATCAGGAAATCTGCGCTATTCGTAACTTCGAAATTTTAACATGTTACATTCTTAATTAATTAATTTAATTAATGCAGGAAAAAGGATAATGTTTTTTTTTTTGAATACTTTGGAGCGATTATCTAAACTATCTATCAAAGAAATACAAGATTTTTTTCTTTATTTCCACGAGCTTTGTCGATTTAACTCTGACACGTGTACCACCTAGTCAGACGGATTTAGACACATATACGGCCGCACATGTGTACGTATGTCTAAGTATATATAAGTTCCGGATTGCGATAGAATTTGGTGTGACCTGTGCAATACCACCGATTTTCCAAAAAAATATATATTACACAATCCTCTTAAAGTTGCTGGGTTTTCTTCCTTCTTCGGATCGGGAATGCCCTTCTGCTCTACTCGTCCAGATGTGGTTTTCTCAGCACTCACTTGCCATACAAATTTCAGATTGGCAATCTTATGGATTCTATTTGTTTTTACAATTTTCGTTTTATTTATTTTCTTATGTTTTGTTAACTTTAAATATTCCAAGCGATTAAACTGATAAAAACTAATTTTATTTGATACACGTAGCTCAAAATGTTTTTTTTCAAGATGTTAACACGTTGACGATTCCAATTAGAAAAGGCAGGCCGCTATCCTTAGGCGGAAGTCATTACCCACCTTTTCGTGATGTCACTCAGCTGTTCGATATCTATGAACTGGTTCCACCCAGTGTTGTGAACGCCGTATGGCAACATATTTGCCCTATTATACGCAGACGATGTATGGAATTTGTTTTCATCTCAAACCACGCATTTTTGACACAGACTAAATAGTGATGCTAAGAATATTTCCTCATACTCAACTCCAAATCGAGCTTTTTTTCTTTTTTTTTTTTTAAGTTGTGACAATATTGAAGTGAGTGCGCGATATGTAAAATGCTCCTAGTACGCCATACAAATCCTAAGTCAGCGGTGAAATGATGATCAAATATCATACGGTTAAATATCATGTGATGACATATCATGCGATGTAATCATAATATCAAGTCACATATATTTCAAGACATATCATGTACCTATCAACGATGTGATATATGATAATTGTACACACTGTGATTTTTATAACGCTGCCATTACTTAATGTCACATGATAACACACTCGACAAGGATATCACCCGAATTAGACCATCGCTCTCACAAGTTCTGCTAAAATTTCATCTAATTCATCAAGATCTTCGTCTAATACTGGGGTATTATTGCTATGTGACGAAAGGGATTACTTCCTTGAAGAATATCTGTAATTTCTAAAATTTTATTTATTTCATTCTCTATTTCCTCAACAGTAAGATTGAAATCAATATACAAACGTAGAGAATGAGTAATTTTTTAATGAATTTAATTTTCAATTATACAATCCCTTTAAGGATTCAAAATTCAATTTCATATTTAATTTCTTATCTGATCTTTTTCTTTTTCAATAAGGGACACTTCAAAATATCATGATCCCCTCCGCAATAATCGCAATAATTTAGCCTTATATATTTTGGCTTATTTGGGATATTACCCATTTGTAGTATTCTTTCTTTAAAACAAAATTTAAAATTGCTGAACACAACAATAAATTTCAATTGCACAACTTAACTTCTAACAAATTCACTTATTTTAATGTTTAATCATACCATATTCTGCATTAACCAGTCAACCAACCAAGGTAAGTAAGGGCGTCAGTGTTCCGTGGTTTATTCTCGAACTGATTTCCAATTTTTATCACGATGGCCACCAATTGGGTTGCTGGGTAAAGTTGATTTTTTGTTTGATTTTTGATTTGCAACGACAGCAGCGTAAATATGATTTATTTTTTCTTCTCTTTTTTTTAAAGTTCTTTTTAAAGTTTTTAGTTTTTGCAAAATTTTGCTTTTTACATTTGTACTTTTTGTGGTGAAGTTGTTCTTTTTTATTTTTTAAAGTTTTCAGTTATTCATAAATTTCTTCATTCAATACTTGCATTTTTTATGCATTTCTAATTTTTGTGGTGTGGTGAAAAGTTCTTTTTATTTTTAAAAGTTTGTGAAACAAAAAAAAAATTTCCACATAGGATCAAGAATACTTTTCATTTTATCCTTATTTGATCCTTTTTATATGTGAAACAAAACAACATTTTTCACAAGGGATCTAGGATACTTTTTTATTTTTTCCTTATTTGATCCCCTTTTTTTTGTTTGACACTCTCGCATAGGTAACCAGGATACTTGGCGTTTTCTCCTTTCAGGTTCCTTTATGAACACTCGCGTACTAGGGTACTTGTACTTTTCCCCCTAAAATTCGTACCGCGTGTGCCCCACGCTGGGCGCCAATTAATGTTTAGAGTTTATCCTAAACGTTTTTAAAGACTTTATTTCAGTTCGCGTTAGCGAACGAGTTTAGATACCTACATTAAAACACTTAGCTTTATTTTATATTATTAAGTCGTATATACTATAAGTCGTTTTATTAACCTTATAACGATTTCCAAACGTGTGCTTCAAGCGGTACTCAAAAACTGAACTGCTTATTCTAATTTACGTCTATTTATACATTCTTTAAATGTTTACTTAAAATTAATTGCATCACTCGATGAAATAGGCTTAGCCTTGAAATGAAGATATCAATATCCATCAATTAAACGGATCATTGCATTGCGTTGTATCTTTAAAAATGCAAAAGTAGCCAACTGCAAAAACAAAGAATGAGTTTGTTATTTTAGCTGAAATAACAAACGATCATTTTTAGACTGCGAATTGAGCTTGGGTTTATTTAATACTTCGATGTGTAACAGAAGTGACTTGGATTGTTTACTTAAAGCTTGCAGTAGCAGGCCAAAAATCTCAATAATTGTTTACAATTACCGTAAGGCTAGTGTGTGGAGCTGCCGTTAACTTGCATGCGCATAAGTAAAAGAGATGAAAATATTGAATTTCGCTTTCTAAGTATCTTGCAGCTCAATACAACTATTTGCATAACACTATTCGAATAAAAGAATATAATAAAATAAAAATAATAAAAGAAAATATTATTTGAATTTTTTGTATCCGTCGAAAAAAAATATTATTTATTCGAATAGTCCCGCGCCTAGTTTTGAGGTATGTGTACACAATGGTTCTGGTAGGAATGAAATAACAGATTGAAACTTTACCGTGATTTTCGAGGTCTGATATTGCTGAGGTAAAATTCCACTCTCTTATCTCTCACGTCTTTAAAAATCCGAATTTAGGCTGTCTGAAAATACTATAATAGGAAGGCTCATTAATTTAATCAGAGCACATAACGGTGGAAAAATAGATAGCGACGAGCATTTTTTACACATTTTTTTAATAAAAAATATCCCATTGTCTAATAAAAAGCATTCAAAAACAAATTTCAAACTTTGTTCAAAACCTAGGAAAATGTAACCAAGTTTCATCAAAATTCTACTCTTTTCATCCGAATTTTTATAAAAAAATTGTACTTGCAGCTTTTAAATTAAAATTTTTAAATTTATTTTAAAATGCCAGGGTGAAGTTGGCAAAAAATAGTGCCGTTTATGGGCATTTATTAATTAACTTATGTTGTCAGTTTTGCTTTGCGAAAGGCTCAATATTTGAAAAATTTTACATTTACTCTACTGCTTAGTATTAGTTCCGACGAACATGACTTTGAACAAGTAAGGAAGTTTAAGTTCGGGTCGAACCGAACATTATATACCTAGTAGTGATCTATTATGTCATCCCAATTTACGCAGGCCTATTACAATACTTTCAGTTCGTATTTGCGTTCAAGCAGACAGACGGGCAGATAGATAGACGTATCGAGAGACGGACATGGCTACATCGACACAGCTCATCCTCCTGATCATTTCAGTATACTTTTTGATGGGACTATCTCTTTTTCTTCTCACCCGTACAAACATTTCATATTCATGAAAGGTATGAAAATCAAAAAAGATATACAACCTCGCTTTTACAGTGGGGTATTAACTACTTGCCCGGATATTTTACTTTTCATCCTGAACGTTTTGATATACATTATTAATATATCTCGATTGGTTTATACCGAATGAAGTAATATACCTTGTGTGCGTAACAAAAATAGATATAAACTAGGTATAAAAATGTATGTATTTTATAGGCGCCAGAGAACTCAACCGATCTTTATGAAATTTTCACAATATATACTTGGGTTCACCGGGTACAGCATAGACAATATATAGTTTTGGAAAAGTAGGCGGAGCCACGCCCCCAGGCTATGTAAAGATTCAATTCGACATAACTCCACGCCTACATATTTTGTGTTTTGTTTTGCTCTTGAACTTTCACGATAGGTTCAGGAGTTCGCTGGGCACGACACAGTCTGTATATAGCTTTTGGAAAAGCCCCCAGGTTATATAAAGCTGCAGTTCGCTATAGTTAGGAGTTTATTTGGTCCAAGTTAATGACATTTTATATAAAGATGTGTTCTATGTATTAAAACGTCAAAACAACGTCTACCGGGCTTGCTAGTATATTATAAAATGGCGAAGGCAAACAACAAATTTCAGCATTCCTTTGTAAAACTGAGAGACTAGTTTGCGTTCAAATAGACAGACGGACAGACAGACAGACGGACGGAGAGACGGACATGGCTAAATCGACTCCGCTCATCGTGCTGATCATTTTAGTGAACCTTTCTCTTCTTCTTTTCATAATTAGAAACATTTAATCGTAATGAAAGATATAAAAATCAAAGAAGATATATAACTTCGCTATTGCAGTGGGCTATTAATACGTGCCTGAATAGTTTGCTTTTGTGTTTTCCGATTTGGCTAATTTTTGGCAGGAGTATAATACATACTACTAAGTAGCTGACCAATTTTCATTGAAATATCAAGATTGAATTATAAGCGATTGCCTTTGAAAATAGCAGAAATTTTATGCTGAATAGTGGGCGGCGCCACCCCTACTTCTTCAAAATTGACAAAATTTTTTTGCGGCCGAGTTTTTCTTAAAAAGCTTATTATGTGTGCAAAATTTAATTGCTATAACTTGCTTAGTTTTAGAAATACCGCTTTTTCAATTAAAAAAAAATTTTTTAGAACTATGTTAAAAAGCTGGGCGTCGACATTAACCGATTTCGTCCAATTTTACAACAAACAGTTGCCTTTATATATAGAACATCATCACCATATTTCGTTTCGACAAGTCAATTTTTGGCGGAGTTATGGCATAAAAAGTTTTGTGGAATAGTCCACTATAGTCCATTTCCAAATATTTTAATTTTTTGGGTTTCTTTGCTTACGGAAACTTTAAAAGTGAAATATAAATGATTTAAAGCTATTTTACGCAAAGTTATTGCCTATTTAATATATCTACGATCCTCTTCAAAATCTTTCATATAAAAGTGGGAGTAGACCTTAACCGCTTCCAATCCATTTTTTCGGAAACATTCCTTGCATACCTGGAAAACTGCGTGCTGCATTTCGTTTCGATATCTTGAACGGTTTTTGATTTATGATTAATACTATTTCTAAATTTGACTTAATCAAAAGTGGGCGGTGCCACACACATTTTCAAAAATTTCTTGAAAAATGTACTTATGTGCTTATTTCAAAAAATCTGTTTGCTATCCGATTAATGAATAATGGAAATAGATAGTCGATTCACTCAACATAAAACTATCTTTAGAGATTTCGATTCGGTTTTTCAACAAATCACTGAGAAGAAAAAAAAATCAAAATTTTTTTAAGCTTGCTGAATTTTATGAACCACTTGTTCAAAGCCAAAATATAGTGGCCGAAACCAATTTATGGAGAAGGTTGTGAAAGTGACATAATCTTCCGCCAAAAACTGCATTTTACATACTTGACTGCTGCGACAAAATGTCGTTTTATAACTTATACAAGTTGCTACAAATTTTTGCAATTCTTTCGTTTCCCCTCACCTTTTCAACCCTACTTCTTCTTTAAATGCCGCTTAACCGTCAAAGCGATTTTGGCCTTTTACCATAGCTCCACGGGATCACAAATCGGTATCCACTTCGTTCTTCCATCGGATTTTTTGTATCCGTCGAATAAAAATATTATTTATTTGAATAGTCTAGTGCCTAGTTTTGAGGTATGCGTACACAATGGTTCTGGTAGTAATGAAATAACAGATCGAAATTATACCGTGATTTTCGAGGTCTGATATTGCTGAGGTAAAATTCTACTCTCTTATCTCTCACGTCTTTAAAAATCCGAGTTTAGGCTGTCTGAAAATACTATAATAGGAAGGCTCATTAATTTAATCAGAGCACATAACGGTGGAAAAATAGATAGTGACGAGCATTTTTTACACATTTTTTTAATAAAAAATATCCCATTGTCTAATAAAAAGCATTCAAAAACAAATTTCAAACTTTGTTCAAAACCTAGGAAAATGTAACCAAGTTTCATCAAAATTCTACGCATTTAATCCGAATTTTTATAAAAAAATTGTACTTGCAGCTTTAAAATTTAAATTTTAGTATTTATTATAAAATGCCAGGGTGAAGTTGGCAAAAAATAGTGCCGTTTATGGGCATTTATTAATTAACTTATGTTGTCAGTTTTGCTTTGCGAAAGGCTCAATATTTGAAAAATTTTACATTTACTCTACTGCTTAGTATTAGTTCCGACGAACATGACTTTGAACAAGTAAGGAAGTTTAAGTTCGGGTCGAACCGCACATTATATACCTAGTAGTGATCTATTACATCATCCCAATTTACGCAGGTCTATTTTAATACTTTCAGTTCGTATTTGCGTTCAAATAGACAGACGGGCAGATAGATAGACGTATCGAGAGACGGACATGGCTACATCGACACAGCTCATCCTCCTGATCATTTCAGTATACTTTTTGATGGGACTATCTCTTTTTCTTCTCACCCGTACAAACATTTCATATTCATGAAAGGTATGAAAATCAAAAAAGATATACAACCTCGCTTTTACAGTGGGGTATTAACTACTTGCCCGGATATTTTACTTTTCATCCTGAACGTTTTGATATACATTATTAATATATCTCGATTGGTTTATACCGAATGAAGTAATATACCTTGTGTGCGTAACAAAAATAGATATAAACTAGGTATAAAAATGTATGTATTTTATAGGCGCCAGAGAACTCAACCGATCTTTATGAAATTTTCACAATATATACTTGGGTTCACCGGGTACAGCATAGACAATATATAGTTTTGGAAAAGTAGGCGGAGCCACGCCCCCAGGCTATGTAAAGATTCAATTCGACATAACTCCACGCCTACATATTTTGTGTTTTGTTTTGCTCTTGAACTTTCACGATAGGTTCAGGAGTTCGCTGGGCACGACACAGTCTGTATATAGCTTTTGGAAAAGCCCCCAGGTTATATAAAGCTGCAGTTCGCTATAGTTAGGAGTTTATTTGGTCCAAGTTAATGACATTTTATATAAAGATGTGTTCTATGTATTAAAACGTCAAAACAACGTATACCGGGCTTGCTAGTATATTATAAAATGGCGAAGGCAAACAACAAATTTCAGCATTCCTTTGTAAAACTGAGAGACTAGTTTGCGTTCAAATAGACAGACGGACAGACAGACAGACGGACGGAGAGACGGACATGGCTAAATCGACTCCGCTCATCGTGCTGATCATTTTAGTGAACCTTTCTCTTCTTCTTTTCATAATTAGAAACATTTAATCGTAATGAAAGATATAAAAATCAAAGAAGATATATAACTTCGCTATTGCAGTGGGCTATTAATACGTGCCTGAATAGTTTGCTTTTGTGTTTTCCGATTTGGCTAATTTTTGGCAGGAGTATAATACATACTACTAAGTAGCTGACCAATTTTCATTGAAATATCAAGATTGAATTATAAGCGATTGCCTTTGAAAATAGCAGAAATTTTATGCTGAATAGTGGGCGGCGCCACCCCTACTTCTTCAAAATTGACAAAATTTTTTTGCGGCCGAGTTTTTCTTAAAAAGCTTATTATGTGTGCAAAATTTAATTGCTATAACTTGCTTAGTTTTAGAAATACCGCTTTTTCAATTAAAAAAAAATTTTTTAGAACTATGTTAAAAAGCTGGGCGTCGACATTAACCGATTTCGTCCAATTTTACAACAAACAGTTGCCTTTATATATAGAACATCATCACCATATTTCGTTTCGACAAGTCAATTTTTGGCGGAGTTATGGCATAAAAAGTTTTGTGGAATAGTCCACTATAGTCCATTTCCAAATATTTTAATTTTTTGGGTTTCTTTGCTTACGGAAACTTTAAAAGTGAAATATAAATGATTTAAAGCTATTTTACGCAAAGTTATTGCCTATTTAATATATCTACGATCCTCTTCAAAATCTTTCATATAAAAGTGGGAGTAGACCTTAACCGCTTCCAATCCATTTTTTCGGAAACATTCCTTGCATACCTGGAAAACTGCGTGCTGCATTTCGTTTCGATATCTTGAACGGTTTTTGATTTATGATTAATACTATTTCTAAATTTGACTTAATCAAAAGTGGGCGGTGCCACACACATTTTCAAAAATTTCTTGAAAAATGTACTTATGTGCTTATTTCAAAAAATCTGTTTGCTATCCGATTAATGAATAATGGAAATAGATAGTCGATTCACTCAACATAAAACTATCTTTAGAGATTTCGATTCGGTTTTTCAACAAATCACTGAGAAGAAAAAAAAATCAAAATTTTTTTAAGCTTGCTGAATTTTATGAACCACTTGTTCAAAGCCAAAATATAGTGGCCGAAACCAATTTATGGAGAAGGTTGTGAAAGTGACATAATCTTCCGCCAAAAACTGCATTTTACATACTTGACTGCTGCGACAAAATGTCGTTTTATAACTTATACAAGTTGCTACAAATTTTTGCAATTCTTTCGTTTCCCCTCACCTTTTCAACCCTACTTCTTCTTTAAATGCCGCTTAACCGTCAAAGCGATTTTGGCCTTTTACCATAGCTCCACGGGATCACAAATCGGTATCCACTTCGTTCTTCCATCGGATTTTTTGTATCCGTCGAATAAAAATATTATTTATTTGAATAGTCTAGTGCCTAGTTTTGAGGTATGCGTACACAATGGTTCTGGTAGTAATGAAATAACAGATCGAAATTATACCGTGATTTTCGAGGTCTGATATTGCTGAGGTAAAATTCTACTCTCTTATCTCTCACGTCTTTAAAAATCCGAGTTTAGGCTGTCTGAAAATACTATAATAGGAAGGCTCATTAATTTAATCAGAGCACATAACGGTGGAAAAATAGATAGTGACGAGCATTTTTTACACATTTTTTTAATAAAAAATATCCCATTGTCTAATAAAAAGCATTCAAAAACAAATTTCAAACTTTGGTCAAAACCTAGGAAAATGTAACCAAGTTTCATCAAAATTCTACGCTTTTTAATCCGAATTTTTATAAAAAAATTGTACTTGCAGCTTTAAAATTTAAATTTTAGTATTTATTATAAAATGCCAGGGTGAAGTTGGCAAAAAATAGTGCCGTTTATGGGCATTTATTAATTAACTTATGTTGTCAGTTTTGCTTTGCGAAAGGCTCTATATTTAAAAAATTTAACATTTACTCTACTGCTTAGTATTAGTTCCGACGAACATGACTTTGAACAAGTAAGGAAGTCTAAGTTCGGATCGAACCGCACATTATATACCTAGTAGTGATCTATTACATCATCCCAATTTACGCAGGTCTATTTTAATACTTTCAGTTCGTATTTGCGTTCAAATAGACAGACGGACAGATAGATAGACGTATCGAGAGACGGACATGGCTACATCGACACAGCTCATCCTCCTGATCATTTCAGTATACTTTTTGATGGGACTATCTCTTTTTCTTCTCACCCGTACAAACATTTCATATTCATGAAAGGTTTGAAAATCTAAAAAGATATACAACCTCGCTTTTACAGTGGGGTATTATCTACTTGCCCGGATATTTTACTTTTCATCCTGAACGTTTTGATTTACATTATTAATATATCTCGATTCGTTTATGCCGAATGAAGTAATATACCTTGTGTGCGTAACAAAAATAGATATAAACTAGGTATAAAAATGTATGTATTTTATAGGCGCCAGAGAACTCAACCGATCTTTATGAAATTTTTACAATATATACTTGGGTTCACTGGGTACAGGATAGACAATATATAGTTTTGGAAAAGTAGGTGGAGCCACGCCCCCAGGCTATGTAAAGATTCAATTCGACTTTTCGAACTTTCACGATAGGTTCAGGAGTTCGCTGGGCACGACACAGTCTGTATATAGCTTTTGGAAAAGCCCCCAGGTTATATAAAGCTGCAGTTCGCTATAGTTAGGAGTTTATTTGGTTCAAGTTAATGACATTTTATATATAGATGTGTTCTATGTATCAAAACGTCAAAATAACGTCTACCGGGTTTTGCTAGTATATTATAAAATGACGAAAGCAAACAACGAATTTCAGCATTGGTTTGTAAAACTGAGATACTACTTTGCGTTCAAAGAGACAGACGGATAGACAGACAGACGGACGAAGGGACGGACATGGCTAAATCGACTCCGCTCATTGTGCTGATCATTTTAGTGAACTTTTCTCTTCTTCTTCTCATACTTGCATACATTTAATGTTTATGAAAGGAATGAAAATCAAAAAAAATATATAACTCCCCTATTGCAGTGGGCTATTAACTACGTCCCGGAATATTTTGCTTGTGTGGTTTCCGAATTCGCTACTTTTTGGCAGGAGTATAATATATACTACTGAGAAGCAGCTGACCAATTTTCATTGAAATATCAAGATTGAATTATAAGCGTTTGCCTGGGAAAATAGCAGAAATTTTATGCTGAAAAGGGAGCGGCGCCACGCCTACTTCTTTAAAATTGACAAAATTTTTTTGCGGCCGAGTTTTTCTTAAAAAGCTGATTGATGTAACTTGCTTGGTTGTAGAAATATCGCTTTTTAAATTTTACAAAAAAATTTTTCAGAACAATGTTAAACAAGTAAGGAAGTCTAAGTTCGGGTGGAACCGAACATTATATACCTAGTGATCTATTATGTCATCCCAATTTACGCAGGTCTATTTAAATACTTTCAGTTCGTATTTGCGTTCAAACAGACAGACGGACAGACAGATAGACGTATCGAGAGACGGGCATGCCTCCATCGACTCAGCTCATCGTGCTGATCATTTAAATGAACTTTTCGCTTCTTCTTCTCATACTTAGATACATTTAATGTTTATGAAAGGTATGAAAATCAAAAAAGATATACAACTTCGCTTTTGCAGTGGAGTCTTAATTAAGTACCCGGATATTTTACTTTTCCTCCTGAACGTTTTGATATACATTAATAAATATATATCTCGATTCGTTTATGCCGAATGAAGTAATATACCTTGTGTGCGTAACAAAAATAGATATAAAAAAGGGTGTTTTTCATAGGCGCCAAAGAACTCAACCGATCTTTATGAAATTTTCACAATATATACTTGGGTTCACTGGGTACAGCATAGACAATATATAGTTTAGGAAAAGTAGGCGGAGCCACGCCCCCAGGCTATATAAAGTTTTAATTCGTCATAACTCCGAACTTTTTTGGTCTAAATTTGTTTAAGGGACATAAGATATAACGATTTATTTCGTCTATTTTATTTGCGCTGCACTTTTTTGTAATTCGCAAGCAGCTTATAAAATATCCCAAAGATATAGTTTATGTTTTGTAATCCCCAAGGGGGGTTTTTCAGAGCGAGAATGAGGTAGCCAATCCCGTGCAATGCCTCAGAGCCAACAGTGCTCGCCCCCAATTAATACATACAAGGTGTAAAGGTGCCCCACACCCTCCGTTCTATATAGAACAAACAACTCAAATAAAAATACAAATAAAATAATTTACTATTCCCAAAATATCGCCCCTATGCAATATGTGCTAGGAGGGTTTTTCAGAACGAAAATGAGGAAGCCAATCCCGTGCAATGCCTCAGAGCCAACAGTGCTCCCCCCAATTAATAAATACAAGTTGTAACAGGTGCACTTCAGCCCGTTCTATATAGAACAAATAACTGAAATAATTAAAATAATAATTAAATAAATATTATAAAAGGGCTCCCTAAACTAAACATGTGCTCCGCACACCCCCTTTTCCTCTCTCAACCAATAATATAATATAAATAATAAAATAAAATAAAAAATAACTAAAAAAAACTACTCGCCCTCCATAAACCTTAGACAAAATTAATGAAATTTGGATATATGTGTCACTTAGTCAATATCTACATAGTTTTTCAAAAGTGGGCGGTGCCACGCCCACATATTTTGTGCTTTGTTTTGCTCTCGAACTTTCACGATATTTTCAGGAGTTCGCTGGGCACGACACAGTCTGTATATAGCTGTTAGAAAAGCCCCCAGGTTATATAAAGCTGCAGTTCGGTATATTTAGGAGTTTATTTAGTTCAAGTTAATGACATTTTATATATAGGTGTGTTCTATGTATTAAAACGTCAAAACAACGTCTACCGGGCTTGCTAGTATATTATAAAATGGCGAAGGCAAACAACAAATTTCAGCATTCCTTTGTAAAACTGAGAGAGTAGTTTGCGTTCAAATAGACAGACGGACAGACAGACAGACGGACGGAGAGACGGACATGGCTAAATCGACTCCGCTCATCGTGCTGATCATTTTAGTGAACTTTTCTCTTCTTCTTCTCATACTTAGATACATTTAATGGTAATGAAAGATATAAAAATCAAAAAAGATATATAACTTCGCTATTGCAGTGGGCTATTAATACGTGCCAAAATAGTTTGCTTTTGTGTTTTCTGATTTGGCTAATTTTTGGCACGAGTAATACATACTACTAAGTAGTTGACCAATTTTCATTGAAATATCAAGATTGAATTATAAGCGATTGCCTTTGATAATAGCAGACATTTTATGCTGAATAGTGGGCGGCGCCACCCCTACTTCTTCAAAATTGACAACATTTTTTTGCGACCGAGTTTTTCTTAAAAAGCTTATTACGTGTGCAAAATATGATTGATATAACTTGCTTAGTTTTAGAAATACCGCTTTTTAAATTAAAAAAAAAATTTTCAGAACAATTTTAACATTGGGCGTGGACATTAACCGATTTCGCCTATTTTTACAGCAAACAGTTACCTTTATATATAGAACGTTATCACCAAATTTCTTTTCGACAAATCAATTTTTGGCAGAGTTATGGCATAAAAAGTTTTGTGGAATAGTCCACTATAAAAGGGGCGGGCCACGCCCATTTATAAAAATTTTAAGATTTTGGATTTCTTTGTTTACGGAAACTTTAAAAGTGAAATATAAATGATGTAAAGCTATTTTACGCAAAGTTATTGCCCCATTAATATATCTACGATCTTCTTCAAAATCTTTCATATAAAAGTGGGAGTAGACCTTAACCGATCCCACCCATTTTTTCGTGGAGCATTCCTTGCATACCTGGAAACGTGCGTGCTGAACTTCGTTTCGATATCTGGTACAGTCTTTGATTTATGATTAATATTATTTGTAAATTTGACTAAATCAAAAGTGGGCGGTGCCACACCCATTTTCAAAAATTTCTTGAAAATGTATTTTATGCCTCAATCTCAATGTGTTCACCAAATTTTATCCTTATAGGTGTATTATGTACTGAGTAATCACTTTTTTTGTGTTTTCGAAAATTAGCTATATATAAAAAGTGGGGGTGGCTATCATCCGATTTCACCCATTTTAAATAGCGCTCGGAGATGAGTGCCAAGGAACTCGCATACCAAATTTCATTAAGATATCTAAAAATTTACTCAAGTTATCGTGTTCACAGACGGACGGACGGACGGACATGGCTTAATCAATTTCTCTTTTCGTCCTGAACATTTTGATATCTATAAGTCAATATCTATCTCGATCCGTTTATGCCGTTACGTACTGCCGTTAGGCGACTAAAGGTAATATACCTTGTGTGCGTGTCACTACTAGGTATAAAAATGTATTTGATGCAAAGAACCTGCAAAGATTTAAATAAAAGATACAAGGTCATGGTTTACAGATCTTTAATCAAACCCCTCGGCAGTGGTTTGGCAAACTCTCCGAGTGTATTTCTGCCATGACAGGCTTCTCAGCAAAAATTCGTCTCCTTTGTAGATGCCGTTCGGAGTCGGCAAAAAACTGTAGGTCCCACCAATTTGTAGGGAAAAATTCAAATCGGCACACCACAAATTGGAAGAGAAGCTTGGCGCAAAAAATCTCTTAGGAGGTTTATGATGATATACCTGTTGTATATCGCGCCATAGAGAGAGAGAAAAGCAACAAAATCGAGTTATGAGATTCATTCTTAAAAAACGCTATGATATACCTATCAGAGCCTTGCTCGCATATCTGAATTGGCTGAGCATTAGACAACAGCTTTTTTACCATACCATGCAATTTATTAAAAACATTATAGATAGAAACCTGATTATTTGAAGAGTAACATAAAATATGTAAGAAATATGCATTCTGTAAATACTCGAAGAAAAAATTATATCAGTCTGCCTTCTTACAAAACTGAAGCAGACAAGTGTAATTTGTATTATAAAGTCCTAAAATTGTGTTATGAGCTTCCAAATGATTATTCCTATAATGGAAATATATTCCAACAAAAATTTTACAATTATTGCAGAACCCTACCAATATATTGCGGCATAGGCAGGCTTCCATAGCACCAATCGCAGTGCATGCGTGCCAAATATTCTGTAATGTAGCGCCTGTATTCCCGCACGCATACAAAAAGTTGACGAAACTCATACTGAAATGCATCACTCGATCAAATCAGTGCATGTCCGTTCAGATGTTGTCTTCGCGCTTTACATGCGTAAATGGCATCCATACCACAGTAAACTAGCACAAACCCTGTGTGGGTATAATATGGAAGTCTGCCACAGATTCGCACGATATGGTAATTTGATAAGTACCTAGGTTAGAATTTATAGTCTAGTTAAGATTAGTATATAACGTAAATACGTATAAGCTAGGCAAAGATAAATAAATAAATAACTCATCCTTAAACTTCTTCCGATACATACCGAAGGCATCAAGGCAAGGGCCACACATCTTCCGAAGCACTTTCTCTGGAATAGTCAAAGCGCCATCCCATTTTCTTTCACCATTGAATTATAAATGGATTTTGGTTTTATTATTTACAAGTAAAGCCCTCTCGCTTCGCTGCGTTTCAGAACTAATAAGATACTAAGTCCGATTTTAATCATTATATCCCATACCAGATAATATATGGAACTTAAACATCGCTTATTGCAGCATTCATTATTACCTTTCTTTTGATACTAATGTTGTACTAAACACATTTCGGGTCACCTTGGTCCACATATCGGTTGATATCTTCTGAACTGGTCAACCTAGCGAAACAAATGATACCTTAAATTTAAAGTTAAACGTCTAGTAATACAGCGGTTAAATTTCATTCAGCAGTTTTTGAGAGACGCGCGCCCAAACAGACTGCCAGACAGACAAAAATTCTAAAAACAAGGAACCGGCATACCAAATTTCATTAAGATATCTCAAAATTTACTCAAGTTATCGTGTTCACAGACGGACGGACGGACATGTCTTAATCAATTTCTCTTTTCGTCCTGAACATTTTGATATCTATAAGTCAATATCTATCTCGCTCCGTTTATGCCGTTACGTACGTACTGCCGTTAGGCGACTTAAGTTAATATACCTTGTGTGCGTAGCACTACTAGGTATAAAAACGGGGCGTGGACGTTAACCGATTTCGCCCATTTTTACAGCAAACAGTTACCTTTATATATAGAACATTATCACCAAATTTCGTTTGGACAAATCAATTTTTGGCGGAGTAATGGCATAAAAAGTTTTGTGGAATAGTCCACTATAAAAGGGGCGGGCCACGCCCATTTATAAAAATTTTAAGATTTTGGATTTCTTTGTTTACGGAAACTTTAAAAGTGAAATATAAATGATGTAAAGCTATTTTACGCAAAGTTATTACCTATTTAATATATCTACGATCCCCTTCAAAATCTTTCATATAAAAGTGGGAGTAGACCTTAACCGATTCCCCCCATTTTTCCCTGGAATATTCCTTGAATACCTGGAAACCTGCGTGCTGAATTTCGTTTCGATATCTTGAACGGTTTTTGATTTATGATTAATGTTATTTCTAAATTTGACTTAAATGTCAAACCGCATCGAACGCAGTGCATAATTTAGAAAAATCTTTTGTACTCATTCAATCCTTCTCACTGAAAACTGGTCATATGGTCTCCAAATAATAACTGCATATTCCAGATGAGAGCGAATAAGGGCAGTGAATAAAAGCTTAAAATAGGCATTCCGCCGAATAAAACCTAAGACCGAAAACGATTTGGCCAAAATGAAATCTAATTTATTATTAAAAGAAAATTTAGAGTCAAAAATCACTCCGAGATCTTCAGTTGCAGTGAGATTATTCAACGTATGGCCATCTTGACAGTACTGTGAATTTATAACAGTTTGACGCCCAGTATAAGCAACGCGAAAACATTTATTAATGTTCAAAAAGAGACGAGACTTTAAGCACCACAAATGGAGATTATCCGGATCACCCTGTAATTTCGCTGCATCATCAGCAGTTCTGATAGCAGAAAAAACTTTTAAGTCATCAGCATAAAGTAAATAATTTGAAACCAAAAAACAATTACTAATGTCGTTTATAAATAGTATAAATAGGGTTCCCTTGGGGAACACCAGAATTTGCTGGAAAATTTATTGATGATACCAACTTATTTAACAGAATCTTGTTGGATCCTCTGTCGCCTTGGCGAAGTCTCTATAAATGCAGTCCACATCAAGGCCAGCCGAAAACACAGATATGCAAAATTCACTAGATACAATTAAATTTGACACTGTAGAGCGTCCTACGACAAAACAGTGTTGATTTATGCAGATTCAAGATTTCACCGCAAAATAGATTTTTTCCTTAACGATACTTTCAAAAAGTGGACAGTTTAGAGATCGGTCTATAGTTTCGAACATTATTTTTACTTCCACTTTTGAGCAAAGGTGTAATCGTAGTAACTTTCCAGTCACTAAGAAAGGTACCCGACGGTAATGATTTGTTAAAGATAGTTTCTAGTGGAATTGCCAAAGCTGGGCACCCCTTTACTAAAACCGCAGGCAGACCATCAACATCAGTATTAAAAGAAGACTAAAGAGACAACATGCCCTTCATAATAGCTGTGTTCGGTGATAAAACTTGCAAACACTTGCAAAGAACTGTCAGTAAAGTGAAAATGACGTAAGCCTCTCTCGAAACGCAAAAGTGAGAAGTTGTCGCCGAACAGGAGTCAGTAAAAACATGCTAGCAAAATAGCTGTTGCTTTTTTGATTGGTTAATAGTTCAAATTTAAAAAATTTTGTTGTTGCTTTCCTATGTCACCATCAGCTGTTTTTCACTTAAAAGTTTTACTGAGTGAAATTTCCCCAGCAGAAACTTGTAACTCTTTTTCTCAATGAAATGTCAAAATGCGCTCTTTCGCTGCAAATGTTTTGTGTCACCGAACACTTTCCAGTAAAAATTTTATAAAATTTTTCAAAATTTTATCCTCACCGACCACAGCTAATGTCATCCATAGAAATCTGCAGGCTACCTAGATTAAGTAAAGATTTAATATCGGACGAGAAATCAGGTGACGGCAAATCATCAGATAAAAAGCTGTACATATAGAATTCGGCAAACAGATTAGCTGCATCAGTGGGTGTAGAAGCACACGGTAGTGGGTATACTTGAGGACGACTTTTTGTAGTTCACAAAATTCCAAAACGTTTTTGGGTTAGCTTTAATGTTCTGCTCATGGCTTTTAATATATGCTTTATAAAGAATTCTATTTATCTATTTAAAATCTTTTAGATAATGCTGATATTTTATAAAGAATGAATGCTTATTGCTTGATTTAAACTTTTTTAAGATTTTTTAGCTTCTTGAAATCTGTATTAATCTAAATCTCGGTATCAATAAAGAAAAAAAAATCCCTGTTATACCACGGCGATTTAAAAGGGTTTTTATTCTTTCTTGGTAGATGATCTAAACAAAATTGTTTCATAACCAATTTAAAAGCAGAAAAACATCCTTGAGCGTCAAGGCCAACAAACAAATCATCCCAATTGTAGCCAGAAAGAGAGTTATTTAAACTGGCATAGTCCCATTATTTATAGTTGAAAAACTCAATATAAAGAGGCGATAAAGTTGTAGACTAATAGAAAGCAATATAAATATCGAGTGGGACGTGATGTATACTGGCATCAGAAATCGGCTAAACGCATTTCGATAAACAAGAATTCAAATTATCAGTAGCAAAAATAAGGTCCAACAGTCGATTTAAACTATTGTGCATACAGTTAAATTGTACAAGATTAAGGGCCGGTTTCACCAACGCGACTAAGACTAAAACTAAGTCGTGACTTAAGTTAGCACAGATTCGAGACTAACTTAATTTTGGGTTTCACCAACTGAGCGACTGAAATAATTTTGAACACAAAAACCCTATCAGGTGTTTTATGCATAGTAGTATTTTTTCATACCAGACAACTCTGCGCATCCCAATACCCTATTGCGAAATGGGCATGTATGTCCATACACGAAGGAATGTATTGATCTTACACCCATTTCTTTTTAGTTGGAAGGTATTAAAATTAGAGCTTAATGGAAAACGATAGTTTCGTAATGGTTGCATGCTAGAAAACAAGCATTCACATGCATCTACGTATACGCCGTTAAAGTCATGCTTGACGAATTTTCCGGCTGGGACATTGTACAAAACTAATTAGGAGCATTACTGACATTTAGCTTTTAAACGAGAGCAACACTGACTTAGTCGAAAATAAGTCAGCTGGTAGGCTGACTAAGTTGTGACCATAGTATATGTCTAGTAGTACCGCAACTTACTCCGAATCTGCACACACAGATAAACCACACAGGGTGCGTTGTATGCAATAATAAAACAATCAAATTTAAATACTGCAATATTGAACATGAAGACTCAAAACATCCAAATTCTTGAATATAAAGCAGTTATAACACCGTATCAATTACTATAAAATTTAAATTTCATTTTAGATTGAAGTTTTTAGTTATAGTTTTTACTTTAAAGCAAATTTGAACGCGATTTCCTTCATTACACTTTTTGGGAGTACCTTAATCCACTACCTTCCACTCCGATTCGCAAAAGAAGATGGCAAACTAGTATGGGTAAACAATGGTTGTGACTTAGCTAAGTTAGATGGTGAAACTTAAAAGTGAAAAACTCGACTGGTGAAACCGGCCCTTAAACAGGGTCTACGACTGGCTGTGCGTTAACAGGTTATAGTTAAATGTCATCAAAACTAAGTTTATGGTTATATCTTTGGAGGTTTCCGTGAGTTTACCTCACAAACTCGTTAGAATTAATAGCGACCACAATTACAGACTTCAATTGCTTTATTCTAATAATTATAATTTAATATTTTGTTCAAAGTAAAGACTTATAGTTTATCAAAGTTGAATATAAGAAGTCGCTTATAAGCAGGCAAGCAGGTCCAGTTCGTTCCGATGACCTCAAGAAAAAAAGGAAGAGGAAAATTGGCAATGTTGCCAGATCATAATTTTTTATTTCGGGCTGGAACATTTGCGCAGGGTTGACTTAACTCGTTGGTAATCGAAGTGCTGCCACAATACTCCCCGCCTAGACGAAAATACCGGTATCGTAAAGGGAAATTTACATGCCTGCCACAACGTGTAGATTTCGTCGATACAGGAAGCGGTGTCTCCATTCGCTCATGTTCGGGAGGAACGTGCCTTGTCGTTGAGATGGGGTCGGGTATATCCGAAGGCTGTTCTGGCTGTGTACTACCCCTTGTCGTAGGAATTGGCTCGGGTGTATTCGTCGATGTTTCCGTCTCATGAGTATGGTTTGAATCTTCATAGTCGTCGCTGGCTAGGAATGCGGGCTTCAGGCGATCAATGCTTATGTTGCTGTGTCGTCCTCTTATGAGGAGTTTGTAAAATTTTGGCGATCTCTTAATGACTGGGAATGGCCCCTCGTATGGATGCGTTAGTGATGGACGGATCGAGTCATTTCGAACAAAGACGTGAGACGCAGAATGTAATGCGGGAGACACAAACACTTTTGGCGACGAATGGTGTGTTGTTGTTGTCGGACGGATGTTTTGCATTGATGACCGAAATTGAGATACCATATCCTGAGTTACTCATTTCGAATTAGTAGTTTGGAAAAATTCGCCTGGAAGTCGTAACGATGAACCATAAACAAGCATAGCTGGGCTTGCGTGCATGTCGGGCTTGTAAGCTGCACGAAGGCCGAGTAGAATCGATGGCAAGTGATGCACCCACTTGTTCGGGTCGTGGCATAGTATGACAGCCTTAAAACTTCGGTGCCATCTCTCAATAATGCCGTTTGACTGCGGGTGGTACGGTGTTGTGCGAAGGTGAACGGCACCAATCGTACTCATCAACTCGGTAAAGACAGCAGAATCGAAATGCCGACCACGATCTGAAGTGATTCTTGCTGGAACGCCAAATCGCGAAATCCAAGTCGAAATGAGTGCTTTGGATACTGACTCAGCGGACATGTCGGGAATCGGCGCTGCTTCTGGCCAACGCGTGAAGCGGTCAATCATTGTTAGGCAATAGCGCTGTCCTTCGCATAGAGGGAACGGACCAACAATGTCGATGTTTACATGCGCAAAACGCTCTTGTGGTGGTACGTAGCTCGCTGTTGCAGATGTCGTGTGTCGATGGATTTTCGATCTTTGGCATGATTCGCAGTTTCGAACGAATATTGCTGTATCTTTATTCATGCCTGGCCAAACAAACCTTTCAGTCATGAGATTGATGGTTGCGCGAATGCCTGGGTGCGATAAGCCGTGAATCTTCGCCAACAATGGCGTGCGAAATTCGTGTGGTATGTAAGGGCGAATGTTCGATGTTGAGGTATCACATACAAGTTTCATCGTACTGTTAGGAATATCAAAATATTTTAATTTAAGTGAATTACTATTCGTACCTGGTTCGCTAAGAAGCGTTTGTAAATGTAAATCAGCTTGCTGCGCTGCTGCAACCTTTACGTAGTCAATTTCCTGGCCGATTGATTGCATGCGTGAGAGCAGGTCTGCTGTCGAGTTTTCACAGCCGGGTATATGTCGGATATCGGTCGTGAATTGGCCGATGAAGTCCAATTGCCTTACTCGACGAGGTGAAGCTTTTTCTAGCTTTTGATGGAAGGCGTACACTAGCGGGCGATGATCGGTGACGATATGGCATTTGCGACCTTCAATCATGTGCCGGAAATGACACACACCTTGATATGCTGCTGTGAGCTCGCGGTCGTATGTACTATATTCGCGTTGTGCGTTCGTCAGTTTTTTTGAATAAAACCCGAGAGGTTGAAGTTCTCCGTCTACGACTTGATGTAATTCACCTCCCACGGCTGTATCCGATGCATCAACATGGAGCGCTAATTCTGCGCTGGATGACGGATGAACTAAAAGTGTCGCGTTCGCCAACTCGGATTTGCAACGATCAAATGCAGCTTCGGCCTCCTTGTCCCATTTGATAATTGTACGATCGTTTTTCTTATTGCCGGCAATAAGTTGTTGCAGATGTGACTGATACTCGATTGCGTTGGGTAAAAACTTTCGATAGAAGTTTACCATTGCGATGAAACTTTTTAGCTCTTTTGCTACTGTCGGCTTGGGATAGTCGCGAATCACTACTATGCGCTCGGGAAGAGGACGGTGCCTTTGGCGTCGACGAGATGTCCCAAAAACTTGATTTCTTTTTTACCAAATTCGCACTTTGAAACATTTATTGCCAGATTATTATCCCGAAGACGTTTGAAAACTTCACGTAAATCTTTTTTATGCTGTTCGAGCGACGAAGAACCGATACAGATGTCATCGATGTAAGGAAATACGTAGTCGAGGCCACGCAAGACTTCGTTTATTAACCTTTAGAAGGTCTGCGCGGCATTGCAGAGTCCGAAGGTCATAAACCTAAATTCGAACATCCCGAATGGCGTAGTGATAGCGGTCTTCGGTATATCATCCTCGTGAATCGGAACTTGATGGAACGCACGTTGTAGGTCGATCTTCGAGAAAACTGTCTTGCCTCGTAAATTGCACGTAAAATCAGTTAGGAACGGTAATGGGTACCTATAGGGTAACGTTTGAGCGTTGAGCGCGCGATAGTCCCCGCAAGGCCGCCAGGTGCCATCATTTTTTCGCACCATATGCAGCGGGCTCGACCAGTTGCTACTGGACGGCTGACAAATGCCTGCCTTTATCAGGAAGTTGAATTCGTTACGTGCGGCTGCGAGCTTATCGGGAGCAAGACGTCGCGGTCTAGAAAAGACTGGCTGACCTGTAGTTAAAATGCGATGGACGACTGTTGATTTTGTTAAAGAACCGTGAGGTGCCAGTTTCGTAATTTGAGAAAATTCGGAGAGAAGATCGGCGAATGGGTCTGTTGTGTCGAATGTCTTGATCTCAGTAGCCTTACACAACGCTGGAGTAGTTAAAGATGATTTTAATTTGGTGACATTGTCGATTAGCCTGTTACGGCGCATGTCGATTAGCAAGTCGTAAAATCGAATAAAGTCAGCGCCGATTATCGGTGTTGTTACGTTAGCGATAATAAAGGACCACGAAAAATCCCGACGTAGCCCAAGATCCAGGCTAATTCGCTTTTCTCCATAAACCTTGATGGCAGAACCATTTGCTGCGTACAATTTTGTGGCTGTTGGTCGGATATCGTATGATTTTGAGGTCATGGGAAGCACGGATACATCGGCACCAGTTTCAACGGGAAACTTTCTGCCGGTTCGTCGTTCGTGGACCTGTAGACGGAGTACGTTGCGCTCGATGACAGGACCTTCGTTGCCACCTGCCACGCACCTTGATAATCAAGAAGATTCTGACGTTATTGATTGAGTGTGCTTGCCATGACGACAAGGACTACGGCATTTCTTGGCATTGCTTCCATATTTTTGGTGGTAGCAACAATCTTGAGTCGATGATGTTCGTGAGGTATCAGTATGGTCGCGAGCCTTTGAATTGTGTCTAGAGTTTGTTCGCTTGCGACTACGGGATCGGGAACGCATTGTGAATTTGTCGAATTTCTTGCCAAGCTCCATGACGACAGCACGCAATTCATCAATTTCGCTGGATGGTGCTGATTTGATACGATTTAGCTGATGCGGAGCGATCGCATCTACGATGTTGTCTGCTATTTTTGTAAATTCGGAGGCTGAGCCGGAAGAAGCTGCGATTACTGGCTGTGCAAACTCAGGTAATCGCTTGATCCATAGACTTTTCAGAGCGGCATCGCCAAGAGTGTTGCCTGCGACGAGCTTCATCTCGAAGAAAAGCTCGGAAGGCTTTTTATCGCCGAGTGGTAGTTCAGGTAAGACACGATTAAGCCGCCGCTGTTCACTGTCCGCAAAATGTTCGATGATTTTTTGCTTAACAAAGTCGAATCTGTCGTTTTTGGTAGCGCTGTGATGACGTCACCCAATTGACTTAAAACCTTTGGATCCAGAGCTGCTAATACTGCTGCAGTTCTCTGCTTATCAGCAGTAATGCCCGAAGCGGTGAACCAAAATTCCATAGAGGTAAACCATGCCTCTATGTTTGTGCTTGTCATTGGTGGAATTGGCAGACGCGCGTATACTACTGCTACGGAATTCGCCGGAGCTGTTGTTTCTAACGCATTTTGTGCTGGAGCTGATGCATTCGCCGCTGGTAAGCCATTTCCCACCATTTTGTATTACTTACAATAGTAGAGGTTAAAGATGTCTTCTTGTGCTGCACGTGCTTGCCGATCACGTCGGGGTCACCAGTTTGGAGGTTTCCGTGAGTTTACCTCACAAACTCGTTAGAATTAATAGCGACCACAATTACAGACTTCAATTGCTTTATTCTAATAATTATAATTTAATATTTTGTTCAAAGTAAAGACTTTGCATAAAAGCCCTTCTGTATCTAAAACTGTTCTATGAACGCGCCTAAAAATATTTCCACTTTCCTTGAGTTGACATATAAAATATATGTACCAAAGAATGTATAAAAGGAATAAGCAAATGGCACATTAGAGGAAAAATGCATCGTGACGCTACAGGGCATCATAGCTTAGTTGTTAGAGTACTCTAACAGCGGCTTTGGTGCAGACACTTGGGTTCATATCTCAGTGTCCGAGAAGGGGTCTGATGAGAAGTTGGGCACTTCGAAACATGTCATCCCATACCATCGCTGTGCATAACGTTGTAATTTTTCCTCTAATATCAATTAACAAACAAACATAAAAATTCGAGCTTTGCTCCAACAACAATCACCGTAAAGACTTATAGTTTATCAAAGTTGAATATAAGAAGTCGCTTATAAGCAGGCAAGCACGTCCAGTTCGTTCCGATGACCGCAAGAAAAAAAGGAAGAGGAAAATTGGCAATGTTGCCAGATCATAATTTTTTATTTTGGGCTGGAACATTTGCGCAGGGTTGACTTAACTCGTTGGTAATCGAAGTGCTGCCACATATCTAGACGGAATTTCAATAGTGGTTGCGATATCTATACATAAATAGCGAGTTAATTGAAAAAGTTAACATCATAAAATACTTAGGAATAAAAATAGATAACAAATTGAACTTTAATGACAAGTTGACTACACGGTGGGAAAAATAGCAAAAACAAGTAAGGAAGTCAAAGTTCTGGTGGAACCGAACATTATATACCTAGTAGTGATCTATTATGTCATCCCAATTTACGCAGGTCTATTTTAATACTTTCAGTTCGTGGCTACATCGACTCAGCTCATCCTCCTGATTATTTCAGAATACGTAAAAACATTTCATGTTCATGAAAGGTATGAATATCAAAAAAGATATACAACTTCGCTTTTGCAGTGGGGTATTAACTACTTGCCCGGATATTTTACTTTTCATCCTGAACGTTTTGATATACATTAATAAATATATATCTCGATTCGTTTATGCCGAATGAAGTAATATACCTTGTGTGCGTAACAAAAATAGATATAAACAAGTAAGGACGGCGCTGTCTTCGGCTGTGCCGAAGGCTTTATACCTTTCATGAATACGTGCAAACTTAAATACGCATTGTTTAAAGTTCTCTAAAACTTTGTCAGCAATACATTTAATTTTCTTTTATATTAAGATTTATTTGTTTAAGGGAAGTTTTTACTAGGCTGTGCCTTTATTCGATTACTTGAGTAAGTTGCTTAATCTTTTACCATCTATAAGCAAATATTTCACCAAGTTTCAAGTTTTAATATTTCAAAATGAGGGATAACTGAACATAATCCTCTTATCTGAACGATCGGTTGTATGGGATATATACTATAAATAGCTCCGATCTTGCTGACTTTTTTGCGAAATCTTTTACTATCCATAAGAAAATATCTCACCAAGTTTCAAGTTTTAATCTTCCAAAATGAGTGATAAATGGCCATAATCCTCTTATCTGAACGATCGGTTGTATGGGATATATACTATATGTAGCTCCGCTCTTGGTGATTTTTTTACGAAATCTTTTGCTATCCATAAGAAAATATCTCACCAAGTTTCAAGTTTTAATCTTTAAAAATGAGGGAGAAATGGTCATAATCCTCTTATTTGAACGATCGGTTGTATGGGAGATATATGCTATAGTGACCCGATTACACCGGATCCGACAAATGTTTAATGTAATACAAAAATACATCCGTGTGCCAAATTTCATCGAGATATCTCAAAAATTGAGGGACTAGTTTGCGTTCAAACAGACGGACGGACACACGGACATGGCTGTATCAACCCAGTTCATCGTCCTGATCAATTTGGTATACATAATGGTGGGTCTATCTCCTATATTTCTAAACGTTACAAACATCGGACCAAAGTTAATATACCATTTCATTTTCATGAAAGGTATAAAAATGTGTGTCTTTTATAGGCGCCAAAGAACTTAACCGCTCTTTATGAAATTTTCACAATATATACTTGGGTTCACTGGGTACAGCATAGACAATATAAAGTTTAGGAAAAGTAGGCGGAGCCACGCCCCTAGGCTATATATAAAGTTCCAATTCGTCATAACTCCAAACTTTTTTGGTCTAAATTAATGAAATTGGGATACATGTCACTTAGTCAATATCTACATAATTTTTCAAAAGTGGGCGGTGCCACGCCCACATATTTTGTGTTTTGTTTTGCTCTTGAACTTTCACGATAGGTTCAGGAGTTCGCTGGGCACGACACAGTCTGTATATAGCTTTTGGCAAAGCCCCCAGGATATATAAAGCTGCAGTTCGGTATAGTTAGGACTTTATTTGGTTCAAGTTTATGACATTTTATATATAGATGTGTTCTATGTATCAAAACGTCAAAACAACGTCTACCGGGTTTGCTAGTATATTATAAAATGGCGAAAGCAAACAACGAATTTAAGCATTCTTTTGTAAAACTGAGAGAGTAGTTTGCGTTCAAATAGACAGACGGACAGACAGACAGACGGACGGAGAGACGGACATGGCTAAATCGACTCCGCTCATCGTGCTGATCATTTTAGTGAACTTTTCTCTTCTTCTTCTCATACTTAGATACATTTAATGGTAATGAAAGATATAAAAATCAAAAAAGATATATAACTTCGCTATTGCAGTGGGCTATTAATACGTGCCAAAAAAATAGTTTGCTTTTGTGTTTTCTGATTTGGCTAATTTTTGGCACGAGTAATACATACAACTAAGTAGTTGACCAATTTTCATTGAAATATCAAGATTGAATTATAAGCGATTGCCTTTGAAAATAGCAGAAATTTTATGCTGAATAGTGGGCGGCGCCACCCCTACTTCTTCAAAATTGACAACATTTTTTTGCGACCGAGTTTTTCTTAAAAAGCTTATTACGTGTGCAAAATATGATTGATATAACTTGCTTAGTTTTAGAAATACCGCTTTTTAAATTAAAAAAAAAATTTTCAGAACAATGTTAAAAAACGGGGCGTGGACATTAACCGATTTCGCCTATTTTTACAGCAAACAGTTACCTTTATACATATATAGAACATTATCACCAAATTTCTTTTCGACAAATCAATTTTTGGCAGAGTTATGGCATAAAAAGTTTTGTGGAATAGTCCACTATAAAAGGGGCGGGCCACGCCCATTTATAAAAATTTTAAGATTTTGGATTTCTTTGTTTACGGAAACTTTAAAAGTGAAATATAAATGATGTAAAGCTATTTTACGCAAAGTTATTGCCCCATTAATATATCTACGATCTTCTTCAAAATCTTTCATATAAAAGTGGGAGTAGACCTTAACCGATCCCACCCATTTTTTCGTGGAGCATTCCTTGCATACCTGGAAACGTGCGTGCTGAACTTCGTTTCGATATCTGGTACAGTCTTTGATTTATGATTAATATTATTTGTAAATTTGACTAAATCAAAAGTGGGCGGTGCCACACCCATTTTCAAAAATTTCTTGAAAATGTATTTTATGCCTCAATCTCAATGTGTTCACCAAATTTTATCCTTATAGGTGTATTATGTACTGAGTAATCACTTTTTTTGTGTTTTCGAAAATATGCTATATATAAAAAGTGGGGGTGGCTATCATCCGATTTCACCCATTTTAAATAGTGCTCGGAGATAAGTGCCAAGGAACTCGCATACCAAATTTCATTAAGATATCTAAAAATTTACTCAAGTTATCGTGTTCACAGACGGACGGACGGACGGACATGGCTTAATCAATTTCTCTTTTCGTCCTGAACATTTTGATATCTATAAGTCAATATCTATCTCGATCCGTTTATGCCGTTACGTACTGCCGTTAGGCGACTAAAGGTAATATACCTTGTGTGCGTGTCACTACTAGGTATAAAAATGTATTTGATGCAAAGAACCTGCAAACATTTAAATAAAAGATACAAGGTCATGGTTTACAGATCTATAATCAAACCTCATTTTATTTACTACCCAACCATATTTTTCATAATGCGAGGTAGTCATATTTACAAATTGCAAAAGCAACAAAATCGAGTTATGAGATTCATTCTTAAAAAACGCTATGATATACCTATCAGAGCCTTGCTCGCATATCTGAATTGGCTGAGCATTAGACAACAGCTTTTTTACCATACCATGCAATTTATTAAAAACATTATAGATAGAAACCTGATTATTTGAAGAGTAACATAAAATATGTAAGAAATATGCATTCTGTAAATACTCGAAGAAAAAATTATATCAGTCTGCCTTCTTACAAAACTGAAGCAGACAAGTGTAATTTGTATTATAAAGTCCTAAAATTGTGTTATGAGCTTCCAAATGATTATTCCTATAATGGAAATATATTCCAACAAAAATTTTACAATTATTGCAGAACCCTACCAATATATTGCGGCATAGGCAGGCTTCCATAGCACCAATCGCAGTGCATGCGTGCCAAATATTCTGTAATGTAGCGCCTGTATTCCCGCACGCATACAAAAAGTTGACGAAACTCATACTGAAATGCATCACTCGATCAAATCAGTGCATGTCCGTTCAGATGTTGTCTTCGCGCTTTACATGCGTAAATGGCCTTCATACCACAGTAAACTAGCACAAACCCTGTGTGGGTATAATATGGAAGTCTGCCACAGATTCGCACGATATGGTAATTTGATAAGTACCTAGGTTAGAATTTATAGTCTAGTTAAGATTAGTATATAACGTAAATACGTATAAGCTAGGCAAAGATAAATAAATAAATAACTCATCCTTAAACTTCTTCCGATACATACCGAAGGCATCAAGGCAAGGGCCACACATCTTCCGAAGCACTTTCTCTGGAATAGTCAAAGCGCCATCCCATTTTCTTTCACCATTGAATTATAAATGGATTTTGGTTTTATTATTTACAAGTAAAGCCCGCTCGCTTCGCTGCGTTTCAGAACTAATAAGATACTAAGTCCGATTTTAATCATTATATCCCATACCAGATAATATATGGAACTTAAACATCGCTTATTGCAGCATTCATTATTACCTTTCTTTTGATACTAATGTTGTACTAAACACATTTCGGGTCACCTTGGTCCACATATCGGTTGATATCTTCTGAACTGGTCAACCTAGCGAAACAAATGATACCTTAAATTTAAAGTTAAACGTCTAGTAATACAGCGGTTAAATTTCATTCAGCAGTTTTTGAAAGATGCGCGCCCAAACAGACTGCCAGACAGACAAAAATTCTAAAAACAAGGAACCGGCATACCAAATTTCATTAAGATATCTCAAAATTTACTCAAGTTATCGTGTTCACAGACGGACGGACGGACATGTCTTAATCAATTTCTCTTTTCGTCCTGAACATTTTGATATCTATAAGTCAATATCTATCTCGCTCCGTTTATGCCGTTACGTACGTACTGCCGTTAGGCGACTTAAGTTAATATACCTTGTGTGCGTAGCACTACTAGGTATAAAAACGGGGCGTGGACGTTAACCGATTTCGCCCATTTTTACAGCAAACAGTTACCTTTATATATAGAACATTATCACCAAATTTCGTTTGGACAAATCAATTTTTGGCGGAGTAATGGCATAAAAAGTTTTGTGGAATAGTCCACTATAAAAGGGGCGGGCCACGCCCATTTATAAAAATTTTAAGATTTTGGATTTCTTTGTTTACGGAAACTTTAAAAGTGAAATATAAATGATGTAAAGCTATTTTACGCAAAGTTATTACCTATTTAATATATCTACGATCCCCTTCAAAATCTTTCATATAAAAGTGGGAGTAGACCTTAACCGATTCCCCCCATTTTTCCCTGGAATATTCCTTGAATACCTGGAAACCTGCGTGCTGAATTTCGTTTCGATATCTTGAACGGTTTTTGATTTATGATTAATGTTATTTCTAAATTTGACTTAAATGTCAAACCGCATCGAACGCAGTGCATAATTTAGAAAAATCTTTTGTACTCATTCAATCCTTCTCACTGAAAACTGGTCATATGGTCTCCAAATAATAACTGTATATTCCAGATGAGAGCGAATAAGGGCAGTGAATAAAAGCTTAAAATAGGCATTCCGCCGAATAAAACCTAAGACCGAAAACGATTTGGCCAAAATGAAATCTAATTTATTATTAAAAGAAAATTTAGAGTCAAAAATCACTCCGAGATCTTCAGTTGCAGTGAGAGTACTCAACGTATGGCCATCTTGACAGTACTGTGAATTTATAACAGTTTGACGCCCAGTATAAGCAACGCGAAAACATTTATTAATGTTCAAAAAGAGACGAGACTTTAAGCACCACAAATGGAGATTATCCGGATCACCCTGTAATTTCGCTGCATCATCAGCAGTTCTGATAGCAGAAAAAACTTTTAAGTCATCAGCATAAAGTAAATAATTTGAAACCAAAAAACAATTACTAATGTCGTTTATAAATAGTATAAATAGGGTTCCCTTGGGGAACACCAGAATTTGCTGGAAAATTTATTGATGATACCAACTTATTTAACAGAATCTTGTTGGATCCTCTGTCGCCTTGGCGAAGTCTCTATAAATGCAGTCCACATCAAGGCCAGCCGAAAACACAGATATGCAAAATTCACTAGATACAATTAAATTTGACACTGTAGAGCGTCCTACGACAAAACAGTGTTGATTTATGCAGATTCAAGATTTCACCGCAAAATAGATTTTTTCCTTAACGATACTTTCAAAAAGTGGACAGTTTAGAGATCGGTCTATAGTTTCGAACATTATTTTTACTTCCACTTTTGAGCAAAGGTGTAATCGTAGTAACTTTCCAGTCACTAAGAAAGGTACCCGACGGTAATGATTTGTTAAAGATAGTTTCTAGTGGAATTGCCAAAGCTGGGCACCCCTTTACTAAAACCGCAGGCAGACCATCAACATCAGTATTAAAAGAAGACTAAAGAGACAACATGCCCTTCATAATGGCTGTGTTCGGTGATAAAACTTGCAAACACTTGCAAAGAACTGTCAGTAAAGTGAAAATGACGTAAGCCTCTCTCGAAACGCAAAAGTGAGAAGTTGTCGCCGAACAGGAGTCAGTAAAAACATGCTAGCAAAATAGCTGTTGCTTTTTTGATTGGTTAATAGTTCAAATTTAAAAAATTTTGTTGTTGCTTTCCTATGTCACCATCAGCTGTTTTTCACTTAAAAGTTTTACTGAGTGAAATTTCCCCAGCAGAAACTTGTAACTCTTTTTCTCAATGAAATGTCAAAATGCGCTCTCTCGCTGCAAATGTTTTGTGTCACCGAACACTTTCCAGTCAAAATTTTATCCTCACCGACCACAGCTAATGTCATCCATAGAAATCTGCAGGCTACCTAGATTAAGTAAAGATTTAATATCGGACGAGAAATCAGGTGACGGCAAATCATCAGATAAAAAGCTGTACATATAGAATTCGGCAAACAGATTAGCTGCATCAGTGGGTGTAGAAGCACACGGTAGTGGGTATACTTGAGGACGACTTTTTGTAGTTCACAAAATTCCAAAACGTTTTTGGGTTAGCTTTAATGTTCTGCTCATGGCTTTTAATATATGCTTTATAAAGAATTCTATTTATCTATTTAAAATCTTTTAGATAATGCTGATATTTTATAAAGAATGAATGCTTATTGCTTGATTTAAACTTTTTTAAGATTTTTTAGCTTCTTGAAATCTGTATTAATCTAAATCTCGGTATCAATAAAGAAAAAAAAAAATCCCTGTTATACCACGGCGATTTAAAAGGGTTTTTATTCTTTCTTGGTAGATGATCTAAACAAAATTGTTTCATAACCAATTTAAAAGCAGAAAAACATCCTTGAGCGTCAAGGCCAACAAACAAATCATCCCAATTGTAGCCAGAAAGAGAGTTATTTAAACTGGCATAGTCCCATTATTTATAGTTGAAAAACTCAATATAAAGAGGCGATAAAGTTGTAGACTAATAGAAAGCAATATAAATATCGAGTGGGACGTGATGTATACTGGCATCAGAAATCGGCTAAACGCATTTCGATAAACAAGAATTCAAATTATCAGTAGCAAAAATAAGGTCCAACAGTCGATTTAAACTATTGTGCATACAGTTAAATTGTACAAGATTAAGGGCCGGTTTCACCAACGCGACTAAGACTAAAACTAAGTCGTGACTTAAGTTAGCACAGATTCGAGACTAACTTAATTTTGGGTTTCACCAACTGAGCGACTGAAATAATTTTGAACACAAAAACCCTATCAGGTGTTTTATGCATAGTAGTATTTTTTCATACCAGAAAACTCTGCGCATCCCAATACCCTATTGCGAAATGGGCATGTATGTCCATACACGAAGGAATGTATTGATCTTACACCCATTTCTTTTTAGTTGGAAGGTATTAAAATTAGAGCTTAATGGAAAACGATAGTTTCGTAATGGTTGCATGCTAGAAAACAAGCATTCACATGCATCTACGTATACGCCGTTAAAGTCATGCTTGACGAATTTTCCGGCTGGGACATTGTACAAAACTAATTAGGAGCATTACTGACATTTAGCTTTTAAACGAGAGCAACACTGACTTAGTCGAAAATAAGTCAGCTGGCAGGCTGACTAAGTTGTGACCATAGTATATGTCTAGTAGTACCGCAACTTACTCCGAATCTGCACACACAGATAAACCACACAGGGTGCGTTGTATGCAATAATAAAACAATCAAATTTAAATACTGCAATATTGAACATGAAGACTCAAAACACCCAAATTCTTGAATATAAAGCAGTTATAACACCGTATCAATTACTATAAAATTTAAATTTCATTTTAGATTGAAGTTTTTAGTTATAGTTTTTACTTTAAAGCAAATTTGAACGCGATTTCCTTCATTACACTTTTTGGGAGTACCTTAATCCACTACCTTCCACTCCGATTCGCAAAAGAAGATGGCAAACTAGTATGGGTAAACAATGGTTGTGACTTAGCTAAGTTAGATGGTGAAACTTAAAAGTGAAAAACTCGACTGGTGAAACCGGCCCTTAAACAGGGTCTACGACTGGCTGTGCGTTAGCAGGTTATAGTTAAATGTCATCAAAACTAAGTTTATGGTTATATCTTTGGAGGTTTCCGTGAGTTTACCTCACAAACTCGTTAGAATTAATAGCGACCACAATTACAGACTTCAATTGCTTTATTCTAATAATTATAATTTAATATTTTGTTCAAAGTAAAGACTTATAGTTTATCAAAGTTGAATATAAGAAGTCGCTTATAAGCAGGCAAGCAGGTCCAGTTCGTTCCGATGACCTCAAGAAAAAAAGGAAGAGGAAAATTGGCAATGTTGCCAGATCATAATTTTTTATTTCGGGCTGGAACATTTGCGCAGGGTTGACTTAACTCGTTGGTAATCGAAGTGCTGCCACAATACTCCCCGCCTAGACGAAAATACCGGTATCGTAAAGGGAAATTTACATGCCTGCCACAACGTGTAGATTTCGTCGATACAGGAAGCGGTGTCTCCATTCGCTCATGTTCGGGAGGAACGTGCCTTGTCGTTGAGATGGGGTCGGGTATATCCGAAGGATGTTCTGGCTGTGTACTACCCCTTGTCGTAGGAATTGGCTCGGGTGTATTCGTCGATGTTTCCGTCTCATGAGTATGGTTTGAATCTTCATAGTCGTCGCTGGCTAGGAATGCGGGCTTCAGGCGATCAATGCTTATGTTGCTGTGTCGTCCTCTTATGAGGAGTTTGTAAAATTTTGGCGATCTCTTAATGACTGGGAATGGCCCCTCGTATGGATGCGTTAGTGATGGACGGATCGAGTCATTTCGAACAAAGATGTGAGACGCAGAATGTAATGCGGGAGACACAAACACTTTTGGCGACGAATGGTGTGTTGTTGTTGTCGGACGGATGTTTTGCATTGATGACCGAAATTGAGATACCATATCCTGAGTTACTCATTTCGAATTAGTAGTTTGGAAAAATTCGCCTGGAAGTCGTAACGATGAACCATAAACAAGCATAGCTGGGCTTGCGTGTATGTCGGGCTTGTAAGCTGCACGAAGGCCGAGTAGAATCGATGGCAAGTGATGCACCCACTTGTTCGGGTCGTGGCATAGTATGGCAGCCTTAAAACTTCGGTGCCATCTCTCAATAATGCCGTTTGACTGCGGGTGGTACGGTGTTGTGCGAAGGTGAACGGCACCAATCGTACTCATCAACTCGGTAAAGACAGCAGAATCGAAATGCCGACCACGATCTGAAGTGATTCTTGCTGGAACGCCAAATCGCGAAATCCAAGTCGAAATGAGTGCTTTGGATACTGACTCAGCGGACATGTCGGGAATCGGCGCTGCTTCTGGCCAACGCGTGAAGCGGTCAATCATTGTTAGGCAATAGCGCTGTCCTTCGCATAGAGGGAACGGACCAACAATGTCGATGTTTACATGCGCAAAACGCTCTTGTGGTGGTACGTAGCTCGCTGTTGCAGATGTCGTGTGTCGATGGATTTTCGATCTTTGGCATGATTCGCAGTTTCGAACGAATATTGCTGTATCTTTATTCATGCCTGGCCAAACAAACCTTTCAGTCATGAGATTGATGGTTGCGCGAATGCCTGGGTGCGATAAGCCGTGAATCTTCGCCAACAATGGCGTGCGAAATTCGTGTGGTATGTAAGGGCGAATGTTCGATGTTGAGGTATCACATACAAGTTTCATCGTACTGTTAGGAATATCAAAATATTTTAATTTAAGTGAATTACTATTCGTACCTGGTTCGCTAAGAAGCGTTTGTAAATGTAAATCAGCTTGCTGCGCTGCTGCAACCTTTACGTAGTCAATTTCCTGGCCGATTGATTGCATGCGTGAGAGCAGGTCTGCTGTCGAGTTTTCACAGCCGGGTATATGTCGGATATCGGTCGTGAATTGGCCGATGAAGTCCAATTGCCTTACTCGACGAGGTGAAGCTTTTTCTAGCTTTTGATGGAAGGCGTACACTAGCGGGCGATGATCGGTGACGATATGGCATTTGCGACCTTCAATCATGTGCCGGAAATGACACACACCTTGATATGCTGCTGTGAGCTCGCGGTCGTATGTACTATATTCGCGTTGTGCGTTCGTCAGTTTTTTTGAATAAAACCCGAGAGGTTGAAGTTCTCCGTCTACGACTTGATCTAATGCACCTCCCACGGCTGTATCCGATGCATCAACATGGAGCGCTAATTCTGCGCTGGATGACGGATGAACTAAAAGTGTCGCGTTCGCCAACTCGGATTTGCAACGATCAAATGCAGCTTCGGCCTCCTTGTCCCATTTGATAATTGTACGATCGTTTTTCTTATTGCCGGCAATAAGTTGTTGCAGATGTGACTGATACTCGATTGCGTTGGGTAAAAACTTTCGATAGAAGTTTACCATTGCGATGAAACTTTTTAGCTCTTTTGCTACTGTCGGCTTGGGATAGTCGCGAATCACTACTATGCGCTCGGGAAGAGGACGGTGCCTTTGGCGTCGACGAGATGTCCCAAAAACTTGATTTCTTTTTTACCAAATTCGCACTTTGAAACATTTATTGCCAGATTATTATCCCGAAGACGTTTGAAAACATCACGTAAATCTTTTTTATGCTGTTCGAGCGACGAAGAACCGATACAGATGTCATCGATGTAAGGAAATACGTAGTCGAGGCCACGCAAGACTTCGTTTATTAACCTTTAGAAGGTCTGCGCGGCATTGCAGAGTCCGAAGGTCATAAACCTAAATTCGAACATCCCGAATGGCGTAGTGATAGCGGTCTTCGGTATATCATTCTCGTGAATCGGAACTTGATGGAACGCACGTTGTAGGTCGATCTTCGAGAAAACTGTCTTGCCTCGTAAATTGCACGTAAAATCAGTTAGGAACGGTAATGGGTACCTATAGGGTAACGTTTGAGCGTTGAGCGCGCGATAGTCCCCGCAAGGCCGCCAGGTGCCATCATTTTTTCGCACCATATGCAGCGGGCTCGACCAGTTGCTACTGGACGGCTGACAAATGCCTGCCTTTATCAGGAAGTTGAATTCGTTACGTGCGGCTGCGAGCTTATCGGGAGCGAGACGTCGCGGTCTAGAAAAGACTGGCTGACCTGTAGTTAAAATGCGATGGACGACTGTTGATTTTGTTAAAGAACCGTGAGGTGCCAGTTTCGTAATTTGAGAAAATTCGGAGAGAAGATCGGCGAATGGGTCTGTTGTGTCGAATGTCTTGATCTCAGTAGCCTTACACAACGCTGGAGCAGTTAAAGATGATTTTAATTTGGTGACATTGTCGATGAGCCTCGAATCGAATAAAGTCAGCGCCGATTATCGGTGTTGTTACGTTAGCGATAATAAAGGACCACGAAAAATCCCGACGTAGCCCAAGATCCAGGCTAATTCGCTTTTCTCCATAAACCTTGATGGCAGAACCATTTGCTGCGTACAATTTTGTGGCTGTTGGTCGGATATCGTATGATTTTGAGGTCATGGGAAGCACGGATACATCGGCACCAGTGTCAACGAGAAACTTTCTGCCGGTTCGTCGTTCGTGGACCTGTAGACGGAGTACGTTGCGCTCGATGACAGGACCTTCTTTGCCACCTGCCACGCACCTTGATAATCAAGAAGATTCTGACGTTATTGATTGAGTGTGCTTGCCATGACGACAAGGACTACGGCATTTCTTGGCATTGCTTCCATATTTTTGGTGGTACCAACAATCTTGAGTCGATGATGTTCGTGAGGTATCAGTATGGTCGCGAGCCTTCTAGAGTTTGTTCGCTTGCGACTACGGGATCGGGAACGCATTGTGAATTTGTCGAATTTCTTGCCAAGCTCCATGACGACAGCACGCAATTCATCAATTTCGCTGGATGGTGCTGATTTGATACGATTTAGCTGATGCGGAGCGATCGCATCTACGATGTTGTCTGCTATTTTTGTAAATTCGGAGGCTGAGCCGGAAGAAGCTGCGATTACTGGCTGTGCAAACTCAGGTAATCGCTTGATCCATAGACTTTTCAGAGCGGCATCGCCAAGAGTGTTGCCTGCGACGAGCTTCATCTCGAAGAAAAGCTCGGAAGGCTTTTTATCGCCGAGTGGTAGTTCAGGTAAGACACGATTAAGGCGCCGCTGTTCACTGTCCGCAAAATGTTCGATGATTTTTTGCTTAACAAAGTCGAATCTGTCGTTTTGTGGTAGCGCTGTGATGACGTCACCCAATTGACTTAAAACCTTTGGATCCAGAGCTGCTAATACTGTTGCAGTTCTCTGCTTATCAGCAGTAATGCCCGAAGCAGTGAACCAAAATTCCATAGAGGTAAACCATGCCTCTATGTTTGTGCTTGTCATTGGTGGAATTGGCAGACGCGCGTATACTACTGCTACGGAATTCGCCGGAGCTGTTGTTTCTAACGCATTTTGTGCTGGAGCTGATGCATTCGCCGCTGGTAAGCCATTTCCCACCATTTTGTATTACTTACAATAGTAGAGGTTAAAGATGTCTTCTTGTGCTGCACGTGCTTGCCGATCACGTCGGGGTCACCAGTTTGGAGGTTTCCGTGAGTTTACCTCACAAACTCGTTAGAATTAAAAGCGACCACAATTACAGACTTCAATTGCTTTATTCTAATAATTATAATTTAATATTTTGTTCAAAGTAAAGACTTATAGTTTATCAAAGTTGAATATAAGAAGTCGCTTATAAGCAGGCAAGCACGTCCAGTTCGTTCCGATGACCGCAAGAAAAAAAGGAAGAGGAAAATTGGCAATGTTGCCAGATCATAATTTTTTATTTCGGGCTGGAACATTTGCGCAGGGTTGACTTAACTCGTTGGTAATCGAAGTGCTGCCACATATCTAGACGGAATTTCAATAGTGGTTGCGATATCTATACATAAATAGGGAGTTAATTGAAAAAGTTAACGTCATAAAATACTTAGGAATAAAAATAGATAACAAATTGAACTTTAATGACAAGTTGACTACACGGTGGGAAAAATAGCAAAAACAAGTAAGGAAGTCAAAGTTCTGGTGGAACCGAACATTATATACCTAGTAGTGATCTATTATGTCATCCCAATTTACGCAGGTCTATTTTAATACTTTCAGTTCGTGGCTACATCGACTCAGCTCATCCTCCTGATTATTTCAGAATACGTAAAAACATTTCATGTTCATGAAAGGTATGAATATCAAAAAAGATATACAACTTCGCTTTTGCAGTGGGGTATTAACTACTTGCCCGGATATTTTACTTTTCATCCTGAACGTTTTGATATACATTAATAAATATATATCTCGATTCGTTTATGCCGAATGAAGTAATATACAGGGTGGCTAATGAAAGCCGCTACCAAAAAAAAATTAAATAACTTTTTTTTTATTTAATGAATCTGGTTAATTTTTTTTTATTTTGCAGATTGACTTTTACATTTAACAAAAATGGATAACTGGGACACTGAAACAAGAATTTGGATTGTCCGCCGCTATCACGCACTGGAGTCCGTAGTTTCGGTTCAAAGAGAGTATAGGCGCACGTTTGGCGGCAATCCTCCGAGCAGATGGACCATAATAAGACTTGTAAACAATTTTGCCGAGCATGGGACAGTCAACAGAAGACCTTACCATCGAAACCCTTCAGTTCGAACGGAGGAAACAATCGCTGATGTAGCTGCTGCCATACAAAACAATCCACGTGTTTCGACAAGAAGCTTATCTGCTCAAATGGGTGTAAGCAGACAGTCATTACATCCAATTATGCACAAAGATTTGGACTTATTCCCATATAAAATTCAAATGGCCAACAAACTGAACGCTGCAGACTTGCCGATTCGCTTGGAATTTTGCCAGAAGATGCTTCAAATGGTGGAAGAGGATGGAAACATGTTGAACTGTCTTTTCATGTCTGACGAGGCCCATTTCGATTTAAACGGCAACATAAACAAACAAAATTGTCGAATATGGAGTGCTTCCAACCCACAGATACTCCATGAGACGGAATTGCATCCACTTCGTGTCACAGTGTGGTGTGCAGTTTCATCACGCTGCATTGTCGGGCCCTACTTCTTCGAAGAAAACGGTCACACCGTTACGGTTACTGGAGACCGTTACTTGAGCATGTTGAGAGAGTTTTTCTATCCAGAATTACGCCGAATGAGAATTTCTTTCAAGTCTGTGTGGTTTCAGCAAGATGGTGCAGCTCCTCATATAGCCCAACCTGTTATGACGAAAATTTCCCAATAAGCTGATATCCAGAAACTCCACATTCCGTTGGCCACCCAGGTCGCCTGACCTTACTGCACCTGACTTTTTCTTGTGGGGTTATTGCAAACAGGAAGTCTTCAAAGCAAAACCAACAAATTTGAATGAACTAAGGCAATCCATTCGAGAAACAATTGCGGCTATTCCTGTCTCAACTCTCCACGCAGTAATGAACAACTTTTTGGTAAGATGCCGCACATGCATCGACGAGCAGGGGGGGCATTTAAATTCCATTATTTTTAAAACTAATTAAGCTATATTTAATAAAATTTAATGAGCTTTAACATGAATAAAAGAAAAATGAATTCCATACACTGAAAAAAAAATTATTTGAGTTTCTTAATGTAGCGTAACAAAAATAGATATAAACAAGTAAGGACGGCGCTGTCTTCGGCTGTGCCGAAGGCTTTATACCTTTCATGAATACGTGCAAACTTAAATACGCATTGTTTAAAGTTCTCTAAAACTTTGTCAGCAATACATTTAATTTTCTTTTATAATAAGATTTATTTGTTTAAGGGAAGTTTTTACTAGGCTGTGCCTTTATTCGATTACTTGAGTAAGTTGCTTAATCTTTTACCATCTATAAGCAAATATCTCACCAAGTTTCAAGTTTTAATATTTCAAAATGAGGGATAACTGGACATAATCCTCTTATCTGAACGATCGGTTGTATGGGATATATACTATAAATAGCTCCGATCTTGCTGACTTTTTTGCGAAATCTTTTACTATCCATAAGAAAATATCTCACCAAGTTTCAAGTTTTAATCTTCCAAAATGAGTGATAAATGGCCATAATCCTCTTATCTGAACGATCGGTTGTATGGGATATATACTATATGTAGCTCCGCTCTTGGTGATTTTTTTACGAAATCTTTTGCTATCCATAAGAAAATATCTCACCAAGTTTCAAGTTTTAATCTTTAAAAATGAGGGAGAAATGGTCATAATCCTCTTATTTGAACGATCGGTTGTATGGCAGATATATGCTATAGTGACCCGATTATACCGAATCCGACAAATGTCTAATGTAATACAAAAATACATCCGTGTGCCAAATTTCATCGAGATATCTCAAAAATTGAGGGACTAGTTTGCGTTCAAACAGACGGACGGACACACGGACATGGCTGTATCAACCCAGTTCATCGTCCTGATCAATTTGGTATACATAATGGTGGGTCTATCTCCTATATTTCTAAACGTTACAAACATCGGACCAAAGTTAATATACCATTTCATTTTCATGAAAGGTATAAAAATGTGTGTCTTTTATAGGCGCCAAAGAACTTAACCGCTCTTTATGAAATTTTCACAATATATACTTGGGTTCACTGGGTACAGCATAGACAATATAAAGTTTAGGAAAAGTAGGCGGAGCCACGCCCCTAGGCTATATATAAAGTTTCAATTCGTCCTAACTCCAAACTTTTTTGGTCTAAATTAATGAAATTGGGATACATGTCACTTAGTCAATATCTACATAATTTTTCAAAAGTGGGCGGTGCCACGCCCACATATTTTGTGTTTTGTTTTGCTCTTGAACTTTCACGATAGGTTCAGGAGTTCGCTGGGCACGACACAGTCTGTATATAGCTTTTGGCAAAGCCCCCAGGATATATAAAGCTGCAGTTCGGTATAGTTACGACTTTATTTGGTTCAAGTTTATGACATTTTATATATAGATGTGTTCTATGTATCAAAACGTCAAAACAACGTCTACCGGGTTTGCTAGTATATTATAAAATGGCGAAAGCAAACAACGAATTTAAGCATTCTTTTGTAAAACTGAGATACTAGTTTGCGTTCAAATAGACAGACGGACAGACAGACAGACGGCCGGAGAGACGGGCATGGCTATGTCGACTCCGCTCATCGTGCTCATAATTTTAGTGAACTTTTCTCTTCTTCTTATCATACTTACATACATTTAATGTTTATGAAAGGTATGAAAATCAAAAAAGATATATAACTTCGCTATTGCAGTGGGCTATTAACTACGTCCCGGAATATTTTGTTGTGTGTTTTCAGATTTGGATAATTTTTGGCAGGAGTATAATACATACTACTGGGAAGCAGCTGACCAATTTTCATTGAAATATCAATAGTATTGAATTATAAGCGATTGCCTTTGAAAATAGCAGAAATTTTATGCTGAAAAGTGGGCGGCGCCACGGCTACTTCTTCAAAATTTACAAAAATTTTTTGCGACCGAGTTTTTTTTAAAAAGCTTATTACGTGTGCAAAATATGATTGATATTACTTGCTTTGTTGTAGAAGTATCGCTTTTTAAATTTTACAAAAAAATTTTTCAGAACAATGTTAAAACACGGGGCGTGGACATTAACCGATTTCGCCTATTTTTACAGCAAACAGTTACCTTTATATATAGAACATTATCACCAAATTTCTTTTCGACAAATAAATTTTTGGCAGAGTTATGGCATAAAAAGTTTTGTGGAATAGCCCACTATAAAATGGGCGGGGCCACGCCCATTTCCAAAAATTTTAAGTTTTTGGATTTCTTTGTTTACGGAAACTTTAAAAGTGAAATATAAATGATGTAAAGCTATTTTTCGCAAAGTTATTGCGCCATTAATATATCTACGATCTTCTTCAAAATCTTTCATATAAAAGTGGGAATATACCTTAACCGATCCCACCCATTTTTTCGTGGAACATTCCTTGCATACCGGGAAACGTGCGTGCTGAACTTCGTTTCGATATCTTGTACAGTTTTTCATTTATGATTAATATTATTTCTAAATTTGACTAAATCAAAAGTAGGCGGTGCCACACCCATTTTCAAAAATTTCTTGAAAATGTATTTTATGCCTCAATCTCAATGTGTTCACCAAATTTTATGCTTATATGTGTATTATGTACTGAGTAATCACTTTTTTTGTGTTTTCGAAAATATGCTATATATAAAAAGTGGGGGTGGCTATCATCCGATTTCATCCATTTTAAATAGCGCTCGGAGATGAGTGCCAAGGAACCCGCATACCAAATTTCATTAAGATATCTAAAAATTTACTCAAGTTATCGTGTTCACAGACGGACGGACGGACGGACATGGCTTAATCAATTTCTCTTTTCGTCCTGAACATTTTGATATCCATAAGTCAATATCTATGTCGATCCGTTTATGCTGTTACGTACTGCCGTTAGGCGACTAAAGTTAATATACCTTGTGTGCGTGGCACTACTAGGTATAAAAATGTATTTGATGCAAAGAACCTGCAAACATTTAAATAAAAGATACAAGGTCATGGTTTACAGATCTATAATCAAACCTCATTTTATTTACTACCCAACCATATTTTTCATAATGCGAGGTAGTCAGATTTACAAATTGCAAAAGCAACAAAATCGAGTTATGAGATTCATTCTTAAAAAACGCTATGATACACCTATCAGAACCTTGCTCGCATATCTGAATTGGCTAAGAATTAGACAACAACTTTTTTACCATACCATGCAATTTATTAAAAACATTATAGATAGAAACCTGATTATTTGAAGAATAACATAAAATATGTAAGAAATATGCATTCTGTAAATACTCGAAGAAAAAATTATATCAGTCTGCCTTCTTACAAAACTGAAGCAGACAAGTGTAATTTGTATCATAAAGTCCTAAAATTGTGTTATGAGCTTCCAAATGATTATTCCTATAATGGAAATATATTCCAACAAAAATTTTACAATTATTGCAGAACCCTACCAATATATTGCGGCATAGGCAGGCTTCCATAGCACCAATCGCAGTGCATGCGTGCCAAATATTCTGTAATGTAGCGCCTGTATTCCCGCACGCATACAAAAAGTTGACGAAACTCATACTGAAATGCATCACTCGATCAAATCAGTGCATGCCCGTTCAGCGCTTTACATGCGTAAATGGCCTTCATACCACAGTAAACTAGCACAAACCCTGTGTGGGTATAATATGGAAGTCTGCCACAGATTCGCACGATATGGTAATTTGATAAGTACCTAGGTTAGAATTTATAGTCTAGTTAAGATTAGTATATAACGTAAATACGTATAAGCTAGGCAAAGATAAATAAATAAATAACTCATCCTTAAACTTCTTCCGATACATACCGAAGGCATCAAGGCAAGGGCCACACATCTTCCGAAGCACTTTTCTCTGGAATAGTCAAAGCGCCATCCCATTTTCTTTCGCCATTGAATTATAAATGGATTTTGCTTTTATTATTTACAAGTAAAGCCCACTCGCTTCGCTGCGTTTCAGAACTAATAAGATACTAAGTCCGATTTTAATCATTATATCCCATACCAGATAATATATGGAACTTAAACATCGCTTATTGCAGCATTCATTATTACCTTTCTTTTTATACTAATGTACTTAACACATTTCGGGTCACCTTGGTCCACATATCGGTCGATATCTTCTGAACTGGTCAACCTAGCGGAACAAATGATACCTTAAATTTAAAGTTAAACGTCTAGTAATACAGCGGTTAAATTTCATTCAGCAGTTTTTGAAAGATGCGCACCCACACAGACTGCCAGACAGACAAAAATTCTAAAAACAGTTGATTTGGCTTATTAATGATCCCTGCTATCGATTTTTCTTAAATATCTGCAATGTACAGACACCGACCTTTTACAATTTTATTATATGTAAAGATATTCTTTCGGGTGGCCCAAAAAAGTTGAAGTTTTTTGCATGTACAAATGACTTTATCATCAATATCCCATGTCTTAAGAGTCTCAAGTATTCACCTCCAGTTTTCGTGCATCAGTTTCTCATTTCCAGAATAGGAAAATAGCACTGGTAGACTACGTACTTTTTGTGAAACTATACTGCCCGTAAAAGATTTTGCACATCAATTTTATAGTTGCTGGTTTCTAAGTTTGACATCATCAAAGCTTAGTGATAAAATGGACAGCTCGGTTGCCTAGTTAGTTAATTTCTTTGACCGAATTTAGTATCAAGACATTTCCATCTAATTATATAATTAATCAAATAGGAAATATCTGGATTATTTGCAATGTAGGCAAATAATAATACCTTAAAACCTTAAAAGAATCTTTTAAATATGGTCCTGATAGGATTCCTACATGTTTCTTGAAAAAGTGTGCGAACCATATTTACCAACCCCTTACCAATTTGTTCAATCTATCACTAAAGTGTGGTGTTTTTCCAACTGCGTGGAAAGAATCTTTTCTTCTACCGCTGCATAAAAGCGGGAGTAGGTCTTCTACAGAGAACTATCGTGGTATAGCAAAGCTTTCTGCCATCCCAAAATTGTTTGAAGCTATTGTTACAAATAAACTTACGGGTCCGATCTCTACTTTGATAGCTGACTGCCAACACGGGTTCAGTAAGGGAGAGTCTACAGTTACGAATTTACTTGAGTTTACCAGTCATGTCTTAAATAGCTTTAGAAAAAATCTGCAAACCGACGTTATTTATACGGATTTCAGCAAAGCTTTTGACAAAGTGTGTCACTCATTACTTATTCATAAACTCGATCAGTTGGGCTTCCAGCCGGGTCTCAATCGCTGGATCTCTTCTTACCTTAGTGACAGGACACAAAGAGTAATGTTTAAAAATTTAGTATCCGATGTCATTTATGTCTCTTCGGGGGTTCCTCAAGGAAGCCATCTTGGCCCGATTCTGTTCTTGTTGTTTATAAATGATATTTCTACAATAATAAAATTTTCAAAAATGTTAATGTATGCCGACGACGTAAAGCTTTTCATGTCATTCGCGTCATTTGAAGATAGAAATAAGCTACAATAAGATCTAGATACACTTGTTACTTGGTGCGATTTAAATTATATGCCACTTAACCTTAAAAAAAGTAAACACATGGGTTTTTCGCGTGGAATTTCTCAGCCGGCTTCCTATACAATTAAAAATTATAGTCTTGAGCAAGTGTATGATTTTGTTGACCTGGGGGTTGCTATGGACTATAAACTCAGTTTCAACCGCCATATTAACACAACAGTCAATAAGGCTAGAGGTGTCCTAGCATTCGTTAAACGATGGTCTAAAGAATTTAGCGACCCTTATGTAACTAAAGCCCTCTTCACTACATTAGTCAGACCGATACTTGAATACGGTTCTATAATTTGGAACCCGCGTTACCAGGTTCATGTAGATCGCCTAGAATCAGTTCAAAAACAGTTTTTACTATTTGCCTTAAGAGATTTTCATTGGGATCCATTTTATAATCTGCCACCCTATACGAATCGTTTAAAACTCATTAATCTGCATACACTTTATAGTCGGAGGGAAATGCTTGGAATTGTTTTTATGATTAAATTGCTAAATGGTTCACTCTCCAGCCCATTTCTTCTAAGTGAAGTGAACTTCAATGTACTGTCTCGTCCTTCAAGGAATTTTAAACCTCTAGTCTTAAAACAGTGCCGAACCAATTTTCAGTTAAATGAGCCTTTTCGCTGTTTGTGTCAAGATTATAACTCTCTTTCTGGTAGATTTGATATTTTAGACTGAAATAGCAAAAACTATACCAATTAGTCTGACGAGGAATCGTGGCTGTTTTCGAAAAAGTACTATAACTATAGCCTGTATATGTCTGTTGTTTTAAAATTTTCCTTTAATCAAAAATAATAATAATTTACTAAAAATTATTATCAACTAATTATTATCCAACTCATTATTACCAACAAAAATATGTTATATATATAATTTAATTAAATAAATATTTAAATACTCAGAATATTAGTTGAAGAGAAAATTAAAATGTAGGACGGCGTTTTTAACTGAACGATTGCTGCCCGAATACTGAGTTGCTTTCTTTTTCGCTCGCGGATTCCATGTATCGACAATTTTGGAGGGTTGTTGCTGCTTATGATAGCGGAAACGTTGCAGTCGCTCAAACTGTTACGAATAAGACCACGAAATTCTAGTTAATGAACTAGAATGTTTACTAACCAGTTTGGCAGTTGACTGCAGGGTACGTATGCATATACGAGTATATATTTATTTTAACTTTTGTTGGAGGAGTGACCGTTTTTTATTGTTTTTTAATTGATATTAGAGAAAACTTACAACGATTTATACAGTGATGGTATGGGATGACATGTTTTGATGTTGTATTTCGTTGTCAAAAGAACCCCGAAAATGAGAGTGTTAAAAGTAAACGTCAGCTATAGAGCTAACTTTCTAGTGATTTAATCATGTTTAATGACTATGATGTTCGTAGAAGAGTTGATGTAGCATATACACAATCGGTTGTTTGTATATTCGAATAAGGCAATTAGTGAAAATACTAATAGTAATATTCGCACAGGCCGGATTGCAAATTGAAGCTCAACACTTACATTTATTTTAAGCGAAATATTTTAATTAGGAACGATGTTTCTGGCAAGAAATATTTTTTAATGAACAAAACAAAATTTTACAATTTTCATATTTGATTTAACAAACAAATTCAATATGTTATTATTTTATGTATACATTTGAAAAAGTTGATATTTAACAAAATACAAACACTACAAGGGGTTGAGATGACCTAGAAGGGTCCACTGGTCATACCAAATCGCTACTACGGCAGTTGGGCATGTACTGAAAGGGAGCACTGGGCCCATATCCGGCAAAGGACTGGCACTTTCGACAAAACCTGCGGCCAGTGTTTTTGTTGCTAAAAACAACAACAACACACATTTATAATCCCCGACAACATTTACTATTTGGCTGTATTTTTCTTACTGCGTAATTATGAACATATATATATATTAAATTAAGTCTTTCTTTTCTTTTATTTAGGGACAAAACACGCAACACTGCCAGGGTCACTTGTAGAGTGTGCTTAGAAGATTTTCAAACGAGTATAATCTTTTTATCCGATTGGGTAGATGCTTGTGAAACTGCTAACTATCTGCGATACGTTAATATACTTATCACACAGAATAAAGATTGGAAATTTAATTTAACTTTGTGTTTTATTAGTTTCTATGCTAATTTATTTGTTGCTGGTTGTAATTTTTCTTACCTAGCATTGTCATCAAGCTCTTCTTACGAAAGTCCCAGAAACCTCGGCGCTTCAATATTTTTGGAGCATAGTGAAATGGCAGTTACAAGAGTCGGCTCAGCTGAGCAAATGAAAAGATGGTTCGTGTCATGGGGAGACACGCCACATGCCGCGCAAACATGCCACATGTCAGGGTTCAGTCTGGATAGGTAAGAAATGAACCTGTTACAATAATCATAACGAAGTTGGGCCAGCATGACTCTTGTCTCCCTAGGAAGTTCGCATTCTTCTTCGGCAACAGGTGGAGCTTGTGCCTGAATGACTGCATTCGCTGGGCGAGAGCTGACAAAGGAGTTTACCGACTCTGGATGAGTTTGAGCGCCCGTCGATGAACCTTTTGATCAAACGGCGAGAAAATATGATGCCGCATCTCATCCTGGTGCTTATGGAGATGACTCAGTCTCCTGGGAGTCGGATTTTCGTCGAGCAGGCGCCCAGAAATTGACTGGTCACCATCTCACTATGCTCTTTAACTCCAAACATTTTTGCGTCGCTGTATAGGTGGTGTTCACGTGACATAAGGAGGCATCCCGTGGCAGTTCTGATTACGTTGTTTTGAAAGGCCTGCAACCTCCTCCAGTGTGTGTCTGCTAGCCCCAGAGACCAGAACCGGCTGGCCGGCCAGCTGCATTGTACGTTGCCAGTACCGTTTCTTTTTCTTTTCCCCAAGTGCTTCCAGTTGGTGACTTGAGAATTTTGTTGCGCCTTTGTACTTCAAACGTGACCTTTAAGATTTGGAATGTGTGACAGTCGGAAACGTAGTGCCGTCGACGTCTAATCCCATGTTCACCTGCGCTTTCCACTTCGTCAATAAGGTGGCCGAAGAGTTGGTCGGTGCCACTGCCAGATTTCGTTCAGCGAAGAAACCGGGAAAGTATGGGAAGTGCGAGTTTATTCTTGGGGGAAGCCTCGATGTGTACACTGCGTTAAAAAAATGAGCTTTAGTTCTGACCTATAAACCAAATATACTTTTTCGGAGAAAATGGGTTTTCGACCCATCCTACTCCATATACGAGTATTTGTAGTTTATCAATAGTAACTTTCTAACACTAAACTGTTTATGACTTTTACAACACCTAAAACTGGTATGACAGATGAAACATTGAATTGTACAATCAATATTGAATCATTTAAATTCGTTTAATTTATTGTTTGATACAACACAATTCCGATCAGCTGACAGTTGCGCTACTAGGAGACATATACTTTGACAATTATTTTAAGTTCTGTTGTGCGAAAACGTATTTCTATATGTTTCATCTGAGAAAAAATGCAGTGCCCGACTCGAAATAACTTTTGTTACGTTTGTGGCTTATTCGCACCAAGTAAAAATCACAGGCGGACAGACGGACACTACGAGCTTTATACTTTATACAATTAAAAACAAATTTTGGCGCGTACATGAAAATCGCCGAGACACGTGTATTTTTATTTTTTCTCCCCTGTAGTGTACTCATACAAACATAGCGTGCAACAGCCACGACCTACATGCATGTCTGTTTGTATAGCCGCATTTGAAAAATGCATGACACCTTTGACCAATAGCGTTGCTTAAAGTATGTCAATACTTTAGCTGAGCCAGCATTCATTCTAGAGTTCTGCTTGGTCTGACGCTAAGCGCTTCTATTGGCTAATGCAAGTAATTGTCAAGCTGAAGTTGAATTCAGCTTCATAGAAGTCGAGAAAGAGGAGGAGTCTAGCAAATCACTTTCTGTGACAAATTTGTGTATAAATAGAATAAGATTTGTCAATAAAGAGTCAGACTTGATTTGATGTGAACCATACGCTCACCAAATTATTTTCTCAAACTTATTCCGGCTGTCTCCCCGATAGCCTATTTGATCGGCCGAATCTCTCCGGCCTTTACAATCAGAGAGATCTCCCTTAAAAGTAAAAGCATTGACCCCCTTAGGACCACCACATGGCGATCCTGCCCCACGACCAGTGGAATTTCTGATTAGACCAATCGTGTGACAATCCCTTTTAATTCAAGGTCCAGATGAATAGCGAAGAAATCATCAGTCAGGCTAAGTTCGATGAAATTTTTCTAAAATACACGGAGCCTTATGTGCCCGAACCAACAAATGAGCCTTCAGAAGCATACCCAACCTACCTACCCACTCCAATAAATGAAGGTCCGAAAAGGTTGACCATAGAAGAATACAAGGCTAGGCAGTCCGAATACAAAAGGCCGACAGAAACAACAGAACAACCAAAGCCATTCAAGGAACGACAGGCAAAATCCATTCTATATAATCAACTTAATCTAGAATATAGAAAAGATAACAAAATATGTATTATTAAGAAGCTTAAGATGTTGAGGTATAAAGAATAGTATAAATAAAATTAGTACAAAAAAAAAAAAAAATTTCTAAATAGATAACGTAAAACTTCTAGAATTTGATATGGGCTCTCAGAAATCGAAAATAAGTGACCCCAAGGCCAATGTGGTCAATGAAGTTGTACTAGAAAACAGACAAAATGGCTCCACCAGCCTTGTAGAGACACTGTTAATAATAATAACAACAGTTTTGATTTTTAATTTAATTTTAAAAATCCATAAAATATATAGGAGCCAATTGAAGAAGGCAATAAACCAAAACGTTAAGAATGAACAAGTTTAAACAATGAGTACCTGGCAGAAAGTGGAGGAAAAGATAAAAATTTCAGAAGAGAAGTTCAATAAATCTTATAAATGCCTGAATAAAGCAGTAAGAGTTAGAGAAGAAACATTCCGTAAACACATTGAAATCCTTTTTACTGAATTAGAAGCCATAAGAAGCATTTCCAATGCACATTTTGAAAAGCTCACCAAAGAGCACAAAGGAATTGTATTGGACATATTCTGGCGCAAAAGAGACAAAATATTAAGAATTACATCAAAATACGAATATGAGATAGAAATCACTCATACAATTGAACAAAATATCGAACTTCCAGCAGAAATTTTTAACCACAGCCCAGAAATTCATATAGTCACAATATCACAATTTAATCTACAATTAGCTTCAAAGTCAATTCCTAACTTTTCAGGAAATTACAAAGAGTTAGATGCATTTCTGAAAATTATTGAAATCATCTACAATGACTTGGAAAACACTGCAAAACCGGCATTGATTGATTTTGTAATTTACGTAAAGCTAAGTCAAACGGTAAAGACAAATATCACCGCAATATCGATCCCAAAAACTTTTCAAGAGTTAAGTACATCCCTTAAAAATAAATACAAAAGTACAACTACAATACCCCAAATTCAAAATCAATTATCTAACCTCCACCAAAGGAATTTGAGTATCCTGAATTATAAAAATAAAATTTTACAACTAATATCGGAACTAAACAATCTACAGATAGGGCAACTAGGCGCGAGTGCATCCCCTGAACAGAAAGCACTTATCGCCAACCTAAATGAGCAATACAGTCTTACGGTCTTTAAAAATGGGCTAAACGAAAGCTCAAAACAGACGGTATTTGCAGCACTACCTAAAACTTTTGACAGCGCTGTTAACCTGGCTCTAGAGCTAGAGCAAGGAACACAAAACAGCAGCCGAAATGTAATGTTCTTCAGAAATGAAAGACACAACTGGAACAACAATTACCAGAATACGTATAGGCAGCAAAACAATGGAAATAGAAACCATTATCAGCCTAGGTATTCCAGTAATAACAATGCTAAACAACAGAATGTTCCAAGGAATGTGCCCAACCAAACACAGAACGGCAATTCCAATAGGTATGTGAATACTTCCAGACCCAACTCGCACAACAATTTCCCAAGGCAAGGAAATAATAACCAACAAAGGCGAGAATCAACAACTATCAAAGACAGGGAAACTCCAATTACAATAGTCGCCGAATGAGCGTCGTCCAATTCCAGGGAAACGTGGACGACCCGGAGGACTACGATGGCAATCTTCCGGGGGACAGGGACATGTAGATAAAAATAAGTCCAGAAACATTTTTGTCATCACAGAAAATCTAACAAATTACCTAACACTAAATAACTCTGAATTTAACAAGCCGATGTCCTTCCTGATTGACACAGGAGCAGACATTTCAATTTGCAAAAACCCATTTCACGATGAATTCGACATCGATACTGAAGCTAGATGTAAACTTACGGGCATAACAAAAGAAGAAATTTACTCGATTGGTACGTCTAAGCTAAATTTCATAACAGACAGTAATAAAACATGTATACATTTCCAATTAGTAAACGAGAATTTTCCAATAGCAACAGATGGAATACTTGGCAGAGATTTCTTGATAAAACACCTATGCAAAATCGATTATGAAACATTCACTATAGCAATAAATCTAAAAGGCAAAGAAATTATTTTACCAATCCACACAAGATTACCTAAAAACAAAACCGTAACGATACCGCCAAGAACTGAAATCATTCCCCCAATCAACTTAAAGATAGAAGAGGACAGCGTAGTTTTCAATCAAGAGATACAAGACGGTGTATTTTTGGCAAATTCTATAGCACCCGTAAAAGGAACAGTACACGTAAAAATAATGAACACTAACAGTCACGCAGTCAATATAAAAGAACTAAGATTCATAACAGAGGGACTATCCAATTACAATATTTTAAGTAAGAAAAACGAAGAAAACTCGTACAGTCCCGAACGCTTTGACAAATTAATAAACGAACTAAAACTAGAAAAGCTAGACAAAAACACAGAAAATGAACTAAAAGACATATTTTACAAGTACCAATCCGTTTTCCATTTAGAAGGAGAAAAACTTTCAATAAATAATTTCTACAAACAAAAACTTAATTTAACTGATAACGTACCAGTATACATTAAAAACTACAGACTCCCACAAACCCAGCAAGATGAAATTCAAAGACAAGTTCAAGAAATGGTCGACAATGACATCATCGAACCATCAGTCAACCCCTACAACTCCCCACTTCTTCTGGTACCCAAAAAAAGTAACACTGACGAAAAGAAATGGCGCCTGGTAGTGGACTATAGAAAACTGAATGACAAAGTATAAAAGGACAAATTTCCTTTAACAAGACTTGAGGACGTATTAGATGTCTTGGGCAGAGCCAAATACTTTACAACCTTAGACATGACAAGCTCTTTTCACCAAATACCTTTGCAAAACGACTCGAGACCACCCACAGCATTTTCGACTCAAGATGGTCACTACCAATTTAAACGTCTACCATTCGGGTTAAAAATATCTTCAAATTTCCAAAGAATGCTAACGATTGCACTAAGCGGTTTAAAATCCGAAGCATTCCTTTACGTAGACGACATCATCGTTTTCGGATGCTCCTTGAAGCACCATAACAGAAACCTCATAAGAGTTTTCGACAGGTTCAAATATTACAACCTCAAACTTAATGCAAGCAAATGTCAATTTCTTAAATCGGAAGTAATTTATTTAGGACATTTAATAACAGATAAAGGCATAAAAACAGATCCAGCCAAATGCAAAGTAGTACGCAACTATCCCAAACCGACAAATCCAGACGAGACTAGACGATTCATAGCTTTCTGCAATTACTACAGGCGTTTTATACCAGATTTCGCAAAAATAGTAAAATGCCTCAACTCACTATTAAAGAAAGGAAAACCTTTTATTTGGTCAGAAGAATGCGAAAAAGCATTCAACAACTTAAAAGACAAACTAATTAACCCGCCCATTTTACAGTATCCAGACTTTGACAAACCTTTTATACTAACAACAGATGCTTCTGATTTTGCATTAGGAGCCATACTATCACAAGGAGAAATTGGTCACGATTTACCAATTTCATATGCAAGCAAATCTCTACAAAAACATGATATCAACAAGCCAATTATCGAAAAGGAACTGTTGGCAATTCATTGGGGAATAAACTATTTTAGAACATACCTGTATGGTAGAAAATTTATTTTTGTAACTGACCATAGACCCCTAATATCACTATTCTCACATAGAAATCCGTCATCGAAAATGACGAGAATTAGAATAGATCTATCAGAATATGATTTCGAAATTGTATACAAACAAGGTAAAATTAACGCAAATGCTGACGCACTATCACGAATTAAGTTAGATAGTGACGTACTTAAATCAATGATTCCCGCTAGTAAAATTGAAAAAGAAGATAAGAAAATTAACGTAGTAACAAGGAGCAAGGCCGCGAATTTAAAAGAAATAAAAGAAAAGAATTTAAAAAAAAACGATAATAAGGAAACCGGTAGACGCATTAAGGAAAGCACATCTCATAAGAAGCCTGCGCAACTTCACATGTGGGAATGCACATCCTTGAATGACGTAAAGAGTATGAAGAAATTGAAATTTAATATTGAAAAAGAAAGTGGTACCACAATTGAATTAATTAATGATGAAGTGCACGTAACTTGTAGCGATGACCCTTTGAATCTAGATTCAATGTTGGAGAAACTACATAGTTTGCTAAGGAATTCACATATAAAGGAGCTAGCCCTTTGTGAAAAGGATTATATATATAAAAATATTGATATAAATGTATTCAAGAGGAAATACAATGAGTTAGAAATGAATAAACGCGCGCCGATACAAATACTAATATACAAAGCTCCAAGGGAAATAAACAGCATGATAACGAGATACAAACTGATAGCCGAATTTCACTGCTCAAATATCGCAGGCCATTTGGGAATTCGAAAAACTATTTTAAAACTAAAACAAAGATACATTTGGAAAAATATGAGACAAATGGTAAAAGAATTTGTAAACAATTGCAAAAAATGCACTCAAAACAAAATTGTTAGACACACGAAAGAGCCTCTTGTGGTGACAGACACCCCGGCATCTACATTTGACACTATCGCGATTGACACGGTCTATCCAAATTCGTAATAGCACACCCCATTGAGTCAAAAGACGCAAAAACAATTGCGACCACGCTGGTTAAACAACTGTTTCTCAAGTACGGTTTCATAAAAACATTGAAATCAGATAGGGGTACGGAATTTGTAAATGAGTTAATGAAACATGTGTGCAACATACTTAACACGAAACAAGTATTTTCCACACCATACCACCACGAAACTATGGGCTCACTTGAGAAAAACCATAGGACACTTAACGAATTTTTACTTTCCTTTGCAGACGATTATGAATGGGATAAATGGGTTCCATATTACACTTTCGCTTACAACACGACCCCAAACGTAGATACATTGTATTCACCGTATGAGTTAGTTTTCGGTAAATTACCCGCGCTACCAAACGACAATATAAATAAACAAACAAAAATGTATGACATTGATGACTATGCCAATGAGTTGAAATTGAGACTCCAAAGGTCAATACTCAATGCCAGGAACATTATCAAAACTGTTAAAGAAAAACGAAAGTCAAAATGTGACAATAAAATAAACAAGGTTGAGTTGGAAATAGGAGACCTAGTGTATGTAAGACTAGAAAATAAGGAAAAAAGCCAAAGCCCATATCATGGCCCATATAGAATTGTAAAACGAAACGGAGTAAATTCCATAATAGACATAAATGGCAAACACAAAGAACTGCACAATAATATTTTAAAGAAATACTTAGAAATAACCTAAGGCAAACAAGCCGACATATGTTAGAAATTACATGGATATAGATGAAATTACATGTAAGGAAACACTTAGAGATAAGATAAAACAAGTCCACCGACATCTGTAAATAATTATATTCAATATTCTAGAAAATTGTAGGTAAGCCAATTACACTTAAGCAAACCATACCCATAGATGTAAGTATGTATATTCATATGAAAGGTATTTGCATAACTCCACACAAAAATTTATTTAATTTTTTATCAAACGAAATAAATTTTTCTCTTTTGCGGTAAGGGTGTAGTGTACTCGTACAAACATATGCACATAGCGTGCAACAGCCACGACCTACATGCATGTCTGTTTGTATAGCAGCATTTGAAAAATGCATTTGACACCTTTGACCAATAGCGTTGCTTAAAGTATGTCAATACTTTAGCTGAGCCAGCATTCATTCTAGAGTTCTGCTTGGTCTGACGCTAAGCGCTTCTATTGGCTAATGCAAGTAATTGTCAAGCTGAAGTTGAATTCAGCTTCATAGAAGTCGAGAAAGAAGAGGAGTCTAGCAAATCACTTTCTGTGACAAATTTGTGTATAAATAGAATAAGATTTGTCAATAAAGAGTCAGACTTTATTTGATGTGAACCATACGCTCACCAAATTATTTTCTCAAACTTATTCCGGCTGTCTCCCCGATAGCCTATTTGATCGGCCGAATCTCTCCGGCCTTTACAATCAGAGAGATCTCCCTTAAAAGTAAAAGCATTGACCCCCTTAGGACCACCACACCCCTTTCCGAAAAAGTATATTTGGTTCATAGGACAGAAAGTGTGTAACGCGGTGTTATACGTGGTTTTGATCGTTCGCCTCTAAATTCCACCGATGACTGTCGACCCCTCAGATAATTGACGGTCCAACGCTTTAGACACGGGGGAAGAGTTTACTCTTCAAAGTCATTAATAAGTTGCGCGTGATTGGCCGTGTCGAAAGTTTTCGACAAGTCAAGTACAACCAGTACAGTCCTGTCATAAGGGTGATTTTGGTTGAGACCGACAACTATCTGAGTGGTACTGGCGTTAAGCGCGGTGGTAGTGTTATGCATTTTATGGAAACCCTGCTGATGTTCGAAAGGAGCGATGTCGGTCGATAAAACTCCCCCTCGTTAGCTGGCTTGCCGGGCTTTAGAAGCGGCACCACTTATGCCTGTCTCCATTTTACTGGAATGACAAAGGTGGTCATTGTTTAAGCGACATAAGCTATAACTATTTATTTCGTCTATTTTATTTGCGCTGCACTCTCTTGTAATTCGCAAGCAGCTTATGAAATAGATATAGTTTATGTTTTGTAATCCCAAAGCGGGAGTTTTCAAAACGAAAATGAGGAAGCCAATCCCGCGCATTGCCTCATAGCCAACAGTGCTCGCCCCCAATTAATACATACAAGGTGTAACAGGTGCGCCGCACCCCGTTCTATATAAAACAAATAATTAAAATAAATAAAATTATAATCAAATAAATATTAGAAAAGGGCTCCCTATTTAAACATGTGCTCCGCACACCCCCTTTTCCTCTCTAAACCAATAATATAATATAAATAATAAAATAAAATAAAAAATAACTCAAAAAAACTACTCGCCCTCCATAGATCGTGCAATATTAGACACAGTGGGACGGGCACGGAAATTTCTAAGCAAAAATGAAAATATTCGAATTTTAACATCTGACCAAGGAAACAAGACAGTAGCAATGGAAGTTAATGAGTATAACAATAAAATGAGTGAGATATTAAATGACTTGATGACGTATAGACTTCAAAGACAAGATCCCACTTCAAAATTACAAAATAAAAACAACAGTCTCGGGGATAAATTATTTAAAATGGAATTAATTTCAAAGAGAGATAGAAGTAACCTGACAACTACAACCACTTAGACCGATATGTTCAGACACGGGATCGCCATCACACAAGCTATGCAAGTACGTTGCAGATCTTTTAAAAAATGTAACTGCAAGTTCAATATACAATACAAAAAATACACAAGGCTTTAAAGGAAAGATCAACAATTCCTATATTTGTGACGACGAAACGATGATATCTTTTGACGTGGTCTCACTATTCCGTAGCATGCCAACGCAGCTAGCACTTGACATTTTAAGCAGAAAATGGACAACAATAGAAAAATATACAAAGATACCGAAGAAAATGGTTATAGAAATATTAAGGTTTTGCATTGAAGAAAATAGATATTTCAAATACAATGACACTATATACACACAGTTAAAAGGATTACTCAAGGGGTCACCAGCATCCCCAATCAGGCCCGTGCGCAGAAAATATCCGAGGGGGGGGTTTAAACTCAAGTTACGTAATCAATGAAAAAAGATAAGAAATTTATTTTCGGAGTACGGAAATTTTATTATCGAAAGTCATATTAAGTTACAATTATTTAATAAATCAACTCTTCGAGGTACTGAAACAAACTCTTTCAAAATTATTTGCAGATCGATTTTGACATCGCGATGTACATTGAGTGAGGCTAAGCCGATCAGACGATCTTCAGACATTGTTGATCTCAAATACGTTTTTAGTGGGCGCAAAGTTGGAAAGGATCGTTCATTCGTCGCTGTTGTCACAGGCAAAACTGCCATAACGCGAAGCATTTGGTTAACATTTGGAAACGCATCTTCATTAAGAATATCAATGCTTCGAGTGAGTTTTTTATTTCCTTTCCGGCAATGAGCTTCCGCCAAAGTTGTACTTCGTATTAGGTATATAGCTTTTGGCAAAGCCCCCAGGATATATAAAGCTGCAGTTCGGTATAGTTAGGACTTTATTTGGTTCAAGTTTATGACATTTTATATATAGATGTGTTCTATGTATCAAAACGTCAAAACAACATCTACCGGGTTTGCTAGTATATTATAAAATGGCCAAAGCAAACAACGAATTTAAGCATTATTTTGTAAAACTGAGATACTAGTTTGCGTTCAAATAGACGGACGGACAGACAGACAGACGGAAGGAGAGACGGACATGGCTAAATTGACTCCGCTCATCGTGCTGATCATTTTAGTGAATTTTTCTCTTCTTCTTCTCATACTTACATGCATTTAATGTTTATGAAAGTTATGAAAATCAAAAAGATATATAACTTCGCTATTGCAGTGGGCTATTAACTCCGTGCCCGAATATTTTGCTTGTGTGTTTCCCGATTTGACTCAATTTTGGCAGGAGTATAACACATACTACTGAGAAGCAGCTGACCAATTTTCACTGAACTATCAAAAAGTGGGCGGCGCCACGCCTACTTCTTCAAAATTGACAAAATTTGTTTGCGGCCGAGTTTTTCTTAAAAAGCTTATATTAAAAGCTAAAATCTGATTGATATAACTTGCTTAGTTGTAGAAATATCGCTTTTTAAATTTTTCAGAACTTTGTTAAAAAACGGGGCGTGGACATTACCCGATTTCGCCCATTTAACGGTTTTTGATTTATGATTAATATTATTTCTAAATTTGACATAATCAAAAGTGGGCGGTGCCACACCCATTTTCAAAAATTTCTTGAAAAATGTATTTTATGCCTCAATCTCAATGTGTTCACGTAATTTTATCATTATAAGTGTATTATGTACTGAGTAACCACTTTTTTTTTGTTTTCGAAAATATTCAATATATAAATAGTGGGCTTGGCTGTCGTCCAATATTCGCCCATTTTAAATAGCGCTCGGAGATGAGTGTTAATATACCTTGTGTGCGTAGCACTACTTGTTATACTCGTACACCTTTATCGCAGACATCCATTTAGACACATCATAATACACGAACGCATATTGACATTACCTGCACCAGCGCATGCACACACATACTAACATTACCTTCTACAGCATCCATAGACTATAAATACAAGTCAACATATAGACAAACGTCAGAACGAAACTAAGCACTGAGGATGGCGGAAAACCGTTCCAATTTACATCAACTTTCGCTCAATAAGTTGCGCGTGATTGGCCGTGTCGAAAGTTTTCGACAAGTCAAGTACAACCAGTACAGTCCTGTCATAAGGGTGATTTTGGTTGAGACCGACAACTATCTGAGTGGTACTGGCGCTAAGCGCGGTGGTAGTGCTATGCATTTTATGAAAACCCTGCTGATGTTCGAAAGGAGCGATGTCGGTCGATAAAACTCCCCCTCGTTAGCTGGCTTGCCGGGCTTTAGAAGCGGCACCACCTATGCCTGTCTCCATTTTACTGGAATGACAAAGGTGGTCATTGTTTAAGCGACATAAGCTATAACTATTTATTTCGTCTATTTTATTTGCGCTGCACTCTCTTGTAATTCGCAAGCAGCTTATGAAATAGATATAGTTTATGTTTTGTAATCCCAAAGCGGGAGTTTTCAAAACGAAAATGAGGAAGCCAATCCCGCGCATTGCCTCATAGCCAACAGTGCTCGCCCCCAATTAATACATACAAGGTGTAACAGGTGCGCCGCACCCCGTTCTATATAAAACAAATAATTAAAATAAATAAAATTATAATCAAATAAATATTAGAAAAGGGCTCCCTATTTAAACATGTGCTCCGCACACCCCCTTTTCCTCTCTAAACCAATAATATAATATAAATAATAAAATAAAATAAAAAATAACTCAAAAAAACTACTCGCCCTCCATAGATCGTGCAATATTAGACACAGTGGGACGGGCACGGAAATTTCTAAGCAAAAATGAAAATATTCGAATTTTAACATCTGACCAAGGAAACAAGACAGTAGCAATGGAAGTTAATGAGTATAACAATAAAATGAGTGAGATATTAAATGACTTGATGACGTATAGACTTCAAAGACAAGATCCCACTTCAAAATCTTAGTCCGAAACCTTAAGCCGGAGATTAGGCACGAGTTGTTGTACGTAAACATTCGGTCAGTAGCTCATTTACGCAAATTGTGCCAAATGCGTGAAAACCTATTAGCGGATGAGTCTTATCGTCGGTCCCAACCACCGCGCAACTTTCCGTCGTTAACTACTAAACGGAATATTTCAGCTATAGACGAGGGTTTAATCGAAGAAGACGATGTAGATGAAGAGGTGCATGCCAGCATAGCCGCTCTGCAACAAAATACCACCAAAAAGTGTTGGAACTGCGGAGAGGAATCACATCATTGGCAAGATTGCTTTGCTAACCGTACCGTGTTTTGTTATGGTTGCGGAGAACCGGACACCTATAAGCCTCAGTGTGGCAAATGTACACCACGACGTACGGAAAACGCGTTGAAGGGTGCATTCCAAAGCAACCGGATGCACCCGAAATAAATAACTGTAACATTTTAAGGCGCAACTTCTACTCTCAAACACCCAAAGTAGATTCCAACAATCGTTCACATCTATTTAATCGCCAAGTACTTCCATATGTGGATCGGTTAAAACATTATCGAGAGGTAAGAAACAAAATCTTTAATGAGCCCGTAAAAGCTAAATGTAACCGAAATTCTGAAAGAATTCAAAAGTATTTTAAAGACATTCGACCCGCTCGTCAACTGTTCCTTTCATCAGTGTTTGCTAATAATGCTGATGGTAGATTCTATGCGAAGGTAGAGTTTTTGGATTTTTCGGAGATAGGTTTATTAGATACAGGCGCAAATATATCGTGTATTGGATCAAAGTTAGCTGAAGTCGATTTTTCTAAATATAGAGAGTTTACATCAGTCAAGACAATCGCGAAAACAGCGGATGGAAAAGCTCATCAAATTATAGGGTATCTAAGTGCCGTAATGACGTATCAAGACATAAAGAAGAGAATTAAGATTTTTATCATACCATCAATCACATCGCGGTTAATATTAGGTATTGATTTCTGGAAGGAATTCGGTTTAGCTCCAGGACTGATTCATGCGATGACGGTAGATCCAGTAGCTGAAAACCATTCCAGGTGTAATCATGTGGACGAGGCTAGCGATATAGTAACCGCTAGGGAAGTTTCCTTAAATCAAGAACAAAGACACCAGTTGGAAGTAATAAAATCAATGTTTCCCAGTTTTGAAAAGCAAGGCTTAGGTCGTACCTCCTTGATTAAACATGGAATTGATGTGGGTGGGGCAAAACCTGTCAAACAAAGATTTTACCCTGTAAGTCCCAACGTTGAAAAGCTAATGTTTGAAGAAATAGATAGAATGCTAGATTTAGGAGTTATTGAGCCGGCTGAAAGCCCTTGGAGTTCTCCTATGCGTTTAGTGGTAAAGCCAGGAAAGGTTCGTTTGTGCATGGATGCGCGAAAATTAAATGAGGTTACGAAAAAAGATGCGTACCCTTTGCCAAGCATTTAAGAGTTATGGTGAGGTTGAGAGCATCACATATTGAGCCCCTTTATAATTGTTGTAGTGCAGAGTATCGGCCCAACTTGTTTATAGTAATAGTCGTATTGACTTGAATTTCTTTTGGTTATTTTGGTAGTTAATTTTTGTTGTAGAGGGACTCTATAATAATAAAATGTCCTGGTGATGATAGCTTCGCGAGTAGCCAAGAACCGCCCCAGCCACTGAAGCCTAGCCACTGTCAACGGGTCCCGACAGGCTTCTCGCGTTGCTAGAAAACTTCGTCCACTACTGCAAACTCCAGCTTAGTAAGGAATGACCTTCCTCCAAGTTGGATGTTTGCGATCAAACGTTGGTTGATATCCAACGCGGGGTCAAATCATTCAGGGTTATTACATTTTTTGGCGCCCAACGTGGGGCCAAACCAAGTTGGTTGTTTTAAAACCATCCTTTGGAAGGTAATCATAGTTGAAAAAAAAAAAAAAAAAAATCTCGACAATCACTTGTTTTGGTCCAAATCCAATAGCTAAATTTCATGCAATAGTTTGTTTTAATTTCTATAATAGTGTCAGGTAAACAGGTTGGCTGGATTTTACGAGTACTTGTCGCTGATTCGAGTATCTTGGCCGCTGGCTTCATACATGATGCTGGATAGAAAGTTAGAGTGCAATTTTTTTCTAGTCCAGTGGTAAGCATAAATATATTAAGAAGTAGGGTTGGATTTTTTTGAGTAAATGATGACGACTTCATTACTTTTACCACCCATCCAAGTTTGATATTATATAGTTTCTTTTTCTGAAGGTTTACGGATTATAAGATGCCTGCTTTAAGTCGGACATCTTACCTCAGCATTATTGATTAGTATTCCCTTGGTTTTGGAATCTACAGCCCTTAGCGAACGCAGCTGAGTGCTGGCCAAATCATTACGGATTAACAAAGATATTTAGATAAAGTTGTTGCAGCTTACACTTGGACACTAGCATCAATAGTCCAAACATTTTTTTTCCACTCTCAACCCACCATCATCGTTTATATACATACATACATACATTACAGTGGATAACTACCTACAGCCAAGAATGAGGAAACATATAGTTTGATAGAGTTTTTTTTTGAAAGCTATTTCCTATATTTATTTTTTTCTAAACCAAATCGACCATGCCCATTACGAGAAGTGCGGATAATATTCCGCAACTTTCGGCAGTCACAAGTGAGGGATGTGATTGCACCATTTGCCAACAGTCTATGACAAGAGATCAGGAATGCATAATTACCTTATGTAATCATATCTTCCATAAGGAATGCATGGGGACATGGTTAAAAGAACAGCATGAGTGCCCGTGTTGTCGACGACTATGTCATTTTAAAGATTGTTTGCCCATAGCAATAACTAACCAGACGAAAAATTTTGAAAATCGTCAGTACCACGTGCGAGGACGAGGAGGGTCCTTTCGAAAGAATACTCCCAAGAATCAATCCAAGCAAAAACAAAATCCCTTATCTTCACAGTCCTTTGCCGCTAGTGATAATGTAAATACAGCAATGAATGTTCACTCACAAAATGTATCTATGCCTCGCATACAGATGGATAACGTGGAAGGAAATATTAATTCAGATAATCCACGACATGCTCCGAGTGCTGCCGTGACTTTTGATTATGATAGGGTGACTCAAATTGTGGAGACTAGCCTTACACGGATGTTAGCCAATCTGAATGTGGATGGTCCACAAGGAATTAGGTACCGGCCTGTCAATAATATTCATCGTCAAGTTGACCTTAATAGCGCGAATGCATTTCCTTTTCGCCCAGACAAAACTATTACCATTATTCAAAACTGGAATGTTAAGTACGATGGATCATCGGATGGATTAACCGTAGATGAATTCATCTATCGAATACAATCTCTTACGCAAACCCACTTGAACAATGACTTTTCGTTGTTGTGCAAGCATATTCACATGTTACTTATAGGGAAAGCTCGAGACTGGTATTGGAGATACCACAAACAAACAGAGGTAATCGAATGGCCAGATTTTTGTGCAGCTTTAAAATATCAATTTAAAGATTATCGGTCTAATTTCGACATACGTGAACAAATACGAGGTCGGAAGCAAAAATTTGCAGAATCATTTGAGTCCTTTTATGATGCCATTTGTGTAATGTGCGATCGGCTGACGGTGCCTTTCGAGGAAGATGAATTTATAGAAATCTTAGTCCGAAACCTTAAGCCAGAGATTAGGCACGAGTTGTTGTACGTAAACATTCGGTCGGTAGCTCATTTACGCAAATTGTGCCAAATGCGTGAAAACCTATTAGCGGATGAGTCTTATCGTCGGTCCCAACCACCGCGCAACTTTCCGTCGTTAACTACTAAACGGAATATTTCAGCTATAGACGAGGGTTTAATCGAAGAAGACGATGTAGATGAAGAGGTGCATGCCAGCATAGCCGCTCTGCAACAAAATACCACCAAAAAGTGTTGGAACTGCGGAGAGGAATCACATCATTGGCAAGATTGCTTTGCTAACCGTACCGTGTTTTGTTATGGTTGCGGAGAACCGGACACCTATAAGCCTCAGTGTAGCAAATGTACACCACGACGTACGGAAAACGCGTTGAAGGGTGCATTCCAAAGCAACCGGATGCACCCGAAATAAATAACTGTAACATTTTAAGGCGCAACTTCTACTCTCAAACACCCAAAGTAGATTCCAACAATCGTTCACATCTATTTAATCGCCATGTACTTCCATATGTGGATCGGTTAAAACATTATCGAGAGGTAAGAAACAAAATGGCGCCCAACGTGGGGCCAAACCAAGTTGGTTGTTTTAAAACCATCATTTGGAAGGTAATCATAGTTGAAGAAAAAAAAAAAAAAAAAATCTCGACAATCACTTGTTTTGGTCCAAATCCAATAGCTAAATTTCATGCAATAGTTTGTTTTAATTTCTATAATAGTGTCAGGTAAACAGGTTGGCTGGATTTTACGAGTACTTGTCGCTGATTCGAGTATCTTGGCCGCTGGCTTCATACATGATGCTGGATAGAAAGTTAGAGTGCAATTTTTTTCTAGTCCAGTGGTAAGCATAAATATATTAAGAAGTAGGGTTGGATTTTTTTGAGTAAATGATGACGACTTCATTACTTTTACCACCCATCCAAGTTTGATATTATATAGTTTCTTTTTCTGAAGGTTGACGGATTATAAGATGCCTGCTTTAAGTCGGACATCTTACCTCAGCATTGTTGATTAGTATTCCCTTGGTTTTGGAATCTACAGCCCTTAGCGAACGCAGCTGAGTGCTGGCCAAATCATTACGGATTAACAAAGATATTTAGATAAAGTTGTTGCAGCTTACACTTGGACACTAGCATCAATAGTCCAAACATTTTTTTTCCACTCTCAACCCACCATCACCGTTTATATACATACATACATACATTACAGTGGATAACTACCTACAGCCAAGAATGAGGAAACATATAGTTTGATAGAGTTTTTTTTTGAAAGCTATTTCCTATATTTATTTTTTTCTAAACCAAATCGACCATGCCTATTACGAGAAGTGCGGATAATATTCCGCAACTTTCGGCAGTCACAAGTGAGGGATGTGATTGCACCATTTGCCAACAGTCTATGACAAGAGATCAGGAATGCATAATTACCTTATGTAATCATGTCTTCCATAAGGAATGCATGGGGACATGGTTAAAAGAACAGCATGAGTACCCGTGTTGTCGACGACTATGTCATTTTAAAGATTGTTTGCCCATAGCAATAACTAACCAGACGAAAAATTTTGAAAATCGTCAGTACCACGTGCGAGGACGAGGAGGGTCTTTTCGAAAGAATACTCCCAAGAATCAATCCAAGCAAAAACAAAATCCCTTATCTTCACAGTCCTTTGCGGCTAGTGATAATGTAAATACAGCAATGAATGTTGACTCACAAAATGTGTCTATGCCTCTCATACAGATGGATAACGTGGAAGGAAATATTAATTCAGATAATCCACGACATGCTCCGAGTGCTTCCGTGACTTTTGATTATGATAGGGTGACTCAAATTGTGGAGACTAGCCTTACCCGGATGTTAGCCAATCTGAATGTGGATGGTCCACAAGGAATTAGGTACCGGCCTGTCAATAATATTCATCGTCAAGTTGACCTTAATAGCGCGAATGCATTTCCCTTTCGCCCAGACAAAACTATTACCATTATTCAAAACTGGAATGTTAAGTACGATGGATCATCGGATGGATTAACCGTAGATGAATTCATCTATCGAATACAAACTCTTACGCAAACCCACTTGAACAATGACTTTTCGTTATTGTGCAAGCATATTCACATGTTACTTATAGGGAAAGCTCGAGACTGGTATTGGAGATACCACAAACAAACAGAGGTAATCGAATGGCCAGATTTTTGTGCAGCTTTAAAATATCAATTTAAAGATTATCGGTCTAATTTCGACATACGTGAACAAATACGAGGCCGGAAGCAAAAATTTGCAGAATCATTTGAGTCCTTTTATGATGCCATTTGTGTAATGTGCGATCGGCTGACGGTGCCTTTCGAGGAAGATGAATTTATAGAAATCTTAGTCCGAAACCTTAAGCCGGAGATTAGGCACGAGTTGTTGTACGTAAACATTCGGTCAGTAGCTCATTTACGCAAATTGTGCCAAATGCGTGAAAACCTATTAGCGGATGAGTCTTATCGTCGGTCCCAACCATCGCGCAACTTTCCGTCGTTAACTACTAAACGGAATATTTCAGCTATAGACGAGGGTTTAATCGAAGAAGACGATGTAGATGAAGAGGTGCATGCCAGCATAGCCGCTCTGCAACAAAATACCACCAAAAAGTGTTGGAACTGCGGAGAGGAATCACATCATTGGCAAGATTGCTTTGCTAACCGTACCGTGTTTTGTTATGGTTGCGGAGAACCGGACACCTATAAGCCTCAGTGTGGCAAATGTACACCACGACGTACGGAAAACGCGTTGAAGGGTGCATTCCAAAGCAACCGGATGCACCCGAAATAAATAACTGTAACATTTTAAGGCGCAACTTCTACTCTCAAACACCCAAAGTAGATTCCAACAATCGTTCACATCTATTTAATCGCCATGTACTTCCATATGTCGATCGGTTAAAACATTATCGAGAGGTAAGAAACAAAATCTTTAATGAGTCCGTAAAAGCTAAATGTAACCGAAATTCTGAAAGAATTCAAAAGTATTTTAAAGACATTCGACCCGCTCGTCAACTGTTCCTTTCATCAGTGTTTGCTAATAATGCTGATGGTAGATTCTATGCGAAGGTAGAGTTTTTGGATTTTTCGGAGATAGGTTTATTAGATACAGGCGCAAATATATCGTGTATTGGATCAAAGTTAGCTGAAGTCGATTTTTCTAAATATAAAGAGTTTACATCAGTCAAGACAATCGCAAAAACAGCGGATGGAAAAGCTCATCAAATTACAGGGTATATAAATGCCGTAATGACGTATCAAGACATACAGAAGAGAATTAAGATTTTTATCATACCATCAATCACATCGCGGTTAATATTAGGTATTGATTTCTGGAAGGAATTTGGTTTAGCTCCAGGACTGATTCATGGGATGACGGTAGATCCAGTAGCTGAAAACCATTCCAGGTGTAATCATGTGGACGAGGCTAGCGATATAGTAACCGCTAGGGAAGTTTCCTTAAATCAAGAACAAAGACACCAGTTGGAAGTAATAAAATCAATGTTTCCCAGTTTTGAAAAGCAGGGCTTAGGTCGTACCTCCTTGATTAAACATGAAATTGATGTGGGTGGGGCAAAACCTGTCAAACAAAGATTTTACCCTGTTAGTCCCAATGTTGAAAAGCTAATGTTTGAAGAAATAGATAGAATGCTAGATTTAGGAGTTATTGAGCCGGCTGAAAGCCCTTGGAGTTCTCCTATGCGTTTAGTGGTAAAGCCAGGAAAGGTTCGTTTGTGCATGGATGCGCGAAAATTAAATGAGGTTACGAAAAAAGATGCGTACCCTTTGCCAAGCATTGAAGGTATCTTTGCGAGATTGCCTAAAGCCCACATTATAACCAAGCTCGATCTGAAAGATGCGTACTGGCAAATTGAGCTAGATGAAAAATCCAAGCCTTTGACTGCTTTTACAGTGCCTGGTCGTCCACTATACCAATTTGTAGTAATGCCCTTTGGCCTCTGCAATGCGCCTTCAACAATGTGTAGGCTTATGGATGAGATCATTCCGCCGGAACTACGCCATTGCGTATTCGGTTATCTCGATGACCTTTGTATAGTCTCGGATACCTTCGAATCCCACTTAGCAGTGTTGATACGGATCGCCGAGCAATTCAGAAAAGCCAACCTGACCCTAAATATCAGTAAAAGCCAGTTTTGCGTGACAGAAGTCAACTATCTTGGTTATGTCATAGGGAGAGGAGGTATCTCGACCGACCCTTCCAAAGTTGACTCAATTTTGTCATGGCCAGTGCCACGTAATTTGAAACAAGTTCGAGGGTTCTTGGGAATATGCGGTTGGTATAGAAGATTTATCGCAAATTTTGCAGAAATAACGTTCCCAATAACTGAAGTGTTGTCGACTAAGAAGAAGTTTGTGTGGACAGCGGAGGCCCAAGTAGCTTTTGAGAAACTTAAAACCTTACTGACCTCAGCCCCTATTCTACAAAATCCCGACTTTTCCAAAAAGTTTTACCTGCACTGTGATGCCAGCGATTTTGGAATTGGTGCAGTGTTAATTCAGATATCGGAAGATGGCACTGAAAGACCAGTTGCGTACATGTCAAAAAAACTGAATACCGCCCAAAGAAATTATAGCGTGACTGAGAGAGAGTGTTTCGCGGCCATTACGGCCATTTAGAAATTTAGATGCTACCTTGAACTACAAGAGTTTGAAGTCATCACGGACCACTCTAGCTTAGTGTGGCTGCTACGTCAGCAAAACCTTAGTGGAAGATTAGCTCGGTGGGCCTTCAGACTCCAAAGTTATAAGTTTACAATTTCACATCGCAAAGGCAAAGAAAATGTAGTGCCTGATGCCTTGTCACGAATTCCAATCGACACGGAGGTAGCGTCACTGGAAGTTATTGGGCCGGAAATAGATCTGGATTCGCCAGCATTTTTCGAAGAAGAGTACCTCAAGCTAAAAACCAAAGTGTTGACCGAACAGGATAAAGTACCCGATCTACGTGTAGTAGACAAATATGTTTATATCCGTACGGAACATAGCACAGGCGATCCGACACAAGAAGAACAAGCGTGGAAATTGTGGGTGCCGGTGTCTCTTCGCGAAGAAGTTGTTAGACGTTCACATGACTCAGTATTAACGGCGCATGGAGGAATGGGTAAAACTGTTGAGCGCATTCGAAGATATCTCTATTGGCCAGGGTTAGTGAAACAAGTTAGGGAATATGTTAGGAAATGTGAAACCTGCAAGGAGACTAAGGCCCCTAATAACACCTTAAGACCACCCATGGGGAATCAATCCACTTCGTTACGCCCGTTTCAAAAGCTATATGTGGATTTGCTAGGTCCATATCCTAGAAGTAAGAAAGGAAACATAGGCCTTCTGATTGTCCTGGACCACTTTAGCAAATATTTCTGGCTATGCCCTTTGCGAAAATTTACGTCTGTTGTAATTCAAGACTTTTTGGTTAAAGAAATATTCCATTCATTCGGAGTGCCGGAAACTTTAATAAGCGACAACGGAGCGCAATTTAAATCCAAAGAATTTGCCGAAGTTTTGAAAGAGTATGGAATTCAACATGTCTATACCGCATTGTATTCCCCCCAAAGCAACGCATCCGAACGCGTTAATCGTTCGTTGATTGCTGGGATACGGGCCTACATCAAAAACGACCACACAAAGTGGGACGAACAGCTTAGTAGCATATCTTGTGCTTTAAGGAACTCCATCCATAACTCTCTTAACTGTACACCTTACGAAGTTTTATTTGGCTTCAAGATGATAACCCATGCCTCGCAATATCGCTTATTAAAGGACTTGGGTATGCTGGAAGAATCCTTCTTATCCTTAAATCCAACGGATAAAACGATCCTGTTGAGAAACGACATCCAGAAAGAAATGGAAAAAGCGTATGATAGAAATGCGAAACAATACAATCTTCGCGCAAAACCCGTTGTTTTCAAACCAGGACAAGAAGTTTTTCGGCGAAACTTTTCCCAAAGTGACTTTTCAAAAAACTATAACTCTAAACTTGCCCCAAAATTTGTTAAATGCCGCGTAAAAGCAAAAGTTGGTAATCACTATTATCAGTTGGAAGATTTAACAGGTCGACCTATTGGTACATTCCACGCAAAAGATATTCGGCAATAATTTTCAAAATTCCGACTAACCTTCTTACGCAAAGCGTTCTGGTTATCCGGTTTTGTAACAATCACTTTGAGGACTTAGGTTTGCCGAACGGTTCTTGCAAGCCGTCACATTTTTTGGTAATGCCTAAACTGGTTGATAGCCTAGCGATTTAATTTTTATATTTCAAACTTAAAGTCCTAATATTAATTCTCCCCTGGGAGAAATTCGGCCTAGAAGAAATTTTCTCGCATGCGATTTTTTTTTGATAGAAGGAAACTTGGTATCACTTATGTCTGCAAACAGTCCTACCAACTATTCAATTATTTGACAAGTAGGATATGGGGCTGAGCTTGCTTTGCGGAAACTAGAATCTTTCTTTTCCGTTTGGACCATCAACCAGGCAAGTTGGCTTGTGAAGAAGACTTCCCAAATATTTATAGAGGCGCATGTAGGACTGAGGAATCACCGTATTTATTATGCCCTACCATACATCCTATTGTAAAAACTAATTTTTGCCCGGGAACGATTACAACAACAGCATCCGACAGAACAAAGGACAGGGAATAAAAGTGGCGGAAAATTCTCGCTCCCAGCTCTCCTATCTAACAGGCGCAAGCATAAAGCCAACACCAGTCAGTAGCGCGATGGACGGTGATGAATCCAGTATACGGTGAAGAGTGGTGTAGAACAATACATAAAACAACAGGTGTAAAATTAAAAGTGCAAAAAGTTTTAAAAATACATATAACTAATTAAAAACAATAAAAAAAAAACATTTAAGAATCCAAAGCAATTAAGAACGTGCTAAATTTATAAAAGCGTCGAAAGCTAAAAACGTGTGTAAAATATCGATACAGAAATGTGGGTTAAAATCTGCATTAAAAAAACAATTTTCCTAAAAGCGCTAAGATAAGTAGAAAAAAAAAAACCTTAAAAATTAGAATTAAACATCTTTTTAAAATATTCCTTGAAATATATAGACAAACCTAAGATAATAATACATTTAAAAACCCGTACGAAAAATCCCTGAATAGGTGCTTTGGGAAAAAATAACGCGTCTACAAAAAAATTAAGGATGTGTCTAAAGCCGTTTTGGTTAAAAGAAAAACATTAATTTTGCGAAAATAGGATTTTTTTTTTGGAAATAAAATCGTTGTACAGTTATGCCCAAAATATTAATTGTACTAAGGGTACTTACTCGGTTTTCCCTGTAAAGAAATGTTAACTAAAATATAAGTTGTTGATGAAAGTAAAACAAAAAAAAAAAAAAAATAACTAAAAATTATTAAATAATTTTAAATGAAAGAAAAGTTAATCAAGAAATGTGAGACCTAAAGAATTATTATATAGGAAAAATTTGTTGAAATATCGCTAGTGAAATAGTAGCGAGATAAAGTAAAAATAAGTATGTACTAATTTAGTACAAACACGAAGAAACAACAAAAATTTAAATAATTAATAGTTTGGTTTTTTTATTTAGTTTCGGTAAACTTCGAAACAACTACTTATTACCTTTTGCACAGTAACCATAAAACAGTGAGAAGAAGAAATATTCGATGTTCATAAAACATAGTATTTCTAATAAGAATAAAGTGATACAGTAAAAACCTGTTTAGAGAAAAAGTGTAATGACAACACCGAAAACAAATATGCATGAACATACAATTCTCCGCTAATACCTTTTCAGCTACCATCCTACTGCAACAACAACCCGAAAGGCCTTTCTACGTTTTGCTGCTAGTTGGTAAGTGACATTATATGGTTTTCATATTTAATTTGCATAGGCTACAGTGGGATAACATTGCAGTGACCAAAGCTAGGCTTTGCGTTGACTTTGAGTAGTGGGTCATCTATGCCACTCGTAGGGTTAACACCGAGATGTTATCGCACAGTAGACTTACGCACACACACATACCCATGCAAATTTGATTTTTTTCGAGTGTTATCATTTTTGGTTTTCGGTATTGATTAGTATGTTGTTGTTCGGCTTATTTTATTTGGTTTTTTTTTATTATGGATAACCTATCCCAAGCCAAACGCCAATAATTAAGCTTCCCTAGATATGTACATACATAGGCATATACCCAGGTGCACTGGTATAATAGGAAATAATTAAATAACTTACAATGCCTAATTTTTGTAAACGCGTCTTGAACAACGAAAGCGTAAAAAGTTAATAGTGTTCCTTTGCATAAGTACGTATGTCTATACACGATAGTTAAAAGAATTAGGAAGTGTTTAATAGTTGTTGGGACATTTTGTGGTTTTAAGTTTTCGAACCTCACTTCAAGCTTAAATAAAGCAGTTATTCGTTAAGAAACCTTTAGTTGTAAGCATCAAATACAAATAAAGTGTTGTTAATATGTGAATTGAACTGGCTTATAAACACAAGCATATCTTTCCTTTATTTCCGGCGGCAATGATAAATATGTGTGAGTAAAAATACTCACCGCGTTTCCTCAGGCAAGGTGAGTTAGTAGGCTGTAGTGTAAAGTGTAGTATGCTTTTGGGGTTTTCCGGAATCTATTAAATTGGCCATTGAAAACCATGGTAGGGCGGGTTGCGAGCCACAAAACCAAATACCATCGTTGGTTTTAAGAGTTATGGTGAGGTTGAGAGCATCACATATTGAGCCCCTTTATAATTGTTGTAGTGCAGAGTATCGGCCCAACTTGTTTATAGTAATAGTCGTATTGACTTGAATTTCTTTTGGTTATTTTGGTAGTTAATTTTTGTTGTAGAGGGACTCTATAATAATAAAATGTCCTGGTGATGATAGCTTCGCGAGTAGCCAAGAACCGCCCCAGCCACTGAAGCCTAGCCACTGTCAACGGGTCCCGACAGGCTTCTCGCGTTGCTAGAAAACTTCGTCCACTACTGCAAACTCCAGCTTAGTAAGGAATGACCTTCCTCCAAGTTGGATGTTTGCGATCAAACGTTGGTTGATATCCAACGCGGGGTCAAATCATTCAGGGTTATTACATTTTTTGGCGCCCAACGTGGGGCCAAACCAAGTTGGTTGTTTTAAAACCATCCTTTGGAAGGTAATCATAGTTGAAAAAAAAAAAAATCTCGACAATCACTTGTTTTGGTCCAAATCCAATAGCTAAATTTCATGCAATAGTTGTTTTAATTTCTATAATAGTGTCAGGTAAACAGGTTGGCTGGATTTTACGAGTACTTGTCGCTGATTCGAGTATCTTGGCCGCTGGCTTCATACATGATGCTGGATAGAAAGTTAGAGTGCAATTTTTTTCTAGTCCAGTGGTAAGCATAAATATATTAAGTAGGGTGGATATTTTGAGTAAATGATGACGACTTCATTATTTTTACCACCCATCCAAGTTTGATATTATATAGTTTCTTTTTCTGAAGGTTGACGGATTATAAGATGCCTGCATTAAGTCGGACATCTTACATCAGCATTGTTGATTAGTATTCCCTTGGTTTTGGAATCTACAGCCCTTAGCGAACACAGCTGAGTGCTGGCCAAATCATTACGGATTAACAAAGATATTTAGATAAAGTTGTTGCAGCTTACACTTGGACACTAGCATCAATAGTCCAAACATTTTTTTTTTTCCACTCTCAACCCACCATCACCGTTTATATACATACATACATACATTACAGTGGATAACTACCTACAGCCAAGAATGAGGAAATATATAGGTTGATAGAGTTTTTTTTTCGAAAGCTATTTCCTATATTTATTTTTTTCTAAACCAAATCGACCATGCCTATTACGAGAAGTGCGGATAATATTCCGCAACTTTCGGCAGTCACAAGTGAGGGATGTGATTGCACCATTTGCCAACAGTCTATGACAAGAGATCAGGAATGCATAATTACCTTATGTAATCATGTCTTCCATAAGGAATGCATGGGGACATGGTTAAAAGAACAGCATGAGTGCCCGTGTTGTCGACGACTATGTCATTTTAAAGATTGTTTGCCCATAGCAATAACTAACCAGACGAAAAATTTTGAAAATCGTCAGTACCACGTGCGAGAAGGAGGAGGGTCCTTTCGAAAGAATACTCCCAAGAATCAATCCAAGCAAAAACAAAATCCCTTATCTTCACAGTCCTTTGCGGCTAGTGATAAAGTAAATACAGCAATGAATGTTGACTCACAAAATGTGTCTATGCCTCTCATACAGATGGATAACGTGGAAGGAAATATTAATTCAGATAATCCACGACATGCTCCGAGTGCTGCCGTGACTTTTGATTATGATAGGGTGACTCAAATTGTGGAGAATAGCCTTACACGGATGTTAGCCAATCTGAATGTGGATGGTCCACAAGGAATTAGGTACCGGCCTGTCAATAATATTCATCGTCAAGTTGACCTTAATAGCGCGAATGCATTTCCTTTTCGCCCAGACAAAACTATTACCATTATTCAAAACTGGAATGTTAAGTACGATGGATCATCGGATGGATTAACCTTAGATGAATTCATCTATCGAATACAATCTCTTACGCAAACCCACTTGAACAATGACTTTTCGTTGTTGTGCAAGCATATTCACATGTTACTTATAGGGAAAGCTCGAGACTGGTATTGGAGATACCACAAACAAACAGAGGTAATCGAATGGCCAGATTTTTGTGCAGCTTTAAAATATCAATTTAAGGATTATTGGTCTAATTTCGACATACGTGAACAAATACGAGGTCGGAAGCAAAAATTTGCAGAATCATTTGAGTCCTTTTATGATGCCATTTGTGTAATATGCGATCGGCTGACGGTGCCTTTCGAGGAAGATGAATTTATAGAAATCTTAGTCCGAAACCTTAAGCCGGAGATTAGGCACGAGTTGTTGTACGTAAACATTCGGTCGGTAGCTCATTTACGCAAATTGTGCCAAATGCGTGAAAACCTATTAGCGGATGAGTCTTATCGTCGGTCCCAACCACCGCGCAACTTTCCGTCGTTAACTACTAAACGGAATATTTCAGCTATAGACGAGGGTTTAATCGAAGAAGACGATGTAGATGAAGAAGTGCATGCCAGCATAGCCGCTCTGCAACAAAATACCACCAAAAAGTGTTGGAACTGCGGAGAGGAATCACATCATTGGCAAGATTGCTTTGCTAACCGTACCGTGTTTTGTTATGGTTGCGGAGAACCGGACACCTATAAGCCTCAGTGTGGCAAATGTACACCACGACGTACGGAAAACGCGTTGAAGGGTGCATTCCAAAGCAACCGGATGCACCCGAAATAAATAACTGTAACATTTTAAGGCGCAACTTCTACTCTGAAACACCCAAAGTAGATTCCAACAATCGTTCACATCTATTTAATCGCCATGTACTTCCATATGTCGATCGGTTAAAACATTATCGAGAGGTAAGAAACAAAATCTTTAATGAGTCCGTAAAAGCTAAATGTAACCGAAATTCTGAAAGAATTCAAAAGTATTTTAAAGACATTCGACCCGCTCGTCAACTGTTCCTTTCATCAGTGTTTGCTAATAATGCTGATGGTAGATTCTATGCGAAGGTAGAGTTTTTGGATTTTTCGGAGATAGGTTTATTAGATACAGGCGCAAATATATCGTGTATTGGATCAAAGTTAGCTGAAGTCGATTTTTCTAAATATAAAGAGTTTACATCAGTCAAGACAATCGCAAAAACAGCGGATGGAAAAGCTCATCAAATTACAGGGTATATAAATGCCGTAATGACGTATCAAGACATACAGAAGAGAATTAAGATTTTTATCATACCATCAATCACATCGCGGTTAATATTAGGTATTGATTTCTGGAAGGAATTTGGTTTAGCTCTAGGACTGATTCATGGGATGACGGTAGATCCAGTAGCTGAAAACCATTCCAGGTGTAATCATGTGGACGAGGCTAGCGATATAGTAACCGCTAGGGAAGTTTCCTTAAATCAAGAACAAAGACACCAGTTGGAAGTAATAAAATCAATGTTTCCCAGTTTTGAAAAGCAGGGCTTAGGTCGTACCTCCTTGATTAAACATGAAATTGATGTGGGTGGGGCAAAACCTGTCAAACAAAGATTTTACCCTGTTAGTCCCAATGTTGAAAAGCTAATGTTTGAAGAAATAGATAGAATGCTAGATTTAGGAGTTATTGAGCCGGCTGAAAGCCCTTGGAGTTCTCCTATGCGTTTAGTGGTAAAGCCAGGAAAGGTTCGTTTGTGCATGGATGCGCGAAAATTAAATGAGGTTACGAAAAAAGATGCGTACCCTTTGCCAAGCATTGAAGGTATCTTTGCGAGATTGCCTAAAGCCCACATTATAACCAAGCTCGATCTGAAAGATGCGTACTGGCAAATTGAGCTAGATGAAAAATCCAAGCCTTTGACTGCTTTTACAGTGCCTGGTCGTCCACTATACCAATTTGTAGTAATGCCCTTTGGCCTCTGCAATGCGCCTTCAACAATGTGTAGGCTTATGGATGAGATCATTCCGCCGGAACTACGCCATTGCGTATTCGGTTATCTCGATGACCTTTGTATAGTCTCGGATACCTTCGAATCCCACTTAGCAGTGTTGATACGGATCGCCGAGCAATTCAGAAAAGCCAACCTGACCCTAAATATCAGTAAAAGCCAGTTTTGCGTGACAGAAGTCAACTATCTTGGTTATGTCATAGGGAGAGGAGGTATCTCGACCGACCCTTCCAAAGTTGACTCAATTTTGTCATGGCCAGTGCCACGTAATTTGAAACAAGTTCGAGGGTTCTTGGGAATATGCGGTTGGTATAGAAGATTTATCGCAAATTTTGCAGAAATAACGTTCCCAATAACTGAAGTGTTGTCGACTAAGAAGAAGTTTGTGTGGACAGCGGAGGCCCAAGTAGCTTTTGAGAAACTTAAAACCTTACTGACCTCAGCCCCTATTCTACAAAATCCCGACTTTTCCAAAAAGTTTTACCTGCACTGTGATGCCAGCGATTTTGGAATTGGTGCAGTGTTAATTCAGATATCGGAAGATGGCACTGAAAGACCAGTTGCGTACATGTCAAAAAAACTGAATACCGCCCAAAGAAATTATAGCGTGACTGAGAGAGAGTGTTTCGCGGCCATTACGGCCATTGAGAAATTTAGATGCTACCTTGAACTACAAGAGTTTGAAGTCATCACGGACCAGCTTACTAGCTTAGTGTGGCTGCTACGTCAGCAAAACCTTAGTGGAAGATTAGCTCGGTGGGCCTTCAGACTCCAAAGTTATAAGTTTACAATTTCACATCGCAAAGGCAAAGAAAATGTAGTGCCTGATGCCTTGTCACGAATTCCAATCGACACGGAGGTAGCGTCACTGGAAGTTATTGGGCCGGAAATAGATCTGGATTCGCCAGCATTTTTCGCAGAAGAGTACCTCAAGCTAAAAACCAAAGTGTTGACCGAACAGGATAAAGTACCCGATCTACGTGTAGTAGACAAATATGTTTATATCCGTACGGAACATAGCACAGGCGATCCGACACAAGAAGAACAAGCGTGGAAATTGTGGGTGCCGGTGTCTCTTCGCGAAGAAGTTGTTAGACGTTCACATGACTCAGTATTAACGGCGCATGGAGGAATGGGTAAAACTGTTGAGCGCATTCGAAGATATCTCTATTGGCCAGGGTTAGTGAAACAAGTTAGGGAATATGTTAGGAAATGTGAAACCTGCAAGGAGACTAAGGCCCCTAATAACACCTTAAGACCACCCATGGGGAATCAATCCACTTCGTTACGCCCGTTTCAAAAGCTATATGTGGATTTGCTAGGTCCATATCCTAGAAGTAAGAAAGGAAACATAGGCCTTCTGATTGTCCTGGACCACTTTAGCAAATATTTCTGGCTATGCCCTTTGCGAAAATTTACGTCTGTTGTAATTCAAGACTTTTTGGTTAAAGAAATATTCCATTCATTCGGAGTGCCGGAAACTTTAATAAGCGACAACGGAGCGCAATTTAAATCCAAAGAATTTGCCGAAGTTTTGAAAGAGTATGGAATTCAACATGTCTATACCGCATTGTATTCCCCCCAAAGCAACGCATCCGAACGCGTTAATCGTTCGTTGATTGCTGGGATACGGGCCTACATCAAAAACGACCACACAAAGTGGGACGAACAGCTTAGTAGCATATCTTGTGCTTTAAGGAACTCCATCCATAACTCTCTTAACTGTACACCTTACGAAGTTTTATTTGGCTTCAAGATGATAACCCATGCCTCGCAATATCGCTTATTAAAGGACTTGGGTATGCTGGAAGAATCCTTCTTATCCTTAAATCCAACGGATAAAACGATCCTGTTGAGAAACGACATCCAGAAAGAAATGGAAAAAGCGTATGATAGAAATGCGAAACAATACAATCTTCGCGCAAAACCCGTTGTTTTCAAACCAGGACAAGAAGTTTTTCGGCGAAACTTTTCCCAAAGTGACTTTTCAAAAAACTATAACTCTAAACTTGCCCCAAAATTTGTTAAATGCCGCGTAAAAGCAAAAGTTGGTAATCACTATTATCAGTTGGAAGATTTAACAGGTCGACCTATTGGTACATTCCACGCAAAAGATATTCGGCAATAATTTTCAAAATTCCGACTAACCTTCTTACGCAAAGCGTTCTGGTTATCCGGTTTTGTAACAATCACTTTGAGGACTTAGGTTTGCCGAACGGTTCTTGCAAGCCGTCACATTTTTTGGTAATAGCCTAGCGATTTAATTTTTATATTTCAAACTTAAAGTCCTAATATTAATTCTCCCCTGGGAGAAATTCGGCCTAGAAGAAATTTTCTCGCATGCGTGTTTTTTTTGATAGAAGGAAACTTGGTATCACTTATGTCTGCAAACAGTCCTACCAACTATTCAATTATTTGACAAGTAGGATATGGGGCTGAGCTTGCTTTGCGGAAACTAGAATCTTTCTTTTCCGTTTGGACCATCAACCATGCAAGTTGGCTTGTGAAGAAGACTTCCCAAATATTTATAGAGGCGCATGTAGGACTGAGGAATCACCGTATTTATTATGCCCTACCATACATCCTATTGTAAAAACTAATTTTTGCCCGGGAACGATTACAACAACAGCATCCGACAGAACAAAGGACAGGGAATAAAAGTGGCGGAAAATTCTCGCTCCCAGCTCTCCTATCTAACAGGCGCAAGCATAAAGCCAACACCAGTCAGTAGCGCGATGGACGGTGATGAATCCAGTATACGGTGAAGAGTGGTGTAGAACAATACATAAAACAACAGGTGTAAAATTAAAAGTGCAAAAAGTTTTAAAAATACATATAACTAATTAAAAACAATAAAAAAAACATTTAAGAATCCAAAAGCAATTAAGAACGTGCTAAATTTATAAAAGCGTCGAAAGCTAAAAACGTGTGTAAAATATCGATACAGAAATGTGGGTTAAAATCTGCATTAAAAAAACAATTTTCCTAAAAGCGCTAAGATAAGTAGAAAAAAAAAAAAAAAACCTTAAAAATTAGAATTAAGCATCTTTTTAAAATATCCCTTGAAATATATAGACAAACCTAAGATAATAATACATTTAAAAACCCGTACGAAAAATCCCTGAATAGGTGCTTTGGGAAAAAATAACGCGTCTACAAAAAAATTAAGGATGTGTCTAAAGCCGTTTTGGTTAAAAGAAAAACATTAATTTTGCGAAAATAGGAAATAAAATCGTTGTACAGTTATGCCCAAAATATTAATTGTACTAAGGGTACTTACTCGGTTTTCCCTCTAAAGAAATGTTAACTAAAATATAAGTTGTTGATGAAAGTAAAACAAAAAAAAAAAAAAAAATAACTAAAAATTATTAAATAATTTTAAATGAAAGAAAAGTTAATCAAGAAATGTGAGACCTAAAGAATTATTATATAGGAAAAATTTGTTGAAATATCGCTAGTGAAATAGTAGCGAGATAAAGTAAAAATAAGTATGTACTAATTTAGTACAAACACGAAGAAACAACAAAAATTTAAATAATTAATAGTTTGGTTTTTTTATTTAGTTTCGGTAAACTTCGAAACAACTACTTATTACCTTTTGCACAGTAACCATAAAACAGTGAGAAGTAGAAATATTCGATGTTCATAAAACATAGTATTTCTAATAAGAATAAAGTGATACAGTAAAAACCTGTTTAGAGAAAAAGTGTAATGACAACACCGAAAACAAATATGCATGAACATACAATTCTCCGCTAATTCCTTTTCAGCTACCATCCTACTGCAACAACAACCCGAAAGGCCTTTCTACGTTTTGCTGCTAGGTAAGTGACATTATATGGTTTTCATATTTAATTTGCATAGGCTACAGTGGGATAACATTGCAGTGACCAAAGCTAGGCTTTGCGTTGACTTTGAGTAGTGGGTCATCTATGCCACTCGTAGGGTTAACACCGAGATGTTATCGCACAGTAGACTTACGCACACACACATACCCATGCAAATTTGATTTTTTTCGAGTGTTATCATTTTTGGTTTTCGATATTGATTAGTATGTTGTTGTTCGGCTTATTTTATTTTGTTTTTTTTTATTATGGATAACCTATCCCAAACCAAACGCCAATAATTAAGCTTCCCTAGATATGTACATACATAGGCATATACCCAGGTGCACTGGTATAATAGGAAATAATTAAATAACTTACAATGCCTAATTTTTGTAAACGCGTCTTGAACAACGAAAGCGTAAAAAGTTAATAGTGTTCCTTTGCATAAGTACGTATGTCTATACACGATAGTTAAAAGAAGTAGGAAGTGTTTAATAGTTGTTGGTAGGAGCATGAGGACATTTTGTGGGGTTAAGTTTTCGAACCTCACTTCAAGCTTAAATAAAGCAGTTATTCGTTAAGAAACATTTAGTTGTAAGCATCAAATACAAATAAAGTGTTGTTAATATGTGGATTGAACTGGCTTATAAACACAAGCATATCTTTCCTTTATTTCCGGCGGCAATGATAAATATGTGTGAGTAAAAATACTCACCGCGTTTCCGCAGGCAAGGTGAGTTAGTAGGCTGTAGTGTAAAGTGTAGTATGCTTTTGGGGTTTTCCGGAATCTATTAAATTGGCCATTGAAAACCATGGTAGGGCGGGTTGCGAGCCACAAAACCAAATACCATCGTTGGCTTTAAGAGTTATGGTGAGGTTGAGAGCATCACATATTGAGCCCCTTTATAATTGTTGTAGTGCAGAGTATCGGCCCAACTTGTTTATAGTAATAGTCGTATTGACTTGAATTTCTTTTGGTTATTTTGGTAGTTAATTTTTGTTGTAGAGGGACTCTATAATAATAAAATGTCCTGGTGATGATAGCTTCGCGAGTAGCTAAGAACCGCCCCAGCCACTGAAGTCTAGCCACTGTCAACGGGTCCCGACAGGCTTCTCGCGTTGCTCGAAAACTTCGTTCACTACTGCAAACTCCAGCTTAGTAAGGAATGACCTTCCTCCAAGTTGGATGTTTGCGATCAAACGTTGGTTGATATCCAACGCGGGGTCAAATCATTCAGGGGTATTACAGCGCCTGAACCTTTCCCACACTATTTCGTTGGCGATGCTGCTTTCCCCTTAAGGACGAACTTGATGCGCCCATACCCCGGCTCCAATTTAACGAGGCCTAAACGTATTTTTAATTATCGTGTTTCAAGGGGTCGCAGGGTAATAGAAAACAGTTTTGGCATATTATCGTTACGGTGGAGAATACTCCGAACAACAATTGAATGTGCCCCTGATAATTACGAAAAAATTGTGTTGGCTTGCGTTGCCTTACACAATTTCATCATGCTAAATGACCAAAGCCGGTGGTATTGTCCAGAAAATTATGTGGATAGAGTGGAGCACAATTTAGTGGTCGAGGGGGAATGGCGTCGCGAAGTCGGAGTTCAGCGCTCTTTACCACCATTTCGGTCTGCAGTACGTAGAGGTCCAGTAAGTGCATTTAACCTCCGTGATAGACTTGCAGAGTATTTCATAAATGAGGGGGCTGTGCCATTCCAAGATACCATAGACATATCGACGGGTGGACCGTATATATAAGTTCCGTAGCAATGCTACATTCATACATATAAAAGAATAAAATTTAAGTTTCAATTCATTTAATTTTAATATTTTTCTTATGTACATTAAACATAAAACATTAAAAACTATGCTTAAAAAACGCAAAGAAAAAAAATAAATTTCTAACAAAAAAAATAAACAGTCTTTAAATTCAGGTATGTTTAGTTATATAATACATGCTCAGTCTTATTTCCAGTAAGGTCATGTATGCAAGTACATTCATATGCATGTGTCGAAGTGCGTATGTATAAAACGCATGTAAACATAGTTAAGCTAACCTTTACAAAATACAGTTTCAATTTAAAATAACTATCCGCCATATATGTACGAGGTGTGTTCAAAAAGTATCGCGAATTTTGTGTTTTTTCAAAAATTATTTATTTATTCATGAATATCTATTTTGTCCCCTTCAAAGTAATCCCCATGAGATATTATACACTTGTGCCAACGGGTTTTCCAATCTTCGAAGCACTTCAAAAAATCATTTTTTTGTATCTTGTTCAGCTCCTCCTTCGATGCCGTCTTTATCTCGTCAAGAGAAGCGTAACGTCGTCCTTTCATGGGCCTCTTCAGTTTAGGGAACAAGAAAAAGTCACAGGGGGCCAGATCTGGGGAATACGGTGGTTGCGGCATCATTAGTGTGTTGTTTTTGGCCAAAAAGTCGCGCACAAGCAACGATGCGTGAGCAGGGGCGTTATCGTGGTGCAAAAGCCAATTTTTGTTCTTCCACAAATCCGGGCGTTTCTGGCGGATTGCTTCGCGCAAATTGCGCATAACTTGCAGGTAATATTCCTTATTGACCGTTCTTATCTGTGGGAAGAACTCATGATGCACCACGCCCCTGCAATCAAAGAAAACTGTCAGCAAAACTTTCACATTCGACCGAACTTGGCGCGCTTTTTTCGGTCTTGGTTCGTGCGGCAGCTTCCATTGAGATGATTGAGCTTTGGTTTCCACGTCATAACCATAAACATACGATTCGTCACCAGTTATGACCCTCTGGAGCAAATTTGGGTCGTCGCGGACAGAGTTTAACATCTCATTAGCAATGTTCATGCGATGCTGTTTTTGGTCACAATTTAGCAACTTTGGTACGAATTAAGGTAAAAATCGAAGACATCCAAAACACGTGCAAGCAAAGCAGCTGTCAACAATTAACTGAACATTCAAAATGGCCGAGCTTGTCGGCATAAGTGAGAGACATGAGTACCAACATAACGCCACAAAAAATTCGAAATTCGAATATACGTAACCAGCGAAAATTCAAAATTCGCGATACTTTTTGAACACACCTCGTATGTACATAAATACCAACATGTTTAAGGCAGTATATACGAGTATATGCATATGTAACACACATCCATATTTAAGGCAGTATATACGAGTATATGCATATGTAACACACATCCATATACTGCCTGAAACATGTTGGTATTTATGTACATACATATATGGCGGATAGTTATGTTAAATTGAAATTATATTTTGTAAAGTTTAGCTCAACTATGTTTCCATGTATTTCGTACATACGCACTTCGACACATGCATATGAATGTACTTGCATACATGACTTTACTGTATATACTTTGTAACCTCCTATTCCTGCTGAACCTGGAATGCCGCCTCCATTATTCGCTGCATTGCCCGGGTTTGTTTCAAGGGAGTCATTTGCGAAACCATGGACACAATCATCTTACCAAATGACTCCACAGCTGGATTTCCTTCCTGTTCAACTCCGAGGCATTTTTTTTTGAACAGCTCAATTGCCTCACACATGCTGTGGTATTTCCCCGTTTCCTATTACCAGAGCCACGAGAATTTTGATCACTCGACTGAGATACCGATGGCGAAGGAATTTGCTGTGAAGATGGCGATGGCGAAAGGGGAAACACATCTACTGCCAACGATTGGGGTGCAGTTTTCTGCGACGGTGAAGGAATGGGCGCGGGTATGGTGACGAATGTACAGGACGTGGTCTCAAAGACTTGTGGTGATACTGGTGTAGAAACGGGTAGTACCACTGCAGCAGATGGGGATGGTGGCGGTACATTGCGGAAGAGGCTGGGACATTGCCGAATTTCGCGCAGAAGTTGATGCGCATTTAAAGAAAACCGGACTCTACAAGAAATATAATTACAGATACATAAGCTATATATAAGTAACGTATAAATATAAAAGGTGTACTCGGTAATTGTTTACTTAAGGAGACAACTGCTAAAACACGTCCGAAGTTATCGGGAAAGGTATCAAAGGACACGTTTTGACCTCGGTATTAACAATCCGAAAGCGGATTTTGGATTTTTTGTTTAAGTGAAAAGTTATTTACAAAAAACCAAAAATTTACCCGGGTCCGACCCCGAATAGGGGCCGCGCTTCAAACAAATAACCCTTAGCCGGTCCAACACCAGCTACGCTGTCCACAGTATTTCTTCGCAGAACACACTTCTGCACTTTTCGGTACACCCTCACATCTGTGATTACAACAACCACATGAAAATTACAGAAAATTTTAAGCTTTGATTGCAAATATTTCTTCACTTCCGGATGATTATTACCAAGGTCAAAATGCGCCTTTTCATACCTTTCCAGATAACTTCGGACGTGTTTTAGCAGTTGGCTCCTTAAGTAAACAATTACCGTGTGCCCTATGTACTTACGGTCGCGGAACAACGTGCGGTTTCAAAAAACGCATCGTGTCTAGCAGATACCACTCTCTGTAGTACTGCGCCCCGCTGCCCGATGGTTTTCAGCCTTCCGCATCTTCCGGCCATACCTGTCACGAAGTGCTGTCCATCTACGCATACATGTATCACCTAGAAAATACGTTTTTAGGCAATTTTATTAGCATATAAACAACGTTTGTACTGACCACTTGCGCCTAGCTGTTGACCGATCTGCTCCCAAATCATCAATTTCCTACCATTAAACTTGTAGGCAGGATTTTTTTTGTCGTAAAGCTTACCGTGTTCCTCTACCAGCAAAATTAATATTTCGTCATTCATTATCACAACAGATTTTATAAAATTTTCCAAACTTGTGGAATTCAGGCTTTTGTATATTTGTTTATATTTAATACAATGTTGCCATTGATCCGTTTTCATACATGCTAACGCAAACACGTACTTTTTAATCGATTATTTGTAATCTTATAAAAGTCTGAAGCTAATATTAAATAAGCATAGGTACTTAATTTAATAAAAATCAGCAACTTACTTTAGTAATTTTGGGATATTTCAACAGTATTCTGAAAATTTCGTAGGTATTTTTAGGTATTTTTGTAAAGCAACTGCAAACGATCCATAACCAGCATACACACGTACGAATAGGCAACACTGTCATATGAGAGAGCAATCAGCTGACACGTTCTTACGGAAAAAATCAAAATTTCTTTGATTTCTACGCTACGTACTACGTATACGGAAAAATTGAACGTCGGTGAGTGTTCGTTTACATGGCACTCTCATAAGACAGGTCGTGTCAGCTGACACGTACTACGTACGGGCGTCGGTGGGTAATTGGACTATCAGAGTTCAGGTGAATGTGCATTTTCTTCAACTGGTTAGCCTTTGCTTGGGCGTTTTTACCCCACGCGAGATTAGTTAAGCGTATTCGACCTTCGCGTATACCCGAATGAGCTTGCGGTAATGTGACGTCATAACCAAGAAAGTTTCAGTTCTTTAAGTGTGTTTGATGTGATTACATAATCCAGGAACTCTACTTCTGTTCTCATAAACTTAGTTTTTCCAAATTTACCCTAAATTGCCATCCGCGAGCCTTTCATATATTTTTTAAATGTTCGTCGATGTCTTTGCCGAAGACGATAATATCGTCGATATACACGTAGTAAATCCTCCCTATATATTCTTTTAGGACATCAGCAATCATGCGTTGGAATATTGCAGGGGTGTTTTTTTTTTAGCCCAAAGGGTATTCGAAGAAATTCGAATTTGGCATTCATGGTTGAAAGCGCTCTTTCGGGTATGTCTGCTTCCTTCAATAGTATTTGGTGAAAGCCTACGGTAAGGTCAATCATTGTGAAGTATCTGGCCAGGGTTGCGTTTATATCAGGTATAGGATAAGCATCTGATACGGCACATTTAGACGTTTCACATCTACCACCATTCTATATTGCTTTTCACCGAATGGTTTGGGGTTTTGGGACTATTCAAATAGGAGAGTTACAGGGGCTTTTAGATGGTCGAATTATACCTTCTTGAAGAAGCACCCCGATTTTCCTGTCCGCTTCCTCCCTCACATTATCAGGATACGGATAGCTCTTAGTGTAAATCGGTTCCTCTCTAGTGGTTATTATTTCCGCTTTTACCGAAGTGTTGCTTAACTTAGCGTGCAGTGGTCCAAATAAATGGAAGTATTTATCTACTACGGCTTTTAAGCTTAGGAGGATTGTCTCGAAATGTTAGGACGTGGTCAAAGCCGCTTAATTTGGGATCACAATGGTGTCGTTGCCTGCATTTTGAAAAAATGTCCCACTAATTTTGCTATTTATCTTGACAGATCCTGATACGGTGTTTACCGAGAAAGATTTATTAACGAGGATCGTGTTGATTGCTACTTTAGGTCTTATGAAACTTTTGTTTCCATGTTCCAAATTGGCTTTTCAGCCGCACAGGGCTTCTAGGATTGGTTGTAGTAAATCGAGTTTTAGTTTACGGTGTTACACTTACCACTTATGGTATATTTTATTATAATTTACCTCTACTTGTCACTGACATTAATTCTCTTTGCAAAAGCGAGAATTTGACATTAATTCGCTTTCACAAAAAGAATTAATGTCAGAAACGCTAAGTATCATAAATACTTTACTAATTTCTATAATAACAACGCAACTGCTATTTCAGGATATAAAAGCTCCTCTCTGGCGACGTGTCATAATGTAAACGGAATTAATGTCAGTGACATTAATTCGCTTTTGCAAAGAGAATCAATGTCAAATTATTTTAATTAAAGTCATTGACATTAATTCTCTTTGTAAATGCGAATTAATGTCAGAAACGCTAAATAACAAATGCTTTACTTATTTCTATAATAACGACGCAACTGCTACTTCAGATGCAGTTACATACTAGATAATGCACTAAGCAGGTTTTACTCCAAATTTTCATTTTATACCTTATATATCTATGTATATTAAATTAAAAGATTGTATTTAATGAATTTTGAGAATTTTCAGAAAAGCGCTGCCGGCGAAAATTTTTAATAAAAAATCGGGCCATTTTATATTCCAAATTTTCATTTGAAACCTTATGTATGTATGTACAGGGTGTTTTTTTTACAGGTTTGTTTTTCGAATAGAGATAAAACTGGCATTTTGTGGTCAAATCTGGCAACTCTAATGTCATTTATGTTCAGTTTGGTTTGACAAAAGAACAACGCTTGCAAATCGTGCAAATTTATTTCGAAAATAATGGTTCAGTTCGCGAAGTTTACCGTGAGCTCCGTCCATTTTATGGTCGACATAATCGTCCATCAGAGCAATTAATTCGGTTAACCATGGATCGTTTTCGCACTACGTTTACTCTATGTGATAATACGCATCCGCAGAGACGTCGAACAGTGCGCACCGAAGAAACAATTGCCGCTGTAGAGCAAAGTGTTGAAGAGGACCCGAATGAATCGATTCGCCACCGTGCACAGCAATTGGAGCTTTGTCCATCAACTTTATGGAAGATTTTGCGCAAAGATCTTGGCTTGCGACCTTACAAGATCCAGCTTGTGCAAGAATTAAAGCCGCGAGACCATGCAATGCGTCGTGATTTTGGTGTATGGGCCGAAAATGAGATTGATTTCGATGCTGATTTTCATCGCAAAATTTTGTTCAGTGATGAGGCTCATTTTTGGTTGAATGGCTACGTCAACAAGCAAAATTGCCGCATTTGGAGTGAAGAGAATCCACATGAGACCCTTGAAACGCCATTACATCCACAAAAACTGACTGTTTGGTGTGCTCTATGGGCTGGTGGAGTCATTGGGCCATACTTCTTCCGCAATAATGCTGGAGAGGCAGCTACCGTTAATGGAGACCGGTATAGAGCCATGATAACCGACTATTTTGTTCCCGAATTGGATGGCATGAATGTGGATGAGTTGTGGTTCCAACAAGACGGCGCTACATGCCACACAGCGCACGTCACAATCGATTTATTGAACGAAACATTCGATGAGCGCATAATTTCGCGGAATGGACCTGTCAATTGGCCACCAAGGTCGTGTGATTTGACACCATTGGATTATTTTCTTTGGGGATATGTGAAGTCGCTCGTCTACACCAACAAACCAGAAACGTTAGGGGAATTGGAAGCCAACATTCGTGGCGTTATTGCCGACATACGGCCCCATATGCTCGAAAAAGTGGTTGAAAATTGGACCTGTAAAATTGGCTTGATTCGAGCCAGCCGCGGCGGCCACATGCCCGAAATCATATTTAAACATTAATGGCATAAAATTATCCTTCCAATAAAGCCAAATTGATGGACCTTAAAACGATTTTCTTGTGTTTTATTTCAATTCGAAGTTCTATACCCCTAAAAAAAACACCCTATATATGAAATAAAAAAAATTGTATTAAACGAAATTTGATAATTTTCAGAAAAGCGTCCCAGGCGAAAATTTTGAATAAAATATCGCGCAATTTTTTATTCCAAATTTTCGCCTGCAGCGCTTTTCTGAGAATTCTCAAAATTCATTAAATACAGTTTTTATTTATTTAATATACCTACATACATATAAGGTATAAAATGAAAATTTAGAGTAAAACCTGCTTAGTCCATTATCTAGTATGTAACTGCATCTGAAGTAGCAGTTGCGTCGTTATTATAGAAATAAGTAAAGCATTTGTTATTTAGCGTTTCTGACATTAATTCGCTTTTACAAACAGAATCAATGTCAATGACTTTAATTCTCAAAATAATTTGACATTGATTCTCTTTGCAAAAGCGAACTAATGTCACTGACATTAATTCCGTTTACATTATGACACGTCACCAGAGAGGAGCTTTTATATCCTGGAGGGTCCCAAAGGGAATCGCAGAATTAAGCTTATGTTACAAACCGGAGGGTCCCCCCTGAGGTGGTGAATTGCGGTTTCTAAATTGTTTATTATGGGCTGTACGAGCCTTAATTAAAACTTAAATTCTTTAAAAAATTTTTCTTTTCGTTTATAAACCAGACGGTCCCTCCGAAGTTGGTGAATCGCGGTTTAAACAACATTTTTATTGGCACTTATGGCATTTGTTATTATATTTCACAATTTTTGGCTTCCACTACCACTCGCACTATCACTTTGCAGTTGCCTGCACTATTATCACTAGAACCCCTCACTTAAGGAGGAGTCCTTTTCCCGAGGACCCATATCTCCGCTCTGCGGCCCCAAGAGATCCTACGGAGAAAGAATCAAAGACAAGAGTTAAATTTTTAATTTTATTTACCATTCGGTGTTGCCAAATAGAATGAATTACAAAACTTGCCTAATGCTAAAACTGAGCTTCTAAGTGGTTTGTGTATCAGTACAAGTGTGATATGTTATTTGTCAAACGTTAGACATGTACATCAACATGGAGTCATTGTTTACATCTGAGGTACTTCAATATGGCTGCCATTGCCAAATGGTAGAAAAACATGCGCCGAATGGATGCATTCGGAGAATTCTCTAGGGGTTGCTATTGTTGTTTTCGTTGACTTCGGCAAACCAGGGTGCAGGACCGTAAAAACATGGAACAGGGTTCAGCATATTCACACTGATAAGTGTGTAGGGCTTATTATTAATTTTGATTACCTACTGATAGCATCAATCAGCGTTCAGCAACACGAGCAGCATCTTCGTCTAGTGTTCCAATAACTCATCAAATATGATCTCTGTATCTTTGGAGCACCAACCGTCGAATTCCTAGGTTATCGCATAACGCTCCATTTGTATGTACAGGGTGGCGCAAAAGTAATCCTCCTATCAGAAAATGCTATAAATTTTGCGATTGGCCCCTAAAGTCAGTTCTGTTTTGACATTTGTGTAGTAAACACATGCGAAATACACGTTAATAAACAATGTTACGCTACACTGCTCCAGAACGCGGAATATTGCTGGCTATTTATTTGACCAACAATCGGTCGGGGCCAAACGGTTACTGTGAACGGTGAGCGCTACAGAGCAATGATCAACGAGTTCTTTTTTCCGCAACTTGATGAATTGGGATTGGAAAACATGTGGTTCCAACAAGACGGTGCAACAGCACACACTGCACGTGCCACAACCGATATGCTGAACATCGAAAGCTTACTTTTGCGCCACCTTGTATGTATGTATGGTGGTTGTTTGTACAAATGTGTGTACAAGCAGTTGTGATATTTCTTTAACTATTCGAATACTTACTATTCGAATAGTTGTTATTTATTTGGTTAATGGGGTTTGAATAGTTTTTCCTTATTATTTCAATAATATAAAAATTCTGTTCTGCGAATAATTAAATACCATTTTTGTGAATAAATGAAGCGATTGATAGATATTTACTTTAAAGTTACTATAAGTAAATATATATTAATAGATTTGTATGTTCATTACAGTTATTTTGCATGGCAGGTTTTGTGCTAGGGATTTAAGCAAGAGATGCCAGGAGCGAAATTCCTTATGGCCATAAACATATACTGTTTATTATGGTAAGCAAAGAGCTGGTTCGTGCTGCTTTTTATGTTTATATGTGTATCTAAATAAATAGTTTAATTTGCGTAAAGCAACATATAGAAATTAAGACTACCTGGTCACAATTTTTTTTGCTAAATAGAATAAAACACTAAAATAGAAATTCAATGAAAACGAAGGGGGCGATTTAGAACTTTCCGCACCTAGGTTAGGTTAGGTGGTAGCTGTCCCACTAGGAGGGCAGCTCATTTGGATACTTATAAGGTCCGTTGTGCTACCACATTCTAAACGGTGACACTAACTTAAGACTGCTTAGCAAATCGCTGCGTAGCGACAATAAAACTCCGGATTTAGCACACATCGATCTTCGACACGTCTTCCGGAGACCTAAGAACATCCGAACCGCCTGGTCCTAGCAAACACTGGACAACTGAGCATGAAATGATTTGATGATTCCACCTCGTCATCCTCCATGCAGCTCACGCAGCTCGGACTCTTTGTGCTGGAAAGACCCTTCTATTAGTTTTACAACGGAATGAAGCGCCGTTTCAGTTGATCTGCCTTTGCAGTAAGTATGTTGCGATACCCAAAAACTCTCCCTAGGGACTCTGCTGCGTATATGCAGGTCAATCAGGCGCTCCAGCCTTTTTAAAAGAAAGGAGGAGAGACTGATTGGCCTGAAGTCCGTGGGAGATACATGAGAGCTCCTCCTCGCCTTTGGAATAAAGGTAACCTTGACCATATTCCAAGAAGCGGAGATATATCCCAACCTCAAACAGTTGGCGTAGATGGGAGCCAGCCAGCTACAAGAAATCCCCAGCGATCTCTGTAGTTGCACAGGAGTTATGCCATCAGGCCCGGGTGACTTGTAGGGCTTAAAAGATTGAATGGCCCATACAAGCTGGCTTTCATCCAGGGAGATGACTGGCCTAAAACCTTACCGGCTCAACACCGGCTACACGATCCTCAGTATTTCTGAGAACACACTTCTGCGCTTTTCGGAACACCCAATATCTGTTATTACAACAACCACATGAAAATGATAGAACTTTTTTACTTTGATTGCAAATACAAGGTGGCGCAAAAGTAATCTTCCTATCAGAAAATGCTATAAATTTTGCGATTGGCCCCTAAAGTCAGTTCTGGTTTGACATTTGTGTAGTAAACACATGCGAAATACACGTTAATAAACAATGTTACGCTACACTGCTCCAGAACGCGGAATATTGCTGACTATTTATTTGACCAATAATCGATCGGGGCCAAACGGTTACTGTGAATGGTGAGCGCTACAGAGCAATGATCAACGAGTTCTTTTTGCCGCAACTTGATGAATTGGGATTGGAAAACATGTGGTTCCAACAAGACGGTGCAACAGCACACACTGCACGTGCCACAACCGATATGCTGAAAATCGGAAGCTTACTTTTGCGCCACCTTGTATCTCTACATAAATATAAAATCGAATTTTTGCTCCAGGATTATAGATACGGAGGCCAAAACGCGTTTTTTTGACACCTTTCCCGACATTTGTTCACGCGTTTTAGCAGTTGACGTTGAATGGAATTACCACTAATTTATCACTAAAACCTACCATCTTCTATTTTTCTGCAGAACATGTTGGTCCTTTTAATGCGTTTAATGCGTCGCGTCCATAAACAGCGCATTTGTTGCGGTGACTTTGGATTATTTTTTCCAATTCCCATTTCCGGGTTAGCACCGTAAAATAAAACATAACGTAAAATGATCGGATTTTGATTTCCTATAAAAATTTTTAACTAAAAAACTAGGTATAATAATGAAAAATATTAAATACTTACGTTTTCGCAGACCCCTTTTGATGATTGCTTGCGCTAAAAAACAGCTGTTTTGTGTTTACAATATTTAGTTCACCACAATGTGGGGAAAAGCACAGGTGTTAGAGCTTATTAGGACTGTCAAGTTATGCACAAAATAAGAAAATTTATCAACTGGATAAAAATCTTGATTATTTGTCAACTTATTGATAATTTGTCAATTTCAGAGAATAGCGCTGTAAGTCAAAGTGCAAAGTTTAATAAATTGTTTCCCCTTTTTGATACGGGTAGCCTATTAGTTTTGCGGAACTCTCATGTGTGCCAACAGAAATGATGAATACGCCAAAATCAAATAATTTTTATGGAATTGGTGGACACAAGCTTCAGTTGCTGGGTGAAATTAATAGTGTTATAAAATTCCGAAATAAGTGTAATGAAATTTAACTCTTTGTACTGCCCGATGACCCTATGTCGTTACCCATAGTACTTTTGAAATATATTTAACTGAAAAGTTATTAGTATACGAAAATAATACATTGAATTTATTAAATAAAACAAATCTTTTCACTTTGAAACCGAATGATTTTATGAATATGGAAAAGAATAAAATTTTAAATGGTAAGTACATACAAGTTGGTAGACATGATAAGAATAGTGTAGACGAAAATGTAAGCACTGAGTTAGTTGAAGTCACTCGTGAATAAAGTGATGGTAATGGAATGAATCTTTCGGAAATTTTCAGAATAGAAATCGAATCTGGTGATAATGAATTAGATATTCACGCAAATTTGAGCGGTGTTCAGAGTAATGATTTGAATAAGATTGTCCTAGATGGGTATACAGCGCCAAAGAATATTACCGTTAAGCCTCTATATTATTTTATGAGGATACATTTGACAAAAGACGTTCCGTTCCATTGTGCCCCTAGAAGATTATCCTTCCGAGAGCGAACTATGGTTCACGAAATAGTTGACCAATTACAAAAAGAGCGAATAATTAGGCCAAGCAATTCGCCCTATGCAGCAGCCATAGTCTTAGTGAAAAAGAAGGATGGGGACGGTAGGCTATGTGTTGACTATCGGAGCCTAAATAAGATTACTGTAAGAGATAACTGTCCATTACCACTAATTGAAGACTGTTTAGAGTATTTAGAAGGAAAAAAAATATTTACCCTTCTCGATCTAAAAAGTGGATTTCACCAGGTTAATATATCGCCAGAATCGATACTCGTAGTGGGACTATTTTCGAATAATATCCGGATAAATACTATTAAAATAAACGAATACAAATATTCGTTTCAAAAAATGCGAATAGTTTTTATTCAAATAATTTATTCGCATAGTGGTAAATAATGTATTGAAATGCGAGAGATGTCGGAAGCGAAATTCACTGTCTTCATCGTTTGTACCTATGAGCATGCATTAACGTTTTGTATGCATGTTTTGCTTGTACAAATGTGTGCATTAGGCATGGGACTATTCGAATAAAAATTATTCGAATAAATAATATTTTTGCCTGTGATGACGCTAGGGCGGTGCATGCCTCAGAGTGGTGGAGGTACGGAATATCTCTTCACGACCAAAGGCTTCATCCTGGGTTCCAGTGACGCCAACGGACCCAGCTGACATCCTAGAGATTTTTCAGGAGTATAACCCAAGTTTACCGACCCAAAATTGGAAAGTGGTCAACGTTGAAACGACTGAACGGTACACGATGCAAATAGTTCTGCTGCTAGATAGCGTAAGCGTCGCGACGCTTCGACGCGTCGAAGCTCTGGTGAAGAGTGACTTTCCCTACCAACCATGGCTATTAAGTTTTTATCAATTTCTTATCGATTTGAAAAACCATCTCTATTTTTTTCTCCTTTATACCAACACCAACGCATGTTTTTGAGATATTTTTCAGGGTTGTAAAAAAATTTAATGAGTGCGAATGAGACAGTAATATGCTCATTACTCAACTGAAAAGAAAATTGACTTTCGGTGCCATTTGAAGAGAAAATTCGAAGAGTTCGCGCGAATTTTTGGAAAAATGAAAATAAATAAAAATAAGAAATAAATTCGTTCTTGGAAGAATATTTAATCTGGTAAGTATCAATCAAGATCAGGAAAATGTTGTAGAGTCACCACAATATACAAATGTACATTCGCTTGTGCATTTGTTGATTATAGTTGTGGCCAAAGTGTGTTTAGTTTAGTGTACCTGATCATTGGTAAATTATGGTGTCACAATATGCAAATGTACAAGCGCTTGTACATTTGTGTGCTATGGCTGTTGCCAAAGTGAGTTTAGTTTAGTGTACCTGACCAAGATCAGGAAAATGTTATAGTTTCACCACAATATAAAATTGTACAAGCGCTTGTACATTTGTTTGCTATGGCTGTTGCCAAAGTGAGTTTAGTTTAGGGCCACTTTCATAAAGGCCGGTTAAGCCTAGTCGGCGAATAATTTGACAGCTTCTTCTTTCTTTAAATGGTCATCTAACCGCCTGGGCGATTTTGACCGTCCAACATAGCTCGCCAGTCGTTTCTTCGTTGCGCCAATTGGAAACACCGCGGGATCGCAAATCGGTCTCCACTTGGTCCTTCCATCGGAGAGGTGGTCTCCCTCTTCCTCTGCTTCCACCGGCGGGTGCCGATAAGAATACCTTCTGGGCTGGAGCATCTTCGCTCATTCGCACTACGTGGCATAGCCAGCGAAGCCGCTGTGTTTTAATTCGCTGAACTATGTCGGCGTCTGCGTAAAGTTCATACAGCTCATCATTAAATCTTCTTCGGTACTCGCCGAGGTCCGCAAATCTTTCGAAGAACCTTTCTCTCGAATACTCCCAGAGCCGCCTCATCAGATGTTGTTAGTGTCCACGCTTCTGCACCATATAGCAGGACGGGTGCGATGAGTGACTTGTAGAGTGTTATTTTCGTTCGTCGAGAGAGGACTTTACTTTTCAATTGCCTACTCAGTCCGAAGTAGCATTTGCTTGCAAGAGTAATTCTTCGTCGGATTTCTAGGCTAACATTATTGTTGGTGTTAATGCTGGTTCCCAGGTAAACGAAGTCCTTTACTATTTCGAAATTATTGCTGCCAACAGTGGCTTGGTTGCCAAGGCGCGAATGCGCTGACTCTTTGCATGATGACAGAAGGTACTTCGTTTTGCCCTCGTTCACCACCAATCCCATTTTCTCCGCTTCTTTTTCTAATTTGGAGTAAGCAGAAGTTACGGTGCAGTTGTTAAGGCCAATGATATCAATATCGTCAGCATATGCTAACAGTTGCACGCTTTTATAAAATATTGTTCCAGCGCGGTTAAGTTCTGCAGCTTGTATTATTTTCTCCAGCATTAAATTAAAGAAATCGCACGATAGGGGGTCACCCTGTCTGAAACCTCGTTTAGTTTCGAACGGCTCGGAGAGGTACTTCCCAATTCTGACCGAGCTGGCGGTGTTGCTCAAGGTCATTTTGCATAGCCGTATAAGTTTTGCGGGTAAACCAAATTCAGACATAGCGGCATATAGGCAGCTCCTTTTCGTGCTATCGAAAGCGGCTTTAAAATCAAGAAAGAGATGATGTGTGTCGATTCTCTTTTCACGGGTTTTTTCCAAGATTTTGCGTATTGTAAAAATCTGGGCGATGGTAGATTTACCAGGTCTGAAGCCACACTGGTAAGGTCCAATCAGTCTGTTCACATCAGGCTTCAGTCTTTCGCACAATACGCTTGACAGGACCTTATATGCGATATTCAAAAGGCTGATTCCGCGATAGTTAGCGCAGTTTGCAGGATGGCCCTTCTTGTGGATTGGGCAGAGAACACTTAGATTCCAATCTTCAGGCATGCATTCATCCGACCATATTTCGCATAGAATCTGATGCATGCGCCTTACCAGCTCCTCGCCTCCGTGTTTGAATAGCTCAGCAGGCAAACCATCAGCGCCAGCTGCTTTATTGTTTTTCAATCGGGATATTGCTATTCGCACCTCATTATAGTCGGTTTGTGGAACGTCAATTCCATCATCTTCGATTGTGGGCTCGGGTTCGGCATCTTCTCTGGTTTCTTGCTCAGTTTCTCCATTTAAAAGGGCAGAGAAGTGATCCCTCCATATTCTGAGTGCTCTCTGAACATCGGCCACCAGGTCGCCGTTCTCATTCTTACAGGAGTTTGCCCCGGGTTTAAAACCTTCTGTCATTCGCCGAATTTTTTGATAGAATTTTCGGGCATTATTCCCGTTGGCCAGCATCTCAAGCTCCTTTATTTCACGCTTTTCTGCCTCTCTTTTTTTCGCCCGGAAAAGCCGCCTCGCTTCCCTCTTCAACTCGCGGTAGTGTTCACACACACTCCTCGTTGCATTCGATCTCAGCGTTGCCTTGTAGGCTTCGTCCTTTCTTTTCGTTGCAGCGCGGCACTCTTCATCATCATACCAGTTGTTTCTTCGCGTTCGCCGGAATCCAATTACTTCTTCGGCTGCGGTACAGAGTGCTCCTGAGATATGATCCCACTGCTCATGCATTCCACTAGGTTGAATTGTGCTCTCGGAGAGCAGGTGTGAGAGGCGATCTGCGAAATAATTGGCGGTCTGTTGCGATTGCAGCTTTTCGACGTCCAGCTTTCCCTGCGTTTTTTGTTGCACCTGTTTGTCGTACAGAGGCGGGTACGAATCTTGGCTGCTACTAGGAAGTAATCAGAGTCGATGTTAGGTCCTCGTATTGTGCGAACATCTAAAACGCTGGAAGCATGCCGTCCGTCTATCACAACGTGGTCGATCTGGTTGCGTGTTTTTCGATCGGGGAACAGCCATGTAGCTTGATGGATCTTCTTGTGCATGAACCTAGTGCTGGATATAACCATGTTTCGGGCATCGGCGAAGTCGATCAGCCTGAATCCATTTGGCGAAGTCTGATCGTGGAGACTGAACTTCCCGACAGTGGGGCCAAATACACCCTCCTTACCCACCCTGGCGTTAAAGTCGCCAAGCACGACTTTGATATCATGACGGGGGCAGCGCTCGTATGCTTCTTCCAGGCGCTCGTAGAAAACATCCTTTTCCACGTCGTCCTTCTCTTCCGTCGGTGCATGAGCGCAGATAAACGACCAAGATTAGAAAAATGTTATAGTGTCACCACAATATACAAGTGTACATTCGCTTGATTATAGTTGTGGCCAAAGTGTGTTAAGTTTAGTGTACCTCACCAAGATCAGGGGTAAATTATGGTGTCACAATATGCAAATGTACAAGCGCTTGTACACTTGTTTGCTATGGTTGTTGCCAAAGTGAGTTCAGTGTAGTGTACCTGACCAAGATCAGGAAAATGTTATAATGTCCCCACAATATGCAATTGTACAAGCGCTTGTACATTTGTTTGCTATGGTTGTTGCCAAAGTGAGTTCAGTGTAGTGTACCTGGCCAAGATCAGGAAAATGTTATAGTCTCACCACAATATGCAATTGTACACGCGCTTGTACATTTGTTTGCTATGGTTGTAGCCAAAGTGAGTTCAGTGTAGTGTACCTGGCCAAGATCAGGCCAATGTTATGGTGTCACTATAATATACAAATGTACATGCGCATGTAAATTTGTTTGCTATGGCTGTTGCCAAAGTGAGTTTAGTTTAGTGTACCTGGCCAAGATCAGGAAAATGTTATAGTGTCACCACAATATGCAATTGTACAAGCGCTTGTACATTTGTTTGCTATGGCTGTTGCCAAAGTGAGTTTAGTTTAGTGTACCTGACCAAGATCAGGAAAATGTTATAGTGTCACCACAATATACAAATGTACATTCGCTTGATTATAGTTGTGGCCAAAGTGTGTTTAGTTTAGTGTACCTCACCAAGATCAGGAGTAAGTTATGGTGTCACAATATGCAACTGTAAAAGCGCTTGTACATTTGTTTGCTATGGCTGTTGCCAAGGTGAGTTTAGTTTAGTGTACCTGACCAAGATCAAGAAAATGTTATAGTGTCACCACAATATACAAATGTACATTCGCTTGATTATAGTTGTGGCCAAAGTGTGTTTAGTTTAGTGTACCTCACCAAGATCAGGGGTAAAAAGATGGTGTCACAATATGCAATTGTACAAGCGCTTGTACATTTTTTTGCTATGGCTTTTGCCAAAGTGAGTTCAGTGTAGTGTACCTGGCCAAGATCAGGAAAATGTTATAGTGTCACCACAATATGCAATTGTACACGCGCTTGTACATTTGTTTGCTATGGTTGTAGCCAAAGTGAGTTCAGTGTAGTGTACCTGACCAAGATCAGGCCAATGTTATGGTGTCACTATAATATACAAATATACATGCGCATGTACATTTGTTTGCTATGGCTGTTGCCAAAGTGAGTTTAGTTTAGTGTACCTGGCCAAGATCAGGAAAATGTTATATTGTCACCACAATATGCAATTGTACAAGCGCTTGTACATTTGTTTGCTATGGCTGTTGCCAAAGTGAGTTTAGTTTAGTGTACCTGACCAAGATCAGGAAAATGTTATAGTGTCACCACAATATACAAATGTACATTCGCTTGATTATAGTTGTGGCCAAAGTGTGCTTAGTTTAGTGTACCTCACCAAGATCAGGGGTAAATTATGGTGTCACAACATGCAGATGTACAAGCGCTTGTACATTTGTTTGCTATGGCTGTTGCCAAAGTGAGTTTAGTTTAGTGTACCTGACCGAGATCAAGAAAATGTTATAGTGTCACCACAATATACAAATGTACATTCGCTTGATTATAGTTGTGGCCAAAGTGTGTTTAGTTTAGTGTACCTCACCAAGATCAGGGGTAAATTATGGTGTCACAACATGCAAATGTACAAGCGCATGTACATTTGTTTGCTATGGCTGTTGCCAAAGTGAGTTTAGTTTAGTGTACCTGGCCAAGATCAGGAAAATGTTATAGTGTCACCACAATATGCAATTGTACAAGCGCTTGTACATTTGTTTGCTATGGCTGTTGCCAAAGTGAGTTTAGTTTAGTGTACCTGACCAAGATCAGGAAAATGTTATAGTGTCACCACAATATGCAATTGTACAAGCGCTTGTACATTTGTTTGCTATGGTTGTTGCCAAAGTGAGTTCAGTGTAGTATACCTGGCCAAGATCAGGAAAATGTTATAGTGTCACCACAATATGCAATTGTACAAGCGCTTGTACATTTGTTTGCTATGGTTGTAGCCGAAGTGAGTTCAGTGTAGTGTAGATGGGCAAGATCAGGCCAATGTTATGGTGTGTTATGGTTAACTTCCAATCGATAGTCATTTTTTACTTGGTTCAATGCGGTTGGTTGGGTGACAGTTCTGATTCACCTTCCGGTTTGACGTTTAGCTACGGGAAAGTGCGTGATTTTGTTGAAGTGGCAGCACAAATATTCCCATAGAATGGAAAAGGCACCAATAACGGAACTTTTAATTTCCATACAAACAAGTGTTTGGTGTGTTCTTGGTGTGCCCAGAGTTAAATTGCGGGTAACCCAGGGTGCCGGAAACTGTCAGAAAAAAAGGGAAATGGGCAATTGTCATCAAAAAGGGTTTTTCCTTTGGAGGGTGAATTCAAAGTAATTATGATGGTAAAAGTGCACGAGTACAAAGTATGCAGGGAATAAACAATGCCGTTTTTGTAATGCAATATCTCGAAAAACAAAAACCAAAACATTTCCAAAACCACCAAAGTGAACGATACGCCCCCAAAATGCCATATTGTCCAGGGTGGGAGGCACATGGAATCCCGTCCTGATCCCTGACCTTAACACAGCTGACATCAAATTTTCAAACGAACGCGAGTAAAACTAGGAATATTGCCAGAATACATTTTAGCAGCAAATGGCAATCCATTAATAGTCAACTTGTAAAGTATGGTATAATTAGACTCAAATGAGTTTAAAGCGGCAGTGATTTTTGGCTATGTGCTTTATTCACGAAACCTGTAGACCGGAATATTATCGTCAATGGCTAGGTCGGATGGGGAGCTCCATGTGTCTCCTATTCCAAACCCAGTAACGTGGGGTCCCGCGGACCACCAAGGGAACACACCAAACGCATAGTCTAGAACCTTCTTATTTTACGCGCCAACGAAAGCGTGCCTTCAGGGTTCGGACTTGATCAAAATTGCAGTCATTTTAATACCTACAGCACTTTACCCAATACTACTACGCTTTATGCCCCCTTAGAATAGTCCCAAACTCTGATTTATTTCGATAAGTGATGCTTTTTCCTAATTATAAACTCGTCTATGAAGTCAGTCAACAGTACAAATATTCTTGCGTTTTATTTTGTTCCATAGAAAAAAAAATTTTTTACCTTTAATAAAATTAGTGTGAAATAGTATTAAAAGTAAGAGTACTAAAATCATTTTCATTTATGTCTCACATCAAAGCGTAATTTCAGTACTTTGAGTTTTAAGTAATTCCTGCAGTGCGATGCTCATTAAATCAACTATAAAAAAAAGCAAAGTTATATCTTTAACGTTAGTTTCAACAATATACATTCTCCTTTTTTTTTGTTTTGAAAAGCGTGGTGTACCTTTACGAAGATCGGTAGTAGTGAAAAGGTATTTAAAATAGAAGCAAAAGTCCGAGCCCTGATGGCAACCACCAACCCGAGTGGCAACAATCATGCCACGTCAGACTGGGTAGCGGAACTTTTCCATTGCGCAGTCGCCGTTACTTGACGATTTTCGGCATAGCGGCGTCGCCGGCATTTAACACTATTTAAAACGTAATGGTCTTTTGTCGTGAACGGTCGCGTGAGTGGAAAATTTAAACTGAATTGAGGGAAAGTATTTCCAAATTCTACGCAAAAAAAAAAAAAAAACAGAAAACAATTATTTAGTTATTCCAGCAGCAGTGAAAGAGTGTAAAATTTCAACAGTACGGTGTTTTGAAGATTAAATAGCAAAGTGCTGTCTGGTGAATAAATGTAGCCAAGAGCACTACTGAAGACTAGACATGCAATTAGCAGTCTGAACTATATTCAGCCAATGTATGTTGAAAATTGTGAGATAAAAATAATTTAAAGATAATACGCTTAACATATAGCGAATTTTTGTCTTCACCTTTGGCCGTATTCCATGTCAGAGTTTCGCACATAATACATTTTGCAGTGTGTGCGTCATATATGTGGAAAATCAGCCAACTACAAATAGCAGTCGTAGTTGTTAAAAAACATCTCAATTTGTGTTTCTGTGTTAACTTTGCGTAGCTACATAAAGTGGTAAATTATTAAATTCATAAAAAAAAATAGCTTTGGGAGTGGTGGAGTTGAGAATAACTGGAGTTAATTGGAAAAATATCATTCAAACAACAAAACCCACTGCAAGATATTGTCTTGCAGAAATTCCTCTCATAAATGGGACATATATAAAGGCTAGTTTCAATATGATTGAAAAATACAAAGCCTAACTAACCTCAAAGCAATAAGGGTAATTCTATGCGACGGCACGTGGCTGCTAGTATGCGTCCGGGGATCTCGGGGGTGGTATCAGGCAATGCGTTTTGACCTCTGTATCGGTGGTCCGGGGGCGGAGGTTTAATTTGTTTCATTGGAAAGTTATTAGTAAAAAAGAAAAAACAAAACCCAAAAATGGCCCAGGTCCGATGCCAAATAGGGGGCTTGATCCAATCTATTCATTTGCAGAACACCTTTCTTCGTAGGCGGCCATCGGCCGCGCTTCAAAAAAATAACCCTTAGCCGGTCCAACACCGGCTACGCGGTCCACAATGTTTCTGCATAGAACACATTTCTGCACCTTTCGGTACACCCTAATCTGTGATTACAACAACCACATAAAAATGACAGAAAATTTTCAACTTTAATTGCAAATATCTCTGAACAGACAATCCGCTTTCGGATTGTTGATGCGAAGGTTGGGACCCGTCGTTTGATACTTTTCCCGACATTTTTGGACGTGTATTGGCGATTGCGTGTCGTATAGAATTGCCGCAATAAGAAACCCCATATAATTTTAACAGCTAAAGAATCAACTCTTATTACGATAAAACACCAATTAAATAATATTAACAGTTTCAAGAGCAAATAATTTACCAACTCTAATTAATGGAATTTAAATAAAGAGCAAATCAAAGACAGAATTGAAATAAACAAAATCAAAAAGTTGACCGTAGTCGTGAAATCCTTTCATGCGTTGCGCACAAACTGCACATTCGGGTTCGCGATCACAGTGCAATCACATTATTATAAATAATAATATACACATCATATAAATAATACGTGTAGAAATAATATTTAGTTATAAATATATAAAGAAAAACTAATTAAATAATATTTAAGTAATATCGGAAATGTGCGTGGAATTTAAAAACCGGCTTCTTCCCACTGATGAGGAAGTTTGCCTGACGGGGAATTCGTCTGTAGAGAACAAAGATTAGCTCGAGGCGAAAAGTAACCTCTGGGGCATTTTTACGACTTAAAGGAACGTCAATAACAACAACAGCAGTAACCAGCAGTAACCTCAGCGAGGGCCGCCGTAATATAGGCCCGCCGCACTAACCCTAGCAACAACAACAACATGGCAGTGACAACAGCGAGGGCCGCCGTATTATAGGCCCGCCGCACTAACCTCAGCAACAACAACAACATAGCAGTGACAACAGCAGGGGTCGCCCTAACAAAGGCCTCTGCAACAACTTAAACCAACAACAAGCAATACTAGCAGCTATAAACACCATCTCAGCGATATCAACTACTTTACTACAACAGCACCAACAACCAGCAGTGACACAGTAGCGCCCTACGAACAGCCTACTACAACCGGGTGAGTCCTTGGTGATTCTATCTATCTATGGCGCGATATACAACAGGTATATCATCATAAACCTCCTAAGAGATTTTTGCGCCAAGCTTCTCTTCCAATTTGTGGTGTGCCGATTTGAATTTTTCCCTACAAATTGGTGGGACCTACAGTTTTTTGCCGACTCCGAACGGCATCTACAAAGGAGACGAATTTTTTGCTGAGAAGCCTGTCATGGCAGAAATACACTCGGAGAGTTTGCCAAACCACTGCCGAGGGGCGACCCCGTTTTGAAAAACTTTTTTCAAATCACTTGTGATGTTACCTGTACCAGGGCTCGAACCATGGACCTTCGGTGTGGTAGGCCGGCAACACTACCTTCACACCACGGCGGTCCTTGGTGATTAGCACACTAAAATTTCATTTTAGATTAAACCTAGAATATAAAAAAAAGGAGGAAAACCCCAAAAAGGAAAATTAAAAAGTGGGGTAAAATAAACTAAGTTCTTCTACGATAATTTTGAAATGTAATTGTAAAATAGAACACTAAATGTTTTTTTTTGAATAAATTAAAGCAAAAGTCAAAACGAAATGGTTAAGATTAACGAAAATTCAAATATAACTATAAAGAAAATATACTATAAATGTAACTAATTGGATCGTATGGAAAATAAATGTAGGATACGAAAACAGGAATTTTAGAAAACAAGATGAACAGCAAATCATAACAATAGAATAAAATAGAATAAAACGTATACTGAATTAGGGATAGGTTAGTTATAAATAAACAAGTTAGAACTTAGAAAGTAAGAACCAATGAAAAAAATTTATTTATTAAAATAAATAAAATTAATAATCATAATAAACTTCGAATAACATAACTTATACCTAATCGTAAAACCACAAAAAAAAAGGCCAATTATAACATACATACAACCAAATGAACAAATTAATAATAATTTTCTAAAGTATTACTAAACTAACCTTTTCTGCCCAAGAGTTCATCAACTCATAAAAATTGTTTTTTGTAAGTTTTCCGCTAGTAATAAAATGTGCGACCTCAGAGAATTCGCTGGCAGTCCCAAACTGAAATAAGATCAATAAATGTTTATTATTTTTTTTCCGGCAATATATAAAATAGATATTAACTTTGCATAAATGGATAGAAAAACTTATTTGTAAAATCTTTTTATGCTTCCTGGCAGAAGAGTCTCCAACAGTTAAACAATAGGGTTTTCCCTAATCGGAAGGAAAATAAAAAAAGTAGTTATCTTTATTCTCTATCTCTATCTCTATGGCGCGATATACAACAGGTATATCATCATAAACCTCCTAAGAGATTTTTGCGCCAAGCTTCTCTTCCAATTTGTGGTGTGCCGATTTGAATTTTTCCCTACAAATTTGTATTTCTTTATTAATCGTTAATTAATTTTTCTTAGATATTTGCACATTGGACAAACCTTGTTTTAGATTCAACATTAAGTAATAATTAAGTGATATGTAAATAAATTGTAATTTGAAATGGGAATGCTGACTCTCTTTATTTAGAAGGCATGTAGGTTTTTTATGGAAAGGGGCCATCGGGATTCGGTTTGGTGCACCGATGGCCATGGATGAGGGTGGGTCAGCACCAGGGCGTCGCAACAACACCCGCGGCGCCCTTCCCTTATATTGTTCGGCCCTTTATTGTTTTTTTGATTTTTCAGCATTTGGTAACCGGTCACTTCCGGTTCGGTTTTCAATTTTCATTTTCATTTTTTTTTGTCGTTAATTTAAATAAGTCTGGTTTTCTTTTTTGCTTTAATTTTCGGTTATTTTTAAATTTATATTTGAGTTAGTTTCGCTTTCGGTTATTTTTAAATTTTCATTTCTATTTTAAATATTTTGTTTGCCGTTTCTTTTAATTTTTAATTCGATTTTACGGTTTTTTTTATTTGAGTTTGAAATTTGAATGTCAACGGTCTGTCCGTGGCATCTCTGATTATGGCGCAGGACGGTAAGGTTGGCAAGAGCCCACCCAGCCGACAATGACTAGCCACAGTGCGACCCTAGATCATGCCGACCGCCTTCCTTACCGATCCACTTTGACGCGATCCATAACAGGTGTCACCATAATATACAAATGTACATGCGCATGTACATTTGATTGCTATGGCTGCTGCCAAAGTGAGTTTAGTTTAGTGTACCTGGCCAAGATCAGGAAAATGTTATAGTGTCACCACAATATGCAGTTGTACAAGCGCTTGTACATTTGTTTGCTATGGCTGTTGCCAAAGTGAGTTTAGTTTAGTGTACCTGACCAAGATCAGGATATATTTATGGTGTCACCACAATATACAAATGTACATGCGCTTGTGCATTTGTTGATTATAGTTGTGGCCAAATCGGTCATTAAAAAATAGGGAACAAAGAATTGATAAGAATATTATTCAGGTAAAAACTTGGGTAATTGTTTCCTTTAGGAGACAACTGCTAAAAAACATCCGAAGTTATCGGGAAAGGTATCAGAAGACGCGTTTTGACCTCGGTAATAATAATCCAGTGGATTTTCCAGTTTTCGTTTCCATGAGGAGATATTTGCAACCAAAGTTGAAAATTTTCTGTCATTTTCATGTGGTTCTTGTAATCACAGATTAGGGTGTACCGAAAAGTGCAAAAGTGTGTTCTGCCGAAGGCCGCCTACGCAGAAAGGTGTTCTGCACATAAATACCTTGGCTCAAGCCCCTTTTTTGGGTCGGACCTGGGTCATTTTTGGGTTTTTCGAGAATAACTTTTCACTGAAACAAAAAATTTAGTTTTGATACAGATATCAAAACGCGTCTTTGGATACCTCTCCCGACATTTTTGGGCGTGTTTTAGCAGTTGTCACCTAAAGGAAACAATTACCAAAACTTGTAAACAAAGCGCTGTCTTCTGCTGTGTCGAAGGCTTTATACCTTTCATGAATATGCATCACGGTTTTAGGTGTTCAGTCCTTATGTACGATGATGCAAACTTAAGCAATTTGTTTTTACCTTCTCTGCTAGACATGACTGAGCATACCGGCCAGCTTTTGAATATTGCCTTTAAGAACATGATGGTAAATCGTGATGTATATAGTAGCCATGCCAGTCAGTTGATTAATCAATTGACTGGCAGGTGTCTAGCAGGGTTGTTAAGTAAATGATATCTAGCCAAATCATATATTGCCGGAACAATCGTTTGTTTGTAGGTAGTGTTGGGCAAATTATAATTGTTAAAACAATTAATAATTAAAAAATTAACAACTAATTGTTGGTTGCAACTTCTAAAATTAACAATTTTGAATCTAATTTGTTAAAAGGTACAATTAACTTAATCTAATGAATTGATTTAATTGCAGCTAATTTCTTAATTAATTAATAAGTCAATTAAAAATTTAATTATTTAACGCCCAGCACCCCGAGTAAACTAAAGTTCAAATATATGTAATGAAACACGATTTTAATTTGAGATGCCCGAACGTAGTGAGGTACTGGCCCAAGGCGTATTGCTGAGAGAGTGTAAGATGCTGTGATTAATTAATTATTTATTCGTATTTTACAGGTATCCATTCTTTGGGAAACGCGAAGCCTGCGAATATATGTATTTAAAAATATGTCTTTTGTAAATATTGATAATATGTGTAGTATTAATTTATTGCAAATTTTGTGAATTTTGTAAACACATATGTGTAGTAGAAAAAAATCCATGGACTTTTTTTAAAGTGTAATAAAGATAAGTTTTTTCTGTAAATATAACTTAAAATTCAATAGTTGTTTAGCATCAAAAGAAACGTTATTAAATTACCTTTCATTTGATGCTAATTGCGTTAAAATCGCTAAATAATTTATTGTAAGTATTTTAAATTTTGTAAACACTTATATGTGATCAGAACGAATGTCATGTATTTTGTAAATTTCAGTAAAAATATCTAGTTTTGTATTTCTTTACATATAATAACTTTAAAAAAATTTTATATTGTTTTTATTCAAATATGTATCCTGATTTTGATTGAAACAGATTTAAAAACCGAAGTTGTGTTGAATTATTTGGATATTTATTTCTCAATTTAGGCGATTTTTTGGGCTTTTTGCCTTTTTTTTGGGGTTTTTTTGGGCATACCATGTTTCAGATCTGGCAAACCTGTGAAAATTGCAACCCTTTGTTTTGGGAAATTTTCTTACTTAGAACGGCGTAGATATATTTTTTCTTACGGCGTTTATTAATGTGTGCGAGAGTGATGCAAGGTCACACGTACACGAAATGTACATGGGGAAAGTGGATAATATCTGCACGCCGCCCATACAAAACTATCAATTTTTTATCTTCATTTGTGGATAGCGCGACCTATGTTTTATCTACTTTTTTATCTGCGTATGGTTGGTAGGGTTAGACCAGTGATGCTTACACGCATACAATGACATTTTGCGCTAGGGTTAGAATATGAGAGAACTTTCGCGTACACCCGAAAAATTTAGCCAACTAAATTTTTGCAAATCGATTGAGTTCACGTTAGTTGAATTATATATCCAAAATTATTGTAACATAATATATCATAAGTAGTTAATATAAAAAATTGATCCCCAAAACATTTTAAAAAAATTTTGATATTAATAATATCAATAAATATTTTTTTTAAAGAAACTTTTTGGTACTTTTTATTCAAAAATGGATTATAAATAAACCGTTCTAGATAAATTTATGAAACTTTCAGGATTAATTTAAAAAAATGTGTACCTATTTAAATAAAATATTAATTTGTAAAAATAATTTGTTTATTATCACTTTGTTAATTTACTTTACATTTTTAAATGTCTTAACTGTCTTCTAAGCCTTTATTTAAAAAATTTAAAATTTATCAAAAAGGTTTTTAAAAAAAAATACTAATTAATATTATTAATATCAAAATTTTTTAAAAATTTTTTGGGGATTAATTGAAAAAAAAATATACACCCTGAGTCCTTATGTCTTCCATATATAAGGGGTATATTTACAGCGTACTAAAATTATACCGAAATATAAAAAAACTCTTTCATACATAATGTATTAGTACATATATTAAAAATTCATGTAGGATTTTTTGTATATATTAGAGGAAAAATTAGAACGATATGCACAGTGTCCGAGAAGGGGTCTGATGAGAAGTTGGGCACTTCGAAACATGTCATCCCATACCATCGCTGTGCATATCGTTGTAATTTTTCCTCTAATATCAATTAACAAACAAACATAAAAATTCGAGCTTTGCTCCAACAACAATCACCATTTTTTGTATATTTAAAAAAAAAAATTTTCTCCTGTAATGTACTGTTTCGTAAGTAAAAAATAAGAAAGTTGTAATATTAAAACAACCTCAGGCTTTTCTGTCTCAAATACAACTGAACTCATTTATTCTTTTTCGCTTTCTCTTTCTCCTCTTCACATTGCGTTGCCAGCTTGTTCAAAATACCGACCTGATACATTCAACCGTATTCACGTAGAATATGTACATAGACTTAGAACATAAACTGTAAGCGTATTTACGTATGATACTACAATATATTTAAATACAATGATTGAGACTACATTTATGACTTATCAGAATAATACACGTATATTTCTAATCAATCTCCGAATATTAATACTAGTTTTGCATAACATATAATTTGCATTAAAAAAAAACATTATTATTATTATTGCTGATTATATATAAATATTTTTGTTTTAGCGTACATTTTTCGGCTATCCTGACCTTATGATTGCCCACAATCATTTCAGTGTTGCTTTCTTTCGACAAAGGTGATTATTTAAGAAGCCACTTGCGCATATGAGATGCTTCTACAATACCATTATATGGAAGCTGAGTTATTTGACAATTTTCGATATCTCTAATGACGTATCTGTCATTTGGCAAAACTTTATAAACTACATATGGCCCTTTAAAATTTTCAATTAGCTTTTTGTTCACACCCACCGTATTATCAATGTTCTTTATAACAATAAAATCTCCCTTTTCATACACTTTTGCAGGTTTACTTCTTTGAAGAAAATACTTAAGATTTTTTTCTTGCGATTTCTGAATTTGATTTAGGGCATCTGATCTCGTTTCGTTAAGACTGGTAGAACTTGACTCCTGCTTATTTTCTAAATGTTCACTGAGATAATCTATGGTAGAACCACGTTGGTTAACTCCAAATAAAAGTTGAGATGGGGTATACTTTGTCGAACTATGTTTGGAGTTATTTAAAGGAAATTGGACTTTGACTAACATTTTGCGCCAATCAATGTGATCGATTGGATTACTCAATTTCGACAACATTCTCTTCAAAACACTATTTACCCTCTCTACCTGTCCATTAGCCTGCGCCGAGGCAACTGCAATTTTTACATGCACTATGTTCATTTTCAAAAAAAAAGAAGTAAAATCAAGTGAAGTGAAACATGTTCCTCGATCACTGATTATTCGCTTTGGCCTACTATAACTTGTAAAATACTTTTCTAAACACGATATTACTTCTTTTGTACTAGTTGACTTAACAGCGAATAGCTTAACAAATTTAGTAAAAGCATCTATGACAACAAATATATGCTTACGTTGCGAATCTATAGAAGGCAGTGGACCAAAATGGTCAACATGCAAAGTATGAAACGGCACCGGCTCTTTTTCGATATTATGAAGGTTTCTCTTCTGTACTCGAACTGGCGTTGACCACATTATACATTTAATACAATTGCTTATGTAATTTATAATTTTTTCTTTCATGCCTGCAAAGTAGTAAAATTTTCGGATTTCGTCATATGTCTTTTCTATACCTAAATGACCTATTTTTTCATGTATAAGACGCATTACATTACATTCCATTTCCGATGGAACTTATAACTGTAGAGTACCTGATTTACTTTGCCTAAAAACTACTCCATTCCGTAACTTGTAACAATCTACAACCTTTGTTTCTAAGCTATCTCGCAACTTCAGAATGTTTTCGTCTCTATTTTGAGCGGCTCGTATCATGAAGTCTAAATCATTCATATCTGCTGGACTAACAACTTGACATTTAATATTCTCTGAAATATCGCTAAACTTGTCTTCGTTAGAATTACTAAATCCTTCATCGGTTACTTGGCTGATATCATTGGAGGGCGTCACATTTGTCTGCTCATGGTGAACTAATTGTTCATTAATTTGATCATTCGCAGACGTTCGAGATATAGCTGATAGATACGGGTAAATATTCTTACTTTTTGTAGTTAAATACGCAGTGTTTTCTAATTTTGTCTGCGCTTCACTTAACTCTGAACTATGACATCTACTGAGCGAATCAACATGATCCATTATAACCCCATTTCGATGTTGAATTTTGTAATCATAATTTTCTAATTCAAGTGCCCAGCGGCTTATCTTCGGACAAAGGTTTTTTCCATTGAGAGTTAAAGTTACCGCGTTACAATCCGTAACTATTTTAAAAGCAATTTCTCGAAGATAGCAATCAAATCTTCTCAAAGCGTGTATTATTGCGAGTGTCTCCAACTCAAAACTATGTAAACGTGACTCTTGTGGTTGTGTTGCTTTAGAAAAATAAAATACTGGATGAAATTTTCCGTCTTCTTGTCGATGCAAGAGTACATCTCCAAAACCTACTTTGCTAGCATCTGTGTGAAGTTCTGTCTCTTTATCTGGACTATAAATTGATAAAATTTGCGTTGACATCAGCCTTGATTTAAGTTCTTCAAAAGCTTTAAAACATGAGTCGGTGATTTCAAATTTAGATCCATTTCTAAGCAAACTTTGTAGAGGATGAGCAATCTTCGCTTCGGAATAAATTTTCGGAAATAAAAAAATAATCCCAAGCAAGCTTTAACTTCTTTTAGACTTCGGGGCATAGGGTAATTTTTTATTGCTATAATATGATCATCGCTCGGCTTAATTCCATTCTCGCTAACCGTATAACCTAAATATTTTATCTCTTGGAAAGCAAACTTACATTTTTCTAAGTTTAACTCCAATCCACGCTTGGCAAGGCGTCTAAGGACTTCTGTGAGCAATTCTATATGCGATTGTAAATTATCTGATGCTATGGATATATTATCAAGTTATACCACAATCTTCTTTGAATCTATCAAATCTTGCAAACATCGGCGTATATAACGTTGAAAAACCGATGGTCCATTTTTTAACCCAAAAGGCACCTTATTATATTCAAATTAACCGTCGGGTGTTACAAACGAGGTATATTTTTTTGACTCAGTTACATTAATATGAAAGAAACCATTTCGTAAATCCAGGGAAGAATAAAATTTCTTTCCTGCAAAATATTGTAAACAGTCCTCAATTAAGGGTATTGGAATATTGTCCTTTAAAGTAAATTTGTTTAATGTTCGGTAATCAACGCATTTTCGAAAATCGCCATTTTTCTTCTTGACCATTAAAATCGGCGATGCGTATGGAGGATACCTTTATTCAAAAGATCGCTTATGATATCTCGCAATTCTATAGCTAACCGCCTAGGTGCAAAATTGAACGGTGTCTCACTTGTTAATTTAATAGTCATCTTATAATCAATTGGTTGGACCTCAACCTCTGCTTTACTATAATTTTTGATAATTATATTTCTAATATGTGCAATCATTTCACTACCTAACTGAGGATTTATATCAAATGCATCAGTTTCACTATTAGTATCAACGGCCATTAACGCAAATATCTCAGCTTTAAAGTAATTTTGAGATTCGAGATTTTCTATAATCCCGTCTCGTGTCTGGGATACAAAAGAATCACTATAACTTTTGTTTTCAATCGCAAGTGACTTACCACCTTTGGCCGTTAGCGTAGGTTCATATGCAAAAAAATACGAGTTTGTTTTATTTTTATTTTCTTTATTTACATTTTGGATTTAATAGCAAAGAAAAATGTTGAGATTTTTTAGACATTTCCGTCCCAAAAGTATGGGGACTGGAAGAAAAGTATCTGGTATTACAAAAAATATCGTATTATGATTATGGTTTTTATATTTAATGATGTCAGATTTTCGAATTAAGTTTATGGGGCTTCCTGTATCAAAAATGGATTTAAAATTCGTTGTTTTTGTACACATGCCCTCATAGTTAAGAAATGCAACACTTACCTCATCTACAAAATTTATAAAATTTCCCGAGTGTACATCATTGGCTTGGTTGGCGAAAATCCTCCGGCTGTTCAGATTGGTACTTAGTACCTCTCTGTGCGGAAGGTATCCAGCTAAGGTCAGGAATCACAGCTATACGCCTTAGCTCTTCCATAGCCCTGGCGTACGGTCATGATTCTTGACTATGGTCGTGAGGTAAGGGTGACTGACTTAGGACTCTCTTGGACGATGATTTGGAGCTAGTTTGCTTTGGGCTGGTAGGTGCGGTATTCTGCCACCTCAGTAGGTTGGGTGAAACCCAACTGAAATGGCTGGTGGGCTAATATCGCAGCTGCCAACGTCCCGTTAAAATCTTGGCATGCCTCAGGGTAAGTTCCAGGCCCGTCGCCATTTAGTTGGTGGTGTGTTGAGGATCTCCCGTTTTTGCGCTCGGTCTGGCTCTGAACGCATGTCTCATAAGGGCATGCGTCAACCTTCGCGTGGCCTCCCTGCTCGCATAGATAACCACGGGACCATTAAAGGGCGACTACACAATCGGGTCTGGATAGCGGCCCTGAGTGGGGACGTTATTTTTACATGGACAACAATAATATTAATAAAAACAACAACAAGTTAAGGAGGGGGAGAAGAACGGGAGGAAGACGGACAAGGACAACGGGGACAGGGAACCGGCCAGCAATGAGGCTCGCCCTTGCATATCGCATGGGAGTAGCTCGGCTGCTGATCGGCCTACAAGTACGGGACAGGTTCGCAGAACTGACAGGGTGCTCTTGACTCGATCGGAAGCAAAGGGCTCACCTAGAAGAGATGCGACCAGACATAACTAGTGGCCGCAGACACGCCCAAACGCGACGCAACAACAGGGCGGAAAGGACGGACAAGCTCCGAAACTTGGAAGAAACTCCCCCCTTAGGTTGCAGCAGAGCTGGCGCCCCTGTGAGTGCGGGCTCTGCTGGCAGCGTCGAAGTCGACATCCGCTGGACAAGGTTCCGGTGTACAAGTAGGTGCTCAGCTACAGAGGGCTCATCCGGTGGGCAACATTGATAACGTGGCGAGCACCAGTAGTAGGAGGTCTCCCAACATTGCTGTGAATACAGCGAAGCGGAGGCGGTCCAGCAGAAGCAAGAGAGCGACACCGAGAAGGAAAGCCATCTGCGATCAGCGCTTGGCTGCGAAGATCCTGCAACGCTACGGCGGTCTGGATGGTTCTCAGGTTTCTGAGAAGCATTCCCGTACGCTGGAGTGGGCCAGGAAGGTTTTGAGCAGCGGTGATCAGCCTCCTGCACCTAGTGCAGGTGGGGAGACGGCCCCGCTCGGTGACGACGCTCTGCGGAAAAGGCAGAATACCGCGGTACATCGGGGTGGTGAAGCTGTGCAACGCAGGAGCAGGGAAGACGGGGCCATCTCCAGGGAGGAGTGGAGCTGGGTGGCCAACGCCATTTCTGAAGCCTATTTGACTGCCGTTGAAAGGTACCCTGGACCGCAGCCATCCATAGAATATATGGGATGGTATCACGGGTTTAGGCTTATTGAGTGCGCTGACGAGCGGGGGGCTAGGCTAGAGGCCGTGGACAGGAAACACCTCACTCTTCGACCAAGGGCTCGGGTGTGGGTACCTGCCGAACCTTCTTAGCCAGACAGAATTCTGAGGCAGTTGCGCTACTGCAACCAGAACCTACGGACCCACAATTGGAGGGTTATCACGGTTGCGGAACCCGAGGGACCCCGTCGGCATGTGCGATTGCTACTAAACGCGGAGTCCATGGGTCCCCTCTCTGTGTCGGGGGGTGTTATCTCCTATGGTATCGAGCGTGTGGTTCTTAGAATCTACAACGATGAGGCCTCACCTCCGGGGGTGTGACGGGAGGAAGATGGACCTGCGGAGGGGTCGGTGGACGTAAATACGGTGCCCAACCCTGCAGCGCCGGACAGCATCATCCGACAAATAAATCTTCAGCACTCTAATGCGGCCTCTGCCAGCCTCCTACTTTGCCTGGAGAAAGGCGGGGTGGACGTTGTCCTTATCCAGGAGCCGTGGCTAAGCAGCAGCGGCAACAAAATATCTGGAATGAGGACTGATAAATTCAATTTATTTGTGCACGGAACGGCAGGTAGGCCAAGATCGTGTGTACTGGTTAAGAAAGATATTAAAGCCTTTCTTCTTTCCAATTTTAGTAACGATGACGTAACGGCTGTGTGTCTGGAGGAAGGTAACAAGGGATCGTGGCTGGTCTCGGCCTACATGACCCATGATGATACTTATGGGCCGCCTCCTGAAATCCTATGCATGATTACCGCTGAAGCAAAGCGAAGAGGCGTAGGAGTTATTGTCGGAACGGATGCGAACTCGCATCATTCACTGTGGAGGTGTTCGGATACGAATGCAAGAGGTGAGTCACTATTTGCTTTTATTCTAAATGAAGGGCTATGTATTTGTAACAGGGGTAATGACCCCACGTTTGTAACCTCAGTTAGAGAGGAGGTCGCCTCACTCTTGCTTCAGGAGACCTGTTTTCCCTTATACCCGACAGGCGTGTTCTTCCGGAACACTCCTTCTCTGATCATAGGTATATTCGGATCTCTCTTGATAAATCTAGACCCAGCAAAACCATGTTTAGAAATCCTAGGCGTACTAACTGGGTCCGGTACTGTAGCAAGCTGGATGAGTTCCTCCCAAGAGCACCCGTATCAGGCTCGGAATTGTCCGAGACTGCTATTGATCCTCTGGTGGAGAAATTCACCAATGCTTGTAATAAAGCGTATAAAATCGCATGCCCACTGAAAACCGTAAGTGGAAAGCGTAAACCACCGTGGTGGACTAAGGAAGTAGACGACCTTAGGGCTTCTAGTAGGCGCTTGTTCAACAGGGCCACGAAGAGTAAATTACCTTCCGACTGGGAGCTCTACAAAGTTGGGTTGGGTATTTACAAATCTGCGATCAGGAAAGCCAAACGAGATTCCTGGAAGGTTTTCTGCGAAAGCGTGGAAGGATGTAATGAGTCTGCGAGATTCCGGAAGATTCTTTCCGGGAATCCTGCACCCTTAGGTTACTTGAGGAATGTAGATGGTAGCTGGGCTATGAGTAGGAATCTCTCCAGCTTCTCATGGAAGCTCACTTCCCTGACGCCCCGGTTTCACAAGACCGCGATGCCCCATCGCCCACTAGTGTGGGCGGGGGGGTCGGCCAGTCATCTCCCTGGATGAAAGCCAGCTTGTATGGGCCATTCAATCTTTTAAGCCCTACAAGTCACCCGGGCCCGATGGCATAACTCCTGTGCAACTACAGAGATCGCTGGCAATTTCGTGTAGGTCCCTGGCTCCCATTTACGCCAACTGTTTGAGGTTGGGCTATATCCCCGCTTCTAGGAATATGGTCAAGGTTACCTTTATTCCAAAGGCGGGGAGCTGCTCTCATGTATCTCCCAAGGACTTCAGGCCAATCAGTCTCTCCTCGTTTCTTTTAAGAACGCTGGAGCGCCTGATTGACCTGCATATACGCAGCAGAGTCCCTAGGGAGAGTTTTTGGGCATCGCAACATGCTTATTGCAAAGGCAGATCAACTGAAATGGCGCTTCATTCCGTTGTAAAACTAATAGAGGGATCTTTCCAGCACAAAGAGTTCATGCCGGGGGCCTTTCTGGATATCGAAGGAGCGTTCAATAATGTTTTGCCCTCTGCCGTCTTACGGGCCTTAGCGAGTCTGGGAGTTGAACCAAGTTTGATAGAATTTATCAACAGATTACTTTGTGGCAGGATTGTCAGGGCGGAGGGGGGGGGGGGGGCTGGAGCTCAGAGAGGAGTGAGAAGGGGAACGCCGCAAAGGGGTGTTCTTTCTCCACTTCTCTGGGACATAGTAGTCAACGGCTTACTCCAGGACCTCGAGCGTAGGGGCTGTCAAGTGATAGCCTGGGAAAGCTTCTTAGTACCGTAAGGGATGTTCTGCAAGGATCTCTGGGTATTGTGACAGAGTGGTCCGAATCCTGTGGTCTGGCTGTCAACCCGAGTAAAACGGAACTATTCCTCTTCACGAGAAGGTATAAGGTTGATGCTTTTGTACTACCCTCTATTGGGGGAGTACCGCTGGTGCTTTCTGAAAAGGTTAAGTACCTAGGGGTTACTCTGGACAGAAAGCTGTCTGGGAAGCTGAATGTAGAGGACAGAGCTAGAAAAGCTTCGGTCGCTTTGTATTGTTGCAGAGGGCAAACGATGGGGTCTCTCTCCAAGGGTGGTTTATTGGTTGTACGAGATGGTTGTGAAACCTATCCTATTTGATGGGGTATTGGTCTGATGGGGCGCACTAGACACAGCATCCTCCACGAAGAAGATGGTCACGGTGCAGCGAAAATATGCACCCAGTTGACCTTGTAGGAAAAATAAGCGCAGCTCGGGCTGCAATTAGGCTCCGAGACGCTAGATATAAGCTTGTGCAGTATGGCCATTCCAATATACTTTCGGCCTTTGACCTTATCCCTAACAGAACGGATTACTGTGCGCCGACCTCTACTCCGGCAAAGGGTTTTTCGACTTACATACCCGAAAGGGACGAGTGGACAGGCGGAGAACCTATCTGCGGGGAGGCTCTGGCGAATCTGTTTACGGACGGGTCAAGGCTGGATGGATGTGTTGGGGGGGGGGGGGGTGTTTACTGTCAGGAACTTGGGATTAGCACGAAATTTAGGCTACCTGATCATTGTAGCGTCTTCCAAGCGGAGGTTACCGCCATAAAGGATGCGGTGGATGGGATGCTGTGCAACGCATTCACTGTCAAGGAGTTCGACATCTACTACGACAGTCAAGCGGCAATTAGGGCGGTGAGTGCAGGCAACGTTCGATCGAGGACAGTGAGCGACTGTCTGGAATCGCTTGCGGTTGCGTCCAACTAGTTTAAAATAAAAATTATCTGGGTGCCAGGCCACTGTGACATTCCCGGCAATTGCCATGCGGATCTCTTGGCCAGAGCGGGCGTTCGTGAGGCAGATGTGGCTGCCTCCAGAACACTGGGTATTCCCCTTACCACCTGTAGGTTGCTTCTGGGCAGGTGGGCTTCGGATCAGCTAAGCAAACGCTGGGCTGACACCACCTCATGTCAGGTGTCGAAGTCCTTCTGGGCGGCGGTTGACTCCAGGCGTTCAATTGGAGTACTAGGTTTCTCCAAGTTACATCTTTCCATGTTTATTGGGGTGTTAACTGGGCACTGTCCGATGGGGGTCCATGCGGTGCGGTTGAATATACTTGATAACCCGAGCTGCATGGAGGATGACGAGGTGGAATCATCAAATCATTTCATGCTCAGTTGTCCAGCGTTTGTTAGGACCAGGCGCAGGTATCTCGGTTCGGATGTTCTTAGGTCTCCGGAAGACGTGTCGAAGATCGATGTGTGCCAAATCCGGAGTTTTATTGTCGCTACGCAGCGATTTTCTAAGCTATCTTAAGCTAGTGTCACCGTTTAGAATTGTGGTATCACAACGGACCTTGTAAGTGTCCAAGTGAGCTGCCCTCCTAGTGGGACAGCTACCACCTAACCTAACCTAACATCATTGGCTTGAACGACTGTAGCCACCATCTTCTTCAAACGCTGTTTCCAGCAATTGAAGCAAACACCCTTTGGACGAACCTCGTATGGACAATCGTATTTAAGGTGACCAAATTTTGAGCAATTGTAACAACGATTATTTAAAGCGGCATTGTCAATCGGAACTTTATTTTTGTTGTAAATTTGTGCATCAGGTGATTGTTTTCGTACTGCATTACGATGCTCTGCCATGCTAGCAGCTTCTTTCAAGTCCGCAATACTCTTTGCGTTACAAAATAATGCGCAGTCAACTATACGACCTTCCAAACCATGTAATATAAATTCAACTAGTTCATATTCCAACACGTCACTACTGCGAGCAATCGCTTCTATTTCCATCACTTTTCTTTCGCCGGTGCTGTAAAGCTTTGTAAATTTCTTGACGGGAAACGGAATGACCAAACTCCTTTAACAAATTTGCTTTTAACTCTTCGTATGTGACAGGCCCTTTAGTCAAAAGCAGTCGAGCAGTACCTGCTAAAGAATTTCGCAAGGCCAAACATTTAAAGAGTTCGTCTGCCTTGACTTGCTCAAAAATTTGTTCCAAATGACGTATGAAATCTGCAGCACTGTACATACGATTTTCGCCATCAAACTTGACTATTGCGTGCTCAATTTCTTGAAGCAAAACTCTTCTAGCTGGTCTGCATGCTGCACATCGCTTTCCATTTTACGAATTTCTTCTTTTAATTTTAAAATTTCATGCTGTTTGCGCAAATACAATAACTCTTCATCCAAAGTATTGGACATTTTGTTTAAATTATTTGTGGCTGAAATATCTTTATTTGCGGCGGTTGTATTTTTTATGTATTCTACTTCGTTTTCAGCGGTTCGATTAAAAATGGCAGCGGATTTGGTTAAGTACAACAGAAATAGCTTCGACGCCGGCAGCGGTTTCACGATTAGCGGCGATATTATCAGCAGCGGCGGTGTTGGCAGCAGCGGCGGTGTTGCTTATTGCAGTAGAGGAACGTTCTACGTTGGCAGCGGCGTCATTTTTAACAGCGGCAGTGGTGTCAGTTTCAACTTGAGCAGCTTCCAAGCATGCGTCGTTAGATTTCGCACCATGATTATCGTTTAAAAGCAAATGGTATGCAAATTCCTCGGATTTTTTACGATTCTGCGCAAAAATTTTGCGAAGATCTGCTACCGTGGATTTTTCTGCTATTTGAATATCAGCAGCTGCTAAAACTTCCATCAGCTCTTGATTTCCAAGCGAGTTTTCCATTTAGCGAATTTTATTATAAAAAACAATTTTGAAATACGGTTTTTAATAAATTTAAACAATTTAATTGCCGAACTACAACTTGTCGTGGTCGCGCAACTTCTGAGATGTAATAATAATAATAATTCCCAACGGATTACCCACCATATCCCGCCCGACCGGCGCGAGGGGCGCATCCGCATAACGCGCGGATTATTCGTTCGTGCCGAGTCGTTGAAAGGCTTTGGTTTGTTAATCGTCGAGATCTAAAACTGCTCAGCTACAGAGAAAACCTCATCAGCTAAGTAAAGTAGATATAGGATAGATTATACATTAAGAAATAACTAGTTAACAGAATAAAATTATTGTTAAAAGTTAAAATAGAAGTCAAAGAATAAAAAACAATTAGTAGCTATGAATTTAGGACAGAAAGGATTGATTTTTTTATGCTGAAAAGCGAGTCTGAAATATCAAATCTACCAGAAAGAGAGTTATAATCTTGACACAAACAGCGAAAAGGCTCATTTAACTGAAAATTGGTTCGGCACTGTTTTAAGACTAGAGGTTTAAAATGCCTTGAAGGACGAGACGGTACATTGAAGTTCACTTCACTTAGAAGAAATGGGCTGGATAGTGAACCATTTAGCAATTTAATCATAAAAATAATTCCAAGCATTTCCCTCCGACTAGAAAGTGTGTGTAGATTAATGAGTTTTAAACGATTCGTATAGGGTGGCAGATTGTACGAGGGATCCCAATGAAAATCTCTTAAGGCAAATAGTAAAAATTGTTTTTGAACTGATTCAAGGCGATCTACATGAACCTGGTAACGCGGGTTCCAAATTATAGAACCATATTCAAGTATCGGTCTGACTAATGTAGTGAAGAGGGCTTTAGTTACATAAGGGTCGCTAAATTCTTTAGACCATCGTTTAACGAATGCTAGGACACCTCTAGCCTTATTGACTGTTGTATTAATATGGCGGTTGAAACTGAGTTTATAGTTCATAGTAACCCCCAGGTCAACAAAATCATACACTTGCTCAAGACTATAATTTTTAATTGTATAGGAAGCCGGCTGAGAAATTCCACGCGAAAAACCCATGTGTTTACATTTTTTAAGGTTAAGTGGCATATAATTTAAATCGCACCAAGTAACTAATGCATCTAGATCTGATTGTAGCTTATTTCTATCTTCAAATGACGCGAATGACATGAAAAGCTTTACGTCGTCGGCATACATTAACATTTTTGAAAATTTTATTATCGTAGAAATATCATTTATAAACAACAAGAACAGAATCGGGCCAAGATGGCTTCCTTGAGGAACCCCCGAAGAGACATAAATGACATCGGATACTAAATTTTTGAACATTACTCTTTGTGTCCTGTCACTAAGGTAAGAAGAGATCCAGCGATTGAGACCCGGCTGGAAGCCCAACTGATCGAGTTTATGAATAAGTAATGAGTGACACACTTTGTCAAAAGCTTTGCTGAAATCCGTATAAATAACGTCGGTTTGCAGATTTTTTCTAAAGCCATTTGAGACATGACTGGTAAACTCAAGTAAATTCGTAACTGTGGACTTTCCCTTACTGAACCCGTGTTGGCAGTCAGCTATCAAAGTAGAGATCGGACCCGTAAGTTGATTTGTAACAATAGCTTCAAACAATTTTGGGATGGCAGAAAGCTTTGCGATGCCACGATAGTTCTCTATAGAAGACCTACTCCCGCTTTTATGCAGCGGTAGAAGAAACGATTCTTTCCACGCAGCTGGAAAAACACCACACTTTAGTGATAGATTGAACAAATTGGTAAGGGGTTGGTAAATATGGTTCGCACACTTTTTCAAGAAACATGTAGGAATCCTATCAGGACCATATTGAAAAGATTCTTTTAAGGTTTTAAGGTAAATTATTAAAACAACCTCAGCCTTTTCCGTCTCAAATACAACTGAACTCATTTATTCTTTTTCGCTTTCTCTTTCTCCTCTTTGCAGTGCGTTGCCAGCTTGTTCAAAATACCGACTTGATACATTCAACCGTATTCACGTAGAATATATACATAGACTTAGAACATAAACTGTAAGCGTATTTACGTATGATACTACAATATATTGAACTCGTAATTACTTATTATATTACAAAGTTGAATTATTTCAGTAACTAATTAATCTTTTAAGAGAAAATAGTTACATGTATTTTCTACTGCTTTCCAAAGTTTATTAATTCAGTTATACATATATAGCAAGATAAACCTAAAAAACTTGAACAGAAATTAATAGGTAACATTTTCATGGTTTTCAACCAAACTGTCTAAATCTAAATCCGAGTCGCAGAATTTTATTCGAAGTAAGTCTTCAACGTGCCTATCACTAATTCTATTTCTAGTTTTTGATTTTATTAATTTTAAACTTGAAAATAAGACTTCGCAACAATAGGTGGTTCAAAACATGGAATAGAGTTTCAGCATTTCGTTTTTAATTTTGGATAAAATCTTTCGTTTAAATGCATCCAAAATTCTTTTCCAGATCCACGAGGCAAAAATATATCCTGTTGCATCTTTTCTAGTTCGGGTTTTATATCTGAAGTTGGTTCAGAAGTATGAGACCCAGTGGGATTATCATGAATTTCAATCAAATGCTTTATTTTATGAAAGTCCTTAAATCTGTTATTGAAATTCGTCTGCAATGTATACAAGATGGATTTATATTCTTGGAGTCTTGCATGATTGGAATATCTTTCAGTTGAGATCATTAATTTGGTAACTTATGTCTACGAGAAAAGCCAGGTCTAATAAAAATTTTGGTCTGTTAGAGATTCATCAGCCGACGTATCATTTTCCAAAAATATAAAAATTACAAGGCGCAAATCAAAGAATCGCTGTAAACTTTTTCCTCGACTTAACCAACGAACCTCCGTAAATAGAACTAGATCGCCACAGTCTGAATCGAGTTCTTTTAAAAAATGTTTAAACTTTCTATGCCTTAAGGAATTATGGCCTCCCCTAATCCTGTTTATTATTTTTATTGAAATTCTCATTGCATTAGTCATATTTAAACATTTTCCAAATAGCGCTTGTTGGTGAATAATACAATGAAATAAAGGGAAATTGTGTCAGTTTTTTTTAGAACTCCAGCAAATCCTTCTTTTTTTCCTACCATAACTTGAGCCCCATCTGTGCATACGCAACTTAATTTTGATATATCAAAGTTTGCTAAAACCTTTGAATAAACGGCATGATATAGGGTATTTCCCGTCACATGACCATGCATAGGGATAACTGAAAGCAAGTCCTTCTTTGTGTTGAAATTTTGATCTACCGTTTTTATATAAATAATTAATTGGCTGACATCGCTTATATCGATACTATCATCAATACATACACCCAGAGGAATAATCGTAATTTTTAATCAACACGATTCATGTTGAACTCACAAGATCGTTTTTTACACGCAAAGCAACAACAATTTTTCAAAATAACACAATGTGCCAGTCGCGCATTTTTACTTCTGAGACCATAGTATATCTCTACTAGTAGCGCAACAAACAGCTGATTGCTAAAAACGCATATAAACACACGAACAGTTCTCGACACATTATTTGAAGAAAACTTGAAGATTTTTAAACCAAAATAATAAAAAGCCATAAACCTAGCATATTTTTGAAGATATTGCCTTTATAATATCCTATTTGTTGTTAAAAGAAGAAATTTTTATATTTTAATCAAGTCTTTTGTTGTTTTTTTAACTTTAAATTAAAGGTTAAGTCCTTTTTTTAAAGCATTTTAGTGTATTAAAATACAACCATGTGCATATGCCTTTTGACATTGCGTTTTGTTGATATTCGTATTTGCTATGCCATTGTTTCCTAATACGTAAACAAAGTTGTGGCAAGCAGAGATTTTTTTAAATGCAAAATTGTAATTTGTTTATTTAGTGGATTATGTTGTGTGTAAATATAGCAAAAGTAACTCGAGTCAGCACAAAATACAACAAATTCATCCTAAACCTTTTAATACCAGATGTTGCACCATCTGCCATCAAGGAAAATGAAGTGAAAAATTGCTTTGGTGAGTAGAAAATTCGGTAATTGTTTCCTGTAGGAGACAACTGGTAAAACACGTCCAAAAATATCGGGAGGGGTATCAAACGATGCGTTAATAACTTGGTATCAATAATCTGAAAGCGGAAACTCGATTTTATATTTATGTCAAGAATTATTTGCAATTAAAGTTGACAATTTTCTGTCATTTTCATTCGGTTGTAATCACACATATTAGGTGTTACAAAATGTGCAAAAGTGTGTTCCGCGCAGGAATACTGGGGATCGCGTAGCCAGTGTTGGATCGGCTAAGGTTTATTTTTTGAAGCGCGACCGCAGGAAGGGGTTCTGCACAAAAATGCCTTGGATCACCCCCCCTATTTGGGATCGGACCTGGGTCATTTTTGGTCTTTTTGCTAATAATTTTTCACTGAAACAAAAAATTTAAAATCCGCTTTCGGATTGTTGATACCGAAGTCAAAACGCGTTGTTTCATACATCTCCCGATATTTTTGGACGTGTTTTAGTAGTTGTCTCCTAAAGGAAACAATTACCGAAAATTTTTGTGTTTGCCAAGGTAAACTTAACAAATCTTTTTATATGTGCAGCACGTCGAGAAGAGGCACAAAGGGCGTTCGAGAAAGCTGAAGAAGCAGGCAATGCGGAGGAGGTGGAGAATGCTTAACTTAATAGGTGTGCCATATGCAGAGGCATATTTGCGGCGATATTAAATTCGACTACAGTACACTCTTGTTTATATAAATATTTTTAGTTTAATGTTTCATTTTATATGAATTACATAAAATTTTTACAATTAAGTTATGTTACAACTTTCTCGTAAATATACATATTTAATAGAAACCTGTTTACGACTTTATTACTAACTAAAATACTAAATATGATGGATATTTTCTCCAGATCTGATTCGATATCTAAGTGCCGCTCAACGATGGCGTATTCTTCCAGACCGGTGGGTGAAGTCCTGTCTCCCTGTTTTGGAAAAATAAATAAGGTTTATTGTTAATATTGCTTTTCCACACAAGGAAACAAATACCCAAATGCAAATACCACACACATACATACTATTTTTATACCCAACGTGGCACCGCCACATATAAATGAACCAAATGTGAAATTTCACCTATTATTAGCTTCAGAACCGCGTTAATCATCATTACGAAGCATGAAACGAGGTATACTATCCACGATTTTCAAAATTATACATAACCTATGCTGGAACTAGTAAATCCAGGAATCTACTGTGAAAATTTCCTAAAGATCAGTTGAGTTCCTTGGACGCCTATACAAGATTAAATAGCATGGGGGCGTGGCACCGCCTTTTTTTTTCAAAACTACATATAGCCTGTACAGTAACCAGTGAACCCAAGAATCTACTGTAAAACTTCATAAAGATCGGTTAAGTACTTCGGAAGCCAGACACACAGACACACATTCATTTCTATTTATGAGATTGCGCACATGGTAGTAGAAAAAGTTTGAAACCTCTATAGGTCATAACTCCACAACAATTTAGCAATTTACCATGACCACTTTTACACAGCTGAGTATTTAATGTTCGGTTCCACCCGAACTTAGGCTTCCTTTCTTGTTGATAATTGTTTACGACCGCCACCGAGTGCTAAAACACGTCAAAGAATGGGTAATACTTTACATCCAACGTCAACTGTAAAAACTGCACTAGAAATGTCGATATTGGTACCCAGCGACGCGTTACAGTCCCAGGAACCATAATCCTGGAAACCATAATAGCAAAATTCATTACTTTTAGTAATTTAAAAGTTATTGGCAAAAACCGAAAAATTACCCAGGTCCGATTCCAAATAGGGGGCTTGATCCAAGGTATTTATGTGCAGAACAACTCTCTGCGCAGGCGGCCTTCGAGCGCTTTTCAAAAACTTAACATAATCCAACACCGACTACGCGATCCACAGTATTTCTTCGCAAACACACACTTCTGTACTTTTCGGTAGACCCTATATCTTAGTCTACAACAACCACATGGAAATTACAGAAAATTGTTAAGTTTGCTTGCAAATATCTTGCAAACTACTAAAAATCTTGGGTTTCCGCCACCGGATTATGGTTCCTGGGACCGTAACGCGTCTCTGGGTACCAATATCGACATTTCTAGTGCAGTTTTTACAGTTGACGTTGGATGTAAAGTGCTACCAAAGAATTTTGGAAGAGGTATGAGAAAAGTGTTAACTTTCTTGCAAACTACGAAAAATGATTGTTCCCCGGATTCGGATAATGATTTCTCAAACCGATACACGTCCCCTGATACCTCTCCCGACAATTTTGTACGTGGTTCAGCACTCGGTGGCGGTCTTAAATAATTACTATTTTTGGGTGTGTGAAAAGCTTCGCACAAGCACACAAGGTAATTGTTTCCTTTAGGAGTAGTATCAAGACTGAAAATTGTCAACTTTAATTGCAAATATCTCCTCACTGAAACAAAAACTCGAAAATCCGCTTCCAGGTTCTTGTTACCGAGGTCAAAACGCGTCTCTTGATACCTTTGCCGATAATTTCGGGGGTGTTTTAGCAGTTGTCTCCTAAAGGATACAATTACCGCACACAATATGTAAATCTACATCTATGTACATTTACGTAGTTCTCACCTGGACATTTCTCCTTTCGGGGGAAAATTGGGTACTGGTGCAGTTTAAGGGACCCACCGAAAATTATTCCAATAAAGTCGAATGGGGTATCAAAAGACGCGTATAAATTGAGAATCTGAAGTCGGAGTAAAATTTTGTTGAACCGTTCAAAAGTTATAAACAAAATACTAATTGATCGGAAACACTTTGCTAATACTTTACTTTAGAGCACAAAAAACTTTCATTTATATATCTACTATCACTATTTTACACAGTGAAACCGGACTGAAGCTAAACCGACGCGAAAACTTAATAATTTTAGCGTATTTAAGACAAAAAATATACATGAAGCAACCGAATTAGTTGTGTAAAAACGTTGAGCAATGCCAGATATTAGGTACTATAATGATACACTATGATGCCAGCTAGCTTAAAATTTACATTCAATATTGAATAACCACTTGTTGCTGGAATAAAATACTTGTGTTTTAAACACAAATTAATTAGATTTCGTTAATATATACTGCCATTCCACACCACCCGGGGGGTTGCAATGAAGGCGCGTTACCGAGTTTTTTTGGTAATTCTATACGACAGCACGTAACTGCTAATATACGTCCAAAAATCTCGGGAAAGGTATCAAACGACACGTTTTGATCTCTGTATCAATAATCCGCAAATTAAATAATTTGTTTCAGTGAAAAGTTATTAGCAAAACACCCAAAAATGGCCTAGGTCCGATCACAAATAGGGGGCTTGATCCAAGGTATTTATGTGCAGAACACTTTTCTGGGTAGGCGGCCTTGGGCCGCGCTTCAAAAAAATAACCCTTAGCCGGTCCAACACCGGCTACGCGGTCCACAATATTTCTGCGCAGAACACATTTCTGCACTTTTTGGTACACCCTAATCTGTGATTACAACAACCACATGAAAATGACAGAAAAATTTCAACTATAATTGCAAATATCTCTGAACAGACATAAAATATCGAATTTCCGCTTTCGGATTATTGATACGAATTTTAAAACCCGTCATTTGATACGTTTACCGATATTTTTGGACGTATATTACCAGTTAAGTGCTGTCGTATAGAATTACCTTTTGTTTTAGGTGTTCGGTTCCCCTGTAGGCCTATTTTCATCTTTCAATGGTCACCTAGGGTGACATGATATTCCAAAGTTTACCGCAGTCTGTGTAAATTTATACAAATTGTTGATGTTAAAACTAATAATGAACATATATACTAAACCTGCATATGTGTATACCGCATTTTTACAAAATTAAAAAATGGGCAATCTTTGCATATAATAAAATTGTAACAGGTCGTTGTCTGTACATTGAAGATATTCAAGAAAAACTGATAGGAGAGGTCGTTATTGGACCAGCTGAACCCAAATCTACAATTTTTAGAATTTTTGTCTGTCTGTCTGTCCGTCTGTATGATTGTGCGCGTATCACGCAAAAACTACTAAATAGAATTGCATGAAACCATTCTATCACTTAACGTCTAACTTAAAATTTAGGACAACTTTCATTTGGATATCTCATCCAGTTCCCGAGCTATTGACCAAAATTTGGGAAAAATGTGACCAAAAATGTGGTTTTTTTACCATAACGCCCGCGTTACACACAAAACGACTGCATAAAAATGAATGAAACTTTCAATAATCATTCTCTAGACGTCTCTCCAAAAATTTAAGATATCTTTCACCTCGATATTTTACCCGGGTCCCAATTTATTGACCTAAATGTGGACCCAGGGTGACTGTGTGATTTGTGCTTTTAAGGCGGAACAAAGTTCGGCGGGTCAGCTAGTCCATAATAAAGAATGAAATTAGAAAGTGAAAATTTGGAATAAAAAATCGCGCGATAAATAAAACGTTATCATTTCATAACACAGTAAAAAATTAAAATTTGAAATAAAAAATCGTGCGATAAATAAAACGTTATCATTTCATAGCATAGTAAAAAATCGCGCGATTTTTTATTCCTAATTTTCGCCTGCGGCGCTCTGAAATCAAACTCAAGTTTTCCATCGTTTAATTAATTCTGAACTTTCGTCTATAGCGCTTTTTAAATAAATGATAATTTACTTTGTTTTACATTTTATTTTTTGGTATTAACAATTCTAGATACTGTTGCAATATTTATCTTAAAACTAATTGAGGTTTATGATTATATGGATTGTGTAAGCAGCAACTTAAGAAGTTCTTCATAAGTGGTCTAGGTTTGTTTTTTATATATACTGGCACCACTGTTAAACTTTACTTGTAATGGTATGTTGGCAACGCTCAAAATCTCAATGTTTTTACTATAAGTAATTCGCACGGTTAGGGGTAGTATTTGTAAAATTCTCTCTCTATCTCTATGGCGCGATATACAACAGGTATATCATCATAAACCTCCTAAGAGATTTTTGCGCCAAGCTTCTCTTCCAATTTGTGGTGTGCCGATTTGAATTTTCCCTACAAATTGGTGGGACCTACAGTTTTTTGCCGACTCCGAACGGCATCTACAAAGGAGACGAATTCTTGCTGAGAAGCCTGTCATGGCAGAAATACACTCGGAGAGTTTGCCAAACCACTGCCGAGGGGCGACCCCGTTTTGAAAAACTTTTTTTCAAATCACTTTTGATGTTACCTGTACCAGGGTTCGAACCATGGACCGTCGGTGTGGTAGGCCGGCAACACTACCTTCACACCACGGCGGCCGCCGTAATATTAAATACGCCTTAAATAATGAGTTTTCGGGTCGGTTTCTTTTCAGGTTGGCTTTATTATCTAAATTATTAATAGGAGATGTAATAAAAAAGGATTATTGTGCTCTGAAAGCAATGTAAAAAGTGTAGTAACAAAGTGTATCCGTTCAAACAGTATTTTGTTTATAACTTTTGAACGGTTAAAAAAAAATTTGCTCCGACTTCAGATTCTCAATCTAGGCGTGAATACGCGTATTTTGATAGCCCACTCGATTTTTTGGGTCTAAATTTGGGTGGGTCCCGGAAACTGCACTTTTACCCAAAATTGTGAAGGGGGACTCCCAAAGGGCACCCTCGGATACATTTTCTGTGGGGCATATTGCTGAAATTAAACCAATAATAAGTAATTTGAAGATTTTAAATTCAATATATACTTACAAATCTTAATTAAAGTTTCCTTTGCTCCTTGCTATTGTTTGGCACTTTAAGTAAAACCTGGAAAAAAGAGCAAAGTTTTTTTAAATAATTGTACAAATAAAAATGAAGGCTTGTGCAGCAAATACCCGTGAAAAATTTGAAATGAAAAGAAAACTCGATTAAAAGTTGAATATAAATTTGTAGAAATGGGTCCGGATTATCTCCAGTAAATCTGAAATATCGAGATAAATAATATTCACTTTAAATATTAAAAATATAATAAAAAATTCTTATTTAATCATACTTACAGGCAGTTGGTTAAATACCTTGAATTTGTCCGTCGGTGAGCTGTCAAGTCTACAAGACAGGTTTGCATTTTTTTGAGCTTACATTCTTTTAAAGAATGAAAGAGGAGTGTGCTGAGATATGGTAAAAAAAAATAACATTTATGATGAAAATACACCACATAGATGCGAAAATTGTCGTTGAGAAATCACAAAACTCCATAAAAGAATTACTTCTCTAGCCCGCAAAAAATAAGCAACGATTCAGGGCCATGGTTAGGTCATACTTTACTTGCAAGGTTAACAGGAAAAATCGCACTACAGATTTCGATATTGATACCCAGAGACGTGTTTTGGTACCAGGAACCGTAATCCGGTAGGGAAAACCCAATATTTTCAGTAATTTAAAAGTTATTGGCAAAAAACCAAAAAATTACCCAGGTATTTACGTGTAGAACACCTTTCTGCGTAGGCGGCCTTCGGCCACGCTTCAAAAAAATAACCCTTAGCCGACCCAACACTGGCTACGCGATCCACAGCATTTCTGCGCGGAACACACTTTTGCATATTTTGTAACACCCATTATGTGTGATTAAAACAACCACATGAAAATGACAGAAAATTTTCAACTTTGATTGCAAATATCTCTTGACAGAAATATAAAATTGAATTTCCGTTTTCGGATTGTTGATACCGATGCCAAAGCATGTTTTTTGATAACCCTCCCGACATTTTTGGACGTGTTTTAGCAGTTGACGTTAAATAGAAAGAATTACCAAATGACATTTTTTATGTTATTCATGTATTTTCGTATGAACTTATACCACAACAATTAAATATACGATAATTTTTACTTAACCTAAGCAAAATAAGTAATAAATCAAACACTAGCTGGCAAATATTACATATATAAAAATTGTATGCTCAGTTAAAATTGGAGCAACATATAGTTACTATTTGCAAATTTCGTACTAAGTTTAATTAGATTTTAGAATTTTAGGGTTTTGTGCGAATTTTGTCGAAAGTCCCCGACACTGATCTTTCATTCCACGCAGCCGAGTACCATTATCCACTGCCTTCCACTCAAATTCGCAAAATGGCGGAAAAATTAGATGCCAAACTAGTATAGGTAAACAATGTCTGAGACTTCGTGTAACATGAAGCATGCCTTTAATAATAATTTACTGTTGAAACAACTTTGAAAAAGTGTTCATGCAAACTTAAACGTGAGTTTAACAACAATTAAGTGTTGAAGTTACATTGAAATAGTGTTAATGTAACCTTTAACAATATTTTACTGTTGAAGTAACGTGGAAAAAGTGTTAATGTAACGCGAATAATGCCTTTAACAATATCTTACTGTTGAAGTAACGTTTAAAAAGTGTTAATGTAACGATAATAATGCCTGTAACAATATTTTACTGTTGAAGTAATATTGAAAAAGTGTTGGTAAAAGAACAAAAGCAACTATCCCGTTATGCATACATAATATTGCGCAGAATTTCAAGACGCATACAAGGCGTGCTGTTAAAAAGTGTTTTTATGTGTTAAGTTTTCCAAACTGTATAAATAAAATAGTATAATCAGTCAAATGGATACCATACTTAGTGATGGAGGAAGTATCCAGTCAGATGTTACTAGTTATGCCCAGTGGTGATGTACTCTGTTCTGGTGAGACTTCTATGCCATAGAGCGGCGCCGTAGTAGGTCCGACGTGCGAAAACACAAAGCTTAGGGATATCATGTGCGGGAAAATGGAGTTTGGCGAGGAAGTGTACCAAAGAATGATAGGTAAGTTTTTGTGAACGATAGTATATGCGCATATTCATGTAGTCATTAGTTTAATGTTTGTGAAAAAGTGTGCATGTTAGAATACATAGAACTTTGGAAAGCTTGAAATTGCGAAATTGCAAAATAAGGCCCATCAAAGTAAATGTAAATTTTTTTATGTTTTCAGACTGTGGAATGGACAGTGAAAGCCTACTTTTGATCAAAGAAGACGACATCAATGAACTGTTTCCCCTTTCAATGCTTGGAACACGAATTAAATTTAAGCAAAGCCTAGCTAATTTAAAAGAAACTAAAGTAAGCACTATTTTTTATTAAGTATAGTAAACTGTATTTCTGTTGTATGTATTCTTCATATTTCAGGTGGATTATAGTTCTTTAGAATCTTCTACCAGTTCAATAAGCTCCAACCACATATCTAAGCCCGCAACAAGTACACCTGCAAAGAGCTTGGATGAAATATTAAAATCAACTTCTAAAGGTTTTGGCATATTGCAGCAATATACAGAAAATTGCTTTTTACAAGACGAACATCGTGACGCTTTGGTAAATATCTTAGTCAATCATTTTTCAGAGCGGTCAACCCCTATGACAATGAGGGATATCATTAATTTTTCTGAACAAATTATATTATTATTTCCTATTGAAGATTTGGTAAGATTTCCCAAAAGCAAAAACTTTGTCACTGGGTGTGTATTAACCCAAAAGCCAGGCCCTGATGTTTTGAAATTTGCATTTTATTTATTCATACCCAGAAAAAAATCCACTAACAAACAAAAGTGCGCATTTCAAAACATACAGTTAGAGAATACAGGCTCAGCTGTAAGTTTTAGGGATCAATGGTATCATAGCTTTATCATGCTTGATTCCAATATACGCACCAGCCTTCAGCTGGCTTGGCAGCGTTTGAAGGTATACTGAAATCTTCCATGTTGAAAATTTTTAGCTTTGATGCTTTGATGCACCTAAATTCCTACTGGAAAATTGTATGACAAAGCAGCAAATGAACGTCGTAAAATGAAAAAGTATTTAAAAGTCACGGATGTGGAACTGGATACAAATAGTTCTCAAGAAAAAGAGCAATTTTTAGATGAGGATGCTGTGGAAAAAAAGTTTGGCTTTCACACAATCTGGAACCTTGGAGTGTTGTAGAACAGAAATGGAGAGATACCATTGCCTTAAGAACGGAAGATGTAAAAAATATGAGCCTAAAAATGCTTAATGAATGGCCGCTTTTCAAACATTCACTTGGATATGCTTTGGTATGTATAAGTGCAATTTATAAATTTTTATGTGTACATAGATTGAGAGCCTTCCTTCCATTCATACACTAGATTGAAATTGAGTTCGAAGCCAAATACCCAAGCAACTCACAAAGTTTGGTCCATATATGAAGGAAAAAGTAAAAGACGCAGCGTCGAAAAATTTCTTAGCAAAACTGGATACATCTCAAATTCCGGTAATGAAGTATTTTGTTGCACTAATTTAATATTTATATGCAATAATATTATATATTTTTATTTAGATTCAAGCGATTGTATAATAATACTGCTTTTGCACGCTGTGCTCAAGCCATCCTTGATTTCCATGCAGCAAACATCTTCTGGTAAACGTCTCAAATGGAAACCATCTATAACTGATGCGAAAATGCTACAGTGATGCACGGCCAATGCATTAAGGACTACCAAAGATTATATGAAGAGCTTAAGTCGAAAGCTATGGAGAAATCGCTTCCACTGCAGCCTGTAATTTTAGTTATTGGACCAGATATAGCTAAATTGATTAACTTTTATGTTCTTTTCGACGGTATTCTTTATGAGGTGCCCACATTTTTAAAAGCACTTGATACAATATTTAAGTTATTTCACGTTCTAAGTTTCGAGGATCCTGCGGAAGCAAAAAACCTATACAACTTCATACAAAGTTATTTTTTTAATATTGAATGCATACAAACTCCAAATATTGTCGTTCTCACTAGTTATCTAAAAAATGTTTTCTCTTCAATTTTGTAGCGTTAGACGCAAAAAGTTTGGTTAATCATTTAAAATCATTTCACACGATTAAACATATAAAAACATTTATTTGCAAATGTTCCTAAATGTATGCAATGGTTTTCAAACATATTTACGAGCTCACAGCAATTACAAGTATTCTCACGTCCAAGGGAAACAATCGGAAAAATTAGTCAAATGGTTCCCTCTGCAGACAGCGGAAGTACAGCACAGTTAGATATAGATATTAATCGATTCCTTTTATCTCTACATAACAAAAATAATTTTAATAGAAAAGATGTTCTTACAGTTTTAGACAACGTAAATGAACAAATTTTGAAACCAATTCAGGAACACGTTTTAACGTCAATTTCACCTCTAATAGCAGACTTAAGTCAAAGGATATCTATCGAAAATCAATTCCGGGAACTTATTTCACCTTTTGAACATATTTCTAGTGAGTACCGTTTTCTAAAGTCATTAGAAAGTGAAAATATTTTTCACATTCCTATTTCATTTACTATTAGTGAGGAGATTTCCGAAATTATAATTATTAGTAGTCCGGGATTACATTCTAATAAAGTTCTAGGAGTAGTTATGCCAATAAAGTTTCAAATTACGAAATATTTTCAAGCGAAAAACAATTTGAAATGTACATTGGAAAATATGCAAGCTTTAGAAGCAAGTAACCAAGAATTTGCAAATCTTATACATGGTGAAACGTGGAAAAAGAAAATGCGTGACTTCAAAGAAAAAATAGTTGTTCCTTATGCTATATATTATGATGATTTTGGAATTGATAATCCATTGGGATCACATGCTGCAGATCAAACTGTTTGTGGAATTTATTACATACAATACCAAAGCACAACCAGTTTTAATTAGAAAATATATTAGTTGCTGGATTTTTCAAATTGAGGCATCGAAAAGAATATGGAAATATGTACTCGTTTGGACCATTAGTACAAGTAATTAAAGAATTAGAAACCGCAGGATTAGTACTAAATACCTCGTATGGACAATATCACATATATTTTGTTTTAGCCCTAATAATTGGCGATAATTTAGGTTTGAACTCAATATTAGGATTCACCACTAGTTTCAATTCAAATTATTACTGTCGTAACTGTAAGAGGCAAAAAGTCAATTTAAGATCAGATATTGAGGAGCGTCGAGAGTATTTGCGAGATACAGAAAATTATTCTTTCGAGTGCTCTCTTAAAAACGAAGTATTGACCGGTATTAAAGAACCATGTATTTTTCACGATATAAAAAGTTTCCACACAGTTGATAATTTTTATTTTGACATAATGCATGACATATTTGAAGGTGTTTGTAGGTATAATATTTTTGAAGTTCCTTTAATTTTTATTGTAACGAAAAAGTATTTTAGCATTGGTGCGCTTAACTATCGAAAACAAATGTTTTAGTATGGCGAGACAGAAATTGGAAATGTTTCTCCTCCTATAACTTTAGTTAATTTAAAATCTTCTAACTTTCGCATGTCAGCTAGGGAAATGATGACATTCTTGCATCATCTTCCTTTAATTATTGGTGACTTAGTTCCGGAAAAAGATGAAGTATGGAATTTTTTTTGATTTTAATCCAAATTATAGATATTCTTATGACACCGGCTATAAGTGAAGTTAACCTAAAACAATTAGATTGTCTCATTAAACAGCATAATTCTATGTATATGTCACTTTTTAAAAAACATTTGAAGCCGAAATTTCATCTCCTTGTTCACTACGTTTCATCAATAAAAAATGCGGGCTTTTGAAAAGCATTTGGTGTATGAGATTTGAAGCAATGCACAAAATTTTTAAAACCTATGCAAATTCAATGAACTCTAGAGTAAATGTGCCCTGGAGTCTTTCCATGAAGGTCTCTTTAAAATTTGCTTATAACTTGAAAAACGAAGTATTTTTTCAAGCAGACTTAAATAGAAATAAAAAATATATCTTACCTTCAAGCTCTATATCAAAATATTCTATTGATTTTCAAATTAAATTTGAGTTACAGAAATATCAGTTCTATTCCAAGATAACTTACAAAGGCTTAGAATTCAAAAGAAATTTCTTTTTTGTTACAAAACGGGATAATTTAATATTGTTCGAAATCGAAGACATTATTGTTTGTCCTTTACAAATAAAAAACAAAATATTGTTCAAAGTATAATATAACTTTTGATCCACATATTCAAGCATATATATTGAGTGAAAAATCCCCTTTGTTTTTAATTATATATAGTGGCGACTTGTATTCTCCACCTTTACATGCACAACTTTTAAGAAATAATAAAAGGGTTTTACGTTTAAAAAGTTTATGAAATTGTTGCAATATTGGAAACACGGTTTTTTTTTAGTTGATCGTTATTTTAATTGTAAACATTTTTCAATTGTAAGAAATTTTTCCGAAAACGAAAATAAAGTTTTATATAATGAAGAGCTTTCAATATAATTGACCAGAAAATAATCCATGTTTATATCTAAATCAGCTGTTTTTGTATTTCTGAGTATTGTAAAAAAACAAAACGCTGAACATAATCTTAGAAAATTTTAAATTATAAAAAACGCTGTTAACCAAATGGTAACATAAAGAGTACTCAAACCGTTGTAGATAATGAAATTCAATACAACATAAATACAATCAGGGGATTAATTTAAGCTTATAAAAGCCTCGTAAAGCTTACAAACCTTATAAAAATGCCATTTTCCATACAAGTTTACAAACTGTAGATTGTTTATAAGCTTTTATACTTTTTTATCAGAATGAATTATTTTTATATTATTATTAAAAGAGCGCCCTAATGTGGCATATAATTTTTATTAACATTGACCAAAGATTCATATGTTATATAACGTTGAATCATCTTTTATCTAAAAACTACTTATATTAAAAAAATATCATCAATATGTAAGTTAAATAAATAAAACAAGTTCAATTGTAATAAACCACGTATTCTATTGAAGAATGAGGAAACGGGGTATAGTTCTTAATTAACATGATATAGTGTTATTTGAACACTATCATCCAATGTTAATTCAACAATAATTCTTGTTAATTTAACCATAACTATCGGTTTAATATCATGTAAGATCAACCACAGTTTCGTGTTAAATTAACACTGGTGTCGTATTAAATACACACTATAAATTTGTGTTGAATTTACCCTTTTAGTAATAATTCCTGTTAATTTAACCGTAACTATCATGTTAAAAATCATGTAAAATTAACCATTTTTAGTGTTAAATCAACATATTTCATGGTGTTAAATAAACACTTTAAGCTATCGTGAAATTAACACTTTATTAACGCTGAGCGTTACATGATACTTCGAGTTGAAAAATTTTAACTACAAAAATTGTTGATTTCTCGTTGATTTAACACGAGTTTTTTTCTGGGTGTATGGAAAAGAACTTGCTATCTTGCACCCTTCGCATGGTCATACAGTAAATATATTTGCCGATTTCCTCGGCACGTCGAGTTATAGTAGGCCTTGATAAAGGTACTGAACTCATAGTATCCAATACGTTTTTACCTATAGCACCGAAGCATTGTACAGCTCTTTGAAACATGTGCTTAAAAAATATTCCATCTTCAAATGGTCTACCCTGCTTTGCAAGCTCTAAGGCAACAACAAAACTAATTTTTATTTGAGCATAACTATACTTGTATTTTCACCCAATGAATCAATAAAAAACTGCTCATAAAATGGTTTTTTTTACTGACAAATCAGGGTTTCTCTATGACTGCCGGTTACAGTTTCGTAACTGGAATGATTTTTAAAATAATGCCGTTTGACGTAATATTCGCTATTGCGTATTGCTATGTATTGGCAAATTAAACATTCAGAATTACCGAAAAAGTTTTCGGAAAATAAATATTTGTCTTCCCATTCAATGCTGAACATTTTTTATGCTTATAAGCAGCGCATACGTACATTAGCGATGTTTCGTGGTCAACAGTCGTCAAGCAACTAATTACAAAACATTCCTTCTTCTCGCAATGCATAGAGAGCGCTTGCCTTGTACGTGTGCGCTCATCGGTGTGAGAGCATAAAACATCTCCTCACCGGTGATAGGATTTGTGCATCACTGCTTTAGGGTCAGGTCCCTGGTCAAACTCGAGTCTCGTGTGGAGGTGGATGAACCCCCAGTGATGGCGTGATGGAGGCGGACGAGGACAAGGAGGCGGAACGTAGTGGATACACCTCGTCGTGCTCGGGAGTCAGCTTCTGAGTGAAGACGAGGTGGACGCGACGCTCACTGAGGAGAGCGGAAACAACTATGATGAGAGCCCTCAAAATAAATCTTAACCATAGCAAAGCAGCATCGGCTGCACTTCTAATACATCTGCCATCAAGAGATCTGACAGCGATCAGCGTCGGCGGGCTGGGTAGAAGGTGCAAGTTCGCTTCCTTTTACCTGGCCCTTGGCCACCAAGGCTCACTGCCACCGGATAACTTCAGGGAGCTCGTAAGCGTAGCTAACCCGCGAGAAGACTTGTTAGTTCTAGGTGGTGATGCTAATGCTCATCATGCCCAATGGGGCAGCACTTACGCAAATGACCGAGGTGAGTCTCTATATAACTATCTTCTAGGTGAGTTGATTTGATTTTCTGTTTTTCCGACAGGGTGAATATTATATGTATATTGGAACGATATTTCGTCATCGTTCGTTCGAGAACGAAAACATACACTGAAGATGGCGGATCACCGAAACCGGTTTGTAACAAAACAAAAATTGACAAGGGATGACGAAAAATCGTTCCAATATACAACTATCTTCTAGGTACTAACCTATGCAGATGTAACAGGGGAAATGACCCCACCTTTATCACAAGGAGTCGCGAGGAGGTCCTTGATATAACTCTGGTCACATACTCTTTCAACGACCTTTTCGCATCTTGGAGGGTTTTAAAGGAACACTCGTTCTAAGACCATAGGTATATAAGTTTATCTGTATCGGACACACACAAACCCTAAGTATATACAAAATGTTACAAAAGCAAAATGGGGCTACTACAAGAAGCTTATGCGTAAAAATCTGGCCAAAGGGGTGCGAACCCCAACGAACAAAAATGAGCTGATGTGCTTGTAAACGATTTCAGTCAGAGATGTGAGACTGCTTATATAAAAAAGCAATCCGAAAGGAAAAGCGATCCTCCTGGGTGGAATTCTGTGGCAAGAATTAATCTACATCGCCGGCTCCCGCTTAAGAAGGGTGCTATCTAAACCTCCAACCCAGCTGAGCTACGCCCAGAAGTCGGACGGTCAAGCACGGAAACCATAAACTTGCTTATGAACATGCGCGAGCGTGTTCAGTTATTATTAGTGGAGGGTGTATAAAATTCACTCCTTTTCGCACTGGGTACACTGCACTCACCTTTCACTATTAGGTTCCTTTTTAATTACAGCCGCACTCCCTTTTGTTTTTTGTATGAAAGGTTTATTTCGCTTTATTTATAATTTGGAATTTCAAATTAGTTTTATTTATAATAATATAACATTAAATTAAGATTGTAGAAGAAATTGAGTTATGGTGATTGTTGTTGGAGCAAAGCTCGAATATTTATGTTTTGTTTGTTAATTGATATTAGAGGAAAAATTACAACGTTATGCACAGCGATGGTATGTGATGACATGTTTCGAAGTGCCCAGCTTCTCATCAGACCCCTTCTCGGACACTGAGATACGAACCCAAGTGTCTGCACCAAAGCCGCTGTCAATTGAGTTGTAGTTTACACTAACTTTATAGTCTCTACTTCCTTTTTTTTATTTCACAATTTTTGTTTGCACAATTATTTAGGGAAACCCGATGATATTAATAGCGCGCTCAACGACAACTATGACCGCCCGCTAAGCTGTGTAGTGAGCATACTCGTACATACATACAGGGTGGCTAATGAAAGCCGCTACCAAAAAAAAATTAAATAACTTTTTTTCTATTTAATGAATCTAGTTAATTTTTTTTTTATTTTGCAGATTGACTTTTCTATCTATCTATCTATGGCGCGATATACAACAGGTATATCATCATAAACCTCCTAAGAGATTTTTGCGCCAAGCTTCTCTTCCAATTTGTGGTGTGCCGATTTGAATTTTTCCCTACAAATTGGTGGGACCTACAGTTTTTTGCCGACTCCGAACGGCATCTACAAAGGAGACGAATTTTTTGCTGAGAAGCCTGTCATGGCAGAAATACACTCGGAGAGTTTGCCAAACCACTGCCGAGGGGCGACCCCGTTTTGAAAAACTTTTTTTTTTTTTCAAATCACTTTTGATGTTACCTGTACCAGGGCTCGAACCATGGACCTTCGGTGTGGTAGGCCGGCAACACTACCTTCACACCACGGCGGCCGCCAACATTTTACATTTAACAAAAATTTATAACTGGGACACTGAAACAAGAATTTGGATTGTCCGCCGCTATCACGCACTGGAGTCCGTAGTTTCGGTTCAAAGAGAGTATAGGCGCACGTTTGGCGGCAATCCTCCGAGCAGATGTACCATAATAAGACTTGTAAACAATTTTGCCGAGCATGGGACAGTCAACAGAAGACCTTACCATCGAAACCCTTCAGTTCGAACGGAGGAAACAATCGCTGATGTAGGTGCTGCCATACAAAACAATCCACGTGTTTCGACAAGAAGCTTATCTGCTCAAATGGGTGTAAGCAGACAGTCATTACAGTCAATTATGCACAAAGATTTGGACTTATTCCCATATAAAATTCAAATGGCCAACAAACTGAACGCTGCAGACTTGCCGATTCGCTTGGAATTTTGCCAGAAGATGCTTCAAATGGTGGAAGAGGATGGAAACATGTTGAACTGTCTTTTCATGTCTGACGAGGTCCATTTCGATTTAAACGGCAACATAAACAAACAAAATTGTCAAATATGCATTGCATCCACTTCGTGTCACAGTGTGGTGTGCAGTTTCATCACGCTGCATTGTCGGGCCCTACTTCTTCGAAGAAAACGGTCACACCGTTACGGTTACTGGAGACCGTTACTTGAGCATGTTGAGAGAGTTTTTCTATCCAGAATTACGCCGAATGAGAATTTCTTTCAACTCTGTGTGGTTTCAGCAAGATGGTGCAGCTCCTCATATAGCCCAACCTGTTATGACAGAATTGCGACGAAAATTTCCCAATCAGCTGATATCCAGAAACTCCACATTCCGTTGCCCACCCAGGTCGCCTGACCTTACTGCGCCTGACTTTTTCTTGTGGGGTTATTGCAAACAGGAAGTCTTCAAAGCAAAACCAACAAATTTGAATGAACTAAGGCAATCCATTCGAGAAACAATTGCGGCTATTCCTGTCTCAACTCTCCAAGCAGTAATGAAAAACTTTTTGGTAAGATGCCGCACATGCATCGACGAGCAGGGGGGGCATTTAAATTCCATTATTTTTAAAACTAATTAAACTATATCTAATCAAATTTAATGAGCTTTAACATGAATAAAAGAAAAATGAATTCCATACACTAAAAAAAAAATTATTTGAGTTTCTTAATGTAGCAAAATTCATCAGCCACCCTGTATGTACATAAAGGTAAATACCTAAAGAACCGGTAGTTTTCCAATTTGTTTTTAGAGTTTCGCATTAGGGTTGTTCAAATTCAAAGGTAAGTATAATTTAGGGTAAGTATGGATATAACTGGTAAGTAGAGTTTAAGGTAAGTAATCAATTCAAAATGGTAAGTATATGTATGTATACCAGGTAAGTATAAAATTCAGATTTGAGTGTAAATTCAACAATTTAAGTATGCAATTTAACAGCTAAGTATTTAAGTATAAAAATGAGTTTTAGAAGGTAAGAATGTTTAATCAAATTGAATCAGATCTTCATCCATGTCTTCAACATGGCGGCCGGCCTGCGAAGTTGACAAATTTAGAAACTCTTGCAGTTTCTGTAGAGTGACCTTTGCTTGGTTAACCAACTTCCTTATGTTACGTTGATTGACATTTCGGCTCCGCCCCAGGGGCGCTGCTCTCTCGATGGTACGGGTGACTCACCTTTGTTGCTCATCGCGCCGATGGCGCACCGGTGGCGGAGGTGTTGGACGCCGGTCACGTGTTGACGATGAAAGTGTCGGACGGTTCAAAAGGGTGTGGTGAGCTCTGCCGCAGTGACGGCAGCTACGTGTGGAGTTACATGCACCGGTAGTGTGGGATGTGGCCAGGCAATTGATGCAGTAGCGATGGACGCTGGCGGATTCGTATCGCTCTGCCGGAGTCATAGCCAAAAATGAATGGCAACGAGTGTTGACAGCAGCATAGGCGGGTTTTTCCCAGTTACATGATGAGATCTGTAGAGAAAACGTTAAGAGAGCAGTAAGCATTATGTTAAATCGGAGATTGCAATGGAGGGTTGGAGGATTATGAGGAAAACGTTGGAGGAGAGCTATGAGGGGGGCAATAAACATATCTTAGTGATATTACGAGTGATTGTTCCGTTTTGAGTGCATATGTCTACGACACGAACATTCTCGTCGGGTCCTACATAGAGTTTAGAGATGCGCCTAATTCGCAATTCGTTGGGGGGTAGGAGATCATCTTTAACCACGACCAGATCTCCTTCTTTGAGGTTGCTTTGTCGGGTTTTCCATTTTTGACGTTTATGTAGTTCTTGGCGGTACTCATTCTTCCAGCGGTTGCTGAATTGATGGTGCAAGACTTTCAGCATTTGCCATTTGTGCATGATGCTGAGACTTTCTGCATTAGGTTCAGGCAGAGATAGCAGTGGGGCCCGCGCAGGAAGTGTCCTGGGGTTAACGCAAGTAAATCTGTCGGGTCTTCGGACATGGGAGAAAAAGGTTTCGAGTTGAGGACTGCCTCGATGCGAACGATTAGGGTTGTAAATTCTTCTTATGACTACCGGCGACTTTAGTCAAATGGGTTTTGAAACTTTTGACTGCAGCTTCCCTAAGCCCACCCATGTGAGGAGCATATGGCGGGATGAATTGTCACGAGAGGCCCTGGGGAGCATACTTTTGGGCGATGTCTTGGCCTGCTTCCTTGAGAAAAAGGGAGATTGCCTTTTTCATGGCTCTATGTGCGCCGATAAACGTTTTTCCGTTGTCGGACATAATTTTATGAGGAATGTCGCGGCGACCGGCAAAACGCGCAAATGCGGCTCTAAAAGCTTCGGTAGTCAAGTTCGAGCAAACTTCAAGGTGAATGGCTTTTGTGTAGAAACAAACAAATACGCAGACATAAGCTTTGGTGTAGGGAGCGCGACGTAGAGTTGACGTCTTTACGAGAAATGGGCCCGCGAAGTCGACTCCTGTGGTGTGAAATGGAAGAGTATACGTCGACCTTTCGGCGGGCAATGCGGCCATGATCTGCGAGTTCATCCTTTGTTTGTGGATCGTGCAGGTCTTGCAATGAAAAATGCAAGCCTTCATTTTCTGCTTCAAGTGGGGGATATAATACTCTTGGTGTACCATCCTGATCATGAGCTGCTTTTCGGCATGCAGTAAGAGAGTGTGGGCAAACTCCAGAAAGAGCGAGCAGAATCTTGAGGGTTGGGGAATTATAATCGGGTGACGTTCGTTGTAGCTGAGGGCGGCGTAACTGAGGCGACCCCCCCCTCCCCTCATTCCCCTTTTTGTCTAACATCGGACTGAGTAGCAGTGAGCTCTTTTTACTTATTGGCTTTGAGGCCTTAAGCAGTAAAATTGTTTCCGCATTATATATTTGTTGGGTTAGGATTATAAGGCGTTCTTTCGAATATGTAATCTCCTCTTGGGATAGAGAACGAGTTGAGGAAATTGGTAGTTTTTTCGCTTTGTGGATGAAGCGATAGACGTACGAAATGACGCGAAGGGCTCTGGCGAATGAGCAGAAGCGCTCCAATGGATCCGAGGTATCCACCTTATGTAATACTTCAATGCGCTTCTGTTCTGGCGGACTGGGGTTTTGAGGCATCGGCTTTGGCCATAAAGTGGGAGTTTTAGAGAGTCACTCGGGGCGTTTCCACCACAAGGAGGATTCCGCTAATTCTTCGGGTTTACATCCACGGGTTCCCAGATCTGCTGGATTATCACCACTTGCCACGTGACGCCAGGTAGCATTACTGACCCTTTAGAGAATTTCGGCAGTGCGGTTCGCTACATAGGTCTTCCAAGTGTGGGGTGGTTTTTCTAGCCATGCTAGGACTATGAAGGCGGCTGACCAAAGAATTAGCTCATTTGAGGACAGATGGAGGTGAGAGCTTATCTGTTTGACTAGTTTGGAGAGTAGTACTGCTCCATAAAGTTCTAGTCGGGGACTTACTGTCTTTAAGGGAGCCACCTTGCTTTTTGCAGCTAATAGGTGAGTGGTAACGTCGTTTTCACCATTCTGCGTGCGTAAATACACGCACGCGCAAAATGCTTTTTCTGAGGCGTCAGAAAATCCGTGAATTTGATAGTGTTTGTCGGGAGAGAATCCGATCCATCGAGGGATTTGTATGGAGGCTATCGCTGAGAGATTTTCCCGAAAATTGTTCCATTTGTGGAAGGCTGAGGGTTTGATATGTTCGTCGCCGTCTGTTCCTTCCAACCAGAGTTGCTGGAGGAGGGCTTTGGCTAAAATCATTATTGGCGATGGCCATCCTGCCGGGTCTAACAACTTCACAATTGCCGATAATATTTGCCGCTTTGTGTTTGAGTTAGCGGCGGGTATAGGGTCATATGAGTATGAAAAGGAGTCGTTTAGGGCATTCCATTTTATTCCTAGTGTTTTTGTCGAACTTGCATCATGGAATTTGAGAAAATCTTCATCAAGGAGGTCAGATTTTGGGATGGACTTCAGTATGCTTGGGTGATTGGCCGTTACTTTCTTCAGCGGGAAGCCGGGTGACTTTAATGCTTCGATAACTTCATTTATGGAGTTGAGTGTGGACTGTATATCATGTCCGCCAGAGAGGATGTCGTCTACATAAGTCTCATGCAGAAGAACATTGTTGGCGGTTGGGAATTTGTCTTTGGTGTCTGCTACTAGCTGATGGACGGTGCGAATAGCTAAGTATGGGGCACAATTAACACCAAAGGTAACTGTTTTCAGTTTGAAATCCTCGAGAGGTGAAGTTGGAGATCTGCGAAAGACAATTCTTTAATAGTCTTGATTTTCTGGTTGTATGAGTATTTGGCGGAACATCTTTTCGATGTCGCCGTTAACAACGAACTTATAGAGGCGCCATTTAAGGATAATAAGCATTAAGTCGTTTTGTAGAGTTGGGCCAGTATGTAGCACGTCATTCAATGAACTACCTGAGTGGGAGAGTTTGGAGGCATTGAAGACCACTCGTACCTTGGTTGTTTTGCTGTCTGGTTTTATAACAGCGTGATCGGGTAAATATAAAGAATAGTATCTACCTTCTTTTATAATTTCGAGTGGTAAGGTTGGTTCCATGTGATTCATGGTTAAATATTCTTCCAACACTTCAGAATATTTTTCTTTTAACTCGGGTTTATTTTCGAGCGTTCTTTCTAAGCTTACATACTGCTGATGAGCAGCGGGTCGTGAGTGTCCGGGAGCTAGCGTTTCTGGAAAGCTTTTCTTAAGGGGGAGCTCTACCATGTAGCGACCATCTTCTCTTCTAATGGTGGTCTTCGTGTAGAGTTCTTCGCAGAACTTATATTCATCTGTGATGGGTGTGGTGGAATTAAACTTTTCCTGCTCCCAAAAATTCTTAAGGAGTTCATTTAGGGAGTCATCGCGGTTTTCCACTATATGGGTTGAGAAGGTTGAAGCTTGCTCAGTTACTGGTCCGCTCAATATCCATCCAAAGATTTTATTCTGAGCAATGAGGCTTACAGCAACATTGGTTTCCAGACCTTGAAGGAGAATTTTTGGGAGTATATCACTGCCTATTACCATATCTATTCGGCATGGAGAGAAACAGGTGGGATCTGCTAACGTTAAGGAGGAGAAATTTTGAAGTTCCTCCGTTTCTATTTTGAAAGATGGGAGAAAGTGTGTTAATTGTGGTAATATTATGGCTTGGGTAATGATTTGGGTCTTTAAATCCAGAGAACAAATTGTTATAGAGCATGTTTTATTGGAGTTTTGGACTATGCGCCCGCCCATGCCTAGTATTTGGTAGTTTGTTCTTTTAGTTGGTAGGCCCAGCAATTGTTGTATTCGGGAGGAGAGGAATGACTTTTGAGAGCCTTGGTCTACCAACGCACGGACTTTGAACGTTTCTCCTCGATGGAGTATCGGGACAATTGCTGTGGGCAGCAACGTTCGTTCCTTATTGGAGGAGAAATGAGAAGCGCTTTATTCGCTGTATCTTGCTTTGTTGAGGAGGTTTCAGTTCGCAATTCCTGAGATTGCATTGCCTGTTCTGATTTTGAGGGTTTTTCTTGGTCACTTATTATTTGGGGAGTGACTTTGGACTGATTACTTCTCTGCGTTTGGCGAGAAGTGTGGGAGTTTGCTGGCAGAGGTGTCTGATTATGCAGGAGAGAGTGATGCCGCTTCTGATAAAACACACATTTGAAATTGCTTCTACACTCGGACTCCAAGTGGGAAAATGCAAAGCAATTTTTGCAATATCTATTGTCTCCGACGAGTTGTTTTTCTCCGGCACACTAAGATTTTGGAATTTCACGCAATTCATCATCGAGTGATTTGAGTTGCAAAGTTTGCAAGAAACCTGCCGGGATTGTTCGCTATGATAGGAGTGGGATTTATGTCTGAAGATATTCGTCTGATTTTGGGGTGCCGACGATCGAGAATTGAAGCTCGAGTTTGAGTTGCGTGGTTTACTTGGTCTGTAAGTACCTAGGCGTTCCACTACTTCGTATCTGGTAGTGAGGAATTTGTCAATTTCCGATCATAGGGGTAATTCCTTTCTAGATTCCAGCGATTGTTCCCATAGCGCCAGAGTCTCATCGGGAAGCTTTGAGGAGCATAAATATATAAGTATGGGATCCCAGTTGCTAGTAGGTACATTGTTGGAGTTAAAGATGGAGAGGCAGTTATTTGTAGAGGTTTGAATTTCTTGAATTCTTTCCCCACTTTCATAGAATACGGGTTGCATGTTAAATAGAGTTTTAAGCTGGTTATCCACGAGAATTCTACGATTCTCTTACCTAGATTTGAGTGCGCCCTAGGCCAGCTCGAAATTTTGGCCGTTGAGGGCGTATTTTTGAATAACTAGGGCTGCTTTTCCACGGGTTTTTTGTCTCAAGTGGTAGAGCTTTTGTGCTTGAGAAAGTTTGGGGTGATTTATGTACACTGCCGTGAACATATCCTCCGTGAAAAACTTATGTGTCGCATGCGGGAACTTTGAGGTAGGGTTCGGAGTTAGCCATGGGTGCTGGGTCGGTCGTTGACCTGGGGCGATAGGATTCGTCTCCAGATTTGCGAGCAGCTCATTTATCCTAGTCCTGGTTTGCATATTTGTCTCCATCGCTTTGTCGTACCTTTCGTTTATTGCTGCCAGGGACCGTTCCTCCGTGAGATTTAGGTGCGCTGCTTCATATGCCCGTCCTACTGTTGCTATGTGTCTGTTGAGTTTCTCCAAATAAGTCTGCAAACTGGGTTTTGTGTGATCGGTCTCACAGATGTTCCACCATTTTTCGCAGAACTTTTCCAGTTTTGCTAATTTGAATAAGGATTTTTTCATTATTAGGGACAATTCTTCCTCTTCAGCTTGAGATTTTGACCGTGTTCTTGGTCCTTGGGGAGCTGGGAGATTCAATAGTTTGTCTACCTTATCTTCAGCCATTCTTACGTGGGTATTTTATGGGAGTGTGTAATAGGAGTACACAAAAAATATAATTGAGTAAATGTGTATTAGAAGTACACGAGAAGATGTTATTATTATACTGTGTATTAGGAGTACACAAAAATATATTTCAGTAAATGTGTATTAGAAGTACGAGGTGTGTTCAAAAAGTATCGCGAATTTTGAATTTTCGCTGGTTACGTATATTCGAATTTCGAATTTTTTGTGGTGTTATGTTGTTACTCATGTCTCTCACTTATGCCGACAAGCTCGGCCATTTTGAATGTTCAGTTAATTGTTGACAGCTGCTTTGCTTGCTCGTGTTTTGGATCGTCTCCGATTTTTACCTATTTTTTTACCAAAATTGCTCAATTGTGACCAAAAACAGCATCGCATGAACATTGCTAATGAGATGTTAAACTCTGTCCGCGACGACCCAAATTTGCTCCAGAGGGTCATAACTGGTGACGAATCGTGGGTTTATGGTTATGACGTGGAAACCAAAGCTCAATCATCTCAATGGAAGCTGCCGCACGAACCAAGACCGAAAAAAGCGCGCCAAGTTCGGTCGAATGTGAAAGTTTTGCTGACAGTTTTCTTCGATTGCAGGGGCGTGGTGCATCATGAGTTCTTGCCACAGGGAAGAACGGTCAATAAGGAATATTACCTGCAAGTTATGCGCAATTTGCGCTAAGCAATCCGCCAGAAACGCCCGGATTTGTGGAAGAACAAAAATTGGCTTTTGCACCACGATAACGCCCCTGCTCACGCATCGTTGCTTGTGCGCGACTTTTTGGCCAAAAACAACACACTCATGATGCCGCAGCCACCGTTTTCCCCAGATCTGGCCCCCTGTGACTTTTTCTTGTTCCCTAAACTGAAGAGGCCCATGAAAGGACGACGTTACGCTTCTCTTGACGAGATAAAGACGGCATCGAAGGAGGAGCTGAACAAGATACAAAAAAATGATTTTTTGAAGTGCTTCGAAGATTGGAAACCCCGTTGGCACAAGTGTATAATATCTCATGGGGATTACTTTGAAGGGGACAAAATAGATATTCATGAATAAATAAATAATTTTTGAAAAAACACAAAATTCGCGATACTTTTTGAACACACCTCGTACACGAGAAGATATATATTTTGCGAAATGTGTATAAGGAGTACACGAGAAGATTTTAATGGGGTTGCCCCACTGTATTTTGAAGACCGTTTTAGTAGCTGTGGCCCACTGTACTATTTTTAAGTAGCAGCACTTTTGGAAATGTGTATATATGTGTGTATACTTGCTGTGATTTGAGCGGGATGAGATTATGTACTTGTCTCAGCGCATCTGAGTACAAGTATGTGTATATATATGAGTTGGAAATTTCGAATTTGTTGTGGGCGGAGTGATGCACTTGTATCAGCGCATCTGAGTCCAAGGTAATTTGTTTGTGTAAGTGGTAAATTGAAAGTTAAAATAAAGCGTTTGATTATGAGAATGAGGGGAACAATTTTTTTTTTTGCAGCGGTTTCTAAATTTTTTGAGCTTGTATTGGCGGCTTATAGTGGGGTTCTTATATGCTTATCTGAGGTTTGTGAACTTATAGCGGAAGGACCATGTATAAAATTCACTCCTTTTCGCACTGGGTACACTGCACTCACCTTTCTTTATTAGGTTCCTTTTAATTATAGCCGCACTCCCTTTTGGTTTTCGTATGAAAGGTTTATTTCGCTTTATATGTAATTTGGAATTTCAAAGTAGTTTTATTTATAATAATATAGCATTATATTAAGTTTGTAGAAGAAATTGAGTTGCAGTTTACACTAACTTTATAGTCTCTACTTCCTTTTTTTATTTCACAATTTTTGTTTGCACAATTATTTAGGGAAAACCGATGATATTAATAGCGCGCTCAACGACAACTAACTTAGCGGCCGCCGATGACCGCCCGCTAAGCTGTGTAGTGAGCATACATACATGTGTACATAAAGGTAAATACCTAAAGAAGCGGTAGTTTTCCAATTTGTTTTTAGAGTTTCGCATTAGGGTTGTTCGAATTCAAAGGTAAGTATAATTTAGGGTAAGTATGGATATAAATTGTAAGTAGAGTTTAAGGTAAGTATTCAATTCAAAAGGGTAAGTATATGTATGTATACAAGGGAAGTATAAAATTCAGATTTCAGTGTAAATTCAACAATTTAAGTATGCAATTTAACAGGTAAGTATTTATGTATAAAAATGAGTTTTAGAAGGTAAGAATGTATTAATCAAATTGAATTAGATCTTCATCCATGTCGTCAACAGAGGGTTACCCTCGGATGAGCTAATAAACGAAATCACAGATGATAAAAAGTTAGACTGGGCCATGGAGGAGATGTTTATAAGTTGTTTTAGGATCAATTACGTACCAGCATCATTGGGAGAGGTCAATGTGGATTTTAATCCCCAAGCGAGGGAAACCCTCCTACTATAAACCGAATTATTATAGGCCTATAAGCCTGTCTTATTTTATTTTTAAAATTCTTGAAAGACTCCTGGAAAACCCGAGGCTGATTGACCCATTGTTTCTATCGCAAGCTCAACAGGCACACTGGTGGCATTTCTAGACATAGCAGGCGCCTTCAATAACGACCTTCCAGAAGCCGTTACTTCGGCGCTGACACGTCTGCGGGTTGACGCGGGCCTGGTGGAGTTTATTCACAACCTGTTTACACGTAGGCGTATTAAAACAGAGATAGGTGGTAGCGTGATTCACAGACTCGTTAACAGAGGTACCCCGCAGGGAGGCGTTCTCTCTCCGCTACTATGGGTGGTTACCGTCAACCAACTATTACGCCTGATGGAATCAGAAGGTCAGCAAATGTTCCTGTATGCTGTGACATCTGTGTCATTATGCGGGGAAAATTCTCGAAAATCCTCTGCAATTTAATGGGAGGGGCGCTATCCAAAATATCACAATGGGCCATAGCCTCAGGGTTGAAAGCTGACCCGGATAAAACCGAGCTAATTCTCTTCACGAGGAGGTACAAAATACGTAATCTAATACCGCCAAGAATTTGGGGTACGTCGTTAGCGTTTAGCGATAAAGTCAATTATTTAGGAGTCATTCTAGATAGGAAGTTGCTCTGGAGTGACAATACAATGGAGCGATCCAAGATGGCAGCAGCGGCGCTTTTTACTTGCAAGAGGGCAATTGGGGGTTCACCCTAAGGTGGTATACTGGATATATACAGCCATTGTGCGCCCGATTCTTCTATATGGTGTCTTGGTCTGGGGGCCTGCACTAGCGAAAAATTACTACCTCAAAATGCTACAAAAAGGCCAAAGGAGTTCGGAGCTCTTTGTTCTACTCCGACGGAAGCACTCAACACAATGCTATATCTACCACCTCTTGACCTGATGGCGAAGGAAGTATCTGTCATCAGTGCTCTACGCATAAGGAGAACAGGTGCCTGGTTAAATGGAGGTAATCCGCCTGCCCCAACCCTGCCTACTAAAGCCCCAGTCCCAATACCAACACGCGCTGACTATTATACGTCAAAGAACGTAATCGGTAAGAACTATTTAGTAGGCATACCACCACGACAAGACTGAAATATTAGCCAGCATACGGTTTTAACATCCTTGATAAGAGTATTAACAGGGCACTGTTTAATATACACTCACGGTGCTAGAACGGGGGTAACGACCTTCGATTATTGTCCAAGCTGCAGATGTACCGAAGAGGAGGAGAGCGTCCAGGACCTCCTTTGTCAGTGTCCTGCACTCAGAAGACGGCGGTTAGTCATCCTAGGTGAACCGTTTCTATACGACCTTACGGAGGTCTCAAGATGTGAAGTCAAGGCTTTAGCGAAATTTATAAATTCCACGCAGTGGTTCGACCCTCCGCATTAGGCATGGAAGGGATTTATTTGAGACCGCATAGGGTATAATAACGGGCCCATTGGTGGCCTAAGTGTCTAGCTGCTACCTTAGCGTTTTAGCTCAGCCCTTGCAGCCTAACCTAACCTAACCACATACGATAAACAAAAAACTGAATTTATACGCTGCCGACGCGGTTCTCTCCTAGAAGAATACCTCGGGATTTTTAAAGACATAGCATTGGATAAGGTATATATACATCGTCCATCCCAATAGTAGTGAGTGCTGCACACGGTGAGAGCGTGACATATCCTAAATTTCACGCAGCCTGCAGAGCATACAGCTTGCTTGAGTGTGACCAACATTGGGATAAAACTCTAGAAGAAACGAGCATTTCCAACAGTCTTTCCAAAATGAGGCATTTATTCGCAGTTATGTTGGTATTTTGTGGGCTTTTAAATTTATTGGAGCTATGGAACAAATATCAACATCATCTGTGAGGAGATTTTTTACGAGTTGTTGCAAGTTGTAAAATTATTATAAATAACTGTATTTCAGCACTTCCAGATGTCGTTGTCTCTATTGGAGGCAAGTTTTTGAGTAAGTATGGATTACCATCTCCCCAACCATTTCTTAATGTACCTTTAGTGAACCGAGAATATGGTGCTGAAACAAACTGCAGATCAGATGCAATGGCCCAAATAGTTAATGACTATGTACTGATGGAACTGGAAACACTTTTCTTACCACAGCTATCTCAGTAGAATTCAGAAAACAGGGTGAAATAGCTCTCGCAGTAGCATCTTCTGGCATTGCTGCACGCTATCACCTGAGGGCAAAACAGCGCACAGTATGTTCAATATCCCCTTGGACTTAGATAGTAAATTTCCAATGTGCGCAATATCACGGAGCAGTAACAAGGCTAGGGTTAAACAAAATTGTGGTTGTATGGGACGAATGGAACAGGAAAGGTTTCGAAGCTGTTGACCGAAGCTTACAGGATATTCGCAGAAGTAATAAGATTATGGATATGGTTACAGTTTAATTTTGCGGAGATTTTCGGCAAACGCTGTCTGAGGAGGTAACTGCTTGCTTAAAAATATCCATTATCAAATTCAAAGAGTGAGCCTAGCCATAAACATGAGAGTACAACTGAGCAATAACTTACAGGCTCAGGAATTTTTTAATATTTTGCTGAAAATTGCCAAGGAAAACTTACCAGAAGAAAATAATCAAATAAATCTGATAAACCCAGGAATATTGTTTACACGGAGGCTGAGCTCATTCACTCTGTATACAATGATGTTACACAAATATTGCAGCATCACAATTCCTGGCTTTGTGAACGAGCAATTTTGAATCCCAACAATTAACAGGCAGCGGTCATTAACAATAATATATATAATTAGACAGTATATACATCTATAAATACTGTTAACGATCAAGATGGTGCGACTAATTATCCTGTCGAATTTTTAAATTCACTCTCTGCAAAAGGCCTTCCTGCACAGACAATCGTTCTTCCGATAATGCTTCTAAGAAACTTAACGGCACCAAAGTTGTGTAACGGAACTTGACTTAAAGTAACCAACCCGCAAGCTAATATTATTGAGCAGGGAAAATGGTGTTCATACCACGTATACCACTTATACCCAACAAATACCCCTTTCAATTTAAAAGAATACAGTTTCCTGTAAGCCTTTTCTTTGCCATGACAATAAACAAGTCACAGGGACAGACCCTTAATACTGTTGGTGTCGATCTAAGGACCAGTTATTCTTTTCGTGGTCAGATTTACGTTACTTGCTCTCAAGTAACTAGCCTGAATAATCTATGTATTTTAGCTATGGAGGGGAAACCCACAAACATTGTTTTTAAAGAAATAATTGTCTTGTCGTTTGTAATCTGCAACATATTATCTTTGAAATTAAGTTAGTTTCGCGGACCAAGTCGCGGGCTTCAACTAGTTAGATATAAGATATGTGTCTATCAAAATAAATATTACTTCCCTATATTAAACAATTGAAACAAATTTCACAAAAATATAGACGCTATTCATAGCAGTGTTGGGCAAATTAAAATTGTTGAAACAATTAATAATCAATTTTTAATTGTTAATTGCAACTTCTTTAATTAACAAATCTTAATTTCTTTCAAATATCACTTTCGTGAAAATTCTGTGCCCCTTTGCAATTGATTTAATTGCAATTACTTTCTTAATCAATTAAAAAATCGATTAAAAATTTAAAAGATTAACGGCCAACATTTATAAAAAGTAATTTTCTTCTTTTTTAATAGCCCCTTTCTGAATGAATTTTACAGATATTGAAAATAATTGTTTATCAATATTATATTTTTTGTATTTCAATGAAAAAAAGGTAGAACAAAAATACCTAAATCAACCAAAAAAGTGATTTTGGGACTTTTTTTTTGTCTTTCAGCAACACAAATATTATATTTTTTAACATAATATAGTGAAAAAAGCTTATGAGTTGAGCTTTACGAGTAATAATTTTTCAAGTGTTTCATCGCTTCAGCCGAAGTGGATCTACAGGGTGGCTGATGAATTTTGCTACATTAAGAAACTCAAATAATTTTTTGTTCAGTGTATGGAATTCATTTTTCTTTTATTCATGTTAAAGCTCATTAAATTTTATTAAATATAGCTTAATTAGTTTTAAAAATAATGGAATTTAAATGCCCCCCCTGCTCGTCGATGCATGTGCGGCATCTTACCAAAAAGTTGTTCATTACTGCTTGGAGAGTTGAGACAGGAATAGCCGCAATTGTTTCTCCAATGGATTGCCTTAGTTCATTCAAATTTGTTGGTTTTGCTTTGATGACTTCCTGTTTGCAATAACCCCACAAGAAAAAGTCAGGTGCAGTAAGGTCAGGCGACCTGGGTGGCCAACGGAATGTGGAGTTTCTGGATATCAGCTTATTGGGAAATTTTCGTCGCAATTCTGTCATAACAGGTTGGGCTATATGAGGAGCTGCACCATCTTGTTGAAACCACACAGAGTTGAAAGAAATTCTCATTCGGCGTAATTCTGGATAGAAAAACTCTCTCAACATGCTCAAGTAACGGTCTCCAGTAACCGTAACGGTGTGACCGTTTTCTTCGAAGAAGTAGGGCCCGACAATGCAGCGTGATGAAACTGCACACCACACTGTGACACGAAGTGGATGCAATTCCGTCTCATGGAGTATCTGTGGGTTGGAAGCACTCCATATTCGACAATTTTGTTTGTTTATGTTGCCGTTTAAATCGAAATGGGCCTCGTCAGACATGAAAAGACAGTTCAACATGTTTCCATCCTCTTCCACCATTTGAAACATCTTCTGGCAAAATTCCAAGCTAATCGGCAAGTCTGCAGCGTTCAGTTTGTTGGCCATTTGAATTTTATATGGGAATAAGTCCAAATCTTTGTGCATAATTGATTGTAATGACTGTCTGCTTACACCCATTTGAGCAGATAAGCTTCTTGTCGAAACACGTGGATTGTTTTGTATGGCAGCAGCTACAGCAGCGATTGTTTCCTCCGTTCGAACTGAAGGGTTTCGATGGTAAGGTCTTCTGTTGACTGTCCCATGCTCGGCAAAATTGTTTACAAGTCTTATTATGGTCCATCTGCTCGGAGGATTGCCGCCAAACGTGCGAACCGAAACTACGGACTCCAGTGCGTGATAGCGGCGGACAATCCAAATTCTTGTTTCAGTGTCCCAGTTATCCATTTTTGTTAAATGTAAAAGTCAATCTGCAAAATAAAAACAAATTAACCAGATTCATTAAATAGAAAAAAAGTTATTAAATTTTTTTTTGGTAGCGGCTTTCATTAGCCACCCTGTATTTAAAATCTTTAGGGAAATACGTAATGGGTTTTCCGAAATTGGCAAAGACCTGTATTTACTAGTAGAAAAGTTTCATAAGTACGAAACAGTTTTTAAAACTTTTAAGACGAAATTTCCCCTGATTCAAACACTGATATCCGTGAAAACAATCCTAGAAGTACTGATGATTCCTCATGTCCTGTAATACTAAACACAATTCCAATTCCTAATGCTATCGCACCCTTATCGTTAGTACTCATTGAATTAGCCTTTCCAAATCCATCAGCGCAGTCATCGACTTCCAAGACAGCCTCGTCGAAGTCAACTTCGAAAAACAACCCGAGCCCCAACCTATTAGGTTGGCACCTGAACCAACTATTAGGAATCTGGTTGTGATTCCAGAATTGATCTTTCACTCAATGATTTTGAATCAGTTTTGAAGAGTTCGTTTTGGCCTTCCGGCGCTTTTGTGCCTGAATTTGAACATAAGCCGAAGAAATACACCCAGAATGTAGCTAGGGTCCACGTGATAGTGCAGTATCAAAAAACTAATTGTAAAGTCTGTAAATTTTTACTATAAAAATGTTAGAGGTTAAAATACCAAACTTACCGAACTTTATATAAAATCTCTTTGCCGTAATTACAACATTATTTCCTTTACCGAAACGTGGCTAAAACCACACATTTTTAACGCTGAAGTCTTATCTGGTGATTATCAAGTAGTCAGAAACGATCGCATTAGCAGAGTCGGGGGTGGCGTTCTAATAGCTATTAATTCGTCAATGCCCTCTGAGGAGGTTAATTTTCCTTGCATCGAGTCGTGTGAATTCAAGTGCGTCCGAATACAGCTGGACTACGCTCCATTCATCATTTGATATCTCAATCTACATGCAGCTTATCTGATTGTTGAAAACTGGCTAAACTTTCCGATTCGTTGATCGTTCTGGGCGATTTTAACCTACCGCGTATATCGTGGAATATCTTTGACGGAAGCATTGTCCCAAGTCCATCCAAAGCGGGGTATAATGACTTTTTGTATGAAATGGCAGACCTTTGTCTTAATCAAATAAATTTTATCCCTAACAATTTCGGAAAAGTACTGGACTTAACTTTCGTCGATGATACATCTAAGTTCTGTTTGAGTAGGCGCGATCTTTTGGTTTTACCGGAAGACGTTTACCATCCTTCTTTTCAGATCGTTTACGAAATCATAACTAATGAAGAAGGCAGTGATACTAAACCATGCGATTCTAGTGGACTCTTTGACTTCGACTTTGCTAAAACCAACTTTAAAAAATTAAGTAAAGAGTTGTCTAAATTAACTTGGCCTAAATATTATGGCCATATTGAGCTTAACATTTCACATTTTAATAATACTATTTATAGGCTCTTTGAAAAACATGTACCTAAATGTAAATATTTCTCTGATGAACCAACGAAAGCATGGTTTACTAAAGAACTGAAAGCTTTAAAACATAAAAAGAACCGTTCATTCAAGCTATACAAGAAATCCGGTTTAAGCCAAAATTACTTAAAATACTCCATCCTACGACAGAAATAGTTTGAACTGAATAAAAAATGTTACACTGCTTATATCTGTAAAATTAAAAAGAACCTTATATGTAACCCAAAGTCGTTTTATGGATTCGTAAACTCTAAACGTAATATAAGAGGGTTTCCTTCTGCCATGAAATTCCAAAACTGTATATACAGCGATAATCAAGATATTGCAAACTTCTTTGCCCAATTTTATAAATCTAATTATTCTACTGCTCAAACCCGGGGCAAACTCCTGTAAGAATGAGAACGGCGACCTGGTGACCGATGTTCAGAGAACACTCAGAATATGGAGGGATCACTTCTCTGCCCTTTTAAATGGAGAAACTGAGCAAGAAACCAGAGAAGATGCCGAACCCGAGCCCACAATCGAAGATGATGGAATTGACGTTCCACAACCCGACTACAATGAGGTGCGAATAGCAATATCCCGATTGAAAAACAATAAAACAGCTGGCGCTGATGGTTTGCCTGCTGAGCTATTCAAACACGGAGGCGAGGAGCTGGTAAGGCGCATGCATCAGCTTCTATGCAGAATTTGGTCGGATGAATGCATGCCTGAAGATTGGAATCTAAGTGTTCTCTGCCCAATCCACAAGAAGGGCGATCCTGCAAACTGCGCCAACTATCGCGGAATCAGCCTTTTGAATATCGCATATAAGGTCCTATCAAGCGTATTGTGCGAAAGACTGAAACCTGATGTGAACAGACTGATTGGACCTTATCAGTGTGGCTTCAGACCTGGTAAATCTACCATCGACCAGATTTTTTTACAATACGCCAAATCTTGGAAAAAACCCGTGAAAAAAGAATCGACACACATCATCTCTTTGTTGATTTTAAAGCCGCTTTCGATAGCACGAAAAGGAGCTGCCTATATGCCGCTATGTCTGAATTTGGTTTCCCCGCAAAACTTATACGGCTATGCAAAATGACCTTGAGCAACACCGCCAGCTCGGTCAGAATTGGGAAGTACCTCTCCGAGCCGTTCGAAACTAAACGAGGTTTCAGACAGGGTGACCCCCTATCGTGCGATTTCTTTAATTTAATGCTGGAGAAAATAATACAAGCTGCAGAACTTAACCGCGCTGGAACAATATTTTATAAAAGCGTCCAACTGTTGGCATATGCTGACGATATTGATATCATTGGCCTTAACAACCGCGCCGTAACTTCTGCTTACTCCAAATTAGAAAAAGAAGCGGAGAAAATGGGATTGGTGGTGAACGAGGGCAAAACGAAGTACCTTCTGTCATCATGCAAAGAGTCAGCGCATTCGCGCCTTGGCAACCAAGCCACTGTTGGCAGCAATAATTTCGAAATAGTAAAGGACTTCGTTTACCTGGGAACCAGCATTAATACCAACAATAATGTTAGCCTAGAAATCCGACGAAGAATCACTCTTGCAAACAAATGCTACTTCGGACTGAGTAGGCAATTGAAAAGTAAAGTCCTCTCTCGACGAACGAAAATAACACTCTACAAGTCACTCATCGCACCCGTCCTGCTATATGGTGCAGAAGCGTGGACACTAACAACATCTGATGAGGCGGCTCTGGGAGTATTCGAGAGAAAGGTTCTTCGAAAGATTTGTGGACCTCTACGCGTTGGCGACGGCGAGTACCGAAGAAGATTTAATGATGAGCTGTATGAAATTTACGCAGACGCCGACATAGTTCAGCGAATTAAAACACAGCGGCTTCGCTGGCTAGGCCACGTAGTGCGAAGTGCGAATGAGCCCAGAAGGTATTCTTATCGGCACCCGCCGGTGGAAGCAGAGGAAGAGGGAGACCACCACTCCGATGGAAGGACCAAGTGGAGACCGATTTGCGATCCCGCGGTGTTTCCAATTGGCGCCAGTTGGCGCAACGAAGAAACGACTGGCGAGCTATGTTGGACGGTCAAAATCGCCCAGGCGGTTAGATGACCATTTAAAGAAGAAGAAAGAATTATTCTACTGCTACCTTTTCTCGATTAAACAAATATCCATATCAGTTAAATGCAAACAACATCATTAATAGTCCTATAATTTCTCCTGCAAATGTTTTATTCTATCTGAAAACCTTAAAGGAATCATTTAAATTTGACCCTGATATGGTCCCGGCATGTTTTCTCAAAAACTGTGCTAACTACATTTACCAGCCTCTAACCGATCTATTTAATCTGTCTTTAAAAAGCGGCTTCTTTCCAACTTCTTGGAAAGAATCTTTGCTTATACCACTTTATAAGAGTGGGAGTAGGTCATCATAGCTTTCCGCTATTCCCTATTGTTACTAATCAGCTTACAACTTCTACATCCACATTGATTGCAGATTGCCAGCACGGCTTTTGTAAAGGAAAATCAACAAGTACAAACTTACTAGAATTCACAACCCATGTTTTAAACGCGTTAGAGAAAAAATGCACACAGATGTTATATATACAGATTTCAGTAAAGGGTTTGACAAAGTTTGTCATTCGTTACTTATTCATAAACTTTTTCTACTGGGCTTTCAAGCCAGTCTCACCCGCTGGATATCTTCTTATCTTCTTTTCAGAACACAAAGAGTAGTTTTTAATAATGCGCTATCTAATGTCATCGATGTATCTTCTGGAGTTCCTCAAGGTAGCCATCTTGGCCCGATTCTGTTTTTGCTGTTCATTACTGATATATCCAGTACTATCAAGTTTTCAAAAATTTTGATGTACGCTGACGAAGTTAAGATTTTTATGTCTTACTCGGTGAGCGAAAATAGAGCTTTACTTCAATCAGATCTTGATAGACTGGGTGCTTGGTGCGATCTAAACTACATGCCACTCAATCTTAAAAAATTAAAATTTATTTGTCTTTCGCGCAGAAATACACAACCAGCTTCCTACGTAATCAACAATCATAGTCTTGAACAAGTGCATGATTTTATGGACTTGGGAATTACGATGGATTGTAAGCTTAGCTTCAATCCCCATATTAATGCAACTGTCAATAAATCTAGGGGTGTTTTATCATTCGTTAAGCGATGGTCAAAAGAATTTAGTGATCCGTACGTAACTAAAGCCTTTTTTACAACATTAGGAAGACCGATATTAGAACATGGCTCAATTATTTGGAATCCGGGCTACCAGGTCCACATTGATCGGTTAGAATCGGTTCAAAATCAATTTTGACTTTTCGCTTTAAGAGATCTTTCATGGGATTCCCTGTATAATTTGCCTCCCTATACTAATCACTTGAAACTTATTAACCTTCCTACCCTTGCTAGTCGTAGAGAAATGCTCGGAACAACATTTATGATTAAATTATTAAACGGGTTGGTCTCTAGCAAATTTTTGTTGGGAGAAGTAAACTTTGACGTTAATTTTCGGCCATCAAGACATTTTAAACCAATTTTTCCGATGTTTGTGTGACAATTATAACACTATCTCCAGTACATTTAATATTTCTGACTCGCTTTTTAGCATTAAAAAATCGATACCCATAACAACTTTATGAATTTACTCTCTACAATCTAACTGTTTCTTTCTTCTCTTAATACATTATTTATAAGTTTTAATTTCTTGTGTTACTTAGCTGATGAGTTTCCCTCTGTAGCCGAGCAGTTTTAGGTCTCGACACTTTCAACCTTTCAACGACTCGGCAATATATAACTGTGGCGTTTTATCATAACAACTTAAGTCGACTTAAGAAAATAGACCAATCAAAACTTTTTCTGTCGATTTCAAATAACAAAACTGCTTCACAACTTAGCCAAGCCAGTTAGATTCAATCGTTTATAAACAAAATAATATAAGACCGATAAAAGTCTTGCAAACTTACACGATTTTCTTATTCAAAATCGCCAGAAAAAGTTTTGACTGGTCTAATTTCTTAAGTCGACTATAGTTGTTATAATAAAACGCCACAGATATATTAAAAAAAAAACCGTGCGTTATGCGAATGCGCCCCTCGTGTCGGTTGGGCGGGATGGTGGGCATAGTATATCTCTACTAGTAGCGCAACTAACAGCTGATTGCTAAAAAACGCATATAAACACACGCACAGTTCTCGACACATTATTTGAAGAAAACTTGAAGATTTTTAAACCAAAATATTAAAAAGCCATAAACCTAGCATATTTTTGAAGATATTGCCTTTATAATATCCTATTTGTTGTTAAAAGAAGAAAATTTTATATTTCAATCAAGTTTTTTGTTGTTTTTTTAACTTTAAATTAAAGGTTAAGTCCTTTTTTTAAAGCATTTTAGTGTATTAAAATACAACCATGTGCATATGCCTTTTGACATTGCGTTTTGTTGATATTCGTATTTGCTATGTCATTGCTTCCTAATACGTAAACAAAGTTGTGGCAAGGAGCGATTTTTCTAATTGCAAAATTGTAATTTGTTTATTTAGTAGATTATGTTGTGTGTAAATACAACAAATTCATCCTCAACCTTTGAATAGCAGATATTGCACCATCTGCCATAAAGGAAAGTGAAGTGAAAAATTGCTTTGGTGAGTAGGAAATTCGGTAATTGTTTCCTTGAGGAGACAACTGGTAAAAAACGTCCAAAAATGTCGGGAGGGCCATCAAACGATGCGTTTTGAACTCGGTATGAATAATCTGAAAGCGGAAACTGGATTTTATATTTCTGTCAAGAGTTATGTGCAATTAAAGTTGACAATTTTCTGTCATTTTCATTTGGTTGTAATAACACATATTAGGTGTTACAAAATGTGCAAAAGTGTGTTCCGCGCAGAAATACTGGGGACCGCGTAGCCAGTGTTGGATCGGCTAAGGTTTATTTTTTGAAGCGCGACCGCAGGAAGGGGTTCTGCACAAAAATTTAAAATCCGCTTTCGGATTGTTGATACCGAAGTAAAAACGCGTTGTTTGATGCATCTCCCGATATTTTTGGACGTGTTTTAGCAGTTGTCTCCTAAAGGCAACAACTACCGAAAATTTTTGTGTTTGCCAAGGTAAACTTAACAAATCTTTTTATATGTGCAGAACGTCGAGAAGACGCACAAAGGGCGTTCGAGAAAGCTGAAGAAGTTGGCAATGCGAAGGAGGTGGAGAATGCTTAACTTAATGGGTGTGCCGTATGCAGAGGCATATGTGCGGCAGTATTAAATTTTACAACAGTACACTCTTGTTTATATATATATTTTTAATTTAATATTTCATTTTATATGAATTACATACAATTTTTACAACTAAGTTATGTTACAACTTTTGCGCAAATATACATATATTTATTTAATATGCATAATATATTTTACTAATGTATTAGTGTCATTGATATATAAAATGTAATTCTTATAAGATAGTAATGAATAAATAAACAAACAAACAAACATATTTAATAGAAACCTGTATGGCGTATTTCTTCAAGACCGGTGGGTGAAGGCCTGTCTCCCTGTTTTGGAAAAATAAATAAGGTTTATTATTAATATTGCTTTTCCACACCACCTATAAACATATTTGTTTACTTTGTACCAATTACATGATCGGTTTGTATATATAAAATATTTCGTATATACATACACATGTAACTTCATTTTAAATGCAAAAAGTTGACAAATATGCCTATGAGGTTGCAATATAGGCGCGTTACCGAATTTTTTTGGGTGTTCGGTTCCCCTGGAGGCCTATTTTCACCCTTATACATATTTACAAACATAAAATAACTAAAACAAAACAATAAAAAGAATTCATTAAATACAATTGCACTACAATACTACAACAAAACAAAATATTGCACATTTCAGGTACATTAGATACAAATTAAATACATAAAAAATATTTATAAATTCACCCACAGTGAAACCCAACCAAAATACCTACAATACATTATTGGGGATACCGGTCCTATAGTAAACAAGGTACACGAAGCTGCATTTTAAACGAGATAAATAGTCAAATAAAAGCAAAATTATCTATGTGTCATACACAAGAATTTAACGTTTTTGAAATTCGGTTGCTTTGCGTCTTTGTTAAACGAGTTTAACCAAAAGTATGTTCTGATACGAATAAATAAGCACTTTATATAGTGCGGATTGCAATTTTCGCAACAATAATAGGGGTTTACGTCTAACATTTTTTCAAGGAGGATTTGAGAAAAGTTCTCCCTATGACAAGTAGAGTCGAAATTCTCTGAAAATATGTTTTCTAAACTTTGAATGAAATCAATAAAATCGGACGGAGGTTTGACAAGGTGGCAGTTACTATATTGTTTTTCTTTCTTAAATAGGAAATCTTTTTCGGCGATGCCGACTTCAAAGTTGGGTAAAGGTATTAAACATCAGTGAAGTTTGGTGTATTTAAAATACAAATAGCCACAGAAGTATACAAAGGCGTTTCGATGGAGAAAGCTGCTTTCATCAATGTCGATATTCATATCTATTTGAATATCGTGGAATGTTGCTAGGGAAGGTCTGGGTAGACCCTGAAAGATTTGCCAGGAAGTGTCTTGGACTAAGACGTCATTACTGGCTAGCTGAAGAGCGCTATTTGAAACTAGTTCCAAGTTATCAGGCAACATTTCACAATTGCCTTTGTTGACGCAATCAAGGTAGCCCATGCTCCATGTCTGCCGGAATAAATAAGTAAAACGCTGGGGAGTTATTCTTGCATCATATCCTCCCCCTCGACGAATTTGCCCGAAGAAGTTTTCAATTTTGTCCTGGCATAGTTTCCTCGTCATGAGATGGGAAAATTCTTTTTGGGTCCAAAAAACCCAGAAACGCTTTAAACACCTAATATTATTCACCCACCCATTTAAAAAAGAAAACGTGTTCGTAATATCTTTCCCGTTCCTATAAACTTTGATGGATTTAATAAAAATTTCGGATTCTTCCAGGAAGTTAAACTGATCCGCAGTTCCTCGAAAAGGTTCTTTAAAATTTCCGATTGCTCCAAATGTATAATTATTAAAAATATTAAAAAGTTTGTGGAAAAACAGGATAAACTCGGCTGTATTAAGAAACGATGGAGACTTAGAAGTGTTAAGAGAACCGGAGCTATATATAGCAAACATGGCACTTGTCACAGAATTGCTGAAAACCTGCGAAGCTAACTTCACGCTCATTTTTTTCGAAATTGTTGGGTCTAAGATGGGATGACGTTAGTTTGTGGGTGCATTTAATGCTAGATATAGAGCATTCCCACAACAGCCGGTTCTATCGCACCGGAATGACCCGGGTTTTCCCACCCGGCCAAGAGCTGTTATTTCAGTTTAACCCTGTCCAATCTGTCCCGTCCCACCCTTAAATTGTCGTCCTCGGAGCAAACCCTTGCAGCTGGGTTGCTCCATTGTCTCTTGTTACGGGCTGGGGTCGAACCCAACCCTGGACCAAGAGACTGGATCTGCTGCGTTTGCTGGAAGAAAATTTATATTAAACGGTCGTATTCGGTACAATGCGCCAAGTGTAAGAGATGGTTACATAAATCTGGATGTTCAGGGCTTAACCCTGCCATCCACAGACCCCGTACTTTCTTTAGTACTTTTGAGGCACCTTGCTGTACACGTCCTAGGACGTCCCGCGGTAGCCGCAGCTCTGGCACTCCCTTACCGCCTTTAACTACCCCCAATAGTCACAATAGTGGCTCAGTCTACACGACTGGCAGCACCGCTGCCATCCCTGCCTCACCCACTCCCGACTGTCGCTCACGCACGCCAGCGTCTCCATCTCACACGGCCGCTCAACACTCCTATCCCCCCCGGAATAGGTCAGATATGAGCATCGCCGAGCGTCAGTCCCCTCTGTCTCAGCCTCTAATGCCCCCCCCTGCTTCCAGCCTGCACGTGGGTCAGGAACACCACCTCCTAGTACCTTTCACTACGTGCACCGTTTGTCGGCAAAGATTGTATACGCCTGCGACATCGGTCAAGTGCAACAGTTGCCTTGGCCTGTGTCACACCCTTATGTGCTCTGGGCTCGCAAACGGCAACCTTTGGACGGATTCGTTCATAGCCCCCTGTTGCAGTACGCAGCCGCCCTCCACGCCAGACAACATCGGCCATGGCGCTGTCAACTCTAGACTGCGACATAGTTTAGGCCTCAGCCTACCTCCACCTAGGCCAACGCATCCGTCCCTCACGCCTAGTATGTCCCCCGCCTCCCCTCCTACACACTTCAAAATTCTGCAGCTGAACTGTAACGGATTAGCTGGAAAGATCGCGGAGATAACTGACTTTATGAAGACGCACAACATCAAAATCGCCGCGATACAAGAGACAAAACTGAACACGAGATCGGACTTACGAACTTGTGATAGGTATGATGTACATCGTAAAGACCGTCCCAGCGGTCTTGGGGGTGGCCTTGCGTTCATTACACATCACTCTGTACAATACAATCTAATTTCCCCTGACGTCGACCCCAGGGACTCTACCTTAGAATGCCAAGGCATAGCAGTCCGGTCAGGAGACGCCGACCTGCAAATCATAAACATCTATATTCCTCCTGTCACGTGTTGTCCTAGAGATTATCATCCCGACATTAGTGCGTTGCTAAGGGGCGATAACCGCCTAATCCTAGGCGACTTCAACGCACATCACGATCTCTGGCACTCCAACTTGCCAGCAGACAGTAGAGGACAGGCAATTGCAGACCAAATAGATAACTCAGCATTCTGTACAGTCAATGGAGATGCCCCCACCAGGGTGGCAGGCAACTGTCACAGCTCGCCAGACATCTCCATAACAAGCGCGGGCCTTATTAACTTTGTCATCTGGCGACCGATGCTTACATTAGCTTCAGACCACCTACCCATCTTACTCTCTGTTGAACGACCGACCGACTTCATAACGACTGATAAAATAACATACATCAACTTCACCAAAGCGGACTGGGACCGCTTTACTGAATATACAGAGCGCTCCTTCGCTGCCTTACCCACTCCAACGGACGTACGCGAAGGCGAACGAGAGTTTCGCAAGATCATCGATTCAGCCTCATGCCGCTTTATTCCTGCTGGCAGAATACAAACCTAGTCATCCAAACCGACATCTTTTGGATGTAGCACCGCCCCCCAGAGACATAAGGAGACATCTCCGTAAGCATTTCGATGAGATCCGGCATCATATCTCTTTGCCGTTTGATCTGCGGAACCATAGACGGGCTCTAAATGACCTCCACACAGAGTCGGTAGACAGATCCCTTAGATCTCGGCCGGTGAATCCCGTTATTAATACTCAACCACCTGAATTGGCTGAAGAGGAGCGTGTACTTCCGAGGGAGACTAGAGTCATACTAGCACAACTTCGCTCTGGATATTGTAATAGGTTAAACTCTTACTTATGCAGACTGAACCCCAACATACCAAATACATGCCCTGCATGTGGTATGACCCCTCATGATACCATACATCTCTTTTCCTGTTCAGTTGAACCCACTCTTCTAACACCCACATCACTCTGGTCCAACCCTGTGGAAACTGCGCATTTCCTCGGACTTCCGTTAGAAGAGCCTGATGACAATTTAGAGTGATCGAGCCCATTGGGCAGGGCGAAGCACTGTTAACAACAACAACAACAACATTGGTCGTGCAAACAAACTATATCCAGCCAATCTACAGGACGGTCGTTAAAAAAAACTCTATTTTTCGCGTTTTATAAACAGTTTCGTGTACTTTTCAAAAGATGAGGAGGCTCGTGGAAAAAGAAAATTTGTTCGCCATTAACTTCAAAGAAAGGCCTATCTGTTGTAACTCCTACTATCTTGGCGAAGTTTACGAAGTTTGACCCTTGGTCACAAACTAAATGACAGGGACGAAGACCAATACCCTGGAGCTGATTTATGCATTCTAAAATATAACTTCGCATAACATCTCCTTCACAAGTTTTATGGACAAAAAAATAAGCTAATGGATGGGTCCAAGACTCCCCACCAATACCTTGGACCAAGAGACACAGAACACTTGAAGCTACTCTAGAAGTACGGTTCTCATCACCATAATCTTCTAGCCCTATAATCAAACCTCTACTCTTCTCGTACTGTAAATTGATCTTCAGTGACATTTCAACAAAGTTTTGAACGTCGGTAAAAGCCCGACTTCTTAGCTCCAGGGCTTTTATACTGCTATTGGTGCAGCCAGGGGAACGTGACCACCCTTGAACAAAGTGTTCGAGAGTTCTCCTAGAAGGCCAATCCATATTCGGCTTTAAATACCTATACGCAACCGGTGAAATAAACGTTACCACTAGAGCCTGTGTAATAACTTCCCTATCGAAACGATGCCCCTTGGGAGCTCGGGATCTATTTTTGAGACTATTTCTTACACATAATGCAAGGTATGGAGGTAATTGGCTGCAAAGCTCTGCGAAATGCCTATCTCTAGTACTTTCTTCTAAACTTTCTAACTTTCTTTCTAAGAATGCCACCCGATTGCGCAGTCTTTCTAGCTCCTCATGATTACTGTCACATTCAACTTCCTCATGTTTTCTTTTTCTAGGAGTCCCATCCGTGAACAGATCCTCAGTTTTCGATTGCCGACATATAATACCAGAACTAGCTAAAGGAGAAGAAATTTCTTCAAACCTAGTGGGTTGGATGGGCTCATGAAAGTCCTCAACTTCAATCAGATCGCTGTTTGAAGTAGGGGCACTTTCAGCATTTGTTGGTGAATCTAATGGCGAGAAATCTTCAATACCTAGCTCTATAACAGACTCTTGAACGGCGGGGTAATGTAAGCTACCTATCCCTATGCTACTACAGCCGTCGTTTTCTATTTCTACTTCCACCGTAGGTGAATATATACTTAAATCTAAATCCGGAGTAGCGTCCTTTAAAAGAATCCTCCCTTTCAGCATCCGTAAGGAGAAATGTCGATGGCATGCGTAAACGTATTTAGAATGTGCTGCGGAACCATTTACGCCCAACAGCCGCATCCATTCAAGACGCCTATAAAAAAAATTGGCGTCACTAATGTGGTATACTAAGGAGGGGTCAATATTATTTTAACGATGGCCGGCAGTTTCTTTTAACAAATCTCTAAAAGATTTCTGTGAAATAAACTGCAGCCCTGCGTTGAGAAAACGGTTTTGCCATAAAAAACAGAAAAAAAACTAAAGTGAAGCAAAATAAAAAGTAAAAAAATAAAAAATAAATGCATTTTAGTAAAACAAAAAAAGCCCGTAAAAAATATTAAATCGAAAAAATTAAAAAAAAAAAAAAAAAATTATACCTATTCTTATTCGTCGGACCAGTAGTTCGTTGCTGTAAAAAGAACAGATAGATATATAAGTGTTGAATCTTATTTTACTTATTAACTAAGTATTTACTAACTTAAGTATTTAACTAATTTAAGTATTTAACTAGCTTAAGTATTTAACTAGCTTACTGGGAAGTTGCTTCGAAATCAAAGAAGCCTTTGTAAACAAAAACCACCCTAATGTGAACAAACATTACCCGTCAGTGGGTGTTCACATTCATGCTTCTGGCAAGACGGACCTTAGTAATTTTCTGGTATTATGCCAACATCTTAAGACGGAAATATAAAATCGAGTTTCCGTTTTCAGATTATTTATACCGAGGTCAAAGCATGTTTTTTGATCCATGTTTTAGCAGTTGTCTCCTCAAGGAAACAAATACTCAAATGCAAATACCACACACCTAAAAGCACACACAGCAACACATTCATTTCTATTTATGAGATTGCGCACATACTCGTAGTTTACAAAAAGTTTGAAACCTCTATAGGTCATAAGTCCACAACAATTTAGCAATTTACCATGACCACTTTTACACAGCTGGGTATTTAATGTTCGGTTCAACCCATACTCAGGCTTCCTTACTTGTTGATAATTGTTTACGACCGCCACCGAGTGCTAAAACACGTCAAAGAATGGGTAATACTTTATATCCAACGTCAACTGTAAAAACTTCACTAGAAATGTCGATATTGGTACCCAGCGACGCGTTACGGTCCCAGGAACCATACTCCCGTGGAGGAAACTCATTATTTGTGGTAATTTAAAAGTTATTGGCACAAAACCAAAAAATGACCCAGGTCCGATCCCAAATAAGGGGCTTGATCCAAGCCTTCGGCCGCGCTTGAAAAACATAACCCTTAGCTGGTCCAACACCAACTACGCAATCCCCAGTATTTCTCCGCAAACACACACTTCTGTACTTTTCGGTACACCCTATATCTTTGGCTACAACAACCACATGAAAATTACATAAAATTGTTAAGTTTGCTTGCAAATATCTTGCAAGCCACCAAAAATCTTGGGTTTCCCCCACCGGATTATGGTTCCTGGGACCGTAACGCGCCTCTGAGTACCAATATCGACATTTCTAGTGCAGTTTTTAAAGTTGACGTTGGATGTAAAGTATTACCAAAGAATGTTGGAAGAGGTATAAGAAAAGTGTTAACTTTCTTGCAAACTACGAAAAATGATTGTTCGCCGGATTCGGATTATGATTTCTGAAACCGATACACGTCTCCTGATACCTCTCCCGACAATTTTGTACGTGTTTTAGCACTCGGTGGCGTCTTAAATAATTACTATTTTCGGGTGTGTGAAAAAGCTTCGCACAAGCACACAAGGTAATTGTTTCCTTTAGGAGTGGTATCAAACACCGCGTTTTGACCAAATGAAAATGACAGAAAATTGTCAACTTTAATTGCAAATATCTCTTCACTGAAACAAAAACTTGGAAATCCGCTCCCGGATTATTGTTACCGAGGTCAAAACGCGTCTCTTGATACCTTTGCCGATAATTTCGGGCGTGTTTTAGCAGTTGTCTCCTAAAGGAAACAATTACGGCACACAATATGTACATCTACATAAAAGTAGTACTCACCTGGACATTTCTTCTTTGGGGGGAAAATTGTGAAGGGGGACTCCCAAGGGGCACCCTCGGATGCATTTTCTGTTGGGCATATTGCTGAAATTAAACCAATAATAAGTAATTTGAAGATTTAAAATTCAACATATACTTACAAATCTTATTTAAACCTTCCTTCGCTCCTTTCTATTGTTTGCCACTTTAAGTAAAACCTGGAAAAAAGAGAAAAGTTTGTTTAAATAATTGTACAAATAAAAATGAAGGCTTGTGCATCAAATACCCGAGAAAAATCTGAAATGAAAAGAAAACTCGATTAAAAGTTGAATATAATTTTGTTGAAATGTGTCCTGATTATCTCCAGTAAATCTGAAATATCAAGATAAATAATATTCACTATAAATATGGAAAATATAATAAAAAATTCTTATTTAATCATACTTACAGGCAGTTGGATAAATACTTTGAATTTGTCCGTCGTTGAGCTGTCAAGTCTACAAGACAGGTTTGCATTTTTTTGAACTAACATTTTTTTTTAAAGAATGAAAGAGGAGTGTGCTGAGACATGGTAAAAATATAATATATAAAATAAAAATATACGACATAGATGCGAAAATTGTCGTTAAGAAATCACAAGACTCCATAAAAGAATTACTTTCCTAGCCCGCAAAAAATAAGCAACGATTCAGAGCCATGGTTAGGTCATACTTTACTTTCAACGTCAACAGGAAAAATTGCACTAAAAATGTCGATATTAATACCCAGAGACGTGTTTCGGTCCCAGGAACCCTAATCCGGTAGGGACAACCCAATATTTTCAGTAATTTAAAAGTTATTGGCAAAAAACCAAAAAATTACCCAGGTATTTACGTGCAGAACACCTTTCTGCGTAGGCGGCCTTCGGCCACGCTTAAAAAAAATAACTCTTAGCCGATCCAACACTGGCTACGCGATCCACAGTATTTCTATGCGGAACACACATTTGCACATTTTGTAGCACCCATTATGTGTGATTACAACAACCACATGAAAATGACCGAACATTTTCAACTTTGATTGCAAATATCTCTTGACAGAAATATAAAATTGAATTTCCGGTGTCGGATTGTTGATACCGATGTCAAAGCGTGTTTTTTGATAACTATCCCGACATTTTTGGACGTGTTTTAGCAGTTGACGTTAAATCGGAAGAATTACCAAATTACATTTTTTATGTTATTCATGTATTTTCGTATGAACTTATACCACAACAATTAAATATACTATAATTTTTACTTTACCTAAGTAAAGTAAGTAATAAATCGAACACTAGCTAGCAGATTTTACATATATAAAAATTGTATGCTCAGTTAAAATTGGAGCAACATATAGTTACTATTTGCAAAACTTCGCACTAATTTTAACTCCTTTTTTCAATTTTAGGGGTTTGTGCGAATTTTGTCTAGAGTCCCCGACACTGATCTTTCATTCCACGCAGCCGAGTACCATTATCCACTGCCTCCCACTCAAATTCGCAAAATGGCTGAAAAATTAGATGCCAAACTAGTATAGGTAAACAATGATGGTGGGTTGTGAATTATTATTATTATTAAGTTGTACCTCCTTTCATCCAAAACGAAATTCAAAGAATAAAATTATCTTTCTACTGATACTTGCACAGCAGAGGCACCAAGTATGACTAAAGCTAATTCAAACAGCTCAGGTGATTTAAAGCGGGTTTTTTGATAATAAGTAAAAATATCTTCATATACCGGCAAGCGTCTATGAAGGCTTTCAAAATTATCTGTTTCGGCAAAAATGTGTGTAACATCGCGAGCTTCATAATGAGAAAGTACAGCTCCTGTGTTTCCAGTCATCTCATCCAATGTACTGAGTTTTGAGCTTTGGTGGCCGTTGATGGGTTCCAGTTCATCAAAGTGGTTCTGGTTTAATTGTTCACGATTTTTGTATGTGGAGGCTTGATTAGTTTAGGCAAGTAAAGGACTAATAAATAAAGAACTCAAATTTCTGGAGAAACACTCAGTTGTTCGTATCGGAAAAACAGAGAATAACAAAGTTAATATACTATGTGTGTAAGCACAATTTAGTATAATAATCTATATTCAAATTAAGCATGCAAATTTGTTTGACAGTAGCTTTCAAATTTGCCTTTTCAAAAGATTTTTGAGGTTCTGATAATAACAAATTTAGACGTGGATCCAAATAAACAGCTCTAAGCAATATGTCGTTCCTAAGTAACAAATTTTCTCGGTTTAACAGAGCGTTATATCTGTGGCAATAAGGAAAAACTACCAAACAATTTTTTTTTAATTTTTTAGTAGATCGCTTTGAAAGTTGAAATTGGAGTGTAAATGTATGGGATTGAAACAAACCTGTTAAATAATGATTACTAATCGTAATGATTACCGGTTTGATTGATTATTTTCTGAGAATCCATTCAATAATTGATTACCAATTAGTTTAAATTTTTAATGATTATTAAAAATAATCAAAAGTAATAAAAAAATCTGTGTTTGATTATTTAAAATTTTTTTTGATTATTTTTTGATTGTTTTTGATTTTTTTTTTGATTACTTTTGATAATTTTTGATTTTTTCAGTATTGTTGTAGAAGAACATAAATACATATATATGTACATGCACTTTAAGCATGTCCCATACATACATAAATGTGCGCCTGTTTTTATAATATCACTTATAAAATTTTCTCCTTAAACATAAATATATGGTTTGCTTAGCGCTCACGGTCAATTGTAAACCCCATGACCCCCTAAGTGTACGTGGGTACATATATGTATGTATTAGAGCGAGTCAAATTTTTTGCCCATCAGGAGTATAGCGAAAACGTAATCTACAAATGATTCTAAGAAAAATTGCCCAAGAAACCATAGCTCTAAAACCGATTTCGAGCCCCCGACTTTTGCAAAATAGATATTTTGCCATATGAATGTAGGGTTTGGCCAAAAAATCTTCATATCTTCTGATAGAATTATAGGAAAAATATCATATTGGGCTTATTTTAAAGGTATTTTACATACATTTCGGAATCTGTATTAATATCTATAGTGTTTTTGAATTTTAGTAGATAAATCAGGCTTAAATTATGAGAAATTAGCCTAAAATGAACTTTTAACAAATTTCTTATGGAAAATTTGTTTTCTTCACAGCTTTTTGTATTTAAATTTAAAATGGATGAACCATATCCTTCTACATCATCTGAATTCACTTTATCATGTGTGTCGGATCTGATTATAAGTTTAGAATATTGGAAAATACTTTGAGGAAGTGGCGCGCACTGTCTCATAAAACACTTGTTGCAAAGTTTACATACTGACAATTAGTAGGCGATGCAAGCGGTATAGAAAATATTTGAGGAGGTAAAAAAGAGTTAGTGTGAACAGGAAGTTTGTTGAAAGTGCGTGCGGGCAATTCGTCGGAAACTTGTGATTATGAACCGTCATCCTGCGTCATATATACCTGAACACGATATTATGGCATTTGGTTTATCAAGTGAATTAAATAATCTGAATTTACCGTCTAGTCGTGACATTTTAAGATATTTTTTTTTTAACTGATCATGCCAAAATTCAAAGGAAAATGTTTTCGCATAAAAATTTAACTCCTCATGTGATTGATAAATTGGTTGAAATTTGGAATAAATTGAATATTCAACTAATTGATAGACGAAGTATTCTAAGAAAGCTAAATGTTTTAATTGAAAAATATCACGAAAGCATTAAAAACAGAAAAAAAGTGCAGTAATTTACAGCATTTGTACAATCAACAAATGGATTGTTTTACATTGGAAAATGTAAATGCAAGTTAAAAACAACAGAATGCTCATGTGGTTTAATACCAAACCATTTAAAAGAAAAGGAGGATGGGGCCGTGTGCAGAAGTCCACGCAAGTGGGGAAAGTTTCTGATCGCCATTCACCTGGGAATGGCCAGAGCGATTCTTTTGCATGCGGTTCAAGCAGCTTACTACTTCCGGGCTTTGCGCCCAAGTATAATCTGGGTAACCCGAACACCCGTTTGGTGGTGAGCCAAACGTGAGAAGGCGACAACCTGGTAAGGCTACTCCGACATAATCGGTTTAAGGGCTTGCTGGGGGGTTCAAACAGCAGCGTCTGATCACCATGTGGTGCGGCTGCAAGCGGGCGTCTGTCTTGGATCAAGCGGCTCGCTATACAAACGTGTAATTGAACTCAACCTCCCGCGAAACGGGTGGTGCGTTGGGTTTGGGACCCACCACATAAAACAACGTTCCAATGAAATTCAACAACAAAGCCTCGGATATGAGAACCCCTTTTTTAGATGACAACACCCGCAAACGAAATAAGGAATACGAGATAGGGGCAAGTACCTGGAATCTCCGGTCCCTTAATGGGGAAGGTGCCGCTGCCCGGCTGGTTGAGGTCCTGAGGAAAGCAAAAGTTGACATCACCGCCATTCAAGAGATGCGATGGATGGGGCGAGGAAACACGATCAAAACACCTTGCAACATCTACTGGAGTGGGCATGAGGACAAGCGCAGATTCGGCGTGGGATTTGTGGTGGAAGAGAGACTCCGTCACCGATTACTGTCGTTCACCCCCTTGAACGAGCGTCTCGCTGCAATCCGCATAAAAGTACGATTTTTCACCATATCGTTTATCTGCGCTCATGCACCGATGGAAAAGAAGGACGACGTGGAAAAGGATGCATTCTACGAGCGCCTGGAAGAAGCATACGAGCGCTGCCCTCGTCATGATATCAAAGTCGTGCTTGGCGACTTTAACGTCAGGGTGGGTAAGGAGGGTGTATTTGGCCCCAGTGTCGGGAAGTTCAGTCTCCACGATCAGACTTCGCCAAATGGATTCAGGATGATCGACTTCGCCGTGCGCGAAACATGGTCATAACCAGCACTAGGTTTATGCACAATAAGACCCATCAGGCTACATGGCTGTCCCCCGATCGAAAAACACGCACCAGATCGACCACGTTGTGATACACGATGCCGTCCGCTTCCAGCTTTTTAGATGTTCGCACAATACGAGGACCTAACATCGACTCTCGTCACTACCTAATATCAGCCAAGATTCGTACCCGCCTCTGTACGACACAACAGCTGCAACAAAAAACTCAGGGAAAGCTGGACGTCGAAAAGCTGCCATCACAACAGACCGCCAATTATTCCGCAGATCGCCTCTCACACCTGCTCTCTGAGAGCACAATTCAACCTAGTGGAATGCATGAGCAGGGGGTTCATATCGCAGGAGCACTCCTTACCGCAGAAGAAGAAGTAATTGGATTTCGGCGAACGCGAAGAAACAGCTGGTATGATGATGAAGAGTGCCGCGCTGCAACGAAAAGAAAGGACGAAGCCTACAAGACAACGCTGAGATCGATTGCAACGAGGAGTGTGTGAACACTACCACGAGTTGAAGAGGGATGCGAGGCGGCTTTTCCGGGCCGAAAAAAAAGAGGCAGAAAAGCGTGAAATAAAGGAGCTTGAGATGCTGGCCAACGGCAATAACGAACGAAAATGCTATCAAAAACTTCGGCGAGTGACAGAAGGTTTGAAACCCGGGGCAAACTCTTGTAAGAATAAGAACGGCGACCTGGTGGCCAATGTTCAAAGAGCACTCAGAATATGAAGGGATCACTTCTTTGCCCTTTTAAATGGAGAAACTGAGCAAGAAGATGCCGAACCCGAGCCCACAGTCGAAGATGATGGAATTGACGTTCCACAACCCGACTATAATGAGGTGCGAATAGCAATATCCCGATTGAAAAACAATTAAGCAGCTGGCGCTGATGGTTTGCCTGCTGAGCTATTCAAACACGGAGGCGAGGACCTGGTAAGGCGCATGCATCAGCTTCTAAGCAGAATATGGTTGGATGAATGCATGCCTGAAGATTGGAATCTAAGTGTTCTCTGCCCCATCGACAAGAAGGTCGATCCTGCAAACTGCGCCAACTATCGCGGAATCAGCCTTTTGAATAACGAATATAAGGTCATATCAAGCGTATTGTGCGAAAGACTGAAGCCTGATGTGAACAGACTGATTGGACCTTATCAGTGTGGCTTCAGACCTGGTAAATCTACCATCGACCAGATTTTTACAATACGTCAAATCTTGGAAAAAACCCGTGAGAAAAAATTCCACACACATCATCTCTTTGTTGATTTTAAAGCCGCTTTCGATTGCACGAAAAGAAGCTGCCTATATGCCGCTATGTCTGAATTTGGTTTCCCCGCAAAACTTATACGGCTATGCAAAATGACCTTGAGCAACACCGCCAGCTCGGTTAGAATTGGGAAGAACCTTTCCGAGCCGTTCGAAACTAAACAAGGTTTCAGACAGGGTGACCCCCTATCGTGCGATTTCTTTAATTTAATGCTGGAGAAAATAGTACAAGCTGCAGAACTTAACCGCGCTGGAACAATATTTTATCAAGCGTGCACCTGTTGGCATATGCTGCCGATATTGATATCATTGGCCTTAACAACCGCGCCGTAACTTCTGCTTACTCCAAATTAGAAAAAGAAGCGGAAAAAATGGGTTTGGTGGTGAACGAGGGCAAAACGAAGTACCTTCTGTCATCATGCAAAGAGTCAGCGCATTCGTGCCTTGGCAACCAAGCCACTGTTGGCAGCAATAATTTCGAAATAGTAAAGGACTTCGTTTACCTGGGAACCAGCATTAACACCAACAATAATGTTAGCCTAGAAATCCGACGAAGAATTACTCTTGCAAACAAATGCTACTTCGGACTGAGTAGGCAATTAAAAAGTAAAGTAAAGTCCTCTCTCGACGAACGAAAATAACAATCTACAAGTCACTCACCGCACCCGTCCTGCTATATTGTGCAGAAGCGTGGACACTAACAACATCTGATGAGGCGGCTCTGGGAGTATTCGAGAGAAAGGTTCTTCGAAAAATTTGTGGACCTCTACGCGTTGGCGACGGCGAGTACCGAAGAAGATTTAATGATGAGCTGTATAAACTTTACGCAGACGCCGACATAGTTCAGCGAATTAAAACACAGCGGCTTCGCTGGCTAGGCCACGTAGTGCGAATGAACGAAGATGCTCCAGCCCAGATAGTATTCTTATCGGCACCCGCCGGTGGAAGCAGAGGAAGAGGGAGACCACCACTCCGAGGGAAGGACCAAGTGGAGATCGATTTGCGATCCCGCAGTGTTTCCAATTGGCGCTAGTTGGCGCAACGAAGAAACGACTGGCGAGCTATGTTGGACGGTCAAAATCGCCCGGGCGGTTAGATGACAATTTAAAGAAAAGAATTTATGATGGACCGACATAATGATAGAAAGTTCACAATACCTGAATATGTAGATGACATTGTCGAAGAAATACCTACAATAATACCAACAATGCCAACATTTAGTGATGATGCAACATACGGAACACTTGGAACAGATATGGAAACGGGTGAAGCACAAATTGCAATTGGAGCAGTTGCAGAAGTATCTGTTACAATGAAACGAGGACATTATACTCAACGATACGATGCTATAAATTTTGCTATGATGTGTGACAGATTCGGTGTTTTAGATAGCGTTGCTTCATGTTTAGCAACAGCCCTTTTCGAAGATATACATTTTCGAGATGTTCGTGGGGAACTTGTCATAATGGATAAATCTAAAGTTGCAAGAGAAAAAATTAAAGCTAGAGATGAAGTGCTTCGTAAACGATACATAGATTCCAACATAACTGCATTTTCTTTCGATGGCAGAAAAAATGATTCATTAACTAGAGAAAAAATTAACGAGAAATTTCGTACACATTTGGTAAAAGAACCCCATTTAGTTGTTCTAAAAGAGCCCAATGCTGAATTACTTTGATATGTTAATTTGGGTGAAGAAGAAAATGCAAACACAAAGTAAAAAGATTAAATGAATTCTTCAATAGCAAAAATCTGTCAATAGATCAATTAATTGGCATATGCAGCGATGGAGAACCAGCTAATACTGGAATAGAAAAGTGTTATAAGACTTTTTGAAAAGCATTTAAATAGACCACTGCACTGGTTTATATGTTTGCTTTATTTCAATGAATTACCATTTGGTCATTTATTCAGAGCATTAGATAAAACAGTCACGAGGGGACCAAGAGCAGCAAGTGGAAAAATATACAAAGACATTCAAGACTGTGAAAAATTTCCGGTATGCTTTTGTCAAAATTATTTTATAATATGTTTTCAATCAAATTAAAATAGAAAAATTTTATTAATTTTAATTTATCTAAAAAATTTATTTTTCAGGTTGTAAGTGATTTTGAACCAATAGCATTGGAAAATATGGCTGGTATGATCAGTGATGAACAAGAGCGAAAATTATCTACAGATGTTAAATATTTATATCAAATGGCCAAAGCAATTTCAAATGGTGCTGTTTCAGTTGATTTAGCTAACATGACCAGTTGTACATTCTCGATGGCTAACCAAAGCAAGCCGGGTATTACGTCTATATATAACAACTAATACACCATCGGGAAATTTGAAAACTCTAGCAGTTTACATTATTAGAATTTATGTGCCAATGTATTTCAATGTAAAATAGTATAATTCTGTTATATACGGCAGTGTACTTTTATCAAAGTTTTTTCGTTGGACACGGTACCTACCACGTAATTTACTTAATATTGTAGATGGTGTAATCCAAAATAATGCATATTACGCTTATCCAGAAAACATTTTATTAACAATGTTATTTGATGATAGAAAAGCCATACGTGATAGAGCTATCAAAAAAATTGTATACTATCGAGAAAAAATACTTGATCCAACTAATCTCAGAGTTTACAAAAAATATAATATCAATTTTAATGCTTCAGATTATACTAACATGATTGATCTGAAAGACGATAATTTACTATCTGAACCGGCATTCACAAGAACTATTCCATAAGATCACTTGATACAATTCTTAGATTATGATGAGACAGCACTAGATGATCCTAATATTCCAATGCATATACAAGGAATAGAAAGATATGTACAGTTGTTAACATCTGTTTCCAAACATGTTGTAGAAAAAAATCGTGAAGTTGTTATGGCTATTGCAGCAGAAAGTCGTAAAAAACAACCACGAATGGAGAGCAAACAAGATTTAAGAAAAAAATAACATATCATTACTTTTTTTTTTTAAATACTCTAAAATAGTCCATTCTAAGTAAAAAAATAATTTTTTAAATAAGTTACATTAAAATTATAAAAATTTTGTCTCTTTGCTTATTGCTTGAAAATATATTTTTTTTTTTAATTTTTTTCAACTAAAACGAATTTAAAAAAAGAAAAACTGTCTGACTGAAAGTTCTTGTAAATGTTCTGAACTTATTTAAGCTGTAAGGAAAAAAAATGTTCCATGAGAAATTTGGTAAAAATGATAATATAGTAGTTAAAAGTTCATTTTAGGCTAATTTCTCATAATTTAAGCCTGATTTATCTACTAAAATTCAAAAACACTATAGATATTAATACAGATTCCGAAATGTATGTAAAATACCTTTAAAATAAGCCCAATATGATATTTTTCCTATAATTCTATCAGAAGCTATGAAGATTTTTTGGCCAAACCCTACATTCATATGGCAAAATATCTATTTTGCAAAAGTCGGGGGCTCGAAATCGGTTTTAGAGCTATGGTTTCTTGGGCAATTTTTCTTAGAATCATCTGTAGATTATGTTTTTGCTATACTCCTGATGCAAAAAAATCCATCTATACAATTTGACCCGCTCTAGTATGTATATACACAAATGTTTATATTTTTTACAACAAAACTGAAAATTTATCAAAAAAAAAATGGTTTTTGATTACTTTGATTATTTTTAATTTTTTCAATCCTAATCAATTAGTAATTGCCTATTATCGAAAACCAATTAAAATAATCATTAGCAATTAGAAAATCCGTCCAATCAATTGATTACTAATTACTAATCAAATATAACAGGTCTGAATTGAAATATAGTTTTTTGTCCATAAAATCCAAAATGAAGCAAACGCCATGAAATTTTGTGTGATTATAGCTCCTAGCACGGAGAACACAATGGCGGTACTCTCTCATTTTCGACCAAACTTGAGTTTGGCTTTCCCCGCTTATTGCCACAGATATAAATTCTGTTGAATACTTGTTTGTCCCCGTTCTCTTAAATTGAGTTTGAATTTCAAAAAGTTCACAAAGAGGTAGTTGTTATTCCTGTAGTTTTTTTGTTGCTATCAAAAACGTTTCCAATGCCGCTACATACTCAAGCAGCCAGCCCCAATTTATTATAATTGATAACGTTTCAACCCCTCCACAAAATCCCTTAATTCCAATATCTTTTTTTGCCATTAGGTAAGTGGAATTCCATCTTGCCGCAATGTCTATTGGCGCAATGGCCTTATTGCACGTATTTAATGTAATTCTGCACAAGCCAATGTTAGCATTTCAAATGTTTACACATATCAGACGTGAAGGCAGTTCACTAACTTAGCAATACCCACTAATAGCGATAGTCGAAAGTCTTTTCACTATCATTATCCTGTGAAATATGAAGAGTGATAGTGAAATTGTTTTACACTTCCACTATCAATGGAATCTGAAAATGTCTACCACATACATATATGTACTATTTACTAAGTTCATAAAAAATTAAAGTGTGCTTTGTATAAAATTAAATTAAACAAGTAAGGAAGTCTAACATTATATACCTAGTAGTGATCTATTATGGCATACAAATTTACGCAGTTCGTATTATTAAGCCAGCTGATTGTTTTCAATAAAAACACTTCTGGTATGAATTTTGAGGGGTAAATTAATTTAAAAAAAATTTTAATATATGGCGCGATATACAACAGGCATATCATTTTAAACCTCCTAAGAGATTTTTGCGCCGAGCTTCCCTTTCAATTTGCGGTGTGCCGCTTTGAATATTTTCCTACAAATTGGCGGCACCTACAGATTTTTGCCGACTTCGAACGGCATTTACAAAGGAGCTGTATTTTGGTAGGCCGGCAACACTACCGCCACACCACGGCGGCCTTATTATTTCAGTTTATTTAATGATGGGCGCATCTCTTCTTCTCATACTTACAAATATTTCATGTTCATTAAAGGTATGAAAATCAAGAGAGGTATATAACTTCCCTATTGCAGTGGGGTATTAACAACTTGTCGGGATATTTTGCTTCTGTGTTATCCGATTTGCCTAATTTTTGACAGAAGTATACTACATACATACCAGTGATGTAACGAATGCCAATTATTGAATATTCGCGAATTCGAATGCGAATATCCACTATGATATTCGCGAATGCGAATATTCAGTTTTTGTCCAATTTGTCGCCAATTGTGTATGGCTATGCAGTCTCGTTCGATCGACATGCGTTTCGTTTGTATTTTGTTCGCGAATCGACAAGTTGCCAAGACTCCTGGGTACCCCTCTCGACATTTTTAATAGCGTCGTAGCAGTTGTAGGTCAAAGTATTAAATGTTGCCGATTTTTACTTTGTCTACGATGAGTTTGTAACAATCTAGTGTTTCTGGCACTCCTAGCCAGGATATATGTCTACAAGTAGCGCAACTTACTCCGAAGCCCCACACGCACACAAACCAACACAGGGTGGTTTGCATTCAATATTAAAACAAGCAATTTAAACAACCGTGAACGCCTCGCCGCAATCCGCATAAAAGTACGATTTTTCACCATATCGTTTATCTACGCTCATGCACCGACGGAAGAGAAGGACGACGTGGAAAAGGATGTGTTCTACGAGCGCCTGGAATAAGCATACGAGCGCTGCCCCCGTCATGATATCAAAGTCGTGCTTGCCGACTTTAACGCCAGGGTGGGTAAGGAGGGTGTATTCGGCCCCACTGTCGGGAAGTTCAGTCTCCACGATCAGACTTCGCCAAATGGATTCAGGCTGATCGACTTCGCCGGTGCTCGAAACATGGTCATATCCAGCACTAGGTTTATGCACAAGAAGATCCATCGTTGTGATAGACGCACGGCATGCTTTCAGCGTTTTAGATGTTCGCACAATACGAGGACCTAACATCGACTCTGATTACTTCCTAGTAGCAGCCAAGATTCGTACCCGCCTCTGTACGACAAACAGGTGCAACAAAAAACGCAGGGAAAGCTGGACGTCGAAAAGCTGCAATCGCAACATACCGCCAATTATTTCGCAGATCGCCTCTCACACCTGCTCTCCGAGAGCACAATTCAACCTAGTGGAATGCATGAGCAGTGGGATCATATCTCAGGAGCACTCCGTACCGCAGCCGAAGAAGTAATTGGATTCCGGCGAACGCGAAGAAACAACTGGTATGATGATGAAGAGTGGCGCGCTGCAACGAAAAGAAAAGACGAAGCCTACAAGGCAACGTTGAGATCGAATGCGACGAGGAGTGTGTGTGAACACTACCGCGAGTTGAAGAGCTAAGCGAGGCGGCTTTTCCGGGCGAAAAAAGAGAGGCAGAAAAGCGTGAAATAAAGGAGCTTGAGATGCTGGCCAACGGGAATAATGCCCGAAAATTCTATCAAAAAATTCGGCGAATGACAGAAGGTTTTAAACCCGGGGCAAACTCCTGTCAGAATGAGAACGGCGACCTGGTGGCCGATGTTCAGAGAGCACTCAGAATATGGAGGGATCCATTCTCTGCCCTTTTAAATGGAGAAACTGAGCACGAAACCAGAGAAGATGCCGAACCCGATCCCACAATCGAAGATGATGGAATTGACGTTCCACAACCCGACTATAATGAGGTGCGAAGAGCAATATCCTGATTGAAAAACAATAAAGCAGCTGGCTTTTGAATATCGCATAAAAGGTCCTATGAAGCGTATTGTGCGAAAGACTGAAGCCTGATGTGAACAGACTGAATGGAGCTTATCAGTGTGGCTTCAGAACTGGTAAATCTACCATCGACCAGACTTTTACAATACGCCAAATCTTGGAAAAAACTCGTGAGAAAAGAATCGACACACATCATCTCTTTGTTGATTTTAAAGCCGCTTTCGATAACACGAAAAGAAGCTGCCTATATGCCGCTATATCTGAATTTGGTTTCCCCGCAAAACTCATACGGCTATGCAAAGTGAACTTGAGCAACACCGCCAGCTCGGTCAGAATTGGGAAGCACCTCTCCGAGCCGTTCGAAACTATCGTGCGATTTCTTTAATTTAATGCTGGAGAAAATAATACAAGCTGCAGAACTTAACCGCGCCGGAACAATATTTTATAAAAGCGTGCAACTGTTGGCATATGCTGACGATATTGATATCATTGGCCTTAACAACCGCGCCGTAACTTCTGCTTACTCCAAATTAGAAAAAGAAGAGGAGAAAATTTGATTGGTAGTGAACGAGGGCAAAACGAAGTACCTTCTGTCATCATGCAAAGAGTCAGCGCATTCGCGCCTAGGCAACCAACACACTGTTGGCAGCAATAATTTGAAATAGTAAAGGACTTCGTTTACCTGGGAACCAGCATTAACACCAATAATAATGCTAGCCTAGAAATCCGACGAAGAATTACTCTTGCAAACAAATGCTCCTTCGGACTGAGTAGGCAATTGAAAAGTAAAGTCCTCTCTCGACGAACGAAAATAACACTCTACAAGTCACTCATCGCACCCGTCCTGCTATATGGTGCAGAAGCGTGGACAGTAACAACACCTGATGAGGCGGCTCTGGGAGTATTCGAGAGAAAGGTTCTTCGAAAGATTTGTGGACCTCTACGCGTTGGCGACGGCGAGTACCGAAGAAGATTTAATGATGAGCTGTATAAACTTTACGCAGACGCCGACATAGTTCAGCGAATTAAAACACAGCGGCTTCGCTGGCTAGCCCACGTAGTGTGAATGAGCGACGATGCTCCAGCCCAGAAGGTATTGTTATCGGCACCCGCCGATGGAAGCAGAGGAAGAGGGAGACCACCACTCCGATGGAAGGACCAAGTGGAGACCGATTTGCGATCTCGCGGTGTTTCCAATTGGCGCAACGAAGAAACGACTGGCGAGCTATGTTGGACGGTCAAAATCGCCCAGACGGTTAGATGACCATTTAAAGAAGAAAATTTAAACGATGCAAATCCAACGTGAATGCATAAAACTTACAAATAATTGAAAATAAAGCAGTTGTAGCACCTTCATTTTCCGAAGAGTAGCACCAAAGTGGTGTAAAAATGTGTATCTTGACAGCGTTCTGTTGAAACTAGAGTTAGATGATCCCGCGATTTCTGAATAACAGTGTGGCTTGTGACTATGATTTCTCAGTCGCAGCGATTTTGATCCGTCACTGTGACTGCACAGTGATAGACATAGAATAAGAGCTACCACCAGTGACTATTGCTATCGTTGTTTTGGTTACGCAACTTCATTCGAAACTTAAAACAAAATAAACAGCCCATGATAATCCATGTTGCAATAAACATTAATCAAGATAAAAAACCATGGCAAATACTAAAATTTGAAGCTTCTATTTTTAATGTTTAATATTCCTCTACTGAAGTTTAATTACTGACTGGAAAAATATGTTTAAAAAAAAATTCATTGTTAGAGCGTCTACAATGTTTTGTTTGTTTGTTTAGATAACATATATTTATAGTTTATCGTTGAAAAATATATTTTTAGTTTGATCATATATTAATAGTTGAGTTACCTTTTCATGCATTAAGAAACATAGAAAATAAGTGCATTTAAGTCTTATTAACCTGGTATCATCTTCAAGTAACTTTTTTCTGATATTCATGTTCGCAGAAATTTTGCGAATGCGAATGCGAATGTCCAAAAACATGCGAATATTCGCATATACAAATGCGGATATTCGCGACATCACTGCTACATTCTATTGAGAAGCAGCTGACCAATTTTCATAGAAATACCTAGTTGAAACTACAAGCAATCACCTTTGAAAATAGCAGAATTTTTACGCTGAAAATTAGGCGGCACTACGCCTACTTCAACAAAATCCGCAACATTTTTTTTTTTGGTCGAGTTTTGCTTAAAAAGCTTATTATGCGTGCAAGATCTTATTGGTATAGATTGCATTTTACATTTTACAAACAAATTTTTCAGAACTATGCTAAAAAACCAGGCGTGGCCGTTAACTGATTTCGCCCATTTTCACAACCGACATTTATTTTTATATATTCAACTTTTTCGCCAAATATCGTTTCGATAAATCAACTTTTACTGGAGTTATAGCATAAAAAGTTTTGTGTAATAATCCACTATAAAAGGGGCGGGGCCCCGGGCCATTTTCAAACATTTATATTTTTCGACTTTCACCGGTCACGGACAGCTTGAAAGTGAAATAGAAATGATATAAAGCTTTTGTACGCAAAGTTATTGCCTATAAATATACCTACGATCCCTTTCAAAATCTTTCGTATAAAAGTGGGCGTAGACCTTAACCGATTTCGGCCATTTTTTTCGGAACATTTCTTCTATTAATATAAATATGTGAGCTAAATTTCGGATCGATATCTTGAATGGTTTTTGATTTATGACTAATACTTTTTCTAATTTTGACCATGCCCGTTTTCAAAAATTTCTTGAAAAATTTATTTTCTGCCTTAACTCTAATCTTCACACCAAATTTTATCCTTTTAAGTGAATTATGTACTGAATACTCACTTCTTTTGTATTTTCGAAATATTCTATTTGTAAAAAGTGGGCGTGACTACCATCTGATTTCCCCCATTTTAAACAGCGATCGGAGATGAGTGCCAAGGAACATGCGTACCAAATTTCACTAAGATATCTCAAAATTTACTCAAGTTATCGTGTTAACAGACGGACGGACGCACGGTCATGGCTTAATCCATTCCTTTTTTCCTCCTGAACATTTAGATATACTCGTATGTAGGAAATAATTAAAACTCATACGGTTAAGTAGCACAATTCACCAAGTATATTTATTGAACATCAAAACGCAACTGCTCACTCGTCTTAAGTTCGTGAAAAGTAAAGCCTACTTCGTCATCATTTTCGTCAAGTTTCGTCTTTTATAGAAGTTAATATATAGTATATAGTTATATATAGTAGTTAATACGTCTGTCCGCTACGCGTAGTCCGTTGGCCATCTGCGGTTCCCACATTCGGCCGTCCTGACCTGTCGTTCGACTCGAACGATGGGTTCCAAGCTTTCATGTACTCAGCCCATTTAGTTGTTCTATGAGGCCTTTCGTGATCACCTACTTTCTCGACTTTGCCTTTAGCTTAAGTCCTATATAAAATTTTTCTTATTTTCCTCCTGAATTTTTGATATATTGTCCAAGGCTTCCTTTCTAACGTTTTCTCTTTCATCATCTAGTTCCCTAATTAAGCAATCATCTAATAAACTACGAAGTTCAACATCATCTAATGTGCGCATGTTTAACCCTGTTAGTAGTTTGAAAGGTGTAATATTGGTACTTCTTGGAGGTTAGTTATTTAGAAGCTGTTGTGCCCTATCTACATGTTTATACCAGTTAGCTGGATTATTAACGCATAACATAGTAAGTAGTGGAATTATGATACGATTTATACGCTCAACTTGGCCGTTCCCACGTGGCATACCGACATCAATGCAGAGATGTTGAATTCCTTCTTTTGAACAGTGTTCTTCAAAGCTCTTAGCTGTAGAAGCAGCACCTTTATCAGTAATAACCCTTCGGGGGTTACCAAAAACTGAAGCTTCTTTACCTAATCGGTCTCATACAGAAGCAGTGTCAGTGCCTCTGGTTGGGTATAGCCGAATTTGCTAAAGCCATCTACTACCACGAACAGATGGTTATATTTTTTATGCGTCATCTCCATGGGTCCTATATGATCTAAATGGTATGTTAAAAATGGCCTGTATTCTTTATCTATTGGAGCAAGTAAACCTTCTTTTTTCCTTGCCTTCGCCTCCCCAACAATACATTCGACACAACTTTTGACTACCTTCCCTAACTTTTGTCCAACTTGTGGAATGTAAAATGATTTCTCGATATAATCTCGTATTCTCTTCGCTGACCAGTGTCTTTGACGATGTGCCATTCGGATTATTTCCTCCTGCATAGACTGCGGAACTACAACCAATTCTTTTACTGGATGATCTTTTTGAAATAGTATATCACAATATCCATGCATGCTGGCATCCGTGTGTATTTCCGTAATAGCGCTAGGATCATATAGTTATAAAACTGGGGCTTTAATTAGCGCCGCTTTAAGTTGCTGAAATGCCAGAGATTGTTCGTTTCTAAGTAGGTCGCTCAAGGGCTTAGCAATTATAGCATATCCTTCCACGAACCGCCTAAAATAAGAGGTAAGATCCAAGAATCTTTGAAGGGATTTTTTTGTCAGGCAAATGCAACAACTCCTACGGTTGGTTACTCTCAACCTTCTCTGAGTCGTCATGTAAACAAAGAGATGTAAATTCTGATGGTAAAGCAGTGCAAGACGCTTTTGGTTCTTTTTTCCAATTGTATTCGCTTAAATTTTCTGGAAATTTCATTCTTCTGCCTCCTTAGTCCTATTTCCCTTAAGGTCCTTCTGTTTAAATTCACAGTACCCTCTGAAAATGTTAGGTGTACTAACCTTAATATATGATTCCCAAGGATCGCCTCGTACCGTAAGTCATTACTTGTACTGACAGGTTATCAAGTATGATATTTTTTGATATGCTACCTATAGAGTTAAGCTCGCTTTCTTTGATTCCTATCAATTGCCGTTTCTCGAGAGTTGATAATAGACAACCTATTTTCTCAAAAATATCGTACCTGATTAAGCTTAAATCGGATCCGGTGTCTACCATGGCATCAAAAGAAACGCCACTCATCATAATCTTTTTAAAAACTAGCTCACTGGAGCGATTGTAAGGGGGATCGAACATAACCTTAACCGTGGTTTTGTCAGCTTTTACTGGCTTGGTGACACTACCTTTGCACTCGAAATTTCGGTGTCCTAACTGCCCGAATTTAAAACATTTTAACTGTTTGCTAACAGCAACACAATCTTTCGCCAGGTGGGAAATATTTCCACACTTGTAAAATTTTTTTGGGGTCTCACTTTTTACCTGAACTTTTACTTGTTCTTTGTTCGTATCGCGATTTATTTGATATCTGACGCGCACCATGGACACGCTCGTAAACTTTTAAATTTTCCTTCAAATCTCGGATGGTCTGTGCTTGGTAAAGTATAGTTTTGTTGGCCTTAGTATCTGAAATCCGTTCCACGAAGTAACCTATCAAACTAATCACGTCCAAATTTATTGGTTTGGATATTTCCATAGGAGAATACAAATATTCTCGTAAAGACTTGTTTGGCTTTTTACGTCGAATTTGTAACATTCGATGAACATCTCACGAGGATAATTTGGTGTCGAACTCATCCAAATAAGCAGATTTTAAAGACAACCAATCTCTAACACTTCCTTGACTACGCAAAACAACCTAGCTGCTCCTCTAAGCAATTGTTTCGCATATACATATTTCTGAAGCTCATTCCAACAGAGAGTAAAAGCGCTATCTTCAAATTCCAGTAGCCACTCACTTACTTCTACCGAATCCATTAAATGGGGGTAAACTACCTTCAATATCCTTCAGGGTAAAATCATGTCTAACCACAACCGTATTAATTGAATTACTTGCGACTTTCTAATAATCCGACTCATTTTCGATTTCCTCTTCATCACTTTGTATGAGCTGATAATGTCGCAAAAGTCTGTCTCTAAGTTCATTATTCCGTCCTTGCTCGCTTAGTTCAGCCTGTCCTAATAACTCCTTCAAAATCTTCACAGTCATAGACAAAATTGTTGAAGCGTCCATTGTTTTACAATGTTTTCCAAATTAAAGTGGCGAAAGAAAAATTCTGCTGTTGCACTCGCAGTTTTTTTTTGATGCGACGTACAAAATATACAAGTTTGAGACTTCATTTCTTAGAATTTAAAATATACAGATCAATGTAATATGTTTTTACGTAAATAAGTATAAATAAGTAGTATTGGTATTATAAGTATGCATACAACAAGAAAATTTCGATTTCTTTCGATATCTCACTTAACGCTGCTTAAAATTGGAAGCTTGAATTCTTAAACTGATTTTTGTTGGTTTAGTAAACAAAACTTTTAAGTATTCACGTTTTGTATCCATAAGTTGGCTTCTCAACCATGTTTGTTCATTTGTTTTGATTACTATTTTCCATGCCGCATACTCTAAGTACTCGAATATGAAAGTTATGGACAATAGTATTTTTTTTTTTTACTTTTTTGTATCTTATTTTCTGTTAAAATTGCTTTTGTTTTGGAATATTCTGAAACCACACTACATACTAGAATGTAAAAGTTATAAACAATATTCTGTTCTCTTTACTCTCTCTGACAAGTATTTTATTTTCTATATATATTGATTTTGTTTTGTAATATTCTGAAACGACACTACATACTCGAATGTAAAAGTTATTGTTTAAATCACTGATGAATTGCGAGTATTTAAGTAGAAAATTCACTTTATTTACAAAGGAACACTTAACACTAACAATATTGATTTGTATTAATTAATGAATGAAGGAAATGATCGTATATAGCAATATACGTAGATGATTGTAAAATGATAATGAAAATTTCTAGTTTAATATGCTTTACAAAAGCGAATGAAAATTACATTTAATGTATTGAAATATATACGATGGAATTCAATGATGACTTAATAAAGCTTGATGATTATCTCTATAGAGAGATATATATACGTATATGTTGAATTAAAGTTGTTGGTCGGAAAAGGGTACACCGCAAGTGGCCCGACGAAATAAAGATATTATATTTGTAACTTACTCAATTGCTGGAGAAATTATACTTCCCATGTATTGGTTGGTGGTATACATTAGCTCCTTGACGATAAGTAGATGACATAATAATTTGATGCTTGATTATAAGAAATATTGTCGGGAGTTACTTGCGTGTTTGCAACCCTTTAATGGCTTGATCCAACTAGCGGCATAAGCGGGCATCCGATGGTCTTGAAGTGGTCTGTGGTGTAGGACGTGGAGTAGACCGCGGATTAGCTCGTGGAGTAGACCGTTGATTTGTTCGTGGAGTAGACTGTGGAGTGGATGGAGCTGGATCCTCTTCATCGTCAGATGATGGACGGTGTAAAAGCGTGTGATGCAACTGATGACAAATTTTGCATTTGGCGTCGGAGCGGCAATCCCTGACCCGGTTGTGCGTGCGGGCTAGGCAATTCGGGCAATATTCTAAAAATCGAACCTTCACTCTACGCTCCTCTACACCCATTAGCTGGAATTCTTTACAGAACCTTAGTGCGTGATAACGAAAACAGATAAGGCATTAATGCACATCCGGGTTGCGTGGAACTCTTTGCGGTCGCATGACATGTACCCCGGACGGCGGAGTTGAACGATGGTCGCGGCTTCTGTAAAGAGGATAGGGTTTAATAAAAGGAATCTTTATATTGTTAGACCCAGAACTGGGTGTTAATCAACTCGGTGTGGATGGGAAGAGGGCACAATTTGACGACTGGTCGAGTAAAGGTACCATGTTGCGTCCTAACGTTGGCAACCCTTATGTGACGGTCCGACCCCTGATACACCTTTTCTATTCGGCCTAAGCGCCATTCGTTTGGGGGAACGAACTCATTTTTTATGACCACAAAATCCCCTTCAGAAAGATCATGTTGTGGATACTTCCTTCATCTTTCCATCTTTGGCTAAATTGATGATGCAATATTGTAAGCTTTTCCCAACGATTTTGTAATGAAAGGTTGTCTATTTGTGGTTCGGGCGCTGCCAGCAAAGGAGCTCCTCGTAGAAAATGTCCTGGAGTTAAGGCTAGCAGCTCATCTGGATTGTCTGACATAGGTGAGAGTGGTCTGGAGTTCAGCAATGCTTCTATGCGCGTTAACAAGGTAGAAAGTTCTTCCAAGGTAAAATGGTGGCTTCCAGCAATGCGTTTGAAATGTAGTTTGAAGCTTTTGACCGCTGCCTCCCAAAGTCCACCCATGTGCGGGGCGTTGGGAGGCAGGAAATGCCATTCGAAGCTATGTCTTCAGATGATTCTTTAAGGAATTGTTTGAAATCCGTTTGAAATGCCCTATTGGCGCCGACAAAGTTTTTGCCATTGTCGGAGAAGATACGTTTGGGTAGGCCACGTCTTCCCACGAAACGGGAAAAAGCAGCTTGAAAAGCTTTGGTTGAGAGATCTGAACATGGTTCCAGGTAGATAGCTTTGGTTGAAAAACATACGAAGACGCAAACGTAGCCTTTGACTATTGATGATTTTCGAAGAGGGGATGATTTAAGATCGAAAGGACCTGCAAAGTCCAGTCCGGTAAAAGTAAATGGTAATGAGAACTTGCAACGTTCTGGTGGTAGGGCTGCCGTGATTTGCGATCTGGTGGTTTTTTTTGAAGATTGTGCATGTTTTACAGTTGCGTATGCAAACTTTGATTTTGGATTTTAATCGAGGAATGAAATATTCTTGTCTTACGGTCCTGATCATTAGCTGATGCTCAGCGTGCATCAATAAATTATGGAGGAATTGAAGAAAAAGGTAGAAAAACCTTGACGATTCAGGAAGGATTATTGAATGTCTCTCATTATATGAGAGATCAGAGTTGGCCAAACGGCCGTTTACTCTGAGAAGGCCATTTGTATCGAGGAAGGGATTCAAAGAAAAAAGCTGACTCTTTTTAGAAATCGATTCTTTGTTTGATAGTTTAAGATATTCATTAGGATAACGCCTTTTTTGAGCAAGTTTAATAAGGCGCGTTTTAACAAAGTGGATTTCTGCCTGAGTGATAACTATCGATTGGTAATTGGTTAGCGGAGTGGACTGTATGGGTTTGATTCGATGGATGAAACGAAAAACGTAGGATATCACTCGTAGTGCTTTTGGCCAAGACGAAAAGCGGTCTAAGATGTCAAGTTCCGCTTCCAAAGTATGTAGAGCCTCGACTTTTCGTTCTTCTTGAAGAACAAAATTTTTCCGACAAGAAATGGGCCATTGCTCCGGGGGTTTAAGAAGCCAGTCTGGTCCGGTCCACCAAAGAGATTGCTGTACCAAATCCTGTGCTCTACACCCTCGAGTACCGAGATCTGCCGGGTTATGGTTAGTGGATACGTGTCGCCATTTGCTGTTTCCAACATTTTGGATGATTTCAGATGTACGATTCGCCACATACACCTTCCACGTACATGGCGGTTTTTCGAGCCACGCAAGGACAATTGATGAATCGGACCATAAAAACGTTTCAAAATCTCCTAAAGGAAGTCGATGGGTTAGATTTTTGATGCATTTGGATAGTAGGACAGCACCACACAGTTCTAACCGTGGAAGCCTCACTGTTTGCAAAGGCGCTACCTTTGTTTTTGCAAAAAGAACGTGTGACGATACTTTACTGCCCGATTGAGCGCGAAGATAAATGGCTGGACAGTATGCCTTCTCCGAGGCGTCACAAAATCCGTGTACTTGGATCTTATGGTAAGGGGAAAACTTAGTCCAACGTGGTATTCGAATTGTTTCGATAGAACGAAGGTCAGTTACAAATTGAACCCATTTTTTAAGCGACAGTGGTTTAACGCATTCATCCCATTCAGTGCCTTCTAGCCATATCTGCTGCATTAATATCTTTCCCTGAATTAGAATAGGCGCTAGCCACCCTGCGGGGTCGAAAAGTTTATAAATAGCTGACAAAATTTGCCTCTTTGTGGAATTGGTAGGTGGTGGGGTTGGCTCAATTGTGTACGAAAAGCAATCGTTTAATGCGTTCCAGCGAATACCGAGAGTTTTTGTCGAACTTGAGCAATCGAACTTCGAGAAATCAGAATCTAACAAATCTTCGGGTGGAATATGGCTAAGAAGTTCGGGGTGGTTCGCAGTCATTTTCTTAAGTAGAAACCCTGCGGGGATCAGACATTGGATTGTTTGGGTTTGTGCCTGGGTGCAAGACGGAATGTCATGTCCCCCAGACAAGTTGTCGTCCACATAAGTTTCTTTAGTCAATATTTTATGGGCCAGAGGGTAGAAATCCTTCGAGTCATATGCCAACTGGTGTAATGTGCGAATGGCCAAGTATGGCGCACAGTTTACCCCGAAAGTTACCGTCGTCAGTGGAAAATCTGTAAGTTTTACTGTCTGGTCCCTACGCAAGAGGATTCTTTGATATTGTTGATCGTCCTCATGCAAGAGAATTTGGCGATACATCTTCTGTATATCTCCATTGAAGACGTACTTGTACAGACGCCAATTCAGGATAACGAACATAAGATCTGCTTGCAGAGTTGGGCCATGCGGAGGACATCGTTAAGTGATGTTCCAGATGAAGTTGGTTTTGAGGCATTAAATACCACTCGAACTTTGGTGGATGTACTATCTGGTTTAACCACGGAATGGTGTGGAAGGTAGTAGGAAAAATAGTTTCCATTATGGTGGATTTCTTCCGGAGGGATCGGTTTCATATGGTCAAGAGTCAGATATTCTTCTAGCACCCGATTGTATTCGATTTTGAGGGTTGGATTTTTACCAAGCTTCATCGCTTGCGACCGGGATGGACCTAGGGTGAGGTGGGTGGGAAATTGAGATTTGAACTGTAAACGCCCTACGTATCGTCCATCGCTTTGGCGCTGAGTCGTTTTCTGGTAGAAGTCTTCGCAAGTGATTTCTTCAGCTGACAATGGATGCGATTCAGTCATTGCTTCTAGTTTCCAAAAGCGCTTTAGTTGGTCGTTAAGATCCTCATTTGAAATTTCAGTCGCATGTGTGTGGAAACCAGAACATTCCGTGGAGGATAATGGTCCACTTAAGTACCAGCCGAAAATGGTTTGACTCCTTGGAGGAGAATTTGTGGAATAAGGTCACTTCATATAACTAGATCGATCTGACCAGGGGTGTAAAAGAATGGATCCGCAAGATCTACGTCCTTAATTTCCGACATATTTGGTTTTGGTATTGTAAACGACGGCAGAAAACTGGTAAGTTGCTTTAGGACGATGGCGTTTGTATGGATACGGGTATTGTGGCGTTTGGATACCAGGATCATTTGGCAGACGCTGTTCGCGTTTTCGACGAACTTTCCGCCCATTCCCGTAACAGAAAAGGCTTCTTTTAGGTAAGAAGTTGTAGGCGATTTTGTATCTTCTCTGATACGAACGTTTTTTGTGAGCCTTGGTCAATTAAGGCTCGTAACGTAAAGGCAGAACCCATGTGTTCGATTTGCACTTGGGCTGTTGGAAGTAGCGTTTTCTCATGATTCGCCGAGAAGTTCGCTTGAATATTAGAACCAGAGTTTTTGGAAGATGATGGAGACTCTTCCCAATTGCCGTCGGTGAGGTCAAAGATGGGATGTCTGGATTGCTGGGAGGATTCCGTATGCATAAGCTGGGTTGCATTTTTGGAGGGTGTGGTAGAGGGGTAGAGGTAGTTCTACTGGATGCCTTTGATTCGGGCTTGTCTGTTACTGGTAGATGTAACATGGTATGATGGTTTTTTTTGCAGTGCAGACATCGAAAGTTACTTGGGCAATTGGCGACAAAGTGATTGTATGCGAAGCAGTTGGTGCAATACCCGACTTGTTTCACAAACTTGGTACGTTCGGAGATACTAAGTTTCCGAAATTCGGGGCAGGATTTCAAGGTATGGTTGTTGTTGCATAATTTGCAGGTAAACGCAAGTTTTTCTTCTGAATGATACGACTGTATCTTAGATGACGATTTTTGTGAAAGCGAGGAACGTGGCCTGCTGGTTTTGTACCCATGTAGTCGTTCGACCACTTCGTAACGACTTGTTAGAAACTGGTCCATTTGGGACCCCTTTGGAAGTTCTTTCCTGGACTCTAGGGATTCCTCAGGGAGTTTCTAGGAACACAGGTAAATAAGGATTGGGTCCCAATCCGAAACAGAAATTCTCTAAGATTTAAGGATTACGAGGCAATCATTGATGGTATTCTGAATCTTTTCGATGCCTTCGCTATTTTCCGAGGTGACTGGAGCGATATTGAAAAGAGGTTTCAGCTGTTTATCTATCAAGATTCTTTTATTTTCTAATCGAGCTCTTAGCGCTTTCCAAGCTAAAGGAAAATTCTCATCACACAAAGTATATTGTTTGACAATAGCACCTGCTTTCCCTCGGGTCTTATTTCGAAGGTGGTATAGCTTTTGAGCGGGAGTCAATTTTGGGTGGTTGAGGTAGACGGCCGTGAACATATCACGAAAGGAAGGTCACTCGTCATAGCTACCGTAAAATACCTCGGTGTCGCAAGGAGGTTCTTTAATGCAGGGTACAGAATTTGGGTTAAAAGCGTGGGACTGACGGAAGGTTGGTTTGATGAAGTTTAAGATGGTCTAAAAGGTGTGATTTACATATATGGAAGGAGTCGGTGCAGAGTTGAAATTTATTATGGGCTTCTTCTTTGAAGTCCGCCGAAACTACAGCTTCTTCCGCAATACAAACTTTCTCATAAGAAATTCTCAACACATCCCACCGGGAGTTGAGATCTTGTAGTTTCACATTTAATAAGGAGTTTGATCGTATGGATCCTCCTTTTGAAAATTGGTACAAAACTTGACTACATTGTTTGAGTCGAATATAAACTTCGACATTATCGCGGTAGAGAGTGCCATAGTTGAAGCGCAAAAGAATACAAATTCCGGAAGCTATTTGGTGCGAACAAATATATGCTTGTGCACGACAAAGAGTTGCTTGATAAAAAGAAGACGATTTAGTAGTTCTATGAGTTTAAACCCTAGTTAAAATACTAAAGACGCAAGCCCAGTTAAACTGTTAAAGCTATAATCTGTGACTCCACTTAACTAATTGTACACTGTAGACGTTCGCAAGACACTGATAAGAAGAAGAGATTCCCACGGATCCCCAAAAATATGCGTGTGATGTTAAATATATACAAGCTGGCGCAAAAGTAAGCTTCCGATGTTCAGCATATCGGTTGTGGCACGTGCAGTGTGTGCTGTTGCACCGTCTTGTTGGAACCACATGTTTTCCAATCCCAATTCATCAAGTTGCGGCAAAAAGAACTCGTTCATCATTGCTCTGTAGCGCTTACCATTCACAGTAACTGTTTGGCCCCGACCGATTATTGGTCAAATAAATAGTCAGCAATATTCCGCGTTCTGGAGCAGTGTAGCGTAACATTGTTTATTAACGTGTATTTCGCATGTGTTTACTACACAAATGTCAAAACAGAACTGACTTCAGGGGCCAATCGCAAAATTTATAGCATTTTCTGATAGGAGGATTACTTTTGCGCAGTAACCGTTTTTCACCGACCGAAATAAATAGTCAGCAATATTCCGCGTTCTGGAGCAGTGTAGCGTAACATTGTTTATTAACGTGTATTTCGCATGTGTTTACTACACAAATGTCAAAACAGAACTGACTTTAGGGGCCAATCGCAAAATTTATAGCATTTTCTGATAGGAGGATTACTTTTGCGCCACCTTGTACGTATGATGTTAGATATAAACGTGTTTAAATGCAAATAAACATATGAATTTAGATATATAAAGTTTATATTAAACCTGCTTTATTAGCTGAATGACACAAAAAACTTTGATTCCGCTGTACTATCGGATTGACGCAAGCAATTTTCTCATAAATTTAACAATTTTCCAAAGATTAGTTACTTGTAAAAATCCTCCAACGCAAACCAAAGTTGTTACGCAATTTTTTGTTTCGTAATTTAGCGTAAATTCATATACCGCAACGTTCATATGTCTGACCAAATATATGTATGTATACACGAATTTGAACAAATGCAAAGTGAAGAATTTTATACCAGAATGTGCAAAAGGTATTTAGTTTGATAATATGTTAATCCGTTAACGAAAAATGTATTAAGAAAATTTTATTATTATATGCAAGTAGCTTTACAGGTGGGTATACATAAATATGTATGTTACTATTTGTGTACATCTGCACGAATCACTTTATGGCAAAACTGCCTGAAATGAAATAAAGAAGACTGAAAATTACGAGAGAATTTATTACATAGTACTTTAAAAAGATGGTTTAGATATTTTAAAATATTGAACTTATTGATAAAAGGAACTATTTTCTATAATGCTGCTGCAAATAGCGTGAGGGTTTTGTGTTGCAGTTTTGCAACAAGTGGGTATATGTCTGTATGTATACTGGTAAAATATGAAAATACACGAAAAATGATACCGAGGAATGGTTGCAATCGAATCGCGCTTTTTGAAAAATAGCGGGATTCTGATGCACACACAAATATATATATATATATCGATATATAAGTATGTCCGTATATGCAAATATAACGGACGCCGTTATATTTAATCGGCCGATATAAATGCCTTGAATTCCAATTAACTTTATTTAAAAACTCACGTGCGTAATACCGATGTTCGCATATTTCCTTCAATTTCTTGTTTGGTTGTCTGCCCGCAATAGAAATGATTCTGGCGCTTCAAACGGGTGCTGCTTTTGCTTCTATAAAAATCCTACACTCAAATTTTGCCGCCTGCACTCACTTTTGAAGTTTGCACTTAAGGTTTGAAACCGATAGTTTTTTTTCTCACTACTTGAGATTTAGGGCGACTTTACTTCGTTTTTCTTAAAACTTTGAAAAGGGGAAAATTTAACTAAACTTGATTGGAAATGTTTAAGCACACTCAAAATTTCCTTCAGCACACGCGAATGGATCAAATTCAAATGAAGACAATTGTATAGGTCGCACTTTACGAAGTGTTGTGTTTTTTGGTTGCGTTGCCACTGGTTCATAATTTGGCTCGCAAGGACCAATGTTTAAATCAATGATGAATTGCGAGTGTTTAAGTAGAAAATTCACTTTATTTACAAAGGAACACTTAACACTAACAATATTGATTTGTATTAATTAATGAATGAAGGAAATGATCGTATATAGCAATATACGTAGATGATTGTAAAATGATCATGAAAATTTCTAGTTTAATATGCTTTACAAAAGCGAATGAAAATTACATTTAATGTATTGAAATAGATACGATGGAATTCAATGATGACTTAATAAATCTTGATGATTATCTCTATAGAGGGATATATATATATGTTGAATTAAAGTTGTTGGTCGGAAAAGGGTACACCGCAAGTGGCCCGACGAAATAAAGATATTATATTTGTAACTTACTCAATTGCTGGAGAAATTATACTTCCCATGTATTGGTTGGTGGTATATATTAGCTCTGGTACAGGTAACACCAAAAGTGATTTGAAAAAGTTTTTCAAAACGGGGTCGCCCCTCGGCAGTTATTTGGCAAACTCTCCGAGTGTATTCCTGCCATGGCAGGCTTCTCAGCAAAAAGTCGTCTCCTTTGTAGATGCCGTTCGGAGTCGGCAAAAAACTGTAGGTCCCACCAATTTGTAGGGAAAAATTCAAATCGGCACACCTCAAATTGGAAGAGAAGCTTGGCGCAAAAATCTCTTAGGAGGCTTATGATGATATACCTGGTGTATATCGCGTCATAGAGAGAGATATATTAGCTTCTTGACGATAAGTAGATGATGTAATAATTTGATGCTTGATTATAAGAAATATTGTCGGGAATTACTTGCCGGCGAATAATCCACTTGTCGGTGATGAAAATGAAAGAGAAGAAGGAATACGAAAAAACACTTGCTTTTATGCAGTGACATCACTGGAAGGCAACTCCAGTGAGTTTGTTGGAAGTGCTGGATGGCAACTCCAGTGCACTTTTTCGAAGTAACGCAGGGAAGTATATGGTGTGGAAGTGTAGGAGGGTTGCATGAGCGCAAGTCATTCGAATATCGGAAGTGAACGCAAGGCACTTATGATCCGTAGTACTTAAAGGTATTTAAGTGAGCGCAAGTCACTTAAACAGTTATAAACAATATTCTCTCTCTATTTACTCTCTCTGACAAGTATTTTATTTTCTATAAATATTGATTTGGTTTGCAATATTCTGAAACGACACTACATACTAGAATGTAAAAGTTATAAACAATATTATGTTCTCGTTACTCTCTCTGACAATTATTCAATTCAATTATTTATTAAAATATGATACCTGTTTTTACTGTTGCTATATTCTTCTTACGTTTGTTATGTTGTTCTGTCCTCTTGCAAGTTGCAGTGCGGCTACTTAACTTCAGTTTAGTTTGCTCTTAATATGATCTTCTATTTGGTATATGTTGATGCATCTGTAGTATTTTACCCAAATTGCTATGCGGCTTTTTGAGTGATCGTTTCTTTCTTCGCTGATTTCTCAGATCGGTGCTGTGCGGCTACTACTGATTTACCTTTTCTCGCTAATTTAAACTGATATGTGGTCTCTCTTCAATGTATTGCACTATACTCAGTTATTAGTGTGCGGCTAATTCTAAGTAAGCGACTTAACTTCACGTTTATGGTCTGATGTTGTTTCTTTTCATTATATTGCTGAGAAGCTCATACTAATTTAAACTCCGTACTTCGTTACTTTTGATATCTGGTCGTTTTGCTTTTTGGCTTTGGTGATTTTAAATTCTATGAATTTGTAACCGCCAATTCAGGTTAGGAAAATGTTTTCTGTGTGTAGATTTATAAATTTTTTTTTGCATGTAGATTTATATATGTATATTAGTGTATGCAAATGTTCATATTTTATAATTTTATGTTCACAAATTACTCAGTTAAATAAAACCGTGCTGTTCATAATTTTATGCCGTTTACATGTGTATGTATGTACGTGCGTAACGCACTTAGGCTTAGCTTCTCGTTTTTTGGAAATTTCCGCAATATGTATTTTACGGTTTCACTAAAGTTCACTTTTTGATCACTTTATTTTTATAATATTGGTTCTTTAAAGGGTTTATCGCGGTTGATTCCCCAAATCGTATGAAATAAATATAAGTCATACGGTTGAGTAGAACAATTCACAAAGTATATTTATTGAACATCAAAAGGCAACTGTCCACTCGTCCTAAGTTCGTGAAAAGTATAGCCTACTTCGCCATCGTATTCGTAAAGTTTCGTCTAGTTTGTCCGTTCAGTCAGTGTTTTATTTTATAGTAGTTAATATATAGTATATAATTATATATACTAGTTAATACGTCTGTCAGCTACGCATAGTCCGTTGGCCATTTGCGGTTCCCACATATATATAAGTCAATATCTATCTCGATCCTTTTTTGCCGTTACATACCACCGTTAGGCGACTAAAGTTAATATAACTTGTGTGCGTAGCACTACTAGTTATAAAAAGTGGGAGTGGCTATCATCCGATTTCGCCCATTTTAAATAGCGCTCGGAGATGAGTGCCAAGGAACCTGTACTCGTATACCAAGTTTCATCAAGATTTCTCAATATTTACTCAAGTTATCGTATTAACAGACGGATGGACGGACGGATATGGCTTAATCAATTATTAATAGTTACTTTTTCCCCTCCGAATTACGATTCTGGAACCGAATAATAATAATAAAATTGTATTTGTTTTTTTTCGTCACTCGTCACTCAAACTTTTGAAAACGGCCATTCCTGACATATAAATTTGCTCCATATATATCATATTTTTCAAGGATTTCCAATACCCTTCTCTTTATTGTTTCTCCAGTGTGTAGGTGTGACAATGGCCTTATCCCAAGAGTTTTAATAACTCCTTCTAATTTTGAATTTTTAGTTTCAATATAATGTATAATATTTAGCGGCCAAGCCATGTAGCGGTATCAATTTTAATCGACAAATATTTTTTTTCATCCTATTCCTGCCCTTAAGCGTATTTATACCAGCATATGTATGTTTATTTGTATGCTTCAGATGTTTTTCTGTAACATTATTTTAGTTTGACTTGCTCAAGTTATTCTTTCAAAACAACTATCAGAGAAAAATAGAAACTTTCAAACTGTAAGGTTTCTTCTGAGACAATAAATAATTTTTTTCTTGTCTTTGAATTTTTGTTTTCAACGAATATTTGAAGGTTTGGCTTAACTGTAATATTATTTTCAAAACCTTTGAAATTGTTAATAAACATTTCCATGTCTGGAATTTTATTATTGATTTCACAGGCATAAGTCTTTAAGTTTTCTTGAAACATTTTTAGCAAAATTTATAAATTTAAATATTAATCTCAGATAGAATCTAATCCACACTTATTTTTAACCACCCTATTATCGCATGTATCTCTGCTGGCCATTTTCGTTGTTGAACCTTCTGAAAGGTTCCGTTCGAGAGTATCACAATAAGTCAACCCTGAAATATAACAACAATACAATATTTCTAACAATCTAATTTCAAATACAATATAATTTTAAATAAAATATAATTTTTAATAAAATTTAATTTTAAATTAAATTAAATTTATAATAAAACTTGATTTTTTATAAAACTTAATTTTTAATCAAATTTAATTTTCAATAAAGTTTAATTTTAAATAACACCTTAATTTTTAATATAGTATACATGTATATATAATTAAATTTAATAAACTACTTATAATTATAATATTTAAAATAAGTATAATTATAATTATTAATTAATAACATTTTTTAATTAAAGTAAAATGGCTCCCATAATTAAAACCTCAATAAATTATATTTTATAAATTAGCCCCAATTAAATTTATAAAAAAAATAATTTATTAAAATTTAAAATAATAAATTAATATTCAATTAAAAATTATTTAAAAATAATTAATAGCTTTGAAATTTTAAATTTAGTTATTTATATAAATTAAATTTTTGATATAAATTAAACTTGAAATGTAATATAATACATTATAAATAATCAAATTTGATAAATTATTTATAATATAAAATTCAAAATTGAACGACTATAATTATAACTATTAATTAATAACATTTTTTAATTAAAAATAAAATAAATCCCACAATTAAAACCTCAATAACCGGCCGCCGTCGTGTGAAGGTAGTGTTGCCGGCCTACCACACCAAAGGTCCATGGTTCGAGCCCTGGTACAGGTAACATCAAAAGTGATTTGAAAAAAAGTTTTTCAAAACGGGGTCGCCCCTCGGCAGTGGCTTGGCAAACTCTCCGAGTGTATTTCTGCCATGACAGGCTTCTCAGCAAAAATTCGTCTCCTTTGTAGATGCCGTTCGGAGTCGGCAAAAAACTGTAGGTCCCACTAATTTTGTAGGGAAAATTCAAATCGGCACACCACAAATTGGAAGAGAATCTTGGCGCAAAAATCTCTTAGGAGGTTTATGATGATATACCTGTTGTATATCGAGCCAGAGAGAGAACCTATATTTTATAAATTAACCCCTAAATAAATTATAAAAAAAATAATTTATTAAAATTTAAAATAATAAACCAATGTTCAATTAAAAACTACTTAAAAAATAATTAATAATTTCAAAATTATAAATTTAATTATTTATTTAATTATTTTTTTTGTTGTAAAACTTTTCTTCAGAAAAAGGTTACTTTGATTATTCCAAAAATAAATGTTATTCACTTAAGCAATTGTTTTGACAAATGATCGTTTTGTTTTCACTTATTTTCGTAGTTTCAGTTTGATACTGTTTACACGTTTTTGCTGTTGCAGTAGCGACGTCGCAAAAAACTAAGGGTGATTTTGTTGACATTCACGTGTACATGATCTGCAACACAAATGTACTATTTGAAGCATGAAATTCTCAAAAGGATTATGATTTCACTATTAAAACTATTATTTACCAGAACGTTTTTATTTCTTTTAAATAATTGTATATTTGTTTCTTATGTGTTATTCGGTATTTAAAAAGTTGTTGGATAAATTGTTGACTTCTAGGCCACTAAAAGTTTTTGTTTTTATTATATTACTAGAAGACCCGGCAGACGTTGTCCTGCCTAAAACGTCGCTTGCCTACATTTAACAAATTGTATCTTTTTCCTCCCCATTTTTCGCTTCCCCTATATTTATCCTTATTTCCTCCTTTTTCTTTCAACTTTTGCCATTACGCTCCCTAACCCTCTTAATTCCTTTAACACCACCTCTATATCTCAAATTTCTATTTCTACTTCCCTTCTTCTCCCATTTCCTCTGCGGGTACTGATATGTAAATAGTTCAGAAGATATATCGAATTTCCTTTTATTTGATCTTGGTACTGCTTTCTGTTTTCAAGGTTTTTTGATATATAGAACACATATCTGTATATAAAATATCATTAACTTGAACCAAATTATTTCCTAGCTATGCCGAATTGCTACTTTCAAAAGCCTGGAGACTATGGCAAAAACTAAACATGGCCTGTGTCGTTTCACAGAAATCGACAATAAATTTTGCATATTAATGGCACAGATAAAACACAAAAAGTTTGAACGTGGCACCTCCCACTTTTCCAAAACTTTGTCAATCTTGACTAAATTTAACGTACCCAGCGAACATCTGAACCTATCGCGAAAGTTTCATAGAGATCGACTCTAAACTAAAACTAAAGCACAAACAAAACACAAAAAATGTGGGCGTGGCACAGCCCACTTTTCCGAAATTATGTAAATCTTGACTAAGGGGCACATATATCCAAATATCATTAATTTAGACCAAATACGGTCAAAATTATATAGCTTGGGGGCGTCGCACTGCCCACTTTTCCAGAAATATATATAGCCTATGCCGTACCCAGCGAACTTCTGAAAGTTTCATAGAGATCGACTATAAACTTTTGACATTAATGAAGAACAAACAAACCACAAAAAATTTGGGCGTGATACCGCCCATTTTCCAAACTTATGTAAATCTTGACTAAGGGACACATATATCCAAATATCATTAATTAAGACCAAATAAGTTCAGAGTTATGACGAATTGACATTTTTTATAGCCTGGGGGCGTGGGACCGCCCACTTTTCTAAAGCTATATATAGGCTATGCTTTGACCAGTGATCCCAAGAATATACTGTGAAAATTTCATAAAAATCGGTTGAGTACTTTGGACGTCTATAAAGGACACACAGACACCCATTTATTTTCATTTATAAGATAGAATATATTTCGCTGTATAAATATTATCAACATTTCAGCTTCAGTTTGAAGTCATCTTCAGGAACTGAAAAGTTACAACATTTTAGAAACAAAAAATGAACACAACATATTCGGACACTTACACTGTTGACTGCACCTGGTCTAATAATTTAACATAGAAGTTAACACGCATGAGTCGTGCTCGCTGCGACGCTCCCACGGCTGACCAATACACGGGCCGCTAAGTCAGCACAATTACATTCTCATGGCGAACGGCAATCTAACACCCAAATTCAAGGCCATGGTTAGTAACAGCGGTTAATACGTATGCTACTGCATTTCTCCAGACGCATCGTCAGCATAATTCTATTTCACATGCTTGTGAAATAGAACCTACACATAACGCAACTGTGGGAACTAACGGGCGAACTTATTCACAGACAACGGGCTGTCAACAATTATACAACAGACACGCCGCTGCTGGACATCGGCTATAAAGAGAAGAAGCTACCACGGAGCAGTCAGTCGAGTTCAGGACGCGGCTCAGTAGCTTTAAGTTTAGACTAAGTTCAGTTTAATAAAACTTAATTGTGAAACACCAAACTAATAGTGGTGTGTTTAAATAACTAACCTTGTCAGGATATCTGGGCGTGTTGGCCCAACAAAATTAATTTTTTTAAGAAAAGGACCTTGAGCCCTTTAAGTGGCGCCCGAGCAGGGACCCGGAGCGGTGTTTTAAAAATCAGTGAAACAAAGTATAGAAGAGCCCTTGAGCCAAAAAGTGGCAAACTCCATAATTTTTTAAACTGAAATAAAAGCAGGAGGCTGAAGTGAAATAAGGGAAAAGAGCCTCAAGTGACAATACAAATTCTTCAAACTGAAAAGAAGTTCAACAAAAACAACTATAAAACGAAAAATCCTGCATTATAAACAGTGCAAAGAGGCGGATAGCCAAACAACTATTAAACAAAGAGTTAATGCTGAGCCTATACGTGATAGGGGCGTAAGTAGAATATCTAAAATAACCCTTATTATTTTCTTGCAGGGCAATGGAGGCTTTACAGGTCACCGTCACCAATTTAACGGGTGCGGTTAACGCAAGCCCAGAACAGGTGAACAGCGTCGATAGGCGAGTATCTGTACCGGTAGTACCGGAAGCAGAACCGTGAGCTCCTGCAACGGAGGCGGATCTTAAGAACATTTCAAGATTGCCTAATTACGTAAAGAAACTGCAATCCTTTGACGGCAACCCCGTCCAATATATTTCATGGGTGCACTCTGTTGAGAGCGTCCTGTCCGACTTTAAAGTAGTAAAAAACAAACCAATATACTACAGCACATTCGCCAAAAGGTGCGAGGAGCAGCTGATGCTGCTCTGATATCGTACAACATATTCGACACCAATTAGTGTGCAATTAAGGAAAGCCTATCACTCTATTACGCGGATAAACGCGATATCCGCACCTTGGAGTACCAACTCCATCAACTAACCCAAAAAGATTCACGGCTTGATGGATTTTATGCTGCTGTGAATCACCAATTCTCGTTGATTATAAATAAAATCAAAACGGGGACATACTCTGCGGAGACGACAAGAGTCCTCATAGATACCTACAGAAACCGCGCCTGGGATGTTTTCATCCGCGGTCTGAACGGGGAGTTGGCTAAAATGCTCCTCATATAACGTCCCGAAACCCTACCGGAGGCATATTCCGCCTGCCTCGAAATTCAAAACACGAATTTCCGAAACTACACGATCCACAGCGCACGCCCCAACAATCGCGTTGTTGCGCCAATTAATGCGATACCAGTTGAAAAGATGGACGTAGACCAGTCCATCCAAAGTAGGCGCGTAAATGACATGAACCGGCCAAACCCCTTCAAACGTGGAGCCGGCTCTGAAAACTTACCGCGCAAGTAACAGCGGCTTTACCATGTGACCACAAACGACGTGGAAAAGGAAGCCGAACCAGAAGCTGAACCACTGCCCACTGCAGAGGAGGAGGATTTTTTACCTAACGGCCATCTATCGTACCATATATAGAGTACAAACTTCCCGATGGCCGCCCGCTGGACTTCCTGGTCGATACGGGTGCAAATAAGAATTTTATTAGGTCAACTCTAGCCAAACAGGGCTGTCTTGTGCGGAAATCATTTAGCGTTCGATCAGCGGGGGGTTGCGTGGATATAAATGATGGTATTATTGGCGACGATACCCTTAAGGATATCGGAGCAGTAGTAGACAGGAAGAACAATATTTTGAAAATTGACGAGTAAAAAATACCTCTTAAGGCACGAATATCCAGCGAAGTAAATTATACAATGCCTAAGGACCTTCCCCTAGAAGCCAAAAGAAGGGTAGGTGAAATAATTGAAAAATATGGCGAATTATTCCAACCAATTAATGGAAACGAATTGGTAGACACAAGTGTGCGTGCGGAGATAAGGACATCGACATCCGACTCAATTTACAGCAAAAGTTATCCTTATCCTGCATGCATGAGAGAGGACGTCGACAGAGAGGTAAACGAGTTATTTGAAGAAGGTGTTATCCGGCTATCAAAAAGCCACTACAACTCCCCGCTATGGGTGGTCCCAAAAAAACCTAAACCTGATGGCGAAAAACAACACCGCATGGTCATCGATTACAAGAGATTAAATGCCGTCACGATCTCTGATACCTACCCAATTCCTGACATAAAAGCAACTTTGTGCAGCTTAGGCCAATCCAAATACTATACCACTATTGACCTGACATCTGGTTTCCACCAGGTACCCATGAAAGAACCTGATATCCCCAAAACTGCTGATGGTGCTGTTTTGTCCCAGGGTGACATAGGTAAGGATAAACCAATAGCATTTATTTCTCGTTCGTTAAACAAGACGGAGGAGAATTACGCTACCAACGAAAAGGAGATGCTCGCGATCGTGTGGGCTCTTGATAACTTAAGAACATATTTGTATGGGGCGAAGAAAATCAAAATATACACTGACCACCAGCCATCAACCTTTTCCCTGAGTTGTCGTAACTACAACGCCAAGTTGAAGCGCTGGAAAGCTCGCATTGAGGAATATAATTGCGAAATTGTACACAAACCAGGTAAATCAAATTAAGTCGCTGACGCCCTTTCTAAACTCAAAACTGAGTGTAACATATTGACTGAGTCTGTTATCGCTCAGCCTCCTTCTGTCTCAGGACAGGACACTCATGCAAATGCTGAAGATAATGTAGAGCCCGAAGTTGACTCTGCAACTATGCATTCTGCTGATCAGGACAGTTCGGATGTAATTCCACATGTAGAGGCCCCACTTAACGTGTTTAGAAACTAAATAATTTTCAGGGATGGGAATTGCCCTCAATGCCTCGAACATCCGCTGCATTTCTGTAGAATTTTGTGGATTGACTTCGAAGGAACGCGTCGCGATAGCAGTGGACCGGTACAACAATACCGTTCACTCTGTTATTAAACGAAATCCAGTAGACGTATTCCTTAACAGGACTTCTAGGATCAACTACCAAGGCTTGGTGGACTTCAGAGAGAAAACGTATGATGACGTTAAATCCTTATTGGAAGGGGAACAGGAGGTTAGGAACGTAAGGTTGAACAATAAACGTTCTGCCCCACGCACCATCAGTGCGCAAGACAAATTATTTATTGCAAATAAACATATAAAAGCTAAACAAAAGCCACTATTCAAGAAAGAAACTGTTGCTGAAAACAGAAACGTAACTATTGTTACTGAAAGTGTGAAAAAATTCCACAAGGCTGACGTAAAAAACGTCTAAGATAACATTGGTCATGAGGCATAATGCCTAGACCCTTTGGTCCCAGGACTTTGGGTGCAAATCATTGTGTAGCCGATCCAGCCAGATGTTGGTTCAATTCCAAACAGCTCGTTGGTTCGAATGACGAGGATCGGTGTGGTTCAACTCCACCATACGGTCTTTGCTTTGATTGACGTGAAGGCCTCGTGCCATGAGTAGGTCATTTGCAATCACCAACGCTTATGGTTAAAAGGGATCACCACGACACTTCCGTCAGCTGAGAAATCGCCTATATTCCAATGCAAAACTAAAAATTTTATTTGAAATACAGTGTATGCACTGCCTAAAGGATAAGAACAATCTTACAGCCATTGGGCTGATAAATAAACTCGCATAAAGCGGTAATATATAAGACGCATAAAAGCGTTCACAAAAATTAAAAAAATAAATAAATTAAAAAGTAAAAAAAGGGGAAACATTACTCGAAAAAAGAAGAAAATACTAATACTAACAAACTGAACTAAACAACTAACTCACTAATCCGCAACAAAAAACGGTAAATCAAAAAACCGAATACAAACTAGTTAAACTATACTTAATCTAACTTACTTATCCTTTTAAATAAACTAATAATAACTAAAAACCTAACTGTCAGTAAATTCCACTTAACATCACTCCGGGTCCTCATACTCCACTCACTAGTTATAGCACTAGCATTTAGGAAAGAGGTGACAGTTAAATTAGATACAAGTCATAATACTTGATAAATTTTACATATTTAAATCTTCAGCTTCAAGATAAGATCCGAAAAATCGTAAGATAGCATTAAGATGAGATGTAAATTTTCTGATTAAATATTTTTCTTGATATAAAATTCGATAAATAGCACTAAGTTCATGGAATATTAATTTTGAAATGTAAATTTTTCACTAACTGTGTATATTAATTATAAGGATATTTGTACCTTGACTCCTAGAATCTGCCTCTGTGCGTCCGCACAAGCATACATCGTACTCGATCTGCACTCGCCTGTGGTAACCGTACGACATGGATATGGCTGGATAGTCAACGGATACTTCAAAATAATTCATGTGATCAACCTAGCCCGATATGAAGAAATCGCAAGTCGCTTGGAAGCCGAAGTCACCCGGCTGAATGAAACCAATGATATCACCGATGTCCTTGCCTATCACTTAGAGAAGGTTCAAATTCAACTTAATGAGCTAAAAGGTCCAAAACACAAAAGAAGTAAGCGTGCAATTAATTGGATAGGATCGACTTGGAAATGGATTGCCGGTTTTCCCGACGCGTCTGATTGGGATGAGGACCTTCGATCCCAGAGTTCGAACACATGAGTTATTGCAGGTGGTAAACGGCATTGTAACCGTCACAAACGGCATCCTGGGACATGACCACGTTATGAAACTATCAGAGGAAATCCTGCACAAGGTAATGATCCTGAATGTCGTAACTACAACGCCAAGTTGAAGCGCTGGAAAGCTCGCATTGAGGAATATAATTGCGAAATTGTACACAAACCAGGTAAATCAAATTAAGTCGCTGACGCCCTTTCTAAACTCAAAACTGAGTGTAACATATTGACTGAGTCTGTTATCGCTCAGCCTCCTTCTGTCTCAGGACAGGACACTCATGCAAATGCTGAAGATAATGTAGAGCCCGAAGTTGACTCTGCAACTATGCATTCTGCTGATCAGGACAGTTCGGATGTAATTCCACATGTAGAGGCCCCACTTAACGTGTTTAGAAACTAAATAATTTTCAGGGATGGGAATTGCCCTCAATGCCTCGAACATCCGCTGCATTTCTGTAGAATTTTGTGGATTGACTTCGAAGGAACGCGTCGCGATAGCAGTGGACCGGTACAACAATACCGTTCACTCTGTTATTAAACGAAATCCAGTAGACGTATTCCTTAACAGGACTTCTAGGATCAACTACCAAGGCTTGGTGGACTTCAGAGAGAAAACGTATGATGACGTTAAATCCTTATTGGAAGGGGAACAGGAGGTTAGGAACGTAAGGTTGAACAATAAACGTTCTGCCCCACGCACCATCAGTGCGCAAGACAAATTATTTATTGCAAATAAACATATAAAAGCTAAACAAAAGCCACTATTCAAGAAAGAAACTGTTGCTGAAAACAGAAACGTAACTATTGTTACTGAAAGTGTGAAAAAATTCCACAAGGCTGACGTAAAAAACGTCTAAGATAACATTGGTCATGAGGCATAATGCCTAGACCCTTTGGTCCCAGGACTTTGGGTGCAAATCATTGTGTAGCCGATCCAGCCAGATGTTGGTTCAATTCCAAACAGCTCGTTGGTTCGAATGACGAGGATCGGTGTGGTTCAACTCCACCATACGGTCTTTGCTTTGATTGACGTGAAGGCCTCGTGCCATGAGTAGGTCATTTGCAATCACCAACGCTTATGGTTAAAAGGGATCACCACGACACTTCCGTCAGCTGAGAAATCGCCTATATTCCAATGCAAAACTAAAAATTTTATTTGAAATACAGTGTATGCACTGCCTAAAGGATAAGAACAATCTTACAGCCATTGGGCTGATAAATAAACTCGCATAAAGCGGTAATATATAAGACGCATAAAGGCGTTCACAAAAATTAAAAAAATAAATAAATTAAAAAGTAAAAAAAGGGGAAACATTACTCGAAAAAAGAAGAAAATACTAATACTAACAAACTGAACTAAACAACTAACTCACTAATCCGCAACAAAAAACGGTAAATCAAAAAACCGAATACAAACTAGTTAAACTATACTTAATCTAACTTACTTATCCTTTTAAATAAACTAATAATAACTAAAAACCTAACTGTCAGTAAATTCCACTTAACATCACTCCGGGTCCTCATACTCCACTCACTAGTTATAGCACTAGCATTTAGGAAAGAGGTGACAGTTAAATTAGATACAAGTCATAATACTTGATAAATTTTACATATTTAAATCTTCAGCTTCAAGATAAGATCCGAAAAATCGTAAGATAGCATTAAGATGAGATGTAAATTTTCTGATTAAATATTTTTCTTGATATAAAATTCGATAAATAGCACTAAGTTCATGGAATATTAATTTTGAAATGTAAATTTTTCACTAACTGTGTATATTAATTATAAGGATATTTGTACCTTGACTCCTAGAATCTGCCTCTGTGCGTCCGCACAAGCATACATCGTACTCGATCTGCACTCGCCTGTGGTAACCGTACGACATGGATATGGCTGGATAGTCAACGGATACTTCAAAATAATTCATGTGATCAACCTAGCCCGATATGAAGAAATCGCAAGTCGCTTGGAAGCCGAAGTCACCCGGCTGAATGAAACCAATGATATCACCGATGTCCTTGCCTATCACTTAGAGAAGGTTCAAATTCAACTTAATGAGCTAAAAGGTCCAAAACACAAAAGAAGTAAGCGTGCAATTAATTGGATAGGATCGACTTGGAAATGGATTGCCGGTTTTCCCGACGCGTCTGATTGGGATGAGGACCTTCGATCCCAGAGTTCGAACACATGAGTTATTGCAGGTGGTAAACGGCATTGTAACCGTCACAAACGGCATCCTGGGACATGACCACGTTATGAAACTATCAGAGGAAATCCTGCACAAGGTAATGATCCTGAAGGAAGATGTCAATGAGTTTGTTCAAGCCTGTCAAATGTCCAAGGCCGGAGTGGCTTACAGCAACCTGCTAAACAAAGAAGAAATCAACGAATTGATCAGCGAAATCGAACTCCTTCCATATGCTACCGTCATCGAAGCCATCGAATACGGTGAACCATCAATCTAAACGAATGGTACCTTGCTACTCTATGTTTTGTCCATGCCAAAGGTGAATCAAACGAGATTCAACAATCTTATCACTCGAGCAATTAAAAAAAATGGCCATCGGCTGGATTTACGGTACAGCCAAGTTCTAATCAACAAGAGGCAAACATATGGCATCAAGGATAAGTGCATTCACCTAACAAGTGCAATCGTATGCAAGAAGGATGCATTGGACCTACTACGCGAAGAGGATTGTCTGCCGCGACTGCTCAAAGGTGGTGAGACCAGTTGCCGCTACGTAAGCTGCAACGACTCAACGATTGAAGTCATCAAAGAGGACACCATTCTAGCTATTTGAGCGGCTCTTATATTCTTCAATTGGACAACGAAACTATACGAATTGATGATAAAACCTACTGGAGCATGAGCAGCTCAGGCGTTCAAATACTCCCACCGGTGCTATCCACTATAACCAAAGTCTCGCCTTAAACTCCTGAGATACCTAAAGGGCAAGACCAATTGGTTTACAGCTTCGGAAAATCTAGGCTTGATTTTGCTATTAATTCTCATTTGGATAGTTTGGAGGAAGCTAACAAAAGGGACAGCACTTCCTAAATTAAGATTTTCCATACTACAGACGGATATTCATGGACCAAGAACGGAAGACACCTGTCCACACTCGGATCGGGACGCAGATCTTTAGAGGGGGAAGAGTTAAAACGCATGAGTCGCGCTTCGACGCTCCCACGACGCTTAGATAACGTAGCAGTGGTTGGTTGGTTTTTGTTGTTGATAATATATGTATCCATAATTAGATGTTCCCCCTCTTCGTTATTAGGTTTCTGTATGCGGCAGCACAGTTGTCTGTGTTGCTCTTGAAATTTATGCGTATGTCGCAGGGTGTAATAATCATATGTAGCATGTCCAAAATATAGCGCTTCTTATAATTTGTTACTTGTTGTAATAAAAATACGTTATCTAAATTTGGAAATTGGGATAGTATCCTGTAGTCATGCAATGTTGTGATATAGCCGTTTTGTTGTCATTAGAGTGGTCACGATTTTTGATAATAGATTTATGAGCGGAAATCCTTGTCTTAAGCTTCGATTTAGTTGTGTCCACATATAATTTATTGCATACTTGGGCCCCGTCCCCGTTGCACATGATTTGGTAAATATCGTGTTACTAAATATTTGTTGTAGTGTGTTGTTGTATTAAAGTTCTATTTGAAACTTTTCCTTGTCGTACATAGTATAATGCTTGATTCGGTTTTATAAACCAGGAACAAATACGGCAGTCTTTGTTGTTTTCCTGTTTGGTGTAATATTCTCGTATGTATCCGTTGATGAGGTGGGTGGGAAATTCATTATCCGACATAATTCTTCTAACTATGCTGATATTTTTCTTAGCATAGGTAGCGTCGCTAATTGAGAGTACTTTTCTTATAAAGTTCTTTGCCGTTTTAACTATCGTTGTCTTATCATGTTTCGAGTTAAAATTAATTAACGAATGCAGTAGGCTTTTTATACCAGTCAAAGGTTTGAGGCTATCTAGTGTCTAGAAACGGAAATTGCCCATCGTTTTCGATCTCATGTGTAAATTTTATAGATTTATAATAAGAGTTTAATATGGTCAAAATTTCATCAATAGCATCTGTTTTGGATATAGCAAGACACTCTCCCAAATTAGGTAACGTAGTTATATTACAACAAGAAACACATTATAAGAAGCGCTATATTTTGGAGATATACACCCTGCGACATACGCATACATTTCAAGAGCGACACGGACAACTGTGCTCCTGCATACAGACACCGAATAACGAAGAGGGGGAACATCTAATTATGGATACATATGTTATCAACAACAAAAACCAACCAACCACTGCTACGTTATCTAAGCGTCGCTCACTAATCCGTATTTTAATGTATTGTTGTTTGTAGAGAAGTTTTGTTTACCATTACTGTTTCTTAATTGTTTACATTTTTTCATGCTATGTTTTTGGACTGTCTTTTATTATACTTGTACATCTATGTTGAATTATTCGACCAGGTGCAGTCAACAGTATAATTGTCCGAATATGTTTAGTGCATTTTTTATTTCTAAAATGTTGCTACTTTTCAGTTCCTGAAGATGACTTCTAACTGAAGTCGAAATATCGACAATATTTATACAGCGAAATCTTTTGAGTTTTTATGATACAAGTCTTTGGGTGGCCTAGAGCTCAAAAATTCTTCCAATAAATGTATATTTAAAAACTAAGAATATTAGTTGAACCGAAAATTAAAATGTAGGGCGGCTTTGTTAACTAAACGATTGCTGTCCGAATACTAAATTGTTTTCTTCCTCGCTTGTGTATGTTTTTATTTATCGACAGTCCTGGAGGGTTGTTGCTACCCTGCAGTCAATTTTGCTATCTTTATACTGGTCAAATACTAGCTTGCCAAACCGGCTCAACTAGTTTGAGTTCTGTAATTTTTCAATATTAGCAACTAGTATTTTTAATACGGCGATGTCCTACGAGATGGCAATTGTCCGCATCTGCATCAGCACCATACCAATTGGCATACTAGTCAGTCTCTGCATCAGCAATATACCTGTTGACATACTAGTCATCATATACATCAATATCATACCATTCAAAATACTAGTCCGTATATACATCAGAATCATACCAGGTTGCATACTAGTCAGTACCTACACCAGAATCACACCAGCCCTCATACTAGTCAGCCTATGCATCAGTATCATACCAGTTACTGTACCACTTCATAGTAGGCTAGTTAATTTTTGCAAATTGACATTACAAACCACTTTACTGAAAATTCAGTCATCAGATATAAAAATATATCTATCACTATATTAATCAAATGAAACAAATTTCAATAAAAATATAGTTACTATTCATAGCAAATTTTACCGTCGGAAAACATTTCTAAAAAGTAATTTTCTTCTTTTTTAATAATAGTAATTTTTTGATTGAATTTTATAATTGATTTCACTAGCATAAATCTTTAAATTTTCTTGAAACATTTTATGGAAAATTTTAAAATTTAAATATTAATCTCAGTTAATCTAATATCGAGTCGAAGTATGGACTTGTAAAAATATCTTTACATAAAATTGAGGAATTTCAAGGAATATTAGCTTTTTATTGTGAAAATTTTAAGTTACGGAGTTCTTTGCAAATAACCATGCAGATAACTCGCTAGTACATAATTTGCAAGTTCTTAGTAACTAATTTTTTTAAAAACTGCTATTTTAACCACCTTGTGATTGTATGTGCATCTGCTCGCCAATTTCATTGTTAAAGCTTTTAAACGATTCCGTTGAAGATTCATTATTATTTTATTTATGAAAACTGCATTCCACAATCACAATAAATTAACCGTGAAAAATAACAATTCAATATTTCTTTTGTGAATTTTTTAAAAACTTTTTTATTAGAAAAAGGTTACTTAAATTATTCTAATAAGAAATGTTATTTGCTCACACAATTGATTTGACAAATGATCTTTTCATTTTCAATTTTCTTCATGGGTTTCTTGTGAACATTTCTTATTCGTTGTTGCTGCGCTGCGGCACCGTTATTGCAGTAACGACATGGCAAAAATAAAGATTTTGTTGACATGCACGTACGTGCAAAAATTAAATGCTAAGCAAAAAACTAACGAGCTACTTAGATGTGTGTGTGTTTCGGTGAGAATTACTAAACAACTAACTTAAAGCTAAAAAATTCATGTAGATTAAAAATTTGTATATCTGTAAGAATATTTATTATTAAATCTAAGTAAAAGTAAAAAACAGAAAAAAGCCAAAAATGCAAAAAATGCAAAAAAAAGGAAAACAAAAGATGAGAAAACTTATTGGATAGTTATCATAAAATTGATGCTAATTGTGCTAACATCATTTAAAAATCTGTAAAAATCCACCGCAATTCAGAAAATAGAAAAATTATGAAAAAAAAATTTAATTATAACACCCCGTAATGTGCCTTCAGATGATCTTGCGATCAGCTGTTCGATTGGGCCACTGACCTAGACCTAAATTTCAAGATCAAGGCCAAAATTGTAGTTATGTATAAAAAATGAAAAAAATAAAAAAATTGTGAGAGTTGTGTAATTATGTGCGTGTGATTGTGTGTGTTTCTAGGAGTGGTTATGTATGTACATACATCCCTTCGCTTGCGCTCTTTTCTTTATTTCACTACAAGTCGCTCGATCCAATGGCGCCACTGTAGAGGAAAGAAAAGAACTCAAATGCATATATGCTCCTCCTCCTACGCTCGATCATGAGCAAAGCAATCCCTAAACAATGCTCTGCCAGATCTCTCGGTTGTGATCTTGGTCTTTGAGGTACTAATTAGTCCCACCTAAGACAATGTCGTGAGTGGTCTGCGATTACCTACGTTTTCCTGATTCTCTTAATTACGTACATAAAAAAAAATCCAAAAAGGTGAAGTCCACGCCGGACCAAAAAAACATTAATTGAATACAAATTTTACAAGGTTACTATCGGTTCGGAGTATATGTATTCGTTCGCGTGCAGAAGAAGCAAAAGAAGTGCCAGGTCTTCCACAAGCATTTGACCTGGGACTTGCTAACCACTTAATGGTGCACCGACAAAGAAAACGAAATCGGAAAGAAAAATTATATATGGAGAAAAAGTCGGAACCTAATAACGCGATGAATCCATCCTGTACAAATACCCGAAACTAATTATATTTCCAAAAAAAAAAAAAAACGAATACCCTAGCCTTACTTCCATAAATGCAAATTTTCTCGGCACTTCTCCCCTACCCTGTCTTCCGAGTACTACGCGCGATGAACTATGTATATAAATATAAAAATAAGCTTATATAACACAAGAATTAAATTAAAAATATTAGACCAAAATAAAATTTCTCCTTCCGTGCGGATCCTGGTGCTGTCGCTGTGTTTTCCTCCGATCGTTTAGCGTACAGGAAATATCGTTGCCTTTCCGAGATGCGTTTATCGATGAAGTTTACGTTGTTTGTGGCTGCCGGCGGTGATTTTTGGTCGTTAGTACCCCTACTACTTACTGTTTTTGTTATGTTTAACCGTTGCTGGTGCTTCTATCTGTATACAAATTTCCAGTGGGATTCTCGTTGTTGTAGTAATAGCCAATGGTTGTTGTTGTGGCCGGTGTATCTCTGCGTGCACTTGGTTTAATTTATGTTTTTTAACCGTCGGCAATTGGTACCCAGCTGCCTTTGTGTGGTGTTACACCGACAAGTACCGGTCTGTGCCCTGCGGGTCTTCTCAAGGCGATGTGACCACGTATCCCAATTAAACTTGCTGCAGGCGTGCGCTCTAACGAGTAAATTGCGTATCTTCCGCTTGAACCGTTTTTCTTCGCTTCGACTATTACATTCGCGCACTTCACTAAAAAATTTAACTAACTTAGCTCAGCGCAGCTAATCGTTCACTCTCCTTCACAGGGCACAGTTATATCGTCATTTCTCCCGTTGACCACTTCTGCGCCCTTTTTTAGCCTCCGCTATGGCAGAGAATGTTACCTTTTTGGGAAAGCTTCCACACAGGCGCACAATCAACCATTTGTTTTTCCCGCATTCACACCTACACCCCCATACACTCACACCACATGCCAATATTGTCCTTTCTTTCTAACACAGATTTAAGGTTGCCAGGCGTTCAGCAACACTGCCTCTGTTACAGTGTTCGTTGTTAACAGAAAGCATCAATGCTAACTACAGCTGTAACACAAGCAATGTTGATGAAGCCTTGCTGCACTACATCCATGTTAGGTACTTAGCTAACCTTGTGGTATGCCGCCAGTATGGCGAAAGGCTGTCGTTACAACCTCAAAATTCTCAAAAGGATTATGATTTTGCTATCAGAACTATTATTTACCCGAATACTGAATAGTTTTCTTTTTCGCTCGCGTATGCATGTATCGACAATTTTAGAGGGTTGTTGCTGCTTATGATAGTGGAAACGTTATAGGTATGAATAACCCACGAAATGCTTGTCAATGAACTATAATGTTAACTTACTAGTATGGCAGCTGACTGCAGGGTACATACAAGACGTTGTTCATAGCTACAAGCGATGAAGACAGTGAATTTCGCTTCGGAAATCTCTCTTAGCATTTTTCTTCAAGAATAATCATTCATGCTTGTTACGGTATCCGACGGATGCTTTGCGGAGGGAGTGCGAATCGAATCCCCACAAAATAGTTGCGGGTTGCATCTTTAAAACCAAAAAATGGGCATTGTAAAGTTATTTTCTGATATTACTCGTGGCGATTAGGCTGGTAAATTCAAAGGAAATCGATGAAATTGACTTTAATCAGTTTTCAAACTCAAATCCGAAACTGTTTTTTCCAGAGACTTGTAACAAAACCTTGGATAGAAACGAAACTCCGTTTCTGCCGTTATTGTTCCCAGAAACACATACATATAGAAACATAACTAGAAACCTAATGACTGGAACCGTTCCCAATGAGTAACAGAAGTGTAACGAAACTCTAAGTAACACAACTGCCAGAACCCTAAGCTGTAACGAAACACTGGGCACAGAAACGAAACCTGAAACGCTACCTCTGTAATAAAACTATAACAAAACATATCTGTATAGAACCAAAACTAGGAACTGTTTCTCTTAATCAAAACTGTATGGAAACCTAAGGTATAGAAAAAATACTAGTAGCGTTTCTTGCGTAACGAAACTGTAACGAAACAGAAACAAAACCCTATGCGGTTTCTGCTAGTGAGTTGTTGTTTATAATTATGTATGTACGAGGTGTGTTGAAAAAGTATCGCGAATTTTGTGTTTTTTCAAAAATTATTTATTTATTCATGAATATCTATTTTGTCCCCTTCAAAGTAATCTCCATGATATATTATACACTTGTGCCAACGGTTTTTCCAATCTTCGAAGCACTTCAAAAGATCATTTTTTTGTATCTTGTTCAGCTCCTCCTTCGATGCCGTCTTTCTCTCGTCAAGAGAAGCGTAACGTCGTCCTTTCATGGGCCTCTTCATTTTAGGGAACAAGAAAAAGTCACAGGGGGCCAGATCTGGGGAATACGGTGGCTACGGCATCATTAGTGTGTTGTTTTTGGCCAAAAAGTCGCGCACAAGCAACGATGCGTGAGCAGGGGCGTTATCGTGGTGCAAAAGCCAATTTTTGTTCTTCTGGAACATTTTGTTCTTCTGAGAACATTTTTTACCACCGATAAACGTTGCTTCGGTCCAAGGTAGCTTCTCCGTATGCCACAGTCAACATTCGGAATACATCCGCGCACTGAATTTCGTTTTTCACACAAAATTTGATACAGGTTCTTTGATCCATTTTTTTGAATAGGTAAAAATCGAAGACGATCCAAACCACGTGCAAGCAAAGCAGCTGTCAACAATTAACTGAACATTCAAAATGGCCGAGCTTGTCGGCATAAGTGAGAGACATGAGTACCAACATAACGCCACAAAAAATTCGAAATTCGAATATACGTAACCAGCGAAAATTCAAAATTCGCGATACGTTTTGAACACACCTCGTATACATATGCAATTTTTATTTAACCAAATTTTCTACTCATTTTGAAGCAGAAAATCAGCCTTATCGCTGTAAAGAAGTGTTAAAAATTTGAAAAGTAACTTACTTTTCTTATTTGTTTAAATCATTGAGTTCGGCTAAAATAGCCACCAAGAAACTCCAAGAAAAACGGCTACCACTTGGATAATTTTTTGGCATTTGGCAGTGCTGCAAGTACGAAACAAACTATTTACCAGGCACTCTTGCTACAAAACTGTATCAGGCAATGTGTGCCAGAGAAACTCATCTTATGGAAAGTGATACTTAATTATCTTGTATCTGGATCCACGATTCTCATTACTGCTGACAGAGCATCATCATATAGACACATTATGAACGACACCCCAGCGCTGCATCAACACCCACACCTACTCCAACTAGTGAGTCGAACTCTGCGACAATTTTGCAATACTAAAGCCCAGCATTCATGAAAGTATTAAATGCCGCCATGACAAAACGCACCGCTTCTCTGCATGAAGTCTGCATAAGACAATTACTGATGGACTTTCGAGGATCAACATCACTACCGCCAAAGGTTGATATTCTACTTTGGTGGAAAAAACAAAATATGAACCCACAGCTGTATCAATTGGCAAAAATTGTAAATGGTGCACCTGCAACTGAAGTTAGCATGGAACATCTCTTCTCGGGAGTGCATATCGTATATTCGTCACTCAGAACAAACAGGAAATCGAGTATTTTGAATAATATATTACTTATCAGGTGCAATGACAAATTTAAGGCAACATGCAGCACAAATAGATCTAGAACAAATAAGGAAGTCTAAGTTCGGGTGGAACCGAACATTATATACCTAGTAGTGATCTATTATGGCATCCCAATTAACGCAGGTCTATTTTAATACTTTCAGTTCGTATTTCCGCTCAAATAGACAGACGGACAGACAGATAGACGTATCGAGAGACGAACGTGGCTACATCTTTTTTTGATGGGACTATTTTTATACCTAGTAGTGCTTCGCACACAAGGTATATTAACTTTAGTCGCGTAACGGCAGTACGTAACGGCATTAACGGATCGAGATAGATATTGACTTATACATATCAAAATGTTCAGGACGAAAAGAGAAATTGATTAAGCCATGTCCGTCCGTCCGTCCGTCTGTGAACACGATAACTTGAGTAAATTTTGAGATATCTTAATAAAATTTGGTATGCGAGTTCCTTTGTACTCATCTCCGAGCGCTGTGTAAAAAATGGGCGAAATCGGAAGATAGCCACGCCCACTTTTTATATATTGAATATTTTCGAAAACACAAAAAAAGTGATTACTCAGTACATAATACACCTATAAGGATAACATTTGGTGAATAGATGGAGATTGAGGCATAAAATAAAATTTTTAAGAAATTTTTTAAAATGGGCGTTGCACCGCCCACTTTTGATTAAGTAAAATTAAGAAATAATATTAAACATAAATCAGAAACCGTTCAAGATATCGAAACGAAATTCAGCACGCAGGTTTGCAGGTATGCATGAAATGTTCCTGGAAAAAATGGGCGGGATCGGTTAAAGTCTACGCCCACTTCTATATGAAAGATTTTGAAAAGGACCGTAGATATATTAAATAGGCAATAACTTTGCGTAAAATAGCTTTACATCATTCATATTTCAGTTTTAAAGTTTCCGTAAACAAGGAAATCAAAAAACGTAACATTTTCGCAAATGGGCATGGCCCCGCCCTTTTTATAGTGGACTATTCCCCAAAACTTTTTATGCCCTAACTCCGCTAAAAATTGATTTGTGGAAACGAAGTTTGGTGATAATGTTCTATATATAAAGGAAACTGTTTGCTGTAAAATTGGGCGAAATCGGTTAACGGCCACGCCCAGTTTTTTAACATAGTTCTGAAAATTTTCTTTGTAAAATTTAAAGAGCGATATTTCTACAACTAAGCAAGTTATATCAATTAGATTTTGCACACATAGTAAGCTTTTTAAGAAAAACTCGGTCGCAAAAAAATTTTTTCAATTTCGAAGAGGTAGGCGTGGCGACGCCCACTTTTCAGTATAAAATTTCTGCTTTTTTCAAAGGCAATCGCTTATAATTAGATTTTGATATTTCAATGAAAATTGGTCAGCTGCTTCTCAGTAGTATGTATTATACTCCTGCCAAAAATTAGCCAAATCGGGAAACACTCAAGCGAAATATTCGGGCACGTACTTAATAGCCCACTGCAATAGCGAAGTTATATATCTTTTTTGATTTTCATACCTTTCATAAACATTGAATGTATGTAAGTATGAGAACAAGAAGAGAAAAGTTCACTAAAATCATCATCACGATGAGCGGAGTCGATTTAGCCATGCCCGTCTCTCCGTCCGTCTGTCTGTCTGTCCGTCTGTCTATTTGAACGCAAACTAGTCTCTCAGTTTTACAAAAGAATGCTGAAATTCGCTGTTTGCTTTCGCCATTTTATAATATACTAGCAAACCCGGTAGACGTTGTTTTGAAGTTTTGATACATAAAGGGTGTTTTTTTTAGGGGTATAGAACTTCGAATTGAAATAAAACACAAGAAAATCGTTTTAAGGTCCATCAATTTGGCTTTATTGGAAGGATAATTTTATGCCATTAATGTTTAAATATGATTTCGGGCATGTGGCCGCCGCGGATGGCTCGAATAAAGCCAATTCTACAGGTCCAATTTTCAACCACTTTTTCGAGCATATGGGGCCGTATGTCGGCAATAACGCCACGAATGTTGGCTTCCAATTCCCCTAACGTTTCTGGTTTGTTGGTGTAGACGAGCGACTTCACATATCCCCAAAGAAAATAATCCAATGGTGTCAAATCACACGACCTTGGTCGCCAATTGACAGGTCCATTCCGCGAAATTATGCGCTCATCGAATGTTTCCTTCAATAAATCGATTGTGACGTGCGCTGTGTGGCATGTAGCGCCGTCTTGTTGGAACCACAACTCATCCACATTCATGCCATCCAATTCGGGAACAAAATAGTCGGTTATCATGGCTCTATACCGGTCTCCATTAACGGTAGCTGCCTCTCCAGCATTATTGCGGAAGAAGTATGGCCCAATGACTCCACCAGCCCATAGAGCACACCAAACAGTCAGTTTTTGTGGATGTAATGGCGTTTCAAGGGTCTCATGTGGATTCTCTTCACTCCAAATGCGGCAATTTTGCTTGTTGACGTAGCCATTCAACCAAAAATGAGCCTCATCACTGAACAAAATTTTGCGATGAAAATCAGCATCGAAATCAATCTCATTTTCGGCCCATACACCAAAATCACGACGCATTGCATGGTCTCGCGGCTTTAATTCTTGCACAAGCTGGATCTTGTAAGGTCGCAAGCCAAGATCTTTGCGCAAAATCTTCCATAAAGTTGATGGACAAAGCTCCAATTGCTGTGCACGGTGGCGAATCGATTCATTCGGGTCCTCTTCAACACTTTGCTCTACAGCGGTAATTTTTTCTTCGGTGCGCACTGTTCGACGTCTCTGCGGATGCGTATTATCACATAGAGTAAACGTAGTGCGAAAACGATCCATGGTTAACCGAATTAATTGCTCTGATGGACGATTATGTCGACCATAAAATGGACGGAGCTCACGGTAAACTTCGCGAACTGAACCATTATTTTCGAAATAAATTTGCACGATTTGCAAGCGTTGTTCTTTTGTCAACCTGTTCATGATGAAATGGCAAACCAAACTGAACATAAATGACATTAGAGTTGCCAGATTTGACCACAAAATGCCAGTTTTATCTCTATTCGAAAAACAAACCTGTAAAAAAAACACCCTGTATAAGGTGGAAGACTATACAACGAATCCCATTGAAAATTTCTCAGGGCAAAAAGGATGAATTGTTTTTGAATTGATTCTATCTTATCTACATTAACTTGATAACGCGGATTCCGTACAATCGAGCCATATTTTAGTATCGGTCTAACTAATGTAGTAAAAAGAGTCTTAGGGCCGCTTTCATAAAAGCCGGTAACTGCTACCCCGAATTTAATTGACCTATTTTGTACGGTTAGCTGTCAAACTAATCGCCGATTAGGCTTAACCGGCATTTATGAAAGTTTCCTTTAGTAACATAAGGGTCGCTAAATTCTTTTGACCACCTTTTCACAAAAGCTAATACACCTCTAGCCTTGTTGGCAGTCGCCTTAATATGAGGGCTGAAACTAAGTTTGCAGCTCATCGTTACACCCAAGTCGACAAAAAAACATTTACATGTTCAAGATTGTGGTCATTAATGGTATAAGAAGCTGTTTGTAAATACCGACGTGAATTTACATTTAGCAAGATTAAGCGGCATATAGTTTACTTTACAGCAAGTAACTAAGTAGTCTAAATCCATTTGAAGGAAATAACGTTCTTCCATCGAAGCATATGACTTAAGTAGTTTTACGTCGTCAGCATACATAAAGATTTTTGAATGTTTTATTGTAGTACAGATATCGCTTATAAAAATCAAAAACTGAACCGGCCCCAGATGACTGCCCTGCGGAACACCAGAGGATACATCAACGGTGTTAGAAACAGAATTGTTCGAAATTACTCTTTGCGTTCTACCAGAGAGAGAGCAGGAGATCCAAAGGTGAAAGCCAACAAGATCCAATTTGTGAATGAGTAAAGAGTGGCAAACTTTGTGTGAAGATTGTCTCTAAATCAATTCGACATGTGGGTTGTAAATTCAAGTAAATTGGTTGTGGTCGATTCACCCTTACAAAATCCTTGCTGAGAATCTGCAATCAGTGTTGAGATAGAAAATGTTAGGTGATTAGTAACGATAGCTTCAAATAATTTGGGAACAGCGGAGAGCTTTGCTATTCCACGGTAGTCTTCTATAGACGACTTACTCCCGCTTTTATACAGAGGTATGAGAAAAGACTCTTTCCATGGAGTCGGGAAAACGCCACACTGTAAAGAAAGATTAAACAAATCAGTAAGAGGTTGGAATATGTGTTCAGCACACTTTTTAAGAAAGCATGTCGGTATTAAATCAGGTCCGTATTTGAATGAATCCTTCAAGGTCTTAAGATTTAATAGAACATCTTCCGGCTTTAAATTCGGAACATGGATTGAATTACTTGAATGTGGTTGATACGGGTAGTTGTTAGGTGATGAATTCATTGCAGAAGAATAATTAAACTTGAAGAATTGAGCAAAGAAATTATCGCTAGAGATGTTATCCCTAAATTTCATTGTTAAAGGAAACCCTTTTTCACGGCGTTTAGAATTTACGAAACCATAAAATGATTTCGGGTTGCAAATAATTAGCTTTTTCATTTTACATATATAATCCTTGTAACACTTTTTATTTAATTCTAAGTATTTATCACGCAGAATAGAGTACTGTATATAATCTGAGTGTAAACCAGTTTTATTGTACATTTTAACCCATTAATGACAACGTATGATATATCATACGCAAAAAGGGTTTTTTTCGAAAATTCGTCAAAAATGCGCTATAACATGAAAGCTTTTTTTATTTGCAGAGTGAGCGAGTTGAAAGCGTTATTTTAAAGGAAAAGCTTTTGAGTTGTCTCTAAAAGCTCTTCTGTTTACATATTTTCGCGCCAATTCATGTCGTGTTTTTCGGAAAAGTGAATAATTTCACGCCGGTGAGTTTTATATATTTAGAAATAATTTTCAAGAAGGTTATATATTTTGGAAAGTGCATCAACTAAAAGTTAAAACCCCAGGCAACCAAATAATAATAAAGTGTAGTGAAAAATTTGCTTTGGAAAGTGTTTTAGTTTTTTGTAAATTGTTACGTATGTTTTATTATACGTAAACGCTACCCCAGTTTTCTGAGTCTGAAAATTCATGCATAATATCTGTTTGTAGACAAGCAACAACTGAAGAGATAATTGGATGGCTCGAAGATTTGGATGAAGATGATGATGCAGACATTATTGAAAACATCAAAAATGCCAATTCAGTCGATGTGACTTTATTTCCCCCTGAAGAACAGGAATTATCCGATTGCGATGATGCGGATGAAGACGAGGAAGGAATATTGGGCAATTTGGGTCGTGGAGTTCTAAAAAGGGCATGCGAAATAAAAGTTGCCAATTCAGAAGTGAATGAATTACAGTTTTTGAATAATTTGAGGAGTGCAAAAACTTCACGGTCGGGAACTTCCACTCAAAGGAAAAATAAGAAATCAAAAATTCATCGAAAGTGGTCCACTATAGCACTAAAGGCAAGTGAAAGTACAAGCACAGTAACGCATACTCATACTCCAGATATTATAGCAGATATATTGGATAACGATTTAAGTCCACTACAACTTTTTAAAAAAAATTTTGGTGATGAAACTTCACTTGTTACATGATAAATTACAGCATTTACTTTTTAGGTTCCAGCTACTCGGATGTACTGGGTGACAGAAACAGATGTATATAACCATTTAGTGGCGGGTTCAATGGCCCGGAATAAATTTGAAAAAATACATCGCTACCTTCATTTCAATGACAATACACAAATCGATACGAACAATAAGGCATTCAAAGTTCAACCTGTTTTGGATCATTTAAATGCAAAATTTAAAGAGCTTGGAAAACCTTTTAGAACTTCATTTTCTATAGACGAATCCATGCAGCCTTATTTTGGGAAGCATTCTTTCAAGCAGTTCATTCGCGGAACCCCTATTCGGTATGGATATAAAATTTGGTGCCTTACTACTTAGAAGGATATTTGCTGAACTTCGACTTGTACACCGGAAAAAGTATGATACGATCGAATGAGCCTTTAGGTTTATCTGTCTCAAAGAATTTATGTTGTGGCATAGTTCCCGAACAAAGCACTGTATTTCTTTTTCTTTAAATTATTAGAAGAATTTGATAAGCATAATATAACAGTTGTGGGAACGATTCGCTCAGAACGGATAGAAAATGCTCCTCTGAGTACCATGAAAGGAGAAATCCGTGGTTCTTGCGAGGCGGTTAAATCAAAAAATATAACCCTAGTTAGATGGAATGATAATAATAACGTTACTATTGCAACAAACTGTAAAAATGACAGCATAACGACCACAACCGGACTATGCAAGAGATATGATCGGCAACAAAAACGCAGACAAGACGTCAAGGAACCAATCATGGATCTCTACGACCAGCAAAAGAGCAGCTTACCGAACCCGGATTCGGTCAAGAAAATGGTATTGGCCCATTTTCAGATTTTGCCTCAATGGTGTTATTGTAAATTTATGGATGCTATTTCGGAAAGCATATCCACAAGGAACTCTTTTCGGTTTCATCCGACGTCTAACAAGAAGTATGCTTTCAAAACCAATAGAGCTTCATCCAGTTTAATCACGAAAGAGGAAACGTGAAAACGAAACTAGATACGACGGAGTTGAGCACTACGTAAATTATTCGAAAACTCAGCGCCGATGCAAATATTGTAGCAAGTGCACAAAGTTTATATGCATGAAATGTAACTTCGGATTGCACCCAGATAACTGTTTCTACAAATACCATGTTAATTGAATCAGTTATCAGGTAAGAAGTTTTAAAAATTAATAAATAATATGTCACGTAATGAATAAATATCAATTTCAGTTCAAAACCTATATTGATGTTGTATTTATATTTTCATAGAAGAAGCTCTCCGTCTACGTTTATGTATAATTTATCATACGCTCTGCCACGCCCACATGTTTTCAGATATTTTTTTGAAAAATTTAAACTAACCATCTAATATCAGAACAAATATCTGCTGAAAATTTCAATCATTTATCTTAACGGGTTTTGTGTGTGAGCACTAATGGGTTAACACTTTTAGTTCTTTAGTAAACCATGCTTGCGCTGGCTCATCATAAAAACAGATGCGCTTAGGTATATACTTGTCAAAAAGGTTATAAATAGTACTATTAAAAAGCGAAACGCTATGCTCAACATCCTCTCTGTATCGAGGCCAGATAAACTTATAAAGTTATTTATTCAACTTTTTGAAGTAGACTTTCGAAATATCAAATATTTTATTAGAGCCATATGATTTATTAATGCACTCCCGCTCACTGTTTATGGTTTCGTAAACTATCTCAAGAGAGGGATGGTAAACATCTTCGGGCAAAACTAGGGGAACACATCGGTTTAAAAAGAATTCAGATAAGTCATCAACGAAGACCAAGTCTAAAACTTTACCAAACTTATTCGGAATAACATTGATCTGGCTAAGACAAAGAAAGGTTGGTCATTTCATCCAAAACCTCGTTGTTACTCAACTTAGACGATGGCAAGTTAAAGTCACCTAAACAATCATGGAATCAAAGGGCTATATCATAGAATGAACAGCATTTTACGATGAAATGTGGTGCATATACACTGATAGATCAGATGAAGGGGAATGTAGCAAACAGCTATATAAATATGGTCTCTCCCTAATTGGTATAGTTTTGCGATTTCGAAAGATATTGCTTTTGATTTGGCAAGCGCAGCTGACTAACCCATAGGCTATGTTGAGTGTAGTTTGCAAGCTGCTTAAATCAATTTTTCCTTTGATTGTTGTTGTTATCTGCCAACAGTGTACACACTTTTTTAAACATTCTGCCTAGGTCTTGAGCTCGTAAAACTTACAAAAATATGTAAAATGAACAAACCTTAATAACCAATAACAAAACAAATTTACACCGGAGCACGGGTATGTACAATAACTATCTTCTAAAAATAGAAAAGAAGAATGTACAAAATAAAGTCCAACATACATGATTCACATATAGACAGAATGTCAAAAAAATTCTGTTCACTGTTGGCAGATAACAACAATCAAAGGAAAAATTTATTGAAGCAGCAAGCAAACTACACTCAGCATAGCCTATGGGTTAGTCAGCTGCGCTTGCAAAATCAGAAGTGCGCGTGTTCGATTCCCCGCACGATCTTCTGAAATCGCAAAACTATAATAATTAATCTGACGAGAAATCGTGGCTGTTTTCGAAATGGTACTATAACTATATCCTGTATATGTTTGTTGCTTTCCACATTTCTTTTAATCAAAAATAATAATAATTGACTAAGAATTATTACCCACTGGTCTTGAGCTCGTAAACTTACAAAAAAATGTAAAATGAACAGACCGTAAAAACCAACAATAAAATAAAATACTTAAATTAAAAAAAACTGCAGGTAGCTTATTTTCTTTATTTCCAGGTAGATATGTAGAGTTCTTATGCTAGATTTTGTAGCCGTAGGCGGAAACAGTTCTATATGATGTGCCTTTTCGCAACACCCCCCCAGTTTAAGTCCAGTAGCACCTCATCCGAGAATACTTATCTCAAAACTACATTCACATCCTCAGACACTCCTTTTATAAGGTAGGAAGTCTAAAAAATAAATAAACAAAAAATTTTATTGTTGATTTTTTATACCAACAATTTTGTTGATTTACGGCCTGTACATTTTCAAGTATTCATGAAACGAGCTCAAGGCCAAGAATAATAATTTTTCACTTTTTGAATTTTTATGAAAATTATTATTGTTTTTACTTATTAATAATCATTTTAATTAATTATTAAAAGTTTTTTGATTGAATAGAGACAACTGCCATAGCTTTTCTTATACAGGGTGGCGCAAAAGTAATCATCCTATCAGAAAATGCTATAAATTTTGCGATTGGCCCCTAAAGTCAGTTCTGTTTTGACATTTGTGTAGTAAACACATGCGAAATACACGTTAATAAAAAATGTTACGCTACACTGCTCCAGAACGCGGAATATTGCTGACTATTTATTTGACCAATAATCGTTCTGTGAAAAACGGTTACTGCGCAAGAGTAGTCCTCCTATCAGAAAATGCTATAAATTTTGCGATTGGCCCCTAAAGTCAGTTCTGTTTTGACATTTGTGTAGTAAACACATGCGAAATACCCGTTAATAAACAATGTTACGCTACACTGCTCCAGAACGCCGAATATTGCTGACTATTTATTTGACCAATAATCGGTCGGGGCCGAACGGTTACTGTGAGTTGTGAGCGCTACAGAGCCATGATCAACGAGTTCTTTTTGCCGCAACTTGATGAATTGGGATTGCAAAACATGTGGTTCCAACAAGACGGTGCAACAGCACACGCACGTGCCACAACCGATATGCTGAACATCGGAAGCTGCTAGACTTCACTCATCTATCATGTCATCTATCAGTCATTTTATTATAACATTAAAGTGATGTTACAAAATCCGTACCATACCTTCAGCATGTTGCTATAGCTCCAACTTTTCCTCCACTTCAGCTATTGCTGCCAAAGATGTCAGTGAAAGTTCGGCGGCGATCTGGTCCAGCAATGGGTCGCGGGTTTCGCCAGTTATGCGGTTTAGAGATCTTTCAATTCTTCTGGTGGCTATCTTCAACTCGAACTGTGAGGGTGGCATAACAGCTCACTACATAAACAGTCTTAACAGCGACACCAATGTTAATAACAGCTGCAATAACAGTCATAAGCAACATTATTGTTAAACATATTGATGGAACGACGGAAAGGAATTGAAAAAACTGAAGTTTAAAACAAAAATTAGTGATGTCCTGACCAAAATATTAAGTTTTAAAAAGGACAAAACATGAAAAATGTCTTTACGAACAAAGTTGTACTGATATAATGATAAGAGGAACTAAATGTAAACGGACAAAAAAACGTCCATAAAAATTGTGGCACGAACATAAAAAAGTGAATAATGTGACGACCTGGGAAATGAGTTAAATAAATTTATAAAAAGACAAAAAAAAATTCAAAATTAGTTATAATGTCCTGATGAAAGGACTTACAATTAATAAGACGAAATGAAAACACTGAAACCCGGCGCTGTCAATTCTCAACGAGAACGAAATTTTGTTACACTTTTATTTTTCTTTATTTTGCTTTTTATTTAGAGTGACCACTAAGAAAGAAAAAAACCGACGAAGATAAGGAAGCCCATTGGTTTAGTACAGGGTTTGCAAAATTTATATATATGCAAAAAACTCTTTTTGTTTAAATTTTGGATAATTCTGCTAAAACGCGACAAAAATAACGAGAGAGGTGTCAAAGGACGCGTCTCGCTTCCCATAAACCGGTAGGGAATAATGTTATTATTTATTAAAAAGTTATACAAAAAAAAACTTTAAAAAAATGATGTTGTTTTCGCTACTAAAACTCACTAAGTCATTTATTTAACGTTTATATGGTGTATTTAAATTCGTTCTCAACCGAATTTATTGAAGAAATTAAAAAATATTTAAGGAAAATACAGTTTAATTTATTATTGAAGAAGTGATTAAAGTTTCGCAAATGCAAACAAAGTAAAAAACAAGTAAGGAAGTCTAAGTTCGGGTGGAACCGAACATTATATACCTATTAGTGATCTATTATGGCATCCGAATTTACGCAGGTCTATTTTAATACTTTCAGTTCGTATTTGCGTTCAAATAGACACCCGGACAGACAGACAAACGGACGGAGAGACGGGCATGGCTAAATCGACTTTTCTCTTCTTGTTCTCATACTTACATACATTTAGGGCCAGTTTCATAAGGGCCGGTGAAGCCTAATCGGCGATTAATTCGACAGCCAACCGTACAAAATACGTCAATTAAACTCCGGTTAGCAGTTAAGGGCTTTTATGAAAGCGGCCCTTAATGCAGCTTATTATGTGTGCAAAATCTGACTGATATAACTTGCTTTGTTGTAGAAATATCGCTTTTTAAATTTTACAAAAAAATTTTTCGGAACTATGTTAAAAAACTGGGCGTGGACATTAACCTATTTCGACCATTTTTATAGCAAATAGTTACCTTTATATATAGAACATTATCACCAAATTTCGTTTCGACAAATCATTTTTTGGCGGAGTAATGGCATAAAAAGTTTTGTGGAGCAGTCCACTATAAAAGGGGCGGGGCGACGCCCATTTTCGAAAATTTTAAGTTTTTGGATTTCTTTGTTTACGGAAACTTTAAAAGTGAAATATAAATGATGTAAAGCTATTTTACGCAAAGTTATTGCCTATTCAATATATCTACGGTCCTCTTCCAAATTTTTCATATAAAAGTGGGCGTAGACCTTAACCGATCCCGGCAATTTTTTCCTTGGAACATTCCCTGCATACCTGGAAACCTCCGTGCCGAATTTTGTTTCGATATCTTGAACGGTTTTTGATATATGATTAATATTATTTCTAAATTTAACTTAATCAAAAGTGTTCACCAAATCTCAATGTATTCACCAAATTTTTGTCCTTATAGGTGTATTATGTACTGAGTAATCACTTTTTTGTGTTTTAGAAAATATTCTATACATAAAAAGTGGACGTGGCTATCTTCCGATTTCGCCCATTTTTTACACAGCGCTCGATGATGAGTACAAAGGAACACGCATACCAAATTTTATTAAGATATCTCAAAACTTACTCAAGTTATCGTGTTCACAGACGGACGGACGGACGGACGGACGGACATGGCTTAATCAAATTCTCTTTTCGTCCTGAACATTTTGATATATATAAGTCAATATCTATCTCGATCCGTTTATGCCGTTACGTACTGCCGTTAGGCGACTAAAGTTAATATACCTTGTGTGCGTGCACTACTAGGTATAAAAACGTAAGTCTAATATTCCAATATCCAGAGAAATGATATGACGTTTCATAAAAATGAGGATCAAGACATTGCAATACAACAATCTTTTTATGAATTAACATTAGAAAATGAAATATCTAATGATAGTTATAATTATTAAAGTAAATATCTAATGACAGTTATAATTATTAAAGTAAATTTTTCATAATCCGTTGCCTTATGTGTGAATAAAAATTTTTATTTTCTATCACAATCGCCAATTTCTTAATACGAATCAAACAAAATTTGTAATTTTTATCCCCTTCTCCTCTAGTAAAACACTGTAGATCTACTGCATGCCACTAAAATTATTTGGATTTCGTTTCTGAGGTTTCATTACAAGTTTTAATTCAATACAGTTTGGTTACTGAGGTTTCGTTACAAGTTTTGTTTCTATATCTAGCGTTTTTGTTACAGTTCGTTATTGTGATCAAATATGTAGGTAGTTTCGGTACAGGTTTTGTTTTTGCTGGAACCGTTCCGGGAAAATTGTTCCTAATTTTTTTATCTGTCGGATATCGGCATGATTTTCTTAAATTTTTATCAATTTTCCTCAATCATAATCATTATTTTCGATGTTTGCCCTTTTTCATCATGCATAATCATTATGTTATGATTTTTATTTTTTTACTCTGGAATAATGAATATAGCTTGATTTACATTTTTATTCCTCATGATAAAAGTCGAAACGTCATACACATATACAGGAATTTCGGTTTAAAAATTTAAAGAACATGCATTTTTCGCTAAACTGTCTGATCCTATTAGTATGAAAGGTGCTAATGAGTGCTGCAATAAGCGATGTGATTGAGTTCCATACTGGTTTCGGATATATAATGATTGAAATCGGTCTTAGTTCATTATAAATTCTATGAAGCAGGGAAGCGTTCGGAGATTTCTATATTTCTTGAAATTTTCACAAAAGTTGCAACTGAATGAATATTGTTTGGTGTTGCGAGTCCCTGACTAGGCCTAGAGGAGGTAACGAGGTCACTGCGAGGCGGATAACAAATTGCGACCACAAGCCTACACCACTTTCTATACTAAACACCTTATTTTTGTTAACATGCAATGTAAGCAGCAGCTTTGTTTTCCGTATCATTCCGTTTGTTAATCGTCTTTCCATGATTCTTAAGCTCTCAAGTGTATATCTCGTTGTTTTTCTCTTTTCTTTCTGCGATAGTGCTGTAGTTGCTTTCTGCTTTCTGATGTCCGCTTCATCTTCGCCTAGTCTTACACCCAAAGGCCGGTTTGTAGTACCAATGTATAAGTTAAAGACTGAAAGTCCTTTAGGGATAAAAAGTCAAAGGGCCAACTCGCCTTGGAAATGAAACACAAAGTAAAAGTTATACAAGTTTATTTAGTATTTATTCTAATAATACTTGTTCTAAGTTACACTATTCAATACCTCGTTACAACCATTATAATTAAACACAAGGTTTGTCAGCCGTTGACGTTTTTGACAATTGGCGACTTGAAGCTCCATTATTAAATGCCATCTGATTGGCACTCATCGACTGTGTTGCTTCTTTTCAATAACGTTTAAAAATTGCACTAAAAACACCAAAATAAAAAAAAATAAAAAACAAAAAAGGAAGTCTAAGTTCGGGAGGAACCGAACATTATATACCTAGTAGTGATCTATTATGTCATCCCAATTTACGCAGGTCTATTTTAATACTTTCAGTTCGTATTTGCGTTCAAACAGACAGTCGGACAGACAGATAGACGTACCGAGAGACGGACATGGCTACATCGACTCAGCTCATCATCCTGATCATTTCAGTATACGTACAAATGTTTCATGTTCATGAAAAGTATGAATATCAAAAAAGATATACAACTTCGCTTTTTCAGTGGGGTATTAACTACTTGCCCGGATATTTTACTTTTCATCCTGAACGTTTTGATATACATTAATAAATATATAAGGTAATATATATACCTTGTGTGCGTGAGAAAAATAGATATAAAAACAGGGTGTCTTTCATAGGCGCCAAAGAACTCAACCGATCTTTATGAAATTTTCACAATATATACTTGGGTTTACTGGGTACAGCCTAGACAATGTATAGTTTTTGAAAAGTTAGCGGAGCCACGCCCTCAGGCTATATAAAGTTTCAATTCGTCATAACTCCGAACGTTTTTGGTCTAAATTAATGAAATTTGGATACATGTTTCACTTAGTCAATAAAGTGGCCGGTGCCACGTCCACATATTTTGTGTTTTGTTTTGCTCTTGAACTTTCACGATAGGTTCAGGAGTTCGCTGGGCACGACACAGTCTGTCTATAGCTTTTGGAAAAGCCCCCAGGTTATATAAAGCTGCAGTTCGGTATATCTCGGAGTTTATTTGGTTCAAGTTAATGACATTTTATATATAGATGTGTTCTATGTATCAAAACGTCAAAACAACGTCTACCGGGTTTGCTAGTATACTATAAAATGGCGAAAGCAAACAGCGAACTTCAGCATTCTTTTGTAAAACTGAGAGACTAGTTTGCGTTTAAATAGACAGACGGACGGAGAGACGGGCATGCCTAAATCGACTCCGCTCATCGTGCTGATCATTTTAGTGAACTTTTCTCTTCTTGTTCTCATACTTACATACATTTAATGTTTATGAAAGCTATGACAGTAAAAAAAAGATATATAACTTCGCTATTGCAGTGGGCTATTAACTACGTGCCCGAATATTTTGCTTGTGTGTTTCCCGATTTGGCTAATTTTTTTCAGGGGTATAATACATACTACTGAAAAGCAGCTGACCAATTTTCATTGAAATATCAAGATTGAATTATAAGCGATTGCCTTTGAAAATAGCAGACATTTTATGCTGAAAAGTGAGCGGCCACGAGTACTTCTTTAAAATTGTCAAAATTTTTTTGCGGCCGAGTTTTTCTTAAAAAGCTTATTATGTGTGCAAAATATGATTGATATTACTTGCTTTGTTGTATAAATATCGCCTTTTAAATTTTACAAAAAAATTTTTCAGAACTATGTTAAAAACTGGGCGTGGACATTAACCGATTCGCCCACAATAACCTTTATATATAGAACATTATCACCAAATTTCGTTTCGACAAATCAATTTTTGGCGGAGTAATGGCATAAAAAGTTTTGTGGAGCAGTCCACTATAAAAGGGGCGGGGCGACGCCCATTTTCGAAAATTTTAAGTTTTTGGATTTCTTTGTTTACGGAAACTTTAAAAGTGAAATATAAATGATGTAAAGCTATTTTACACAAAGTTATTGCCTATTCAATATATCTACGGTCCTCTTCCAAATTTTTCATATAAAAGTGGGCGTAGACCTTAACCGATCCCGGCAATTTTTTCCTTGGAACATTCCCTGCATACCTGGAAACCTCCGTGACGAATTTTGTTTCGATATCTTGAACGGTTTTTGATTTATGATTAATATTATTTCTAAATTTAACTTAATCAAAAGTGTTCACCAAATCTCAATGTATTCACCAAATTTTTGTCCTTATAGGTGTATTATGAACTGAGTAATCACTTTTTTGTGTTTTAGAAAATATTCTATACATAAAAAGTGGACGTGGCTATCTTGCGATTTCGCCCATTTTAAATAGCGCTCGGAGATGAGAGCCAAGGAACCCGCATACCAAATTTCATTAAGATATCTCAAAATTTACTCAAGTTATCGTGTTCACAGACGGACGGACGGACGGATGGACATGGCTTAATCAATTTCCTTTTTCGTCCTGAATATATTGATATATATAAGTCAATATCTATCTCGATCCGTTTATGCCGTTACGTACTGCCGTTAGGCGACTAAAGTGTGCGTAGCACTACTGGGATTTTTATACCCAGCGGATAGTAGTACGCATAAAGGTTGCTTTCTGGCCAAGGTAGACTGCTGTTTAAAATGGGTGAAATCGAACCACAACTACAATTTTCGATATCGAAAATTTAGAAATACGTTTAAAATGATATAATTCAATAATAAAAGCAGCTACAATAATGAAATTAACTAGAATTATTTAGGTGGTTGTAATATTGACGATTTGACCAAATTTTTGGAAAAGGGGCGTGGTACCGCCCACATATGAGTGAACAAATTTTCAAACTTCGACTGCTAATAACTACAGAACCGTTTACGCTAGAATAACGAAGTTTGGTAGGATTTATGGTATGGTTGTGGTAAATACACCAATAGAAAAAAAGTGAAATAAGTCAAATTCGACTGTTAATAATTTCATAACCGTGTAAGATAGAGTTACGAAACAACTTATACATATATGGACGATCTAGAGGATTTTTGCACACCATTAAAAGGCTGGAAATAGTATTTCAAACGTTTAGGGCCGTTTACTCAATGTCTGGTTATAATACATTTTATCACATGATAACCTAATCATGGCTTGGCTCAGAATGACATTTTCGTTTACACAAAAGTCTGATTAAGTTATCATGATAAAGTTGGCCATTGTGAACGTTTTTGGGAAAAAATTCACAAAAGTTGCATTGTGAACTCATAAAAAGTGACAGCTGCTTTTGTTTACAATTTTAAATGAACCATTTTGGCTTACAAATTTCGATTGTGATATTTATTTATATGGATATTATTACATTTCTAAGTTCTATTACTAGTAGAGTTTGTTAGCAGAACAATTTATCACAAAATCAGATGTTTATTTCCAGCTGTCACTTTTTGTTTTGATAATCACATAATCACATAATCAGAGGTCCATCCTTTGATAACTTTTATCAGAAGATAATCAGCGAATTGTTGCTAATCAGACATTGAGTAAATGCTTTTTGGGCCAGCCTCTGATAAAGCCTTGATTAAGCAATTAGTCAGACATTGAGTAAACGGCCCTTAATGGTGATCAATTGATAAAGCACCACAACAAGATGTGAAAATTCAGCTCATACAAATCTTTGCTTCCGAAACCATAATGAATGCAAAATTTATTGAAATCAATGTATAATCGCGTAAAGTCACTGGACTTAATAAGTGGACTAGGCCGACTGGGGAAAAAAAGGCTCGCCAAAAATTCTACCTCAGGTGGTGTGGAAATGAGTATATTGCAAAATTTGAAACCCTTCTCACGAATATCCATGAAAACTCGCCAAAATTCGTAAAGTTTAAGATATCTGACAAACTTTTACTGTACAGAACCAAGTTTTACAGGAAATAAAGTCGTTTTATAATGCTTCCCAAAACACAAAAATTTTTCTAGTAAGTTTAACTTTAGGACCATTTGCCATTGAAGAATCTTTGAACGGCAATTGAGGCAATTTATTTCCTATAATTTAATAAAGCATGTCTTTTAAAATGTCATATTTCTTGAAAATATATTTAAAGTTAAAAATTACATTCCGGACTTTCTACTACTTTTATCCGTTTTCTGTACAATGTATGTATGTTTATTCATTATTTTCTTAATTCATAAAAATGTACAATAAAACAAATACATAATCTTAAAATAACAAATTCAGTAAGAAAATAGTTAATGACATAGTAAGCTACAATAAAGAGCAGTGGAAATGTCATTTTATAATTGTTACATTAATGTGGGGGGCATAAGTACAAAACAAAATGTAGTTGCAAATATAATTAGTAAAAGTTAAAAATTATTAAATTAAATATATGTATACAAATTTATGCATAAAAATTTAGGCAAAGCATTCTATGCAATAACAGAACCTACAACAATATGTATTATGTTAAACCTTCAGCGGTAAGGCATTATACACTAAATAATAGGTCGCAGCAAAACTTCGATACTTTCATGATTGAAACCAAAAAGCCATATTTTCACCTCTTTGAGGAACACTGAAAGCGATTTAATAAGATGTATATCGTCGGGTAATTTGAGAAATAATTTACAAGACACTGTGGCGAAGAAGTTACGAAAGAGTGTGGTGCGAAAGCTCGGAATTGCTATGTGAAATAACGATCTACTTCTCAGATTGTATGGATTGTATATAGGACTTTGAGTATATCCGCTCCTTATGAAAAAAATTTTCAAAACTTTAAAGTAGTACAAATGACGCAATGGAAGAATATTTAACTTTTTGAAGAGATCCATGGAATTTGTCATGCGCCCAGCGCTACATATTCTTCGAATAAGACACTTCTGCATGACTAAAAGCGGACGAACCTTATTAGTGTATGCACCACCCCAGCCACTGATTCCGTATTGTAATTTAGAGTGGATTAACCCATGGTATACCATTATCAATAATTTGTTGGAGCACAGTTTTTTCAAACTATAGAAGGAACGTAGACTGATAGATTGTTTATATCTATTTTTGTTACACACACAAGGTATATTACTTCATTCGGCATAAACGAATCGAGATATATATTTATTAATGTATTTCAAAACCTTCAGGATGAAAAGTAAAATATCCGTGCAAGTAGTTAATACCCCACTGCAAAAGCGAAATTGTATATCTTTTTTGATATTCATTCCTTTCATGGACATGAAATGTTTGTACGTATACTGAAATGATCAGGAGGATGAGCTGAGTCGATGTAGCCATCCGTCTTCCGATACGCCTGTCTGTCTGTTCGTCGGTCTATTTGAACGCAAATACGAACTGAAAGTATTAAAATAGACCTGCGTAAATTGGGATGACATAATATATCACTACTAGGTATATAATGTTCGGTTCCACCCGAACTTCGACTTTCTTACTTGTTTTTTTTCTTCTCATACGTATAAACATTTCATGTTCATGAAAAGTATGAAAATCAAAAAAAATATACAACTTCGCTTTTGCAGTGGGGTATTAACTACTTGCCCGGATATTTTACTTTTTATCCGGAACGTTCTGATATACATTAATAAATATATATCCCGATTCGTTTATGCCGAATGAAGTAATTTACCTTGTGTGCGTAGCAAAAATAGATATAACAAGTAAGGAAGTCTAAGTTCTAGTGCAACCGAGCATTATATACCTAGTAGTGATCTATTATGTCATCCCAATTTACGCAGGTCTATTTCAATACTTTCAGTTCGTATTTGCGTTCAAACAGACAGACGGACAAACAGATAGACGTATCGAGAGACGGACATGGCTACATCGACTCAGCTCATCCTCCTGATCATTTCAGTATACTTTTTGATTAGACTATCTCTTTTTCTTTTCATACGTACAAATATTTCATGTTCATGAAAGGAATGAATATCAAAAAAGATATATAACTTCGCTTTTGCAGTGAGGTATTAACTACTTGCACGGATATTTTACTTTTCATCTTGAAGGTTTTGATATACATTAATAAATATATATCTCGAATCGTTTATGCCGAATGAAGTAATATACCTTGTGTGCGTAACAAAAATAGATATAAAAAAGGGTGTCTTTTATAGGCGCCAAAGAACTCAACCGATCTTTATGAAATTTTCACAATATATACTTGGGTTCACTGGGTACAGCATAGACAATATATAGTATTGCAAAAGTAGGCGCAGCCACGCCCCAAGGCTATATAAAGTTTCAATTCGTCATAATTCCGGACTTTTTTGGTCTGAATTAATGAAATTTGGATATATGTGTCACTTAGTCAATATCTACATCATTTTTCAAAAGTGGGCGGTGCCACGCCCATATATTTTGTGTTTCGTTTTGCTCTTGAACTTTCACGATAAGTTTAGGAGTTCGCTGGGCACGACACACTCTGTATATAGCTTTTGGAAAATCCCACAGGCCATATAAAGCTGCAGCTCGGTATAGTTAGGAGTTTATTTGGATCAAGTGAATGAAATTTTATATATATAGATGTATTCTATATATCAAAACGTCAAAACAACGTCTATCGGGTTTGCTAGTATATTAAAAAACGGCCAAAGCAAACCACGAATTTCAGCATTCTTTTGTAAAACTGAGATACTAGTTTGCGTTCAAATAGACAGACGGACGGAGATACGGACATGGTTTTCCGATTCGCTAATTTTTGGCAGGAGTATAATACATACTACTGAGAAGCAGCTAAGCAATTTTCATTGAAATATCAAGATTGAATTATAAGCGATTGCCTTTGAAATAGCAGAAATTTTATGCTGAAAAGAGGGCGGCGCCATGCCTACCTCTTCAAAATTGACAAACATTTTTTGAGGCCAAGTTTTTCTTAAAAAGCTTATTATGTGTGCAAAATCTGATTGATATAACTTGCTTACTTTTAGAGTTATTGCTTTTTAAATTTTTCTGATTTTCTTAAATTTTTATCAATTTTCCTCAATCATAATCATTATTTTCGCTGTTTACCCTTTTTCATCATTCATAATCATTATGTTATGATTTTTATTTTTTTACTCAGGAATAATGAATATAGCTTGATTTACATTTTTATTCCTCATGATAAAAGTCGAAACGTCATACACATATACAGGTATTTCGGTTTAAAAATTTAAAGAACATGCATTTTTCGCTAAACTGTCTGATCCTATTCGTATGAAAGGTGCTAATGAGTGCTGCAATAAGCGATGTGATTGAGTTCCATACTGGTTTCGGATATATAATGATTAAAATCGGTCTTAGTTCATTATAAATTCTATGAAGCAGGGAAGCGTTCGGAGATTTCTATATTTCTTGAAATTTTCACAAAAGTTGCAACTGAATGAATATTGTTTGGTTTTGCGAGTCCCTGACTAGGCCTAGAGGAGGTAACGAGGTCACTGCAAGGCGGATAACAAATTACGACCACAAGCCTACACCACTTTCAATACTAAACACCTTATTTTTGTTAACATGCAATGTAAGCAGCAGCTTTGTTTTCCGTATCATTCCGTTTGTTAATCGTCTTTCCATGATTCTTAAGCTTTCAAGTGTATATCTCGTTGTTTTTCTCTTTTCTTTCTGCGATAGTGCTGTAGTTGCTTTCTGCTTTCTGATGTCCGCTTCATCTTCGCCTAGTCTTACACCCAAAGGCCGGTTTGTAGTACCAATGTATAAGTTAAAGACTGAAAGTCCTTTAGGGATAAAAAGTTAAAGGGCCAACTCGTTTATTCTAATATTACTTGTTCTTAGTTACACTATTCAATACCTCGTTACAACCATTATAATTAAACACAAGGTTTGTCAGCCGTTGACGTTTTTGACAATTGGCGACTTGAAGCTCCGTTATTAAATGCCATCTGATTGGCACTCATCGACTGTGTTGCTTCTTTTCAATAACGTTTAAAAATTGCACTAAAAACACCAAAATAAAAAAAATAAAAAACAAAAAAAGAAGTCTAAGTTCGGCAGGAACCGAACATTATATACCTAGTAGTGATCTATTATGTCATCCCAATTTACGCAGGTCTATTTTAATACTTTCAGTTCGTATTTGCGTTCAAACAGACAGTCGGACAGACAGATAGACGTACCGAGAGACGGACATGGCTACATCGACTCAGCTCATCATCCTGATCATTTCAGTATACGTACAAATGTTTCATGTTCATGAAAGGTATGAATATCAAAAAAGATATACAACTTCGCTTTTTCAGTGGGGTATTAACTACTTGCCCGGATATTTTACTTTTCATCCTGAACGTTTTGATATACGTTAATAAATATATAAGGTAATATATATACCTTGTGTGCGTGACAAAAATAGATATAAAAAAAGGGTGTCTTTCATAGGCGCCAAAGAACTCAACCGATCTTTATGAAATTTTCCCAATATATACTTGGGTTTACTGGGTACAGCCTAGACAATGTATAGTTTTTGAAAAGTTAGCGGAGCCACGCCACCAGGCTATATAAAGTTTCAATTCGTCATAACTCCGAACGTTTTTGGTCTAAATTAATGAAATTTGGATATATGTTTCACTTAGTCAATAAAGTGGCCGGTGCCACGTCCACATACATGTATTTTGTCTTTTGTTTTGCTCTTGAACTTTCACGATAGGTTCAGGAGTTCGCTGGGCACGACACAGTATGTCTATAGCTTTTGGAAAAGCCCCCAGGTTATATAAAGCTGCAGTTCGGTATATCTCAGAGTTTATTTGGTTCAAGTTAATGACATTTTATATATAGATGTGTTCTATGAATCAAAACGTCAAAACAACGTCTACCGGGTTTGCTAGTATATTATAGAATGGCGAAAGCAAACAACGAACTTCAGCATTCTTTTGTAAAACTGAGAGACTAGTTTGCGTTCAAATAGACAGACGGACAGACAGACAGACAGAGTCTATCTTTAGCTTTTGGAAAAGCCCCCAGGTTATATAAAGCTGCAGTTCGGTATATCTAGGAGTTTATTTGGTTCAAGTTAATGACATTTTATATATAGATGTGTTCTATGTATCCAAACGTCAAAACAACGTCTACCGGGTTTGCTAGTATATTATAAAATGGCGAAAGCAAACAACGAATTTCAGCATTCTTTTGTAAAACTGAGAGACTAGTTTGCGTTTAAATAGACAGACGGACGGAGAGACGGGCATGCCTAAATCGACTCCGCTCATCGTGCTGATCAGTTTAGTGAACTTTTCTCTTGTTGTTCTCATACTTACATACATTTAATGTTTATGAAAGGTATGATAGTAAAAAAAAGATATATAACTTCGCTATTGCAGTGGGCTATTAACTTCTTCTTCTTCTTTAAATGGTCATCTAACCGCCTGGGCGATTTTGACCGTCCAACATAGCTCGCCAGTCGTTTCTTCGTTGCGCCAACTGGCGCCAATTGGAAACACCGCGGGATCGCAAATCGGTCTCCACTTGGTCCTTCCATCGGAGTGGTTTTTAGGGCTATTAACTACGTGCCCGAATATTTTGCTTGTGTGTTTCCCGATTTGGCTAATTTTTTTCAGGGGTATAATACATATCAATATTGAATTATAAGCGATTGCCTTTGAAAATAGCAGACATTTTATGCTGAAAAGTGAGCGGCCACGAGTACTTCTTTAAAATTGACAACATTTTTTTGCGGCCGAGTTTTTCTTAAAAAGCTTATTATGTGTGCAAAATATGATTGATATTACTTGCTTTGTTGTATAAATAGCGCTTTTTAAATTTTACAAAAAAATTTTTCAGAACTATGTTAAAAAACTGGGCGTGGACATTAACCGATTCGCCCACAGTTACCTTTATATATAGAACATTATCACGAAATTTCGTTTCGACAAATCATTTTTTGGCGGAGTAATGGCATAAAAAGTTTTGTGTAGCAGTCCACCATAAAAGGAGTGGGCCGATTTTCGAAAATTTTAAGTTTTTGGATTTCTTTGTTTACGGAAACTTTAAAAGTGAAATATAAATGATGTAAAGCTATTTTACGCAAAGTTATTGCCTATTCAATATATCTACGGTCCTCTTTAAACTTTTTCATATAAAAGTGGGCGTAGACCTTAACCGATCCCGGCAATTTTTTCCTTGGAACATTCCCTGCATACCTGGAAACCTCCGTGCCGAATTTTGTTTCGATATATTGAACGGTTTCTGATTTATGATTAATATTATTTCTAAATTTAACTTAATCAAAAGTGTTCACCAAATCTCAATGTATTCACCAAATTTTTGTCCTTATATGTGTATTATGTACTGAGTAATCACTTTTTTGTGTTTTCGAAAATATTCTATACATAAAAAGTGGGCGTGGCTATCTTCCGATTTCGCTCATTTTAAATAGCGCTCGGAGATGAGTGCCAAGGAACCCGCATACCAAATTTCATTAAGATATCTCAAAATTTACTCAAGTTATCGTGTTCACAGACGGACGGACGGACGGATGGACATGGCTTAATCAATTTCCTTTTTCGTCCTGAATATATTGATATATATAAGTCAATATCTATCTCGATCCGTTTATGCCGTTACGTACTGCCGTTAGGCGACTAAAGTGTGCGTAGCACTACTGGGATTTTTATACCCAGCGGATAGTAGTACGCATAAAGGTTGCTTTCTGGCCAAGGTAGACTGCTGTTTAAAATGGGTGAAATCGAACCACAACTACAATTTTCGATATCGAAAATTTAGAAATACGTTTAAAATGATATAATTCAATAATAAAAGCAGCTCCAATAATGAAATTAACTAGAATTATTTAGGTGGTTGTAATATTGACGATTTGACCAAATTTTTGGAAAAGGGCCGTGGTACCGCCCACATAGGAGTGAACAAATTTTCAAACTTCGACTGCTAATAACTGCAGAACCGTTTACGCTAGAATAACGAAGTTTGGTAGGATTTATGCTATGGTTGTGGTAAATACACCAATAGAAAAAAAGTGAAATAAGTCAAATTCGACTGTTAATAACTTCATTACCGTGTAAGATAGAGTTACGAAACAACTTATACATATATGGACGAACGGTCGAAGGGTGGGTTAACGAACCCATCTAGAGGATTTTTGCACACCATTAAAAGGCTGGAAATAGTATTTCAAACGTTTAGGGCCGTTTACTCAATGTCTGGTTATGATACATTTTATCACATGATAACCTAATCATGGCTTGGCTCAGAATGACATTTTCGTTTACACAAAAGTCTGATTAAGTTATCATGATAAAGTTGGCCATTGTGAACGTTTTTGGGAAAAAATTCACAAAAGTTGCATTGTGAACTCATAAAAAGTGACAGCTGCTTTTGTTTACAATTTTAAATGAACCATTTTGGCCTACAAATTTCGATTGTGATATTTCTTTATATGGATATTATTACATTTCTAAGTTCTATTACTAGCAGAGTTTGTTAGCAGAACAATTTATCACAAAATCAGATGTTTACTTCCAGCTGTCACTTTTTGTTTTGATAATCACATAATCACATAATCAGAGGTCCATCCTTTGATAACTTTTATCAGAAGATAATCAGCGAATTGTTGCTAATCAGACATTGAGTAAATGCTTTTTGGGCCAGCCTCTGATAAAGTCTTGATTAAGCAATTAGTCAGACATTGAATAAACGGCCCTTAATGGTGATCAATTGATAAAGCACCACAACAAGATGTGAAAATTCAGCTCCTACAAATCTTTGCTTCCGAAACCATAATGAATGCAAAATTTATTGAAATCAATGTATAATCGCGTAAAGTCTCTGGACTTAATAAGTGGACTAGGCCGACTGGGGAAAAAAAGGCTCGCCAAAAATTCTACCTCAGGTGGTGTGGAAATGAGTATATTGCAAAATTTGAAACCCTTCTCCCGAATATCCATGAAAACTCGCCAAAATTCGTAAAGTTTAAGATATCTGACAAACTTTTACTATACAGAACCAAGTTTTACAGGAAATAAAGTCGTTTTATAGTGCTTCCCAAAACACAAAAATTTTTCTAGTTAGTTTAATTTTAGGACCATTTGCCATTGAAGAATCTTTGAATGTCAATTGAGGCAATTTATTTCCTATAATTTAATAAAGCATGTCTTTTAAAATGTCATATTTCTTGAAAATATATTTAAAGTTAAAAATTACATTCCGGACTTTCTACTACTTTCATCCGTTTTCTGTACAATGTATGTATGTTTATTCAATATTTTCTTAATTCATAAAAATGTACAATAAAACAAATACATAATCTTAAAATAACAAATTCAGTAAGAAAATAGTTAATGACATAGTAAGCTACAATAAAGAGCAGTGGAAATGTCATTTTATAATTGTTACATTAATGTGGGGGGCATAAGTACAAAACAAAATGTAGTTGCAAATATAATTAGTAAAAGTTAAAAATTATTAAATTAAATATATGTATACAAATTTATGCATAAAAATTTAGGCAAAGCATTCTATGCAATAACAGAACCTACAACAATATGTATTATGTTAAACCTTCAGCGGTAAGGCATTATACACTAAATAATAGGTCGCAGCAAAACTTCGATACTTTCATGATTGAAACCAAAAAGCCATATTTTCACCTCTTTGAGGAACACTGAAAGCGATCTAATATGCTGTATATCGTCGGGTAATTTGAGAAATAATTTACAAGACACTGTGGCGAAGAAGTTACGAAAGAGTGTCGTGCGAAAGCTCGGAATTGCTATGTGAAATAACGATCTACTTCTCAGATTGTATGGATTGTATATAGGACTTTGAGTATATCCGCTCCTTATGAAAAAAATTTTCAAAACTTTAAAGTAGTACAAATGACGCAATGGAAGAATATTTAACTTTTTGAAGAGATCCATGGAATTTGTCATGCGCCCAACGCTACATATTCTTCGAATAAGACACTTCTGCATGACTAAAAGCGGACGAACCTTATTAGTGTATGCACCACCCCAGCCACTGATTCCGTATTGTAATTTAGAGTGGATTAACCCATGGTATACCATTATCAATAATTTGTTGGAGCACAGTTTTTTCAAACTATAGAAGGAACGTACGACTGATAGAAGGTAAAGCTTCATAGCCGAAATATGCGAAGACCAACTTAGGCTTTGGTCTATTATAACTCCTAAATACTTAAAGTCAGGAACAACTTCGATGTTAAAGCAATTATTGTTGCAGTTAATACTATGATTAAAAGTAGCTACCGCATTTTGTTGAGTGCAATTATTAGAGCATAATTTATATCGCATACAGTTCGAGGCATGAAAAGTAAATGCGTTATTTGGTATGTCTTTGTTACCAAGCCTAAAATACATTAACTTCGTTTTGTTGCTTGCTACCAGCTTGTGGCCTGCAAACCAAGATCTTAGCAAATGTAAGTCGTGGTTGATATCTACAAAAAGATTAAATGAGTTGTCTGATCCGTACGCAATAGCAAGGTCGTCAGCAAAAGCAGTAACCTTCCCAATAAAAGGCAACGAAAATACTGAATTGATATAAATCAAAAACAAGATTGGTCCAAGTACCGATCCCTGGGGTACACCTAGGGTTATAAATCTGGGTCCACTCAAATAATTTTCAATTTTAACTTTTTGAACTCTATTCGTTAGGTAAGATTCAAACCATCTTAGGATGTTACCACGAAAACCAGCGGAATTTAGTTTGCTCAAAAGAATAGTATGGTCAACCATGTCAAACGCTTTGGTAATATCGACGAATAGACTAGCACAACTCTTTCTTTCATCAATGGCCTTATATATAAATGAACAGAATTCTAAAAGAGCATATTCAGTGGAGAGACCGGGCCTAAAACCAAACTGCATTGGACTGAAGAAATTTATTTTATCCAGATATCCTAAGAGTCTAACATTTACAGCTTTCTCGAAAATTTTGGTTATTGAAGATAATAAGGATATAGGTCTGTAGTTGTTTTTATCTTTTTTATTTCCGTTTTTAAAAAGAGGTATAACAGTAGCACACTTTAAGTCTTCCGGAAAAACTCCAGAGAGTATACTTAAATTAAATAAATGCTTCAGAACGTCAACAATATCCAATCTTATAGAACCAGAATTTTTTAGGTTTTTAATTATGATCAGAATTTCTGAGCGGGATATGGGATCAAAGAAAAAACTGTTACTGGGCGGGGCGAGTTCAGGATGCAATGGGTCTGTTTGACACATACAAAAATTATAGTTGCTTAATATAGCGGGACCAATACCCACGTTAACAAAGAAATCATTCAGCGCATTTGCAACTATCAGAGGATCCGAGACATCAGTGCCGTCCAGACTTAACACAAGCTTATCCGATTTGCTTTTTGATTTACGGTTAATAATTTGGTTTACAGCGTCCCATTCTCTCCCTAGGTCACCATGCGCTGAAAATAATAAATCTTGGAAATATTTTTCGCGATTAGATCGGATTTCTTTATTTAGCGCATAAGTAAGGCCACGAACACGTTTCTTAAGCTTGGCATCTGTTAGATGTTTGCTGGATTTCAGACGTAAATTGTTTTTTACCTTAATCTTTCGAAGTAATTGGTGAGTTATCCAAGGCTTCAGAGCTAAAAGCGACTTTTTCCCATGAACAGTGAGGCAAGAATTGTTTATGTGTGAGCAAGATAGTTGTCCAACATTAGGTTAGTAGACAGTAAGTCAAAGTTGAAATCTCCTAAAATAAAAAGATTATTTGATTTTTCTGTACTTAGAAAAGTAGAAAACTCTTCATGAAAAAGTTTAAAGTCATATGTGTGAAATCTATTTATATACGCATACAAAAGAGAAGGATACATTGTTTAACTTCAACGACATTTTTAAGACATCCGCACTTGTTAGACTTAAGCTCGAAACTTCGCATTCGTAACAGTTTCGTATAAACATTCGAACACCACCTGCAGAGTAAGTATCATTTGCATTTGCAAAAAAATTGTAATTAGGAATACTGTAGTCATTAATTTAATATGAAAAAATCCAAATCTCTGAAAGGAATATAATATCCGGAAACTTATTAAAGGCTTCAAGGTAGCAAAACAAAAGGATCGAAATTACGTCTTAGACTTCTTATATTTTGATGCAAAATAGTAAAAGTATTGTCTTCTGATGCCAGTAAAGAAGAATCTGTGATAACATTTATGGTAGGACTGTTATTTATAAAAACGGATCTTGAATTCATTTCTTGAAGTACAAAGAGCCTAAATTAAAAATTAATTTAAGAAATAACATTAAGGTCATCAAACGTTTTTATAATAACAGGCCTATCATTTTCAGACTTTTTCATTAAAATTCTTGAATTAGACAACCATAAATATTTATAACCCTTTTCTTTTTTCACCTTACTAGCTGCTGAAAACAAACCTCTACAATAGTAAGTAAAACTATTATTAATGTATATAGTTTTCCTGCTGTCATCAGAAAATAGCGACGTATTAAGTCTTTTGTTTGCAGATCGCTTCGCTAGCATAAGTTTTTTCTTCATATCAGACGATTTCAGCTTGATGGAAACTATATTTTTTTTTAATAGTAGTTTGAGATCGCCCCGAATTAATGTGCTTTACGTCTATTGCTTCAATCTCGTTGTCTAATACCTCCACGTTCAATGCATCCCTGAAAATTGTGCCTATGCATTCTTTTGCATTTTCGTTGTTGACATTTGGCACTCCAACAATTTCAATGCAGTTTTCCTATTGCTTTTGCTCCAACCAGTTTAGCCTACTCTCCAGACCATCCACCCTATTTTTCAACATTTCATTTTCTTCTTTTAATTGCTGCATTGCACTTAAACAGTCAATGTTTATTTGTTTGAGGCTGATAATCTCTTTATACAATTGTTGTAGAGTTATTTCCTTATCATTTTCGTTGGTCGGCTCAAGCAAATGAACAGTGCCAGTCAGTACTGCTGCGTTCGCTGCTTTGCGTTGCTCACCTGCTCGTTGTTTTGTGCGCTCATCCTCTTTTGCGTTAGGTAGCGCGCAGACAAGAGAGAAGTTATGATTGTGTGAAGAGTTTGTTGCTCCCGATGTACTGGGTTGTTGAAGATGGTTGACCACTAACTGAGTGGGCGTTGTTGTTGGAAGCAAAGTTTTTCTGCGTTCGACGCTGCATTTGTCACACCGATATTTTTTGTTGCTTGCTTTAAAAAATTCTATGTCAGCCGACTTTAAATTTACACAATTGTAATGATAATCAGAACACTCAATATTATTTCTGCTTAAGCGTTCAATTCTCACTTTGCATATTTGGCAATTCATTTTGGAAAATAAAATAATTAATTGATGTGAATTTAAATCAAAGCGAGCGCCCCCACGTCCACTTTAATCTTACGTTGAAGAAAAAAATGCAACTATGCTGGGTGACAATTAGGGAGCTTCAAGTCTGGTTTGTCACAGACTGACAAACCTTGTATAATTCAACAATGGTTACAACTAACTGCTAACCAGTGTGACCAGGTGTTAGGAAAAAAGAGGCTAAATCGGCAAAAAAAAAAGGGTAGAAAGGGCTGAAATTTTTTTACGAAATCCATTTACAATATTTAATTTTTTAAACTATTTCTATATAAAGCTGTAGGCATAAATTAAAGGAGCTATTCTTTTTTAACACATATCAGGCACATTTTCCTTGACTAGGAAGTTTTTCAAGGAAATACATACTATAGAAGAATCACTACAAACTAATTATTTATATAATCTGATTTTTGTTGGAACGATTTTCCGTCATCCCTTGTCAAGTTTGGTTTTGTGAAAAACCAGTTTCGGCGTTCTGCCATTTTCAATCCCTAGTTTCGTTCTCTGCTTACTCCAAATTAGAAAAAGAAGCGGAGAAAATGGGATTGGTGGTGAACGAGGGCAAAACGAAGTACCTTCTGTCATCATGCAAAGAGTGAGCGCATTCGCGCCTTGGCAACCAAGCCACTGTTGGCAGCAATAATTTCGAAATAGTAAAGGACTTCGTTTACCTGGGAACCAGCATTAATACCAACAATAATGTTAGCCTAGAAATCCGACGAAGAATCACTCTTGCAAACAAATGCTACTTCGGACTGAGTAGGCAATTGAAAAGTAAAGTCCTCTCTCGACGAACGAAAATAACACTCTACAAGTCACTCATCGCACCCGTCCTGCTATATGGTGCAGAAGCGTGGACACTAACAACACCTGATGAGGCGGCTCTGGGAGTATTTGAGAGAAAGGTTCTTCGAAAGATTTGTGGACCTCTACGCGTTGGCGACGGCGAGTACCGAAGAAGATTTAATGATGAGCTGTATGAACTTTACGCAGACATAGTTCAGCGAATTAAAACACAGCGGCTTCGCTGGCTAGGCCACGTAGTGCGAATGAGCGAAGATGCTCCAGCCCAGAAGGTATTCTTATCGGCACCCGCCGGTGGGAGCAGAGGAAGAGGGAGACCACCACTCCGATGGAAGGACCAAGTGGAGACCGATTTGCGATCCCGCGGTGTTTCCAATTGGCGCCAGTTGGCGCAACGAAGAAACGACTGGCGAGCTATGTTGGACGGTCAAAATCGCCCAGGCGGTTAGATGACCATTTAAAGAAGAAGAAGAGTTTCGTTCTCGAAAATGGCAGAACGCCGAAACCGGTTTGTCACAAAACCAAACTTGACAAGGGATGACGGAAAATCGTTCCAACAAAAATCAGATTATATAATTAATTAGTTTGTAGTGATTCTTCTATGGTATGTATTTCCTTGAACAACTTCCCAGTCAAGGAAAATGTGCCTGATATGCTTAGCTTACTACCCTGTCGGAAGATCAACACAACAAAATAAATTAATTATATAATATTTTCTTCGTCTGATGAATCAGAAGAGCTTGAGTCTGCGTACAAAGTTCGTAGGGATGAGATCATCGGTAATTTCAAAATCAGTGCAACATTTGGATTAGCGTTTTAACGAACATCTGATATTAAGCAGCGAGTTAACCATTAAAATTTTTAATTTGTTCCTTAACTTAGTTAAAATATTCATGGCACTAAAAATTCTTTCAACCCCCGCATTACTGAAAGGTAATACCAAAAAGTTAATTACAAATTGGACCACTTCTAAAAAAGAGGGGTCGTTTAATGAATTTTTATGTGCTCGGACCTCCCCGCAAAATTCAATGGTAGAGGTAACACTTGCCTACTGTACGGTTAGCTTTCGCCACTGCAGCTCAATCCAGGGACGGATTCAGGAGAGGGGGTCCCCGGGGGTCCGACCGAAGTTTGTAATAGACGCACATCCCTGCCAACCAGCGCTAGCCAGGGTGAAAACAAAATCATAAATTAGTGCTGTGCAACACCAAAAATGACTGTGGGGAAAAGTAGTCATCGAAATACCAACGCATAATTCGATAAACTCGATAGTTCCATAATTTCCAACTCTAATTAGCAGCTTCAACATGGATAGAAAAGGAGCCCCGCTGAACAAAATTATCCACCTTTTTTTCCTCTTTTTTTGGGAAGCGCTATCCAGTAATTTCCCAAGAAATTATCCGAAGATGAGTAGCAGGGATAGTTTGTGAATATTTTCATTCAGTGTTCTTGTAGGGTAGGCAGTAATGCGCTAGCAAAACTAACCGCGGTTTTAGTTTTGTCGTTCCGAGTGAAAATTCCACAGGGCAGTTCATGATCAGGTGCAATTCGTTTTGCATCGTTGCGAAATATGCTACCATTGCAAACCATTCAATACAAAAACAAAGTACATGCACGCATATGCACCTCTCAGCATTAAAAAAATTTGCATTGGAAATGCAATGAGCAAAGCGAACAGCTGATATTCCCTGCAAGCACACGAGTTTTTAACGTGAGTTTTTAAACGTGAATTGATAATTATATGCATGGGTGCATAGATGCGTATGATCATATTTTAATTTTACCACCTTGAGCATTTATTTTCTACAGCCATTTGGCGATGTATGAGTTGCTTAAAATAATTATTTAGTTATTTTATTATATTTGCTTATTATATTAAGGCAGTTCAGTGTTTTGTGCAAATGGTCTAGCAACGTAGCATTTGTAGCATATTTACACAATAATCTTCAAAATTCATGTACTTTTGAAGTTTGTTCTGTAAATATGCTACAAATGCTACGTTGCTAGACCATTTGTACAAAACTCTGAACTGCCTTATTATATTTTACTAAATAAATATTATATAGTTTCAGTTTTTTGACAATAAGTATTATCAAATCGACGTGCCATACGAAAAGTAGCACTTTCAAATTTTTTTAGAAATAGGTTTCCCTCTTTATAAAAGAAGTAAATTTACCGAATTTTTTACGATAGGGTAATTCTTGTTCCCGATATGGCTCCCAAAACGTAGAAGACCAAAAAAAGAACGATGTTGAACAGTTCTGCCGAGGAAAGCTGGAAGACAATGAAAGGTATGAACTTTTAGTGAATGCATGGGTCCCAGAGGCACGCTTCTGTAGATGCACAAAATTTCCAACTGATATATGAAAAAAAGAAAACAGACATCGAGAGTGACATTGACGAGAGCAGGAAACGTTTGCAATTGGAAAATCGTCGAAAGCTAGGTGCAATCATCCGCGCTGTCTTATTTTGCTGTAGACAAGCGCTTGCCCTCCGGGAACGTAGAGATGATGGTCCTTTATCTATGGACATGCCTGAAGAAAACGATGGGAATTCCAGAGTTCTTCTTCGTTTTGCCGAAGAAAGCGGTGATCTGACTCTAAAAAAGCATTTGGAGACTGCTGGAGCTAATGCGACGTATTTAAGTTATAAAACGCAAAATGAGATTATAGCGGCTGGCGGTGAAATTATAACGCAGGAGATAGTAAGACAAGTCAATGAATCAGAGTGCTTCTCAGTCACTGCTGATGAAACGACTGATGCTAGTGGAACCGAGCAATTCACAATTGGAGTTCGATAAGTCCAATCCACCATGAAAAACCACGTCCTTCGCGAAGACTTTTTGTGTTTTGTCCCTGTTGTTGACGTAACCGGTGCTGGTCTCGCAAATACTTTGCTGACAACATTAGGGAAGCTTGGAGTGAAAATTGAGTACATGAAAGGACAAGGTAAGTGTCGGTTCAAATCATAATTTCATAGCTCTTTCGATTCATATACTCGCTTTATCAAGAGAAAAAAGTAGATCTTTCTCTTTAGACCTGCATTTTTCACGATTTATAATAGATTTTTTGGATCTTTTGGTCACATGTAGAACTAAATATGTACATCTATTCGAAATCTAAGTAAATTTTTGGAGATCTATGTGGATCTACTCGAGATCTATAAAGATCTCTGTTTTACATGGGTTACTTGACGGTTTTCGGTCTTTGAGTGGAAACTTGGCACCGGAGCATGTATTCACTTATTATGGAAGCAATTTTTATAATTAGGATTTTTTAGGGTATGATGGAGCTCGAGCGATGAGTGGAGAATTCAAAGGTTGCGCGGCTTTTGTGAGAAAGTCTGGTTTGAATGCCCCCTACCTGCATTGCGCGAATCATGATCTTAATCTGGCCATCTGCCACGCGTGTGTCATTCCGCCGATCCGAAACTGTTTAGGAACAGTAAAAAAGATCGTGAATTTTTTTCGTAAATCTAACAGGGCTGGAAATCTACTTAAAGAACACATTCTTGCTTCAAAACCTGATGCTAAACAGACCCGACTACTGAAGTTTTGTGAAGCGCGTTGGGTTGAACACCTGGCATCACTCAACTTGTTCCATTATTGCTTGACATTTATCGATTCAGCGCTTGAAGAAATGGACATGCTTAAAGTCAGATCAGAGGATGTACAGCCGAATGAATTGCTCGCTTCCATCCGAACGCCACAATTCATTATTTCGCTAACAGTGCTGCAGCCAATCTTCTGCTTGACGAAGATTTTAAGCGTTAATTTGTAAAAAGAAGAGTGTGATCTGAGCCGATGTGTTCAATACGCGAATGATATTCATGAAGAAATCAAGATCATGCGTTCCAAAGCTGACGAGGTTTTCGAAAAGATGTTCAAATCAGCCACTCATATTGCAAATTTGATCGGTACTGCGTTTGCTGTTCCCAGAAGAGCGGTTCGTCAGACGAATCGTGATAATTATGACGGAAATCCTGAGGACTACTATCGGCGTTCTATTTTATCCCATTCCTGGATAAGTACTCAGCGGAGCTTGAGTCAAGATTTTTGGAGCACCGAGAACTGCTTTCCAACATTATTCAAGCAAGGTGTGCAGGAATGAAGGATGAGGAATTGGATAAGACCATTCAGATCCTCGAAAAAGAGTGGCCGAATGAAGTCACTGAGTCGACCGAAGAGTTTAAGTCAGAGTTGAAGATGTGGAGAAGGTAATATTCATTAATACATTCGAACATAAAAAATTGTGACTAGTTACTTATTATAGGTTCTGTTCGAACATACCTGCAGAAAACCGGCCGAAAGCCTTCATTGAAGCCCTGAACGTTTGTGATGTACAGTTTTACAGACAAATACATAGTTTTCTCAGTATAGGTGCTACACTGCCAGTTACGGTAGCTTCAAGCGAACGTTCATTCTCTACTTTACGGAGAGTAAAAACCTATTTGCGTAATAAAATGGCAATGTTGAATATTCACAGAGATATCGAAGTTACTCAAGACCAGATACTGGATATTCTGGCAAGAAAAGGAAGAAAAATTAATATTAGTTTATAGGTAATGTATGTAAATTGATCTGGCATTATCTCGTCATCGTTTATAGAAATGAAAATCATTACTCAACAATTATTGTAATGATAGAAGTATAGCAATGGCACTAAGTCCGCAGCGTTATATGTACATATCGTCTTTCATTTGAAAATTTAGGAATACATTGCAAATATATAATCATACCTCCGATTATTATCTTTCCATTTTTCTTGTGAATGTTCCATTGGAGATTTCAAATCTGGACAGCCCCGAAAAAAAAATGAATCCGCCCCTGGCTCAGTCAATGCTACTTGACTTGGAGAATACCTAGACTTCTCTTCTTGAAAGTGAGAAAATAAATCCGGCTTTGAAACTTTCAATGAATTATCAACTGAAAAAAGAAAGAGTTCATATTATCAGGTAGGCAATGTCGCAATTGGGTTATCAGCTCCATTAAAAATAGTTGACAATTTCACGAATTATCTTCTGTATTTCATCATCAACACTACGAGTACCTTCATTCAAATTTAATTTTATATATTCCTCGAAGTTGTATGAAAAATATGGTGTTGGGACCAGAAAAGGTTTGGAATAAAAAAAGGCTAGAAAAAAGCAACGAAGCTAAAACAAAATTATAAGGCTAAAGGACGAAAAAAAGCTAAATCTAGCCTCGAAAAGGCTAACGTGGTCACACTGCTGCTAACTCTCGCTATGCACCTCTTTATAGCCTACGGCATGGGGCAAAGAATGCAAGGGTGCTGTAACCGAATCTGGCATTGACTTGCATTGATTTCTTAACATTCCGGAGCGTTTATTGGATGACTGTGAGAACGGTTGGGCAGCGGTAATAGGTGTTAGGCTCTACCTATAAGGCAGACGCTGCGTGTGCATAGCCAGCTTCGATATGTAGAAACTGCTGATGCTGCGGTACGTGTGGTTGCCGACTGTGGGAATGTTGTCAGTGCGGTGGCTATGTGTGTTTACTTATATCTTTCCACATTCATCATTCTCTCTGCCTTTACATCTTACCTCGTAAATCAAGTTGTTATGTTGTTGTTTTTCTAAAGGATACTTTGTTTTTGTATATATTCTGGACATGATGTGGTTTGATCCCCTACGCTAATGTTGTGTTTGATGTTTTTGTTATGCTGTGGTGAATGTTTTCGTTAGGCTTGGTATGTATGTTTCGCTGTAGCATTTTTGCTTCTTGATTTGTTGATTTGTTGTTCTGACTGTTTCTTTGTTACCTGGTGTCGGCGTGCAAGGTGCTTTAAAATGAAAGGACGTGGACCTGAAGATCCTCTGGGCACGCTTGCGTGCGCGACTGAGCTCGACGGACTGGGGTGGGGTCGTGGATCAAGCCGATGATATACTACCGCAGAACAACAAAAAAAAAATGTTTCGTACCCGTATGCTGCACATATGTCATGTGTCTCTATCCCCTAGCTCGAGAGTCCATTCATTCATGATGTGCCGCTACTGTCGGCGCGCTTTGTCTCCATAAAACCGAGACTGACCTTCCGCTATCATTATCCCACCCTACCATGGTCGACTGTGGCCATCTTTGGTCGACCCCTATCACTGTCACTGGTCCTAATCATCCCCATTCCGCCCCCAATTCATCTCACTCAATTTTAATTTTAGTAATTCATTTCCTTTAATACCTCAATTATCTTCTAATACATTACATTGTCTTGAGACTTATTTGTTAGGTTCTAAATCTAAACTAATTGTAAGTTTTATCGGCTCTTCATTGAACATTGCTATCGAAACAAAAAGTCTTTGTAGATTCAGCTTGTTTGTTGGTGGTGGTGGTAAAGGTGGTAACGACAAAAACACCCCCCGAAGGTTTAGGGGAGTGTTGTCGAATTAACAGTCCTTGGCCAGATTTGAACCCGGTACGCTCCGGTTCTCCCTTGCGGTACTGCCCGACTGTCGTGGTAGCAATTTATGACCAGTGAAACCTTCTAGGTCATGTCACCCCTCCTTCCGTAAGGAAGGATAAGATGGGTAATGAGACGTGAGAGGCATCATATCCGATCAACCATCGAGTTGCACGTCATTACCTTTGTCCATATTAGTCGCCTCTTACAACCGGTATACCTACCTCAGGCATATTCTAACATCCTAACCCGCAGGGAGGCAGCTTGTTTGCTGAAACTGCATATTATCATGACCTTGGGATACTGGGTATACTCGTATGTGTATACTTACATGCTACTACCAACGTGCTTAACATATTAAAGTACTATTGACAATTTCAAGTATATGCATATACGAGTATATTCAACACACATCTCCGTGTGATGTTTCAGTTTGCATATATGTATGGCCTAGGGCCCAATAATCCCTAATAAATTTCAAGTATGTATAAATTAATATCTATACCTCATAGGTATTATTCTCTACATCCGTTGTTAATATAGGTACAGATTTTATCAAGTTGCGTGTTTATATGAAAATCAAATATAACAAGTAAGGAAGTCTTAGTTCGGGTGGAACGGAACATTATATACCTAGTAGTGATCTATTATCATCCTAATTTACACTGGTCTATTTTAATAGTTTCAGTTCGTATTTGCGTTCAAACAGACAGACGGACAGACAGATAGACGTATCGAGAGACGGGCATGGCTACATCGACTCGGCTCATCCTCTTGATCATTTCAGTATACTTTTTGATGGGACTATCTCTTTTTCTTCTCATACGTACAAACATTTATTGTCCATTAAAGGTATGAAAATCAAAAAAGATATACAACTTCGCTTTTGCAGTGGGGTATTAGCTACTTGCCCGGATATTTTACTTTTCGTCCTGAACGTTTTGGTATACATTAATAAATATATATCTCGATTTGTTTATGCCGAATAAAGTAATATACCTTGTGTGTGTAACAAAAATAGATATAAACAAGTAAGGACGGCACTGTCTTCGGCTGTGCCGAATGCTTTATACCTTTCCTGAATACGTGCAAACTTAAATACGCATTGGTTAAAGTTCTCTAAAACTTTGTCAGCAATACATTTAATTTTCTTTTATAATAATATTTATTTGTTTAAGGGAGCTTTTACTAGGGCTGTGCCTTTATTCGATTAATTGAGTAAGTTGATTAATCTTTTACCATCTATAAGCAAATATCTCACCAAGTTTCAAGTTTTAATATTTCAAAATGAGGGATAAATGGCCTTAATCCTCTTATCTGAACGATCGGTTAAGTGGGATATATACTATAAATAGCTCCGATCTTGCTGACTTTTTTACGAAATCTTTTACTGTCCATAAGAAAATATCTCACCAAGTTTCAAGTTTTAATCTTTAAAAATGAGGGATAAATGGCCATAATCCTCTGATCTGAACGATCGGTTGTATGGGATATATACTATAAATAGCTCCGATCTTGCTGAATTTTTTACGCAATCTTTTACTATCCATAAGAAAATATCTCACCAAGTTTCAAGTTTTAATATTTCAAAATGAGGGATAAATGGCCATAATCCTCTTATCTGAAGGATCGGTTGTATGGGATATATACTATAAATAGCTCCGATCTTGCTGAATTTTTTACGAAATCTTTTACTATCCATAAGAAAATATCTCAATAAAGTTTCAAATTTTAATCTTTTAAAATGAGGGAGAAATGGCCATAATCCTCTTATCTGAACGATCGGTTGTATGGGATATATACTATAAATAGCTCCGATCTTGCTGACTTTTTTACGAAATCTTTTACTATCCATAAGAAAATATCTCACCAAGTTTCAAGTTTTAATATTTCAAAATGAGGGATAAATGGCCATAATCCTCTTATCTGAAGGATCGGTTGTATGGGATATATACTATAAATAGCTCCGATCTTGCTGAATTTTTTACGAAATCTTTTACTATCCATAAGAAAATATCTCAATAAAGTTTCAAATTTTAATCTTTTAAAATGAGGGAGAAATGGCCATAATCCTCTTATCTGAACAATCGGTTAAGTGGGATATATACTATAAATAGCTCCGATCTTGCTGACTTTTTTACGAAATCTTTTACTATCCATAAGAAAATATCTCACCAAGTTTCAAGTTTTAATATTTCAAAATGAGGGATAAATGGCCATAATCCTCTTATCTGAAGGATCGGTTGTATGGGATATATACTATAAATAGCTCCGATCTTGCTGAATTTTTTACGAAATCTTTTACTATCCATAAGAAAATATCTCAATAAAGTTTCAAATTTTAATCTTTTAAAATGAGGGAGAAATGGCCATAATCCTCTTATCTGAACGATCGGTTGTATGGGATATATACTATAAATAGCTCCGATCTTGCTGAATTTTTTACGCAATCTTTTACTATCCATAAGAAAATATCTCACAAGTTTCAAATTTTAATCTTTTAAAATGAGGGAGAAATGGCCATAATCCTCTTATCTGAACGATCGGTTGTATGGGATATATACTATAAATAGCTCCGATCTTGCTGACTTTTTTACGAAATCTTTTACTGTCCATAAGAAAATATCTCACCAAGTTTCAAGTTTTAATCTTTAAAAATGAGGGATAAATGGCCATAATCCTCTGATCTGAACGATCGGTTGTATGGGATATATACTATAAATAGCTCCGATCTTGCTGAATTTTTTACGCAATCTTTTACTATCCATAAGAAAATATCTCACCAAGTTTCAAATTTTCTCTCTCTATGGCGCGATATACAACAGGCATATCATCATAAACCTCCTAAGAGATTTTTGCGCCAAGCTTCTCTTCCAATTTGTGGTGTGCCGATTTGAATTTTTCCCTACAAATTGGTGGGACCTACAGTTTTTTGCCGACTCCGAACGGCATCTACAAAGGAGACGAATTTGTGCTGAGAAGCCTGTCATGGCAGAAATACACTCGGAGAGTTTGCCAAACCACTGCCGAGGGGCGACCCCGTTTTGAAAAACTTTTTTTTTTTTCAAATCACTTTTGATGTTACCTGTACCAGGGCTCGAACCATGGACCTTCGGTGTGGTAGGCCGGCAACACTACCTTCGCACCACGGCGGCCGCCCGTGAGGGAGAAATGGCCATAATCCTCTTATCTGAACGATCGGTTGTATGGGATATATACTATATGTAGTTCCGATCTCGCCGATTTTTTTACCAAATTTTTTATTATCTGTAAGCAAATATCTCACCAAGTTTAAAGTTTTAATCTTCCAAAATGAGGGATAAATGGCCATAATCCTCTTATCTGAACGATCGGTTGTATGGGATATATACTATATATAGCTCCGGTCTTGGTGATTTTTTTACAAAACCTTTTGCTATCCATAAGAAAATATTTCACCAAGTTTCAAGTTTAAATCTTTAAAAATGAGGGAGAAATGGTCATAATCCTCTTATTTGAACGATCGGTTGTATGGGAGATATATGCTATAGTGACCCGATTATACGGGATCCGACGAATGTCTAATATAATACAAAAATACATCCGTGTGTCAAATTTCATCCAGATATCTCAAAAATTGAGGGACTAGTTTGCGTTCAAACAGACGGACGGACAGACGGACATGGCTGTATCAACTCAGTTCATCGTCTTGATCAATTTGGTATACTTAATGGTGGGTATACCTCTTATATTTCTAAACGTTACAAACATCGGACCAATGTTAATATGCCATTTCATGTTCATGAAAGGTATAAAAAGGGGGTCTTTCATAGCCGACAAAGAACTCAACCGATCTTTATGAAATTTTCAGAATGTATACTTGGGTTCACTGGGTACAGCATAGGCAATATGTAGTTTTGGAAACGTAAACGGAGCAACGCCCCCAGGCTCTATAAAGTTTCAATTCGTCATAACTCCGAACTTTTTTGGTCTAAATTAATGAAATTCGTGTCACTTAGTCGATATCTACATAATTTTTCAAAAATGGACGGTGCTACGCCCACATATTTTGTGGTTTGTTTTGCTCTTGAACTTTCACGATAGGTTCAGGAGTTCGCTGGCTACGACACAGTCTGTATATAGCTTTTAGAAAAGCCCCTTCTTGTTCTCATAATTACATACATTTAATGTTTATGAAAGGTATAAAAATCAAAAAAGATATATAACTTCGCTATTGCAGTGGGCTATTAACTAGGTACCGGAATATTTTGCTTGAAAGTGTGCTGCGCCACGCCTACTTCTTCAAAATTGACAAAATTTTTTTTGCGCCCGAGTTTTTCTTAAAAAGCTTATTATGTGTGCAAAATCTGATTGATACAACTTGCTTAGTTGGAGAAATATCGCTTTTTAAATTAAAAAAAAAATTTTCAGAACTATGTTAAAAAACTGGGCGTGGGCATTAACCGACTTCGCCCATTTTTACAGCAAAAATTTACCTTTATATATAGAACATTATCACCAAATTTCGTTTCGACAAATAAATTTTTGGCGGAGTTATGGCATAAAAAGTTTTGTGGAATAGTCCACTATAAAAGGGGCGGGGCCACGCTACTTTTCGAAGATTTTAAGTTTTTGGATTTCTTTGTTTACGGAAACCTTAAAAGTGAAATATAAATGATGTAAAGCTATTTTACGCAAAGTTATTGCCTATTTAATATATCTACGATCCTCTTCAAAATCTTTCATATAAAAGTGGGCGTAGACCTTAACCGATCCCGCCCATTTTCCCCTGGAACATTCCCTGCATACCTGGAAACCTGCGTGCTGAATTTCATTTCGATGTTTTGAACGGTTTTTGATTTTTGATTAATATTATTTCTAAATTTTACTTAATCAAAAGTGGGCGGTGCCAGATCCATTTTCAAAAATTTCTGGAAAAATTTATTTTGTGCCTCAATCTCAATGTAGTTACCAAATGTTATCCATATGGTTGTATGATTTACTAAGTAATCACTTTTTTTGTGTTTTCGAAAATATTCTATGTATAAAAAGTGGGCGTGGCTATCTTCCGATTTCGTCATTTAAATAGCGCTCGGAGATGAGTGCCAAGGAACCCGCATACCAAGTTTCATTAGGATATCTCAAAATTTACTCAAGCTATCGTGTTCACAGACGGACGGACGGACGGACGGACATGGCTTAATCAATTTCTCTTTTCGTCCTGAACATTTTGATATACATAAGTCAATATCTATCTCGATCCGTTTATGCCGTTACGTACTGCCGTTAGGCGACTAAAGTTAATAGTACCTGGGTCCGAGCCTTACTCGGTATTTTTCGAATTTGTCGCATAATCTTACTTACCAAGAGCATACATTTCCAAAATAGATTTCCAAAATATTGAACACTAACCACAAAAAGTCACTTAAGCCTGTTTGGCGGTTGGGGCTCGATGATTCGAAAAAAAAATTTCTGTTTTAAATATTTAAAATTTATTTAGGTAATGCTATCCTTAGATTTAGGTAATGCTATTCTTTGAATGTGTTACCCTATCTACATACCAAATCGAAATTGGTTAAGCGGTTTTCGAGATAGTTGTTAAGTAGTTACCCTAAAAAGAAATTTATATAAAAACCTCAATAAGTGGCAACCCTACTTAGAAATATTTTTTTTTTGAAATCCGAATGAAAATATCTTTCGTATGATATCCATATTGGCTTATTTTATTCTATATAAAAAAAATTTAGATAGGTGGCAACCCCAAAAACCCTAAGTGGCAACACCTACGTAAAAATACTTAGAATGTGGTACACTATCTACATACCAAATTTGATCGAAATCGGTTGAGCGGTTTTCGAGATAGTTGTTAAGTACTTACCCTAAAAAAAAATTATTAAAAGCCTCAATAAGTGGCAAAGCCACTTAGAAATATTTTTTTTTGAAATGCGAATTAAAATATATCTTTCGTATGATATCCATATTGGCATATTTTATTCTATATAAAAAAATTGAGTTAGGTGGCAACCCCAAAAAAACCTAAGTGGCAACACCTACGTAAAAATACCTAGAATGTGGTACACTATCTACATACGAAATTTCTTCCAAATCGGTAGAGCCGTTTTCGAGATAGTCTGGATATACAAATAAGAATTTTAAGTATTCTAGCATTACTCGTTTAAAGCTGAGGCTACATCTAGCAGCACTACACTACATGACAAAGTATTCTTTGCATGTATTCTTATGGAGCATATCACACCTAGCGACAGCAGCACCACACGACACGATATAGTTGATCAAATAGGCAACAGTTTTGTCGGGCCGTGTAGTGCTGCTAGATGTAGATTCAGCTTAATTCATCATTTTAAGTTTTTGAGTGGTGTTTGCCATGTTATGTTATATTTATTCAAGTACCTCGAGATGCCACGAAATTATGTCCACATGAGCACTCCAAATTTCATCCAAATCGGTTAAGCCGTTCCCGAGATAGGGGTCGATATAAGAAGGAATAATTAAAATGCAGACAGGTGGCAACCCTAGGTGGCAATCCTACTTAAAAATATTCTGGTTGGTATACGGCCTCAAATACCTTCCGTCTGATACCCATATTGCCATATATTGCTTAATATTTAAAGAAAATTCGGAAAGGTGGCAACCCTGTGAACCACCCCAAGTGGCAACACCAAAGTAGAAAATCTTAAAACAAAGGATACTACCCATATACCAAATTTCATCCAAATCGGTTAAGTCGTTCCTGAGATAGTAGTGGATATACAAATATACAACTATACAAATATACAAATATTACAAATATAAATGATAACTCCCCTACCAACCATGGTTATTCACTTTTTGTCAATTTCTTATCGAATTCTTACAACATCTCTATTTTTTTCTCCTCCATGCCAATACCAACGCATATTTATGGAATACTTTTCCCAAACAAAAATCTTTCTCTTTCTTCTATACGAGTATTGCTACTGCAATGAGTGCGATTGAAACAGTTTGATTTTAATAATTAAAAACAAAATCTTACAAAAGGAAATAAAACAGCTGTTTCTATGAATAAAATTATCTGTCAATGGAAAATATTGCTTCAGTTTTGTAGAAAAAATTTTTTACATACACGTGATTTTGCAGAAAAAATACTTAAATTTAAAGAAAAATGGTTTGTAGTAGCAGGAAGTTGCGTTTAAGTTCCTGTGTGTAGGTACATGGTGGCTTTCAGTCCTGCAGGAAATAATTACAATCCAAAGAAGTCTGATTCCGCAATTGGGTGCAATTTGTGGAATTTGCCTTGCTTACTTGACAACGAACTCCTTAAATCCAATCATCTGCAAGATCATGCTCTTCAAAGTGGCGAGGGCAAAGAACTTTGGATTAAGGCTATTCTTCTTCTCAGACGGATCCGTTTAAAAATACATAACAGATGTTTTGCTTGCCTCTTCAACGTACATTCTAAAGTTAGTACTATTCCCTGAAGCGATATAATAGAATATTTTTTAATACTAGTCATTTTTAAGTTTCAGGTGAACAAAAGCACTAGGAAGTGAGACATTCTAAAGCATATCATCTTTAACGACTGAAACTCTCGAATGAATACTGGGTGTCCGCATATTCAGAAGGAATTTTAGTTTACGGACGGCAAATTTTGAAAAGCAGCGAGGGTGGTGGCTAAGAGGAAGACTTGCAGATTCCTTATTTTATCAAGCTTAAAGATTTTATGTGATTTGTTGCCAAAGTATGTATTTAAAATTACAAATTGATAAGAATCTTGATGTTGCCAGATTGTTGGAGATCTAGATATCACTAAGTCCAGTTATAACTGATTTGCGTTCAAAACACTTTGAATTTTGATGAACCAGGTCTCTGGCTCATGTCCGGAAACAGGTAGCTTCAAATGTGGTTTAATCTAGTCTAATTTTTGTAATATTTCCATTCGTATCATTTCACTTAATTTAGTTTCATTTTATTTACTGCATTAAATTAACTTTTTTATAATAAATGAAACCATAAAAAAAATGTTTGGAAATTTATTTAAAATTTTTTGGGTATTTTGAAATGATTTATGAGTATAGCAGTCCACAGTAAGGCAACCCCGGCAGTGCCTAAAAGTATGCAGCCTTTGCTGTGCTGCCAGGTTTGTTTTGGGAAATTTTTTAGTTAGAGAAGTGCAGCTATGTTATTTCTTAATGGCGTTTCAGAATGAGTGCGAGTGCGATGCGTAATCACATGTACACGCCATATGCAAGGGGAAAGTGGATAATATCTGCACGCCGCCCATACAAAACTATCCACTTTTTTATCTTCATTTGTGGATAGCGCGACCTATGTTTTATCCATTTTTTTATCTCCGTATGGTTGGTAGGGTCGTTTAAAGTTATAAGATACCTTGTGTATGTATAAAAAGATACAAGTGTTAGGATACATGTTGTTTGTGATTAAATGACGCACAGGCTTCGCAACAAATGTTTACTTCGTGTGTCTACAGCTTATTGCGCTTCTGCCAGGCTTGGCCTCAATGTTGCTAGCAGTGACATCTGATAAACATTTTCAACAATAAGCACTGCTCCAACAACAATTACCATAACTATAATTGATACAGGTACAGAGCGGGTGCATAACAAATAACACTGAAGTGTTGATATGCAAAAAAAGCCCTTCTGTATCTAAAACTGTTCTATGAACACGCCTAAAAATATTCCACTTTCCTTGAATTGACATATAAAATATATGTACCAAAGAATGTATAAAAAGGAGTAAAGCAAATGGCACATTAGAGGAAAAGTGCATCGTGACGCTACAGGGCATCATAGCTTAGTTGTTAGAGTACTCTAACAGCGGCTTTGGTGCAGACACTTGGGTTCGTATCCCAGTGTCCGAGAAGGGGTCTGATGAGAAGTTTGGCACTTCGAAACATGTCATCCCATACCATCGCTGTGCATATCGTTGTAATTTTTCCTCTAATATCAATTAACAAACAAACATAAAAATTCGAGCACTGCTCCAACAACAATTACCATAATAATGTTGCATGTTTAAGACTATAGACTCATTGTCGTTTTCTACATATGCCCGTATTGAACCAATATACACATGTTTCCGCAACCACATACGAGCAACATTGACCCTAACCTACCTCAACGCTTTGTCACTTGGATAGCGATTGTTTTGGTAAAACATATTTACGTACTATCTGAAAAGATTTGCCTGCGCAGTCGGTATGCGCTTCTGAGCACCTTATGGCACCTCCAAGAGAGTGGTTGTTCTTGGGTTCTGTTCACTTTCAATGGCAATCTAATTTTACTATCCTATCAGCAATTCACATAAGGCGCCCCGGTAATCGGCTAATGGATACTGCGCATAACCAGCGCTCCTTAAGCTCATGAATTCCTAAATCCTATCTCTGCCTATGCCAATCACTCACAACAACGATTTACACACAGATATAAATATACTGAGCCTTTTCTGGCTTTTTCTTACTTTTTTTTAAACAATTGTATATACGTACTACGTGTATAGCCTAGAAGCGTATGAGTCCGTCGGTGCTATATGTCCGCAGAACTCGTTCTAACTACATGTCTTTGAAATTATTCATGTAATTCTACAGGCACATATGTTTCTCCGATACAACACTTAATATTCTAGACAATATAATTGTATAGTTTTATTTGATTTTGAAGCAGAACAATTACCCTCGGGTATACATATGCAGTCGTACGCAATACGACCATTCATCAACGAATGGATGCCTTTGCTCTGCAGATACACACTTGGCATGCTCAACAGCGCGAACAATGTCTATACAAATCGTTCCTTCTCGACACACACTTATCTTGGATGCGGCCGACTCACTGACCCAAAAAAAAAAACCGCCTGTCTTGCACCTCCTTTCTGAGAATGCACATCTGAGTATGCTTAAGCGTGTCTTAATGTAACGCGCCACGAAAATGTGGACTGTGGCCTGCAGGTTTTCGTCGTGGGCCTGGCGCATACATAACCACCTGAAACCTTCTCTCAAATTTCTACCGCTACTGTTCAAATGAATTGACACTCACTTCAGTTTTGTTAAGGACTCACAAAATCGTGCACAAACTTAATCCCTTTTAATATATTTGTTGATGAAGTGGCCGTGCTGCTATTGAAGTTCGGCCTTACCTTTGTTCATGCCCTCACTTGCGACGGCTATGATAATGGACATAACGCCCACGTTTCGCTGGTCTTTGCCGCTGCCTTAAGTTGTTCGATCTCTGCGAAGGCTCGTGCTCTTGTAGATGCGTCACTGTTGTTGATGATGCTGACTTCGTAGTCAAATATATACACCGAGATTTTGCTGCATGAAAACTATACCTTTTTTTATCGCCGCGATCGTCGGCTTTTTATCCGCTCCGCTAGCTGATTGGTGACTTACGCTTCACTATGAGGAATACGTGGACCTGTTTGGTGAGATTCATTTACTCTTTGCACTACTTAAATACCTTAATTCAACTTTCTTACCTTGCACTCTAAGATTGCTGCTGTTCGGTCGGCCGTCCATGATGGAAAAGGCCGGAAGCCGAGCAACGCAAACTTAGCTGCGCTAGCCATTTGCAATTAAGCATGGTTCGGAAAGCTCTTTTGCTTTGCTGTCAAAGCAAGGTTGCATTGGCTGACGGACCCCTTCGTATATTAGAGTTAGTCAGCAGCTTTTCGTAACATCTTTTATGGTCTATTGGTTCGCGTATTAATTTTTAGGATAATTGTTTCTGCTTAGCATTTTTGTTATTTTTTCTATGGTTTTGTAGTTTGTGATAAGTGATAGTTTATCAGATGTCCAGACGAAGTAGGTTTTGAATACCAGTCAAGTATAAGATTCCGTGTGAATGCATACGTCAAGAAAGGAAATTTTGGAGTTCACTTCCATTTCCATCGTGGATTCTAATTTATTATGATACTTGTTAAGGACTCTCAAAATCGGTTTTGCGCGTTATGTTTGATTACAGCGAAAATGTCGTCCGTGTGTTTACATATGAATTTAATATCTATGTTAAGTTGTTGTTTCAGCTCCAATATGGTATTGTCAAGTAGCTACTTCGTCATGACGATGTCAGCGATTATGGGAGAAATCGGATTGTCCATGGGCATTCCGAAGGTTTGCGTGTATAAATCACCGGCAAACATAAAATTATTGGAGCGTAATCATATACATACAAGTGCTTTAAATAAGTTGGAGTAAACTTTAGCTAAGCGTATACTTTATCCTAGTCATAGTAACGTTGACTGCTGCCGAATCTATTGGCACATAATCACAATCCTTGCTTAACACGCGTTTTAATTAAAATCTTTACTTAACTTAAAAAGAACAAGTAAGGACGGCGCTGTCTTCGGCTGTGCCGAAGGCTTTATACCTTTCATGAATACGTGCAAACTTAAATACGCATTGGTTAAAGTTCTCTAAAACTTTGTCAGCAATACATTTAATTTTCTTATATAATAAGCTTTATTTGTTTAAGGGAAGTTGCCATAATCCTCTTATCTGAACGATCAGTTGTATGGGATATATACTATATATAGCTCCGATCTTGCTGAATTTTTTACGAAATCTTTTACTATCCATAAGAAAATATCTCACCAAGTTTCAAGTTTTAATCTTTAAAAATGGGGGAGAAATGGTCATAATTCTCTTATTTGAACGATCTTTTGTATGGGAGATATATGCTATAGTGACCCGATTATACCGGATCCGACAAATGTCTAATATAATACAAAAATAAATCCGTGTGCCAAATTTCATCGAGATATCTCAAAAATTGAGGGACTAGTTTGCGTTCAAACAGACGGACGGACAGACGAACATGGCTGTATCAACTCAGTTCATCGTCCTGATCAATTTGGTATACTTAATGGTGGGTCTATCTCTTATATTTCTAAACGTTACAAACATCGGACCAAAGTTAATATATAATTTCATGTTCATGAAAGGTATAAAAATGTTGGTCAATCATAGTCATATTAAACAAAGATTTTAGATAAAATAAAAAGTAAGAGGGTCCCCTTATAAAAAAAAAATTAAGTTGGTTGGTGGTATGAAAATTTTTTTTATGTTTTGCAAGGTTAACTTGTGTCAGCTATTTAATTCAGAAACCATAGCATATCTGTAGCAACAATCGAAAAAATCCAAACTCAAGTGTGAAATAAGCGATGTCACAAGCACACCCGTAGACATAAACCGTGATTTTAAAATGTTAAAATGACATATTCGTCATTTTAAAATTAAAACTCCGTCTTAGACATAAAATGTATATAGTAAAGAAGTTATACGTCTTCTTGTCACAAAGATCATTTATTAACTCCTCGTTGTACAAAAACTCTTCTTAGCTTAAGGCTTAACTAAAATTAGCTGATACATTTAACTAATAAGAGTAACTATAGTTGAGTAGAACTATTGATTTGGGTTTGTATGTATGTTGAGTGAGTGAAAAGAATGGGTATAAAGAGTGTGAATGTATGTGAAGTGTGGGTGTGATAAAATAGAGTTATTAATGACTAATAGTAATCTCAATTAAATATAAGAGTAAGATTATGTAACATAAGAGTAAATAAGGTTAAGATAAGTCCTCTTAAGGCTATTACACTAAGTACAGATGTATGTAGGATTATTATGTCACTCCTCCGCCCTTAAGTTATTTGAGTCCTCGAAAATATTTTATTTATTATGTATTTAAAAGTATGAGGGGAAAAAAAAATTAACAAAAGTTTCATAGTACGTTTAAATTATACTAAAATTAATTAACATTTTCGTTGTTCAAATTGTATTTTCGTTTAAATTGACTTTTGTGATATTTTATTTTCTTTTTCGATTATTTGAAGAATCCACAACATAATTAACTACCTTGTCGATCATATTTTTCCAGTTTCTTATATTTAGGTTTAGTTTTCGCAATATGTCTATTAACTACAATATTTTCTAATAGCTTTGGTTCAACTTTCCTATCTTTATTCAATTTGTTTATTTTTTGAATTTTTTGTTGCTTATATTCTTCACATAATCTATTTATCTCTTTCTTTATCTTTGTCATAGTTTTTTATTATAAAATCAATTAGTCGCTTTTTTGTAGTAGAATGAATAGTTCTATTGTAGGCATTAAACATTTCAAAAACTTTGTCGTCTAAGTCGTTTTATGACTAGTATCAGCTTCTAATAACCTTAGATGCTCATTAAGTGTACCACGTAGGCGTTCAATATCAGAATTACCTGTTTTAAGGTAAGGCGTCGTTACGTATGGCTCAATATTTTGTTCATTTAAAAATAACTTAACTCTCTCTTTTCTCTTTATGGCGCGATATACAACAGGTATATCATCATAAACCTCCTAAGAGATTTTTGCGCCAAGCTTCTCTTCCAATTTGTGGTGTGCCGATTTGAATTTTCCCTACAAAAATAACTTAACTGCGCTATGTAAAATGCAACGATCGTTATCGAAGATAAGTTTATTCATTTTCCCTAAAAATAAAATACGTTCTTTTAGAGCCGCCAAAATAGCTATCCAATTTCTATCATTTAATTTATGAAATGTAGCATACTTCGAAAATTTATCAATTGTTGTCAAAAACATTTTATTTCTGCAAGGATACCAAATATCTATATGAACTATGTCATTAAAGTGTGTAGGGGTTTCTGTAATTTGATAAGGAACTTTTAAAAGATTTCTGTCGTGCTTAGCTATAGTACAAATTGAACAATTATTTATGTAAATGGTTATCGTTTTATAAAGATTCGGATAAAAATATTTATTTTTCAATTCTAAAAATACTTCTTGTATGCCTCTGTGGTTATTGCGAAGATGTTCATTTTCAATGATAGTCAATATTTCGTTTTTGTCAGTGATTTCAATTAGCTTGATATTTGATCGGTATAAAGTTAAAGATTTTTTATTAAAATTAGTAAGATAAATATTTTGAAACTCAATAAAAAGGTCATAATTTTCGCAATAAATACACATTATACCTTTTTCTATTAATATTGATTGCATAATTTTACTAAGATCTGATTCTGCTGTTATTTCTACGTGATTTTGACACTTTTTGTTTATTATTTTTGTAAAACATTTCTCCATAACGTAAGTATATTTGATTCTTGTAATAATTGATTGCTTTTTCTGTTATAAATATATAATTAAGATTATCTTTGCAGTAAATACAGTAGCTGATGTTCTTAGTAGATATTATGCTAAAGATGAAGAAAAAAATTTAGAAAACGTTAACATTTTGAATAGCCAATTGAGTGAGGAAAATAAATTTATACGAGAAAGTGATAATCAAGACAATCAGGAAAATATGTCAACAGCTGCAATTTTCCTGATTGTCTTGATTATCACTTTCTCGTATAAATTTATTTTCCTCACTCAATTGGCTATTCAAAATGTTAACGTTTTCTAAATTTTTTTCTTCATCTTTAGCATAATATCTACTAAGAACATCAGCTACTGTATTGTCTTTGCCTTTAATATGTGATATGTCAAAATCGTACTTATTAAGTAGAATTTTCCACCTTTGCAGCTTCATATTTGGTTCCCTAATATTGTGAAGCCAAACTTATGGACGATGGTCAGTCTGAATTTGAAACTTGCGCCCGTATAAATATGTACGAAAATGTTTTACTGACCAAACAACAGTTAGTGCTTCTTTTTCTATGGTCGAGTAGCGAATTTCATGGTCAGACAACGTTCGAGATGCGTAACAAATTGGGTGGCCCTGTTGGCTTAAAACTGACCCAATTGCGTATTGTGAAGCATCCGTCGTAAGAACGAACTTTTTTTATTTCTGCCCAGATTTCTGGGTTTCCATTAATCAAAATAGACCTTCTAGCGCTTCCAATTATTTTATCTTTAATTTGGCCAATTAATAGAACTATGTATTCTACTGTAAAAGAGTCTAAAATTGGTAGTATCGAATCTATACGTTGTACAAAATTTAGTAATGCATCTCTGTTTCCATCGTATGGAGGAATGCTATTTATGTTAGTAGAAATGAGTTTAAATTTGTCTAAACTATCCATGTTTGAGCTATTGAACTAAATTAAATTACCACTAAATAAATTAATAAATTTAACTTAAAATGCCAATGCTACGCATTTATACAAAAATGCTAAAAAATGTTTTGCTTTGTTTTAAATGTTAAATATGTTTATACATACATACGCGCATACATAAGTTGTTGTTGATATTGCTCTGACTGAAAACTGTTTGTTGGTAGCTGCTATGTGGTCTATTTATTGCCTTACAATTGTTCCTGTTTGCCGGTTTTCGTTCTTCAAGGAAATTGTTGTTACTTGCTGACTTCCGCTTGTTGTTGTTTTTCTATATTTCACCAAGCAAAGGCCCAAGTTGCTATGATACAATATTTGTTGCAATTTTCTCAATAGAAAAAAAAATGTTTGTCTCGCTTCTTTTAAAGGTAAATTAGCATATATGTATGTAAGTGTCTTTATTTGTTCTTTTCTGTTTCAATTGAGTTTCTTCTTCTTCATTATGAAAAATGTTCTATTAGAAGTTTTTTGTGGTCTTTTTGTTCACTTTTGTTCATTATTCGTCAATTTTCTAACGTCACGTTTATCATTATAAAAATTACTATATAACAAAATGTCCTTTTCTTAAATAATTTTTATTTAAAATCTGCAGTGCGTGTGAGGTTCGCGTCGGACTGCGCCAGTAAAGAAGTTATACGTCTTCTTGTCACAAAGATCATTTATTAACTCCTCGTTTTACAAAAACTCTTCTTAGCTTAAGGCTTAACTAAAATTAGCTGAAACATTTAACTAATAAAAGTAACTATAGTTGAGTAGAACTATTGATTTGGGTTTGTATGTATGTTGAGTGAGTGAAAAGGATGGGTATAAAGAGTGTGAATGTATGTGAAGTGTGGGTGTGATAAAATAGAGTTATTAATGACTAATAGTAATCTGAATTAAATATAAGAGTAAGATTATGTAACATAAGAGTAAATAAGGTTAAGATAAGTTCTCTTAAGGCTATTACACTAAGTATAGATGTATGTACGATTATTATGTAACTATATTAAGTTAACTATGACAGACCTGAAATGATGTTTGTTATAGTATCATGTTTAAGTTGATAAAACTCTGTTTTAATTTGACTATGATTATGGGCCATTATTTTTAGTTCAATTACAACTTTAGTAGACTTTAAAGGATTTAAGTGAGAATTTTGATTTAAAAGAAGTGAATATGGCTTACTGTGAAGAAATTGAAAGAGATTTCGGCATTATAAATGAATCTCTATTACTTAAAATGCCAAGAATATTTAAGGCGCGATTTGATCCATTTGTTTTAGAGAAAGAAGATTTTTTTATCTGTTATCGACTACGTCAAGCAGCTGTTCACTTTTTGATCGAAATTTAAAATATAGAGGAACCGTCAAACAATAGAGGTATTTCAGTGGTAACAGGTACACATGTGCTGCGCCAAGCAGCCCTTCTCTCTCGTACTCCAATTTTGTTCATGTTTCTTCTCGTATATAAATACCGAGTACATATATGAACTAATTTTACCAATTTTTAAATATTTTTTCATAAATTTACTTTCTCTTTGCAATTTTAGCAACCAGTCGCAACAAGTTAATATTGAAGATAAACACGAAGGTACATGGCTGCATGGTTGTCAGCTTTTTGGCGACATAAATATGAAGGTAGTGAATTCTTATAACTTAAAATTAGCTATTCTTGTATATCTAGACTATCTTTAAAACCGCTAAACCAATTTGGATGAAATTTGGTAGGTATATATTGTACTACATTCTTAGAATTTTTACCTAGCTTTTACCACATTGGATGGTTTTACGGAGCTTTCACCTATCTAATTTTTTTTAAATGAAATGAAATATGCCGATATGAGTATTAGACGAAAGGTATTTTCCTGCGTATCAAAAAAATATAAATGGCTAAGTAGGGTTGCCACTTAAAGCGGGCTATTCTTGTATATTTGTATATTCAGAATATTTGGAAAATGGCTTAACAGATTTAGATGAAATTTGGTACATACATAGGGTACAATATTCTAAGAATTTTTATTTCGGTGTTTCCCATGTGACGTTTTTTTTTAATTGCTTTTTTATACCAACAATTTTTGTTATCTAAAAAAAAAGGGTTCTCATATAAGTGTTCTCTGCCCAATCCACAAGAAGGGCGATCCTGCAAACTGCGCCAACTATCGCGGAATCAGCCTTTTGAATATCGCATATAAGGTCCTATCAAGCGTATTGTGCGAAAGACTGAAGCCTGATGTGAACAGACTGATTGGCCCTTATCAGTGTGGCTTCAGACCTGGTAAATCTACCATCGACCAAATTTTTACAATACGCCAAATCTTGGAAAAAACCCGTGAAAAGAGAATCGACACACATCATCTCTTTGTTGATTTTAAAACCGCTTTCGATAGCACGAAAAGGAGCTGCCTATATGCCGCTATGTCTGATTTTGGTTTCCCCGCAAAACTTATACGGCTATGCAAAATGACCTTGAGCAACACCGCCAGCTCGGTCAGAATTGGGAAGTACCTCTCCGAGCCGTTCGAAACTAAACGAGGTTTCAGACAGGGTGACCCCCTATCGTGCGATTTCTTTAACTTAATGCTGGAGAAAATAATACAAGCTGCAGAACTTAACCGCGCTGGAACAATATTTTATAAAAGCGTCCAACTGTTGGCATATGCTGACGATATTGATATCATTGGCCTTAACAACCGCGCCGTAACTTCTGCTTACTCCAAATTAGAAAAAGAAGCGGAGAAAATGGGATTGGTGGTGAACGAAGGTAAAACGAAGTACCTTCTGTCATCATGCAAAGAGTCAGCGCATTCGCGCCTTGGCAACCAAGCCACTGTTGGCAGCAATAATTTTGAAATAGTAAAGGACTTCGTTTACCTGGGAACCAGCATTAACACCAACAATAATGTTAGCCTAGAAATCCGACGAAGAATTACTCTTGCAAACAAATGCTACTTCGGACTGAGTAGGCAATTGAAAAGTAAAGTCCTCTCTCGACGAACGAAAATAACACTCTACAAGTCACTCATCGCACCCGTCCTGCTATATGGTGCAGAAGCGTGGACACTAACAACATCTGATGAGGCGGCTCTGGGAGTATTCGAGAGAAAGGTTCTTCGAAAGATTTGTGGACCTCTACGCGTTGGCGACGGCGAGTACCGAAGAAGATTTAATGATGAGCTGTATGAACTTTACGCAGACGCCGACATAGTTCAGCGAATTAAAACACAGCGGCTTCGCTGGCTAGGCCACGTAGTGCGAATGAGCGAAGATGCTCCAGCCCAGAAGGTATTCTTATCGGCACCCGCCGGTGGGAGCAGAGGAAGAGGGAGACCGCCACTCCGATGGAAGGACCAAGTGGAGACCGATTTGCGATCCCGCGGTGTTTCCAATTGGCGCCAGTTGGCGCAACGAAGAAACGACTGGCGAGCTATGTTGGACGGTCAAAATCGCCCAGGCGGTTAGATGACCATTTAAAGAAGAAGAATTTTTGTTGATTTACGGCCTGTACATTTTCAAGTATTCATGAAACGAGCTCAAGGCCAAGAATAATAATTTTTCACTTTTTGAATTTTTATGAAAATTATTATTGTTTTTATTTATTAATAATCATTTTAATTAATTATTAAAAGTTTTTTGATTGAATAGAGTAGGAAAAATGTTTAGAGATAACTGCCATAGCTTTTCTTATAGATCTATTTCGGAAGCTGCTAGACTTCACTCATCAGAGAAATTTTTTTTTTTTGGCACGCATTGCTAACCATTAAGCTAACAATACGCTGGTTTTGATGTCATCTAAACTCCTAGTTCTATTCTCCTTTTTACCATATGCATGAACCACTTCCGCCATTTGACAGATAGTAGTGTGATCATGATGGATTTTTGACAGATCTGTTAAAAATCCAAGAATAATAATTTTTCACTTTTTGAAATTTTATAAAAATTACTATTGTTTTTATTTATTAATAATCATTTTAATTAATTATTAAAAGTTTTTTGATTGAATAGAGTAGGAAAAATGTTTTGTGTTTTTTTTTTAATGAAATGAAATATGCTAATATGGGTATTTTCCTGCGTGTTAGGAAAAAGCATTTCTAAGTAGGGTTGCCACTTTTATTCGACAGCAACAATCCGGCAAAGAAGTACGTGTACCGAGAATCCCACTCATCCAAAGGTCCGCTTTGGTGTACCAGGCAACGGCATCAATTTCCAGTAAGGCCAACATTTTCCATAGCTGCGCATAAAGCTCAGCGACAAACTCTTGAGTTTATCGGTGTGGAGCTAAATTCATCGACGTCCATGCATGATATGTTATATGTAGCGTTTTCAAGAGTTAAGCGCTCAAATACGTTAAAAGTAATGCTTCCCGAAGAAAATCAGAGACGTACTCGGAACATGGTATGGAAGGAAGTGTTGGCTTAGATTTCATATGTATTAAATATAAAAATCCATGGATAATTCTATCTTGAAAAAGAAATCAGAAATCAAGGAATATTGACCGATATAGAAAGCACTAACCGACAAATATACCTATGGGACATATTTTTTCTCGATTATTTGATTGCAATTGTTGAAGTCAAAAGGCTTGCAATAGCACTTTACGGAAATGCACCGGTGAGAATTTGCGAAAGCAGTGAGAACAAGCCGATGGACGACTTGAGAAGACAGTCTTTGGATATCCACCAACCGCTGCGCTTCCAGTCGCCATCTGCTTCAAAGGTATTTTTTTTCTTTTAATTAATTTATATATTTGCATAAATTCATATATATCTTCTTATATATGTAATTGAATATTTCTTATTTCATGCAAATAAACATTCTTTTAATTGTATTCTAATTTATTGTCTTTGCTTTCTTTGCGGTTCTTTGCTTATCAAACCAACAACTTCGTGAGCTCGTACCGGCGTTTTCTTACGTCGCTATCCCCCTAAACATTTGGTCCTTCGGAGCCTACGAACTCAACAAGCAACGAACATTTCGCTACAGCCATCTTTACTTATTTCAGCCGTAACCATTATTGAGTGAAGAAAAACCATAACGAAGACAAAAAGATAAGAAAGGAAGGTACGTGTAAAATTAAATAATTTGTTGAGATAACTTATTAATATTTGATAGTATATAAATAAATAGAATGTTGTGTTTTTTTTATTAAATTAATTGTGTTGGAGTGAAATTTATAGGGATTAAAGAGTGAAAAAAAATGACAAAAGCAACAAGTGTACACATGGGTTTACTTTGTGAAATACATACTCGTACATACATATGTACAAATATCGAGTGATAAATACGATTGGTTTCATGCATTAGACTGACCAGTATCTATTTATTTAAGTTCTATGTGCAAATAAATTTTGATAAACAATTTAAATAAATTTCATTTCTGCCGTAATAAGCCAAATAATACGATCGTGGTTATCTGATTTATAATTATCGTGTGTTTGAGAACCTATGTGTACAAATTGCCTATATCCTTGAAAAAATTTATAACAACAATTTTTGTAATTTAGTGTTCGGAACAAAATCTAATAAATTTCGATTTCGTTAATTTTTTTGTTCTTTGCTTTTTGCGCGACGGTTTGCTCTTTTGCCTACGTTCAGTCAACAGTTGTAGCACGGCAGATATCGACACAAGCCATTTTACTATTTTATATATCTTTGGTTTAAGTATGCCACTGTATGTACTTATTTTCGTGCATAGCTTTTTGTAAAAATATTATTTCCAGTCGTCTACACTCTAAGCTAAGAGATTTTCCAATTGCATTGTCGCATATAATATGTATTCATGTACTCGTATGTTAGCTAAGTAGAGAACGGAAGGTTCAGTTACCAACAACAATTGTAACTAAGCAGAGAACTTTTGATGATAGTTAGTTTGTTTCGTTAAGTTGCTCAATTACTCGCCTATAAAAGAGGCAGCGCCTGAGCAAACTGCTTAATTTGCTTTTGGTGGTGCTTGGAGGTGAGTTGTCTAATTATTGATTATTTATATTTTTCATTTTATGTACATACATTGGTATATGCTGCGATGTCATAGATAGACAGTGATAAACGCCGGCTTCTTGACATCTTAGCTGAGTATATACATATGTACGTATGTATATAAGTGGTTTAGTAAGAAAGAATATTAGCTATTATGCGCGTTAAATTATACTCTGTAGCACTGCGTGCTAAAGTGTTAATTATTAAAGCTAATGTGTTATACATTTTTGTAATCATTTAAGGTTTGAACCTACTACCAATTTTCTACAAAGCATTCTACTTTCAATAAAACGTGATATTTGTTACCTGTTAACTAAATAACCAACGATTTTGCGTTTTATTACCAACTCTCTCATACCCTTCTAACCCCACCTCATTATACAGTGTTATTTGCGTATACATACCTACATACATACGTCTGCTTAGTGCACACACAAGAGGCGCAAAATTTATTTCTTAATCTTTTTGGACAAAGTGGTCTAACTCAATATAATTCGAGAGTGAGTATTGTTAGATTTTTCAAGTGATTAAAGATCTAAAAAAACATCGTAAGAACTACAGCTGTCAAAGCAACTTATTTACTTAGTTACTTCGCTATTAATTTTACGTTAATATTCCTTAATCACAAATACTCATATTCTATTAGCTTTGTCCGATTCAACGTATTTTGACTTAGACTACTTTGGCTTCAAACACTTGGAAAAATTAACTTCGCTTTGTCATTACCCTGCAAAAAACGGAAATACTCCGTTTCATACTCCATAGAATACTCCTATAGGAGTATCAGAGTACTCCAACACATATCCTCATTCATATAAAAAAGGTGGTCCAATTTACATGGCAATGTCCGGTGATTGGATCACCTAATCCATCTCGGAGTACTCCGTTTCTTTGCTTTTGAATACTCTATAGACCACCTACGTGAGAGTACTCTCAAAATACTCCCATGGGATTACTCTATAGAGTATTCAACAGCAAAGCGAGAGCGGGAGTAGGTGGTCCTCAGAAGAACACATACTCCCATTCTCGCTTTTGTCTAGAGTACTCTATAGAGTAATCTTTTGGCAGCATTTTCAAAGTACTCCAACGTAGGTGCTCTATAGACTATTCAGAAGCAAAGTAAATGGTACTCCGAATAGGATTAGGTGATCCAATCACCGGACATCGCTATGTAAATTGGACCACCTTTTTTATATGAATGAGGATAAGTGTTGGAGTACTCTGATGCTCCAACGTTTTTTACAGGGTAGCCGCTCTCGCAATATTAGTTATACACTAAACGACCATTTACATTGGAACGCTTATCCCAGTAGTAAATTTCCTGATAAAAAAATTTTCACCAACCCAGTAATCACTTGGGGAGTAGTACTGGGCCCCATTATATACAGTTAGGGTTTTGCTTATAACTTGGTAGCGTTTATCATTCCCTTTATACTTTTCGCGTATTGGGCTCAATATCATTATAACTTAAGCGGGGTTTGATTCAATATTTAGTATTTTTTTCCAATTTGAGTTTTCATTGAACATAAATCATTCTTTTTCGAAGTGCAAAGATGGCTTTGAACTATTTTACCAGATGCTCAGATGAGGTCGTCGGACTCAACGTTTAGTGAACACATTCAGAAGGCAGCCGTCATACCTGCCCAGCCCCCTGCCCAAGTAGCCAACTCTTCGAATAGTTTACGCTTACCGCCATGTGACGCAGAAGTTTTTCATGGCCGTCCTTTCGGGACCTTTTTACCGCGATTTATATAAATAACGCGCGACTCAGTGACGTTGAAAAACTGTTTTATCTTCTTAAAAAGACAAGTGGCGAAGCAAATGAAATTGTCAGCAAATCCCCACTAACCAATCAATGTTTTAACATGGCATGGTCTTATTTAAAAGCGGCGTATGAGAATAAGCGAGTGTTAATCAATAGCCACTTAAAGGTGCTTTTCTCTCTTCCAGTCATTCGGACTGATTGAAGCCACTGCGTATGTTTTACCAAATATCACTGGCAACTTAAGTGATTTTAGATCAAATTCCTAAAGTAACCTTGGCAGATCCGAATTTCCTACAAAGCGGTCCGGTAGACGTTCTGATAGGAGGAGACTTGTATTCCAAGGTCATGTTAGATGGGGTAAAGCGCAGTGTGCATAAAAATTTACTGTCCCAAGAGACCGTGTTCGGGTGGATCATCACCGGAGCATCTTCCACTGCACACGTGTCTTGCTTTGCCACCAAAGTTGCGATGGGAAAGGACATACAACTAGATAACCAATTGCGTAAGTTTTGGGAATTAGAGGAAGTTCCTAAAAGGAACCTTCAAACGGCAAAAGACTCATTTTGTGAGGAATTAGATGCGAATACCACCAAGCGGAACGCGGAAGGGAGATACATAGTGTCACTGCCCTTAAAAAAATGTAATCCTACGGATTTGAAGCTAGGGGTATCTGCGTTACGGCATTTTTATAGCAATGAATCTCGATTATTAAAGAATCCTTCTTAAAAGTAGAATATGACAATGTGGTCAAGGAATACTTGGAACTAGACAACATGGAACAAGTCGATGATCCCAACTTTTAACATTCTCCCGGTCATTTCTATCTCCCACATCACGCGGTATTAAAGCCTGAAAGTACTTCAACGAAGTTGCGAGTAGTCTTTAATGCTTCTAGCAAAACATCTAATGGAGTATCCTTAAACGATATTCTACATGTAGGTCCCGCTCTTCAAGCGGATTTAACACTTTTAATAATTAGATGGAGAATGTATAAGTTCGTTCTCAACAGTGATATACAGAAGATGTATCGTCAGATTCTGATAATTCAGCGCATAGGCCTTATACAAAAGGTAACATAAGGGGATTTCAATTAAAAACGGTAACCTTTGGGGTCAATTGCTCGCCTTACTAAGCAATTAGAACTCTTCACCAACTGGCCCAGATAACCAAGATTCTCATCCATTATCAGCTCAAATTTTTCGAAAGCCTATGTATGTAGCCGATGTACTAGCAGGCTTTCCTGACGTATCCACAGCCCTGCAAGCAAGGAATGAGCTAATTGAAACACTAGGTAGTGCAGGCTTGTCTCTAAGAAAGTGGTCGTCAAATTCAAGGGAAACTTTGGCAGATCTTCCTCAAGACCACTTGTCAGATAAAGACTTCTTAGAATTGGAGGAAACAAGCACTACAAAAGCTTTAGGTATACGATGGAATGCTAAGTCGGTTCAGTTTTTCTTCCAAATTCATACACCTCCTATGACAGACAACTATACCAAGCGTGAAGCGCTCTCGATCATAGCAAAGCTTTTTGATCCAGGCGGTGGGCTGGCATCAGTGGTAGTAATAGCAAAGATAGTAATGCAACAAATTTGGACAGATGGTTCTTTGTGGGATCAGCTTTTAAAGCCTCAAGCTTTTTCCCAATGGAAAACCTTTTTGGGAAACTATAGATATGTCGAGGAGATATAACTTCCACGATGGGTGGAATACAACGACCAATCGCCCTTCCAAATTCATGCCTTTTGCAATGCCTTGGAAAAGGCATACGCGGGGGTGATATACTTGAGAGTGGAAACCCCAAAAATCACTTCTTCTCACCTTTTATTTGCAAAAACCAAAGTTGCACCAATCAAAACGATTTCTCTACCTCGTTTTTAGCTATGTGGCGCCCTTTTCATCGCCGAAATGCTTCATACTCTTCTCAGCGAACTTCCCTTTAAACCGGAAAATATCTTCTGCTGGACAGCTTCAACCATCGTGCTAGCGTGACTAAAAAAGGCGACCTAGCTCTTGAACTACTTGGACCAAAGATACAGGAACTAGTCGAGGTTGACCATTGGAATCATGTGGAGTCAAAGGAGAATCCTGCAGATCTAGGCAGCAGAGGAGCATATTCCATGGACTTGCGAGGAAACAAGCAGTGGTGGCACGGCCCATCTTGTCTAATAAAGAATTCGGGGCAGTGGCCATCCTACTATCCGGAAACGGAAGACGTATCACTCGAAACTAGGGGAGTCAAGGCGCACACCTCAGTCGTATCAAAATATGAGGACCCTCTCGAAAGGTTTCCTTCGTTTCAACTAGCACTTCATGTGCTTTCATACGTTATTAGATTCTACGATCGGACTTGTAGGCACACGCGCCCTTTTCATGTGTATGCCTCTCTTATCATCTCGGGAGAGAAAATCTCAAAAACGCGTAGTCGGCTAATTATTCTTGCTCAGATGAATTGGTTTCCAGAAGAGCATCGCAATCTAACTTCCAAAATCTCAATTAACTTGTAAAGTAAAATTTTGACCTTGAATCCATTTCTTGATAGTCAGGGTGTAATACAAGTCATCGGCCGGTTAGCAAACGCAACTACCTTATCCTACAACGAAAAACGTCCAATTCTACTTCTGTACAATTGCTCGTTTTCTTAATTGCTAATTAACTTTATTCACTTCATCTCACTTCACGGAGGCAACCAACTGACATTACGATTACTTCGTCAGCAGTACTGGATTCCGCGAGCAAAAAATCTAATCAGGACTACGATGCATCATTGTGAACCTTGCATTCTGCATAGACAACGAGACCAATGTTAAATCATGGCCGCTCTTCCATAGGAAAGGACAAGTCTCTCCAGACTGTTCGAAAACACTGGGGTCGACTTTGAGGGGCAATTAGACACATCCGGACGATCGTATAAGGTGACCAAAGGATATGTGTGTATCTTCATATGCTTTTCTACAAAAGCAATTCATTTGGAAGTGATCTCTCTACAGGAACTTTTCTCCGGGCCTTTTCTAGGTTCACTTCACGCATAAGTTGTCCAAAAAATATCTTTTCGGATATTGGGACGAACTTTGTTGGTGCGTCAACCAGCCTTAAAAAGGATTTTAAGACATTTTTAATCTCATCTCAGGAATCTTTGTGTAACTTCTATAGTCATCAAGAGGTTTCATGGTACTTTATACCTGAGTGCGTTCCTCACATGGGGGGCTATGGGAGGCTGGGGTTAAGTTTTAAATTCCATTTTCGAAGGGTCGCTGCGTCTCAGTAATTCGCAGAACCATCCATCGAAGCCAATCCCACATCGCTAAATAATCGTTGGCAGAAGTTAAAGGCTTTGAGCCAACAGCATGCCCTTCGATGGAAGGAGGAATACTTAAAAGAACTCCACAAACGTTATAAGTGAAAGTTCCCCAAGAAATCGCGATCGATGATTAAGTAATTGTACGTCATGAAAATAAACCACCCAATGAATGGCGCGTGGGCAGGGTTACTAAGGTCTAGGAAGGCAACGATAAAATAATTCGCGTCGCCGACATTCGCACCCAAAAGGGAATGATAACGCGTCCCATCGTGAAGTTAGTAGTCTTACCCAATTAACCTTTATGCATATTCTATCTCTCGCACTTTAGCATTATGGAATTGGTACGTTCTAACGAATCGACAACCTCCACGGCACGCGCCTCATCACCACCAGCACCAACTGCACCGAAAAGAACCACCCAAGCACAATCAAAATCGGACGGCCGATTCAAATCCAGAGTTTGCCACCGCGCGCACCCACTGCAAGAAGTTTCTCCAAGCGAACCATGAACGTCATTTAAGGCTCGTACTTTTGCAACGCTACTATTCGCGCTGTCTAGCCCACTCACATGGGGCCAGATCTCTGGGGAATCGTCGGGCAAAATTGAACAGAATCATTGGAATAGTTGAGCGCAGGACTCTTCTTCGAAAATTTTCATTTTGTTGGGAAAAATTTGATAAAATATTGCGGTGATATAAGAATCGATCTTGCAATTGTGTCAAAAACGAATCATTGTACGGTATGTAGATTGTTATACGAAATAATCTTCAACTGAATCAGTTTGTACGTTGGAACGTTGGGTCTGTTTCCACGCAATCCTTGGCTTTCGGAATTCAATTTCGTATTGCTCGCTAATTTCGCTCACGGTTTTGAAAATTCGCCTAAACTCCACCTTAGCGTTTTCTCTTCTTTCCATCAAAATTTGTTTCGCAGCATCAGCCAATTTGATAGCCTCTCCCAGACCTTGATTTTCTTCTTGAAGTACTCGACTCAGAGACAATGTGAGAGAATGCACCGAGCTCAAAATATGCATGGATATCTGGAAAATTGCAGTTTTTATAGCTGAAAGCAGTTGGAAAGCTCCAACGAAGTCGTTGGGTCTTTACAGTTGGTGGGAATCACTTCAAGAGCGGGAATTACTGCTGGTTGCAAATGGAGATATGCTGCGACGGACTCATGCTGTTCTACCCCTCTGCTTTTACAAAATTTTTTCAATTTTTTCGCTCGAGTTTCCGATAGATGTTCATTTTCATTTATTGCATCCTGAAGGGCATTTTGACGTTTTGGATAAATGAAGAAGGAATGGATATTCTCTAGAACTCCCAGACAATTTTTGATTCCCGTTATATTGCACGTAGAGCTTACAGCAAAATTGAAGCTATGAGCAGCACAATGGGAGTAGAGTGCGAGTGGATAAGTTTTTCTGACAACAGCTTGAGCCCCTTGGAACTCTCCGCTAACCGCTCTCGCACCGTCATATCCTTGCCCGAAGAAATACCTGCAATCCAGTCCGGAAGATTTTAGGAAATCAAGGTAAGTAGTTCCTATTCCCTTTCCAGTGAAATAGGTGATAGGAATAAAACACAAAAAATCTTGATGAACTTTTCGCCGCATTTATCCAAGTTCTACTCCTGCAATGTCTGGCGTGTCATCTCCGAGAAAAGAAAAGCCCTTCGATTGGTTCACTCGATGGTGTTGTAACTCATGTTAAGGTGGTGACAAATGTTGATTATTTCATTCTGGACACGGTTGCTTATGTACATAGAATCTTTGGTGAATCACTCAAGTGTTTTTTCAACTGCTCATCAGTTTTGGCTCGATATCTAAAGAGAGCTCTAAAGTTTCCATCATTCGTCAACGGTTCGTCTTCAGAAATTCTTCCCGTATCATTGGAACCTCTGAGAGCAAGTTCTTGTCTGCCACACAGCATAACTGTTTCAATAATTGGAATAATGCGTAGTTTGCTTTCATGCAGAAAGTCTAATTTTTGTTTCGACAGTTGCAAATCAATGGGTAAAGCATTTTCTTCTTCGATTTCCATTGTCAAAGGCCATTGCAACATACATTTTTTGTGGTATTCTAATGAACTGTGCTCTTTAAAGGTTTCCAGTTCTTTAATGGGGTGGTAACTTACTGGCCCAGAGTTTGATTACCGACTCCGCTCAATGTATTAGTATTTGCAATATGCACCGTCTTCTGTTGCCGAATACACTAGCCCTTGATGTTTTTGGAGTCCAGAGCGTTGAAACTTCAAACTCCTAGGGCCCGATGCAGGAACACTGTAGCCGTCAGGGGGACTCCAAACATCCATTTGCAATCCAGGAATTGAGTTAATTCCATCAGCTGCTGATTTTTGAACAAACAATCGAATATCATAGGAACTGAGATCATTTTTCTAAGAGCAAACTGTCAAAGACGAGCTTTTCGGTACCTCCAAATTAAATTCCAACTCTGTAGTAGTCAGTGCTAATCCCGTTTGTGGCTTACATGCGTCATTTTCAGCAATATTGGTCTGAGTTTGAAGCTCAGTACGACTACATTCGCCAACGTCCTAGCATGAATTAAATAACACTATGCTATATTTGGTACAAATCTGAATTTATGCTGTATTTAAGATTTTTTACACAGAAAACGACGAATATCCATGGTAAAAAATATTTGGATAGGGCTTATACAAACTATTTAACAATAATGCAAATTATTTAATAATAATATAAATAATTTAATAATATTTAGCCTACCGTAGTGTGTGCCTCACCAGTTTTCTCTGGTCAACGAATGATAATGAAGTGTGAGTCAAAGAATTGTCGAACATTCTTATAACATGATAGAATACGCGCAACAGTTAAATACGCATTGCGGGAACAACAACAAACAGAAAGGAGTATTTACATATGTAATAAAAAAATATAGCTATTATGTAGTAATTACAAGCTTTTAATTCGTTTTCTATGTGTGCGAAAGGTAATAAAGCTTTGGTTTCCTTGAAAGCGGTGCCGCCATATAGCGGCCGTTACATAGCGGTAGAGTAGGTTGTCAAAAACATTGCATTGTAAATATTTCAAATATTTTTACACAATACAAAAGTTTTGACATTCCTGTTGTTTTGAAAAAAATATTAGAAATAAAAAAATCAAAAACTAAAAGAGACGGCAGCAAAATAGTGGAAACAAAATCGGCTAAATTGACCGCAACGCTTATCGAACTATACAAGAAAACGGTGCCGCTAATGACGGTAAGCATAGAGGCCGCTATGGAGCGAACGTTATATTGCGGCACCGCTTTTCGAGGAATCCAAAGCTTAAAGCAAATTCAAACCGATTTACACATACAAGTGAATGCACGAACGTAAATGACAATTTGAATACATGTCCCCACTAAATCTAAATTGAAAACTCGGCTAGCACAACATAAATCTGATTTTAAATATTGTAACGAAATTTATATAAATAATCAAGCTGCTCTTGTTGACCAGCAATCGAATTCGAGGGGTTTTCCTCTATGACCTTCTGCGTATTTTCACATCCTTCATCCTGTGTGCCAAGTTCTGTAAAATTTTCGGAACTGTGGGGACAGCCATGGTGAGTAAAACTTGTTTAACACATTCGCAAAAAAAAAATGATATATAAGGGTGTATAAAAAAAACTAAAATATTCAGCCCTAATGTGAGCTAACTTCCTAAAAAAATAAATAACATAATAATAACTCCTGAAAAACTCGAGAAGTTTGGAAAGAAAAAAATCTATATTCTCAATATTTCGAGCAACCAAGAGAAAAAAATTGTTTTTAATCAATTAACTAATCGCCAAAATCGAACCGAGTTAGCTGCTTAGTTTCTTTAGTTTTGTAAATTTCAATTGAAAAATTGCGTAATTACGAGGATTTAGATAATTGTAAAGAAATTAAGAGACACATTTATCTGGTGAGATAGTTTCATTTGATCAGCAGGTATGTGGAAAACAATGAAAGAAAAAAATAAATTCGAAACTTTTTCACAAGAGAATACCGCGAGTAATTAACCGAAATTATCCAGAAAAACAAAACTCAAGCGAAAAGCTTCTGATTTAAAACAAACAAAATAGAAGAGTTTTAGCTAAAAAAAAAAACTATTTGCGGTGTATGGCGAATGGTTCGCAACCGAAATCTTCTAGTTAACGGCATTTCAAGTTATATTGTGCATTTTAAACTCAAAAAGAAAAAACGAGAAACCGATAAACATCAGCGGTCTCACCAAGTGTGAGGGACCGAATCTTATAATACATGTCAGCTCGTCGAGTCTCATAATAATCCTATACTTTTTTTTTTGTCTTTTATTAATGCTTTGAGTAAAGCTATTTCTCAAAAAAATAATACATTTTGTGCGAGAAAATAGCGTATTATAAAGTTAAATTTATGACGCTATCATGTGCGTAGCAGGAAAAAAAAATAGTAAAATAGTATAATAAAATTTAGCCAATATGAATATTGATTAAAACTTAAACATAACCTTAAATTATAATTATTTAAAGCACTACTGCCAATCGAAATCAAAGTTTTGCAGAAGAAAAGATTTAAGGGAATCCTCAAATCTCTGTATGTTAACAGTATTTCTTATTTGTTCCGGAAGTTTATTGAAGATTTGTATACCATCATTGATCTCGAGCATCTTTCTGTTCTAAAGAATTTGGTCTTCATATCAACTTTACTTCGAAGGTTATAATTAGAATTTTCTGTCGAATTGATATCTAAATTGTGTTTGATTAATCTATTCTTTATTTTATAAACAGTGATCAGAGTTTGAAATATGCAATTCTGATTTGTATTTAGCCTGCAGGTATATAAGCTGTTGGAAGCAGTCTGCCTAGTAAGAAGTAGAATATTTTTTATAATTTTGTTCTGAATTCTTTGTAATTCGTTTATTCTTTGGGCTGTACAGCGATTCCAATTTGCATTTAGGTAATTTTTTGGGACATAAACAAAGCCTCGTATAGCAGCCATAGCTGTTTCCTTGAGATATGGTTTTAATTTTTATAAATGGCAAAACTAAGAGCTTCAAGCTATAAGCTTTAATTTTATGTCCTTTATATGTTTATTCCGTTTAAGGTTGGAGTCTAATGAAACCCCAAGGAACTTTAATAATATCGACTCTTTTTATTAAGACATCGTTAAAAACAATACCTGGAAAGTCTTACAAGCTCGGTGTTGACCTAAAGTTATTAAATATCATGAAACTGGTTTTGTTTAGATTTATTTTAAATAGGTTTTTATCCACCCAGTGGTAAATTGTACAAAGGTCGGTCTTTATGTTTGACATGAGTTGCTCAATTGTATCAGCAGAATACATACAAAGTCCATCATCCGCATAGTATTGTGGAGTTCCTTTTAAGTCCAGTTTCAATATATTATTAGTGAGATTAAGGATCTCACTGTACTCGGGTCTAAACGAACATTATTTCCGGACCTAGACGGACATTATTTTTGGGCCCCATGATGGGCGCCATTTATTTTTATATAATGAACAACACTTCGCCTGAGTAACAAGCCGCTACTCGCTGTCGTAGCAAAAAAGGGGGACGCACTACTCTTAGGCCATTTCCATTCCTCATGTCTCCCATACCATTAAATAAGCTTACTCCATTGTTACTTTAAAGTTCACAATTTTGTAACACAAATAATTCATTTCATTTTAGACTAAATCTACAAATCAAAACAAACCTAAAATAGTTTCCTTAATATATCCTTTTTAAACTAAGTACGTTTGTATGTACATGCAACCATTTGCATACCTTTCTGTTAACTTCTCCTAGTCTATTTTTATAATTTATTATACAAGGTGGCGCAAAAGTAATCCTCCTATCAGAAAATGCTATAAATTTTGCGATTGGCCCCTAAAGTCAGTTCTGTTTTGACATTTGTGTAGTAAACACATGCGAAATACACGTTAATAAACAATGTTACGCTACACTGCTCCAGAACGCGGTTTATTGCTGACTATTTATTTGACCTATATTCGGTCGGGGCCAAACGGTTACTGTGAATGTTGAGCGCTACAGAGCAATGATCAACGAGTTCTTTTTGCCGCAACTTGATGAATTGGGATTGGAAAACATGTGGTTCCAACAAGACGGTGCAACAGCCCACACTGCACGTGCCACAACCGATATGCTGCACATCGGAAGCTTACTTTTGCGCCACCTTGTAGTTATATATTTATACCTAGTAGTGAGTGCTACGCACACAAGGTATATTACTTTTATCGCCTAACGGCAGTATATAACGACATAAACGGATCGAGATAGATATTGATTTATATATATCAAAATGTTCAGGACGAAAAGAGAAATTGAGTAAGCCATGTCCGTCCGTCCGTCTGTTAACACGATAACTTGAGTAAATTTTGAGATATCTTAATGAAATTTGGTATGCAGGTTCCTTGGCACTTATCTCCGAAAATGGGCGAAATCGGATGATAGCCACGCCCACTTTTTATATATAGAATATTTTCGAAAACACGGAAAAAGTGATTACTCAGTACATAATATACCTATAAGGATAAGGCATAATATAAAATTTTCAAGAAATTTTTGAAAATGGGCTTGGCACCGCTCACTTTTGATTAAGTTAAATTTAGAAATGTTATTAATCATAAATCAAACACCGTGCAGCACACAGCTTTCTAGGTGTGCAAGGAATGTTCGAAGAAAAAATGGGCGAAATCGGTTAAGGTCCACGCCCACTTTTATATGAAAAATTTTGAGGAGGATCATAGATATATTAAATAGGCAGTAACTTTGTGTAAAATAGCTTTACATCATTTATATTTCACTTTTAAAGTTTCCGTAAACTAAGAAATCCAAAAAATAAAAATTTTCGAAAATTTTTATAGTAGATTATTCCACAAAACTTTTTATGCCATAACTCCTCCAAAAATTGATTTGTCGAAACGAAATCGGTTCATGTCCACGCCCAGTTTTTTAACACAATTCTGAAAATTTTTTCGTAAAATTTAAAAGGCGATATTTCTACAACTAAGCAAGTTATATTAACTCAGATAACCCCAGCGTGACCATATGGTCACGCAAGAAGTAGTAGTTGAATTTAAAAAAAAAATCAGAGCTCACCCAAATAATTTCCTTTGAACTAGCTTTTTCCATTTAAATACACATGGGCGAAGCGAACTGCGTTTAAAATTTTTTATAAAGTGTCTTTGTTTCGAAGTCAGCAGGTGTGAAAAAGTTTAAAGAAAAAAAGGTGGCAAAATATGCGAATTTTGATAGAAACAAAAAGTAAGTACCGTAATATTTTTTGAAGTGTGTTGTTTTTAAAAGAAGTTAAGTTTCAATTTGAATAATAATAAAGTGAAAATATATGACAATTATATTTTGTAAAAAAATAAAATGTTCTTGTTGACCATTAACGGTATTTTTTCCTGGTGTGACCATATGGTCACGCTGGGCTAGATTAAAAGCTCATTTTATGTAACGTAATTTTCATTCAAATGAATTGAAAACTTTATAATTCGTGGTGAATTCTTTCCAAATTTTCAGACGTTTAAACACACAAGAGGTTATTGACTATCTAAATGACTTTTGTGATAGCGATGAAGACGATTCGCCCGCTGCTCTATATATCTTACCTCCGGGCAACGAAAATGGTGCAATCAGTGGAGAAGATGATGGTGATGAAGACGACGTAGGTAAGCCAGAGGATATATGTGTTGGTCAATTGAAAGCACCACCAGTGAGTTAGTGATGAGTGGTAAAAGGGTTTTAACGATTGATAATGATGATGAGGAGGATGACTTGGAAGTTGCCGATTCTGTGCTGATCGACATATTAGAAAACTCTACTCAGAACTTGCAAACTAATTTGTTAGAGGAACAGGGCGAAATGTCACTAGAACCGTCCTCATCACAACCTGAAACGTATGTCAGCGGCTTACGAAAAGTGAAACCTACACCGTCTTCAGTGCCACTACGTATGGCGCAAGCCCGGTAACAAATGCAGTTCGATACTCACAGAAGCAAAAAAAATTTATTGGTGTTCCACGGCCATTAGTTATCAAAGAGTACAATAAATATATGAGCGTCGTAGATCGTTTGGATCAGAATGTGGGCTTGTATCGAATAGGTATAAGAGGAAAGAAATGGTGGAATAGTATCTTTACGTGGCTAGTTGACGTTTCGGTACAAAATAGCTGGCAGCTACACAGATCAGTCTACCCAGAAATACCTCAGCTCGAGTTTCGGCGACAAATAGCCATTTACTATTGTAAACACTTTGGTGACCACCCCAAATCAAAAGGTCCTCGAAAAAGGTCTTTGGAAGGAACAGCAGAGGAGACATTGCGATATGATAGGCTCGATCATTTCGTTCGTCCATGCGAAAAAAGAAGACGTTGTGCTGCCGGTTTGTGCGTTTCTGTTGGTAGAACCGAGTGCTCGAAATGTAACGTTGGGATTTGCGTAAAATGTTTTGAGAAATATCATATGCCATCTTAATTATTAAATACGATACGGTATAAAATGTTTTTATAAAAAATAGTTTTGAATGTATATCTATTTTTTTAATAAAAAATAGTTTTCAATATATACTTAAATAACTGTTTAAATCATTTTCCTTTAATTCACCCTTGTTTAGTTGAAATATGTGGGATAAATCTTTGCTTTACTTCAAATAAAAACATGAGAAAAATTACCTCATATCATGCCCAGTGTGACCATATGGTCACACTTCAAAAGTCGGTTTAGGAATGATGCCTTTAAATATGAATGATACCTAAGTGATCATTGGACATATAAAAGTCATCCCTTAAAATATTTCAGAAATCCCAGACAAAAAAAGTACCAGGAGGATTTGAGTTAATCAGATTTTACACACATAATAAGGTTTTTAAAGAAAAACTCGACCGCTTTCCGCTATTTTCAAAAACAATCGCTTATAATTCAATCTTGATATTTCAATGAAGCTGCTTCTCAGTAGTATGTGTTATACTCCTGCCAAAAATTAGCCAAATCGGAACACACAAGCAAAATATTCGGGCACGTAGTTAATAGCCCACTGCAATGGCGAAGTTATATATCCTTTTTGATTTTCATACCTTTCATGAACATGAAATGTTTGTACATATGAGAAGAAAAAGAGATAGTATACTGAAATGATCAGGAGGATGAGCTGATTCGATGTAGCTACGTCCGTCTCTTGATACGTCTATCTATCTGTCCGTCTGTCTATTTGAGCGCAAATACGACCTGAAAGTATTAAAATAGACCTGCGTAAATTGGGATACCATAAGAGATCACTACTAAGTATATAATGTTCGGTTCCACCCGAAACTTAGACTTCCTTACTTGTTTTCATTTAACATTAACTCTAGTGTTCGCATCTCAAAATTTGACTCCACTGTTAATACTTTGCTACAAACCACAGGTATAACTATTCTCTCTAAGATTTTCATAGGTTAGGTTGAAGTGGCTGCCATGAGGGCACACTTAGGCCAGTGTCAGAAGGCCCGTTGTGATACCACGTAGAGACACCGTTACACCTCCTTTTCGAACCAATGAAGTCCTTGATGTCATACTCCGCAATCTGGCGAATGTTGTCCGGAAAGCGAGCTCCCAGGCAGCGCCGCCTGACGCCGCTAAGTGCAGGGCAGTTGCAGACGAGGTGCTCCCCCGTTTCCTCCTCTTCTTCGTCTTTGCAGCTCCTGCAGCAACGACGATAGGGGACACCTAGCCTCTCCGCGTGCCTCCCAATAAGCCAGTGCCCAGTTAGCATTCCTATTAGCTTGGAAATATCAGCAGTTTTTAGGGTGTATATTTGTCGAGGCCTCTTGGAATCCTTTTTCGGCCAGGTTTGCTTGGATATCCTGCACCCTGGAGTTTATTTCCATCTTTCGTTGGCTAGTCGATAGGTATGGTCTTTTAGCAGTAGCCTGCATGTGGCAAAGGGTATACCCACGCGTTATTTGTCAGGAAGAACTTGCTGGGTAGTGCCCTGCCTAGCAAGCTCATCTGCTCTACAGTTTCCCTCAATGTCCCTATAACCCGGGACCCACGTGAGGTTCACACAGTTCTGCTTGGCCATCTCTTGGAGAGATCGGCGACAGTTTAGCGTTAGTTCAGAATTGAATGAGTTAGAGCCAAGTGATTTAATGGCTGCGGCTATCGCTGAAAATAAAGACTTCCTTGCCAGTAGTGTCTTGTCCTATCCACGCTATGGCCTCCATGATTGCAGAGACCTCAGCCTGGAACACACTACAATGATCAGATAGTCTAAAGGAGAGTTCCAGGTCGCAATCCTTTGAAAAGACCCCTCCCCCGAGCCTCCGGCCTATTTTAGAGCCGTCGGTGTATATGGATATAATACCTTCTGCGCCGTAGCACCGATCCGACTCCTCCCAGTCGCCCCTACTGGGGATTTTCACCGTGAAGTTACACTCTGATACTGTAGTAACCGCGCAGCGATCCGTACTTCCGGGAAGAAAACTGAAATTGTTTAGTATGCTAGAATGTCCTTTGGTCAGTGTGTTCCACCTGGACGATTCCCGTAGGCGCAGAGCTGATGTCGCCGCTGCTCGATACACTTCTGCGTCTAGGGGAAGAAGGTCTAGAATGACCTGGAGAGCTTCGCTTGGCGCAGTTCTTAGAGATCCTATAAATATCATGCTAGACCTGTGAACTTTCCCTAAGAGATTCCGGTTTGAAGCCTTGTTCAAGGCAGGCCACCATACGACGACCCCATATAGCAGTATGGGTTTAATTATCGTGGTATAAAGCCATTTGCATATCCTGGGGCTAAGACCCCATTTCCTGTCTATGGCTCTTTTGCACGTGTATAATTCAATACACGCTTTCTGTTGACGCTGATTGACGTTTTCCTTCCAGTTCAGCTTTTTGTCCAGAACCACACCTAGGAATTTGGCCAGTTTGAGGCGCACGCTATTTAGCTGTGATAGGTTCAACGGTGCTATTTTATACCGTTTAGTGTAGACAAGTGCCAGCTTCTCGGAGTTGACACTAAGTCCGCAGCTAGAAAACCATAACGAGATGTCTCGTAAAGCCACCTGCATCAGATCACACAAAGTTTGTGGGAGTTTGCCTCTGTATGCCACGGCCAGGTCATCAGCATATGCCACAACCGTCCCGCCCCCCCCAACATGTATCTCTTAACAGCGAGTTAACTGTTAGGTTCCACAGGAGTGGCGAGAAAACGCCCCCTTGCGGAGTGCCCCTTGTGACATAGCGTGTCATTTCAACAGTCCCCAGAGATGATAGTATTTTCCTTCCCTTGAGTAGTTGATCGATCAATCCCACCAGAGACCTATTTACACCCAGATTCGTTAGGGCGATGTTTCCCGCATCTGGGCTAAAATTATTGAAGGCTTCTTCGATATCAAGGAAGGCAACCAGACAGTAGCCCTTCTCATCTAAGGATGATTCTATGGTAGAGACTAGGGTATGAAGCGCCGCCTCCGTTGATCTACCTTTAAGGTATGCGTGTTGATAGCCAGATACGAGATTGCTGTCAATTGTGGTAGTGAGAAAATTATTGATTATCCTCTCTAGAGTTTTGAGTGCGAAGGACGAGAGACTGATCGGTCTGTGATCCTCCAGCTCGTAATGAGAGGCTTTGGCTGCCTTCGGATTAAAGATTACAGTTGCGCTTCTCCACGAGCACGGTATATAGTTGAGAGACAAACAGGCCGTAAAGATGTGGTATAGCCAATTAGCAGATGTCTCCAAAGTATTAATTAGTTGTGCAGGAATAATCCCGTCGTCGACACTTTCGACTCCAGTGCAGAAATTTCTCCACGAAGTTCTCTTCGCTTGTCTAAGGGCTGTCTTATACGCCCTCAGTTTGTCTTTATATTCAAGCCACTGAGCCTTGGTATCAAGGCTTTTGGCTCTATTGAACTGCTTCCTACAGGATTTGCGAAGTGAGTCCAAATCCTGGGACCACCAGTGAGGTCTGCGTTTGCCGCGCTGTTGTAGCACTGGACAGGCCTTTTCGAAGGCATTTGAGAGTGCCGATGTGAATGTCGTAACCATGTTTTCCAGCTCCTCTGCCAATGCGGGGCATTGTGAGGGTAGTGCCGGCAGGCCTCTATCCAACAACTCATTATGCAATTCCCAGTTTGTTACGTGGTTTGCGTCTCCTAATGGATTGTTCACCGGCAAAGTCTATAACAACTTCAATATAGCGATGTTCTGAAAATGAATGATCATCAAGAACCCGCCAGTTTCTAACTAAACCATAAGCGCTTTCGCTACAAATAGTAAGGTCAATGACCTCCCTTCGATTTTTAGGCATAAAAGTTGGTTAATTACCCATGTTGCAAACTACGAGATTAGTCGTTAAAAGAAAATCAAAAAGTGACTCACCCCGAAGATTTATACCGGAACTTCCTCATTGGACGTGGTGAGCATTTCCGTCCGTTCCGATAAGCAAGTGTTCAATGCTGCAGTTGGCCACCATCTCTTTTACCTTATCTTGCGGTGGAGGTTCTTCCGCATCATAGGCCATATATACGGAGGCCATCGTCAGCCGGAGGTCCCCAACTGAAAGTCTGGCCGCTGTGACGTCGCCGTAGCTATAGTTAGATAGGGAAAGGTACTTGTCCAGACCTAACCAAAATACAGGTTCTACATTGGCTCGGATGAGCTTGAAATCCTTAGCCCCAGTCCGCAGATCCGTGAGTTGTTCACCCAGGGTTCTTGGATGACGACTACAGTGACGTCGCCTTTAGAAAGGCGACTTATTAAAGCAGCCGAGGCTGCCTTAGATTTGTGTAGGTTTATCTGCAGCACCCTCAACATGAGTGTGCTTAGACTCCCCTACCACCATCGTGGCGTCGAGGTCTTACCCGCCCTTGTCCAGCAGGATGTCTTCCGTCGTCAAATTGTTCAGAGCACCTGCACAATTTGACGTGGCTGACACCATGCTTTCTACGTCGGAGAGCTCCGCTTCCACTGCAACAGCGAAGTTATATATCTATTTTGATTTTCATACCTTTTATAAACATAACATGTATGTAAGTATGAGAACAAGAAGAGAAAAGTTCACTAAAATGATCAGCACGAAGAGTGGAGTCGATTTAGCCATGCCCGTCTCTCCGTCCGTCTGTCTGTCTGTCCGTCTGTCTATTTGAACGCAATATAGTCTCTCAGTTTTATAATATACTAGCAAATCCGGTAGACGTTCAGGACGAAAAGAGAAATTGATTATGCCATGTTAATTTTGAGATATCTTAATGAAATTTGGTATGCGGCTTCCTTGGCACTCATCTCCGAGCGCTATTTAAAATGGGCGAAATCGGACGATAGCCACGCCCACTTTTTATATATAGAATATTTTCGAAAACACAAAAAAAGTGATTACTCAGTACATAATACTCCTATAAGGATAAAATTTGGTGAATATATTGAGACTGAGGCATTAAATAAATATTTCAAGAATTTTTTGAAAATGGGCTTGGCACCACCCACTTTCTCTGTATCTCTATGGCGCGATATACAACAGGTATATCATCATAAACCTCCTAAGAGATTTTTGCGCCAAGCTTTTCTTCCAATTTGTGGTGTGCCGATTTGAATTTTCCCTACAAATTGGTGGGACCTACAGTTTTTTGCCGACTCCGAACGGCATCTACAAAGGAGACGAATTTTTGCTGAGAAGCCTGTCATGGCAGAAATACACTCGGAGAGTTTGCTAAACCACTGCCGAGGGGCGACCCCGTTTTGAAAAACTTTTTTTTCAAATCACTTTTGATGTTACCTGTACCAGGGCTCAAACCAAGGACCTTCGGTGTGGTAGGCCGGCAACACTACCTTCACACCACGGCGGCCGCTTTTGATTAAGTTAAATTTAGAAATGTTATTAATCATAAGTCAAACACCCTTCAAAGCATCGAAACGAAATTCTGCAAGCAGATTTCCAGGTGTGAAAGGGATGTTCGAGGAAACAATGGGCGACGAGGCTCGTAGATATATTAAATAGGCAATAACTTTGCTTAAAATAGCTTTACATCCTTTATATTTCACTTTTAAAGTTTCCGTAAGCTAAGAAATCCAAAAAATAAAAGTATTCGAAAATGGGTGCGGCCCCGCCCCATTTATAGTGGATTATTCCACAAAACTTTTTATGCCATAACTCTGCCAAAATTGATTTGTCGAAACGAAATTTCTTGATAAAGTTCAATATATAAAGGTAACTGTTTGCTGTAAAAATGGGCGAAATCGGTTCATGCCCACTCCCAGTTTCTTAACATAGTTCTGAAACAATTTTTTGTAAAATTCAAAAGCGATATTTTTACAACTAAGTAAGTTATATCAATCAGATTTTGCACACATAATAAGCTTTATAAGAAAAACTCGGCCGCAAAAAAATTTTGTCAATTTTCAAGAAGTAGGTGTGGCGGCGCCCACTCTTCAGCATAAAATTACTGCTATTTTCAAAGGCAATCGCTTATAATTCCATCTTGATATTTCAATGAAAATTGGTCAGCTGCTTCTCAGTAGTATGTATTATACTCCTGCCAAAAATTAGCCAAATCGCAAGACACACAATCAAAATATTCGGGCACGTATTAATAGCCCACTGCAATAGCGAAGTTATATATCTTTTTGATTTTCATACCTTTCATAAACATTAAATGTATGTAAGTATGAGAACAAGAAGAGAAAAGTTCACTAAAATGATTAGCACGATGAGCGGAGTCGATTTAGGCATGTCCGTCTCTCCGTCCGTTTGTCTGTCTGTCCACTAGCCTCTTAGTTTTACAAAAGTGTGCTGAAATTCATTGTTTTGACGTTTTGATACATAGAACACATCTATATATAAAATTTCATTAACTTGACCCAAATAAACTCCTAGCTATACCGAACTGCAGCTTTACATAACCTGGGGGCTTTTCCAAAAGCTATAGACAGACTGTGTCGTGTCCAGCGAACTCCTGAACCTATCGTGAAAGTTCAAGAGCAAAACAAAACACAAAATATGTGGGCGTAGCACCGCCCACTTTTGAAAAATTATATAGATATTGACTAACTGACACATATATACAAATTTCCTTAATTTATACCAAAAAAGTTGGGAGTTATGACGAATTGAAACTTGATATAGCCTGGGGCGTGGTTTCGCCTACTTTTCCAAAACTATATATTGTCTATGCTGTACCCAGTGAACCCAAGTATATATTATGAAAATTTCATAAAGATCGGTTGAGTTCTTTGGCGCCCATGAAAGAAACCCTTTTTATACCTAGTAGTGCTAGGCACACAAGGTATATTAACTTTAGTCGCCTAACGGCAGTACGTAACGGCATAAACGGATAGAGATAGATATTGACTTATACATATTAAAATGTTCAGGACGAAAAGAGAAACTGATTAAGCCATGTCCGTCCGTCCGTCTGTCTATATTTCTATTTGAATGCAAACTAGTCTCCATAGTATATCTCTACTAGTAGCGCAACTAACAGCTGATTGCTAAAAACGCATATAAACACACGCACAGTTCTCGACCCATTATTTGAAGAAAACTTTAAGATTTTTAAAGCAAAATATCAAAAAGCCATAAACCTAGCAAATTTTTGAATATATAGCCTTTATAATATCCTATTTGTTGTTAAAAGAAGAAATTCTTATATTTTAATCAAGTTTTTTGTTATTTTTTTAACTTTAAATTAAAGGTTAAGTCCTTTTTTTTAGTGTATTAAAATACAGCCATGTGCATATGCCTTTTGGCATTGCGTTTTGTTGATATTCGTATTTGCTATGTCATTGTTTCCTAATACGTAAACAAAGTTGTGGCAAGCAGAGATTTTTTTAATTGCAAAATTTTAATTTGTTTATTTAGTGGATTATGTTGTGTGTATATATATGCAAAGTAACTCGAGTCCAGGATTATGGTTCCTGGCACCGTAATGCGTTTCTGGGTACCAATATCGACATTTCTAGTGCAGGTTTTACAGTTGACGTTGGATGTAAAGTATTACCAAAGAATGTTGGAAGAGGTATGAGAAAAGTGTTAACTTTCTTGCAAACTACGAAAAATGATTCTTCCCCGGATTCGGTTTATGATTTCTGAAACCGATACACGTCCCCTGATACCTCTACCGACAATTTTGTACGTGTTTTAGCACTCGGTGGCGATCTTTAATAATTACCATTTTTGGGTGTGTGGAAAAGCTTCGCACAAGCACACAAGGTAATTGTTTCCTTTAGGAGTGGTATCAAACAACAGGTTTTGACCAAATGAAAATGACAAAGAATTGTCTACTTTAATTGCAAATATCTCTTCACTGAAACAAAAACTCGAAAATCTGCTTCCGGATTCTTGTTACCGAGGTCAAAACGCGTCTCTTGATACCTTTGCCGATAATTTCGGGCTTGTTTTAGCAGTTGTCTCCTAAAGGATACAATTACCGCACACAATGTGTACATTTTCATAAAAGTAGTACTCACCTGGACATTTCTCCTTTCGGGGGAAAATTGTGAAGGGGGACTCCCGAAGGGCACGCTCGGATACATTTTCTGTTGGGCATATTGCTGAAATGAAACCAATAATAAGTATTTTGAAGATTTAAAATTCAATATATACTTACAAATCTTAATCAAGCCTTCCTTCGCTCCTTGCTATTGTTTGCCACTTTAAGTAAAACCTGGAAAAAAGAGAAAAGTTTATTTAAATAATTGTACAATAAAAATGAAGGCTTGCGCAGCAATTCCCCGTGAAAAATCTGAAATAAAAAGAAAACTCGATTAAAAGTTGAATATAAATTTGTAGGAATGTGTCCTGACTATCTCCATTAAATCTAAAATAACAAGATAAGTAATATTCACTTTAAATATGAAAAATATCATTAAAAATTCTTATTTAATCATACTTGCAGGCAGTTGGTTAAATACTTTGAATTTGTCCGTCGGTGAGCTGTCAAGTCTACAAGACAGCTTTGCATTTTTTTGAACTTACATTTTTTTAAAGAATGAAAGAGGAGTGTGCTGAGACATGGTAAAAAAATAATATATATAATGAAAGTATACGACATAGATGCGAAAATTGTCGTTAAGAAATCACAAAACTCCATAAAAGAATTACTTCTCTAGCCCGCAAAAAATAAACAACGATTCAGGGCCATGGTTAGGTCATACTTTACTTTCAACATCAACAGGAAAAATTGTACTAAAAATGTCGATATTGATACCCAGAGACGTGTTTCGGTCCCAGGAACCCTATCCCGGTAGGGACAACCCACTAGTTTCTGTAATTTAAAAGTTATTGGCAAAAAACCAAAAAATTACCCAGGTATTTACGTGCAGAACACCTTTCTGCGTAGGCGGCCTTCGGCCATGCTTCAAAAAAATAACCCTTAGCCGATCCAACACTGGCTACGCGATCCACAGTATTTCTGCGCGGAACACACTTTTACACATTTTTTAACACCCATTATGTGTGATTACAACAACCACATGAAAATGACAGAAAATTTTCAACTTTGATTGTAAATATCTCTTGACAAAAATATAAAATTGAATTTCCGTTTTCGGATTGTTGATACCGATGTCAAAGCATGTTTTTTGATAACTTTCCTGACATTTTTGGACGTGTTTTAGCAGTTGACGTTAAATACAAAGAATTACCAAATGACATTTTTTATGTTATTCATGTATTTTCGTATGAACTTATACAACAACAACTAAATATACGATAATTTTTACTTAACCCAAGCAAAATAAGTAATAAATCAAACACTAGTTGGCAAATTTTACATATATAAAAATTTTATGCTCAGTTAAAATTGGAGCAACATACGAGGTGTGTTCAAAAAGTATCGCGAATTTGGATTTTTTCAAAAATTATTTATTTATTCATGAATATCTATTTTGTCCCCTTCAAAGTAATCCCCATGAGATATTATACACTTTTGCCAACGGTTTTTCCAATCTTCGAAGCACTTCAAAAAATCATTTTTTTGTATCTTGTTCAGCTTTTCCTACGATGCCGTCTTTCACTCGTCAAGAGAAGCGTGACGTCGTCCTTTCATGGGCCTCTTTAGTTTAGGGAACAAGAAAAAGTCACAGGGGGCCAGATCTGGGGAATACGGTGGCTGCGGCATCATTAGTGTGTTGTTTTTGGCCAAAAAGTCGCGCACAAGCAACGATGCGTGAGCAGGGGCGTTATCGTGGTGCAAAAGGCAATTTTCGTTCTTCCACAAATCCGGGCGTTTCTGGCGGATTGCTTAGCGCAAATTGCGCATAACTTGCAGGTAATATTCCTTATTGACCGTTCTTCCCTGTGGCAAGAACTCATGATGCACCACGCCCCTGCAATCGAAGAAAACTGTCAGCAAAACTTTCACATTCGACCGAACTTGGCGCGTTTTTTCGGTCCTGGTTCGTGCGGTAGCGTCCATTGAGATGATTGAGCTTTGGTTTCCACGTCATAACCATAAACCCACGATTCGTCACCAGTTATGACCCTCTGGAGCAAATTTGGGTCGTCGCGGACAGAGTTTAACATCTCATTAGCAATGTTCATGCGATGCTGTTTTTGGTCACAATTGAGCAATTTTGGTACGAATTTCGCGTCAAAATCGAAGACGATCCAAACCACGTGCAAGCAAAGCACACACCTCGTATAGTTACTATTTGCAAATTTCGTACTAAGTTTAACTAATTTTTTTTGAAGTTTTGATACATAGAATACATCTATATATAAAATGTCATTAACTTGAACCAAATAAACTCCTAGCTATACCGAACTGCAGCTTTACATAGGTAGGTAGGTTGCAGTGGCTGCTAGTAAACGAACTAGCACACATAGGCCCCGGAGGTCCCGTTGTGATATCACATGGATCTAAAGGTAGAAGCAATTCCCGTCATCGCCAACGCCACACCCACAACGCCAAACGGCTGCCCCAACCAAACCATAACATGACACCAACGCGTTTACATTGACCTCCATAAGGCCGGTCGGAGCAGCCGTCCAGAGCCACGGGTGCCGCGCTAGCGACAACGAAGGCCGCTTGTACCTTAAAAACCCCCTACTCGAACCATTTTGATGATTCCGGGAAACGCAGAATGTCCTTTGGCTTAATTAATTATAATTCACCGAGATGATAGAAAATACCGGACTCCAGATATTTTAACCTAATGCCCCACAGCGCAGGACATTCACATAGGAGATGCCTCACCATTTCAGGCTCTTCCTCATCTCTACAGCTTCTGCAGAAGTCACTAAAGGGAATACCCAACCTTTCTGCATGCCTGCCTAGACCTATATGCCCCGTTATAAGCCCCATCAGTAACGAGAGTTCCTCACTTCTGAGTTTGAGTAGGTCCTCCGACCTACTTGCTATGATCTCTGGGCACACCAGCTTTTTAATGACTGCAAGTACTGACCTTGTCCCATCTATCACTTTCTTGTTGGAGGGATTTATGCCTCGTTAAGAGCTTACTGGTCTCGAGCCACCTTTCGACTAGTCTAAGGTTTCGCTGCATAATGCCACAGAGCGTCTGTGGATATTTACCACTCACAACCGCCGCAAGGTCGTCCGCATACGCTATGATTTCCAACAGTCCATTTACTGTGGCTACCCATAGAAGAGGGGAGAGGATCCCACCTTGCGGCGTACCTCTGTTGACAACCTTATCCACCGATACCCCGGCTAGATTCGCGTGCACCCTCCTGCTCGTCAGGATTTGGTACACGAGGAATACCAGGCAGGGTTCGATACCCAAAGCCGGCATGGCTGTCGTGATCGCATCCGGCGTGACGTTGTTAAAGGCCCCTTCAATGTCCAGAAAGGCTTTCACTGTGAATTCCTTACTAGCCAAGGATTTTTCAATGTGCGTAACAACATCGTGTAGCGCTGTCTCAGTGGATTTGCCTTTCATGTATGCATGCTGCGATGGTACGATTCTGCTCTCTAGCTTATCTGTAAAGTGGGGCTCCACCAGCCGCTCCAGTACCTTGAGTTGAAAGGATACCAGACTGATCGGTCTAAAATCCTTTGGGCCAACGTGAGACTTTCTACCTGCCCTATAGGTATAAAAATTACCCTACAATCTCTCCAAGGGTCTGGGATGTAACAAAAAGTAAGCACCCCCTTGTATATCGCCTGCAACCAAGGGATGTTCTGTTCCGTTGATTGCTGAAGTTGTATGAGCGCTATGCCATCTAGACCTGGTGCTTTAAATGGCTTGAATGACCCAATGGCCCACTCTAATCTTTTATTGTAAGGAACTGCTCCAGGTCAAGTTCCACGTGTCTAAAATGTGTTTGATACCTATAGTCGTTTTCCGCGTCTGGAAAGTGAGTATGAAGGGGAAGTTGAACGTTTCCTCCCCCGTGTTAGTCCAATACCAATCCGGCTTTTTCAAACACCCCGGTCCACTACGAGGTGCTTTGGATAGGATCTTCCTTAACCTAGAACCTTCTGATACCAATTCTATTCCGCTACAAAAATCTCTCCAGGAGGTTCTTTTTGATTTCCTGAGTTCCCTTTTGTACTCTCTAAGGTGCTTTTTATAAGCTTCCCACTTCGAGGCCTTAGCACTATTAAAAGCTTGTCTGCAAAGCTTCCTGTATCTATCTAGCTCGGGGTTCCATCAGGGTGGTTTTGCTTACCCATAGCCCTTTTAATGGGTCAGGCTTTATCTAAAGCTACCTGACATGCTTTGGTGAACTTTACCACCATATCCTCTATATCTTTAGTGCCCCTAGGTGTGTCGGGATAATCATCTGAAAGGTACTTATCCAGTTCCTTTCTATACGTATGTCAATTGGCGTTCTTAAGATTTCTATACGGAGAGGAGGTGGACGGTACGCCTTCCAAATCAAAGCGGATGTAGCGATGGTCGGAGGAGTGCTCATCGTAAACCATCCAATTTCTGACCATGCCTTGCGCGCCTCTCGAACAAAGCGTAACGTCTAGAACCTCCCATCTATTCTTTGTAACAAAGGTGGGCTCCACACCCTTATTACATATGAAGATATTATGTTGTAAAATAAAATCAAAAAGTGACTCACCTCTTTCGTTTACATCACTGCCGCCCCAGGCTGGGTTGTGTGAGTTGGCATCGTCCCCTACGATGACGTGTTCTTTGGCATGCCCGAAGATCCTACGCACAGCCTAAGTAGGAGATGGCTCGTCATGCACTATATATGTTGAGGTCAATGTGCATACTGTTCCATTGACCTCTATTTGAATGGATGTCATATCCTCGTCACTAAATTGTGGAAGAAATAAAGTATGTATGTTAGACTTTAACAGGATACATGCCCTAGGTCACCCTACAGTAGCACCACTTACAAGTGAGAAACCTGCTGCCTTCAGCCCGCATATACTATGCCCTACCACCCATTGTTCCTGGATGAGGGCTATATCTGCTTCCCCCCTGTGATGCCAGAAGGTGGAGCAGCGCGGACCTTACCTGACTCATCGGGCTTGGATGGTATCCAAACCCTAGCCCTCGGTCTACATGGGATCTCGTTCAGATCCACGGCCCTGATGATCGCACCAGGGTAGACCGCTTCCATCCTTTCAACTGCCCTCTTGTACATGGCAGCGGACCTCGAATCCCCACAGGCCACTACCTTCACCGAACCCTGGAACCACCCCACTTCTTTCCAGGAGGGGATGGGACCAGGGAATTCGGCCAAGACACTGACCGAGTGGTTAGCCAGCTCAGCCCGCACCCAGTCCCAGTTAGGCCGGAAGCACCTCTCCCCTTTGGGATTGGAGTCGAAGACCCCCAGAAGTATGCTACCTTTAGCAACTTCTGCAAACGAGGGGCCTTGGACTCTAACCCATTTACGATTAGAGGCGCCTCCCACCTCCATGGGCCTGTTGCGCTTCTCGGTCCCTTTTTCCTGTACCGGACGACTACCGTCGAAGTCCGGGACAACACTTTTTGCCCACTCTATATCGGCCTTTATCTCTGCCAAATAACCAGGCAGCGCCTTGGTTAGTAGGTCTGGCGTATGCCAGGATCTCCTCAAGATCCTAAGCGCTTTGCGTCTATGTATAGCACGCACATTATCTACAGATGGCCTATCGTAGGCCTTACTAAAGGCCGTAGGCGTAGGGAAGGGGTTCCTCGGGGCGAGCCCACCGGCTTCGACGTTGACCCCAGTATCGAGCCGCTTACTAGGTACGTCTCCGCCGGCAGACACAACTCCCTTAGTTGCTCCACCCCAACCACTGTAACAACCTGATTACCTGCACCAGACTCCTGCATCGCCTCAAGCCTATGCGCATTATCCCATTCAGCCGCAGCGCGGCTGATAGAGGAGCCCTGCATCGCTAGAGCGCCATAAACAATAGGGGCTAGCCCCTCCGACTTTTTTGGAGTGCCGGCCTCCTTATATTTTTTGTTGTTTTTTTTGTTATTTTTTGTATAATTATTCATATTAAGTTCCCACGAATAGCAGAGCAAGGGGTTCGTCCAACCCGAGCAGAGATCCGCGGTACTCGGGGTAAGGCCAAGGGTTACAACTGGGAGTGGCCATGCCCCCAGAGGGCACCGTTCTAGACTGGGCTATTTAAAAGGGCCCCAACCAGGCTTATCCTCGGCACGGTTCATGGCGCATGACACCTTGATCCAGCCCCTTACCTCAAGACCATAGTCAAGAATCATATCCATACGCCAGAGCTATTGAGAGAGCTGAGACGTATAGCTGCCATTCCTGACCTTAGGTGGATACTTTCCGTACAGGAAGATACTAGCGTACCCACCTGGCCAGAACAACTGTAGTATCCATTACCAGTCGGCACCCTCGTGGAGGGTTCAGTCTAAGGATTTTCGCCAACCAAAGGTAGCTTTACATATCCTCGGGGCTTTTCCAAAAGCTATATACAGACTGTGTCGTGTCCAGCGAACTCCTGAACCTATCGTGAAAGTTAAAGAGCAACACAAAGCACAAAGTATGTGGGCGTAGCACCGCCCACTTTTGAAAAATGATGTAGATATTGACTAAGTGACACATATATCCAAATTTCATTAATTTATACAAAAAAAGTGCGGAGTTATGACGAACTGAAACTTGATATAACCGGGGGTGCGTGGTTCCGCCTACTTTTCCAAAACTATATATTGTCTATGCTGTACCCAGTGAACCCAAGTATATATTGTGAAAATTTCATAAAGATCGGTTGAGTTCTTTGGCGCCTATAAGAGACATACATTTTTATACCTAGTAGTGCTACGCACACAAGGTATATTAACTTTAGTCGCCTAACGGCAGTACGTAACGGCATAAACGGATCGAGATAGATATTGACTTATACATATCAAAATGTTCAGGACGAAAGGAGAAATTGTCCGTCCGTCCGTCCGTCTGTGAACACGATAACTTGAGTAAATTTTGAGATATCTTAATGAAATTTGGTATGCGGATTCCTTGGCACTCATCTCCGAGCGCTATTTAAAATGGGCGAAATCGGACGATAGCCACGCATACTTTTTATCTATAGAATATTTTCGAAAACACAAAAAAAGGGATTACTCAGTACATAATACACCTATAAGGATACAATTTGGTGAATACATTGAGATTGAGGCATAAAATCAATTTTTCAAGAAATTTTTGATTAAGTCAAATTTAGAAATAATATTAATCGTAAATCAAAAACCATTCAAGATATCGAAACGAAACGAAAGCTGGTTTCGAGGTATGCATGGAATTTTCCAGGCAAAATGGGCGGGATCGGTTAAGGTCTACGCCCACTTTTATATGAAAGATTTTTAAGAGGATCGTAGATATATTAAATAGGCAATAACTTTGCGTGAAATAGCTTTACATCATTTATATTTCACTTTTAAGGTTTCCGTAAACAAAAAAATCCAAAAACTTTAAATTTTTTAATATGGGAGTGGCCCCGCCCCTTTTATTGTGGACTATTCCACAAACTTTTTATTCCATAATTCCGCCAAAAATTGCTTTGTCGAAACGAAATTTGGGGATAATGTTCTATATATAAAGGTAACTGTTTGCTATAAAAATGGTCGAAATAGGTTAATGTCCACACCCAGTTTTTTAACATAGTTCCGAAAAATTTTTTTGTAAAATTTAAAAAGCGATATTTCTACAACTAAGCAAGTTATATCAGTCAGATTTTGCACACATAATAAGCTTTTTAGAAAAACTCGGCCGCAAAACAAATTTTTGTCAATTTTGAAGAAGTAAGCGTGGCGTCGCCTACTTTTCAGCATCTAATTTCTGCTATTTTCAAAGGCAATCGCTTATAATTCAATCTTGATATTTCAATGAAAATTGGTCTGCTGCTTCTCAGTAGTATGTATTATACTCCTGAAAAATTAGCCAAATCGGGAAACACACAAGCAAAATATTCGGGCACGTAGTTAATAGCCCACTGCAATAGCGAAGTTATATATCTTTTTTGATTTTTATATCTTTCATTACCATTAAATGTATCTAAGTATGAAAAGAAGAAGAGAAAAGTTCAATAAAAAGATCAGCACGATGAGCGGAGTCGATTTAGCCATGTCCGTATCTCCGTCCGTCTGTCTATTTGAACGCAAACTAGTCTTTCAGTTTTACAAAAGAATGCTGAAATTCGTGGTTTGCTTTGGCCGTTTTATAATATACTAGCAAACCCGGTAGACGTTGTTTTGAGGTTTTGATACATAGAACACATCTATATATTTATATATGTAGATATATTTATAGATAAACGAGTTACCGGTCAAAATGTGGTTCCCATAAAACCTTGATGTATGCGTTCAATATGGGTATCAAACGAAAGGGGATGGCAGAAGCTTTCATTGGAGCTAGTCGATATTTCGTTATAATTATCGCTAAATGAGTTATTGGTCAAAATGTGGTTTCCATAAAACCTTGAAATTTGGTTGCAATATGGATGTCAAACGAAAGTGCAACGCAACAGCTTTTACTTGAACTGTTCCATATATCAAAATATATATCGATAAACCAGTTAACGGCAAAAACGTGGTTCCCATAAAACCTTCATATATGCGTTAAATATAAGTGTCAAACGAAAGGGAAAGGCCACAGCTTTCAGTTGAACTATTTCATATTTCGATATATTTATCGATAAATGAGTTATCGGTCAAAATGTGGTTCCCATAAAACCTTGATATATGCGTTCAATATGGGTGCTAAACGAAAGGGCAAGGCCACAGCTTTCATCTGAACTGATCCATATTTATCGATAAATGAGTTATGGGTCAAAATGTGGTTCCCGTAAAACCTTGAAATTTGTGTACTATATGGGTGTCAAACGAAAGGGCAAAGCCACAGCTTTCATCTGAACTGATCCATATTTATCGATAAATGACTTATGGGTCAAAATGTGGTTCCCATAAAACCTATATGTATGCATTCAATATGGGTGTCAAGCGAAAGGGCAACGCCGCAGCTATCATTTGAACTGATCCATATTTCGATATATTTATCGACAAATCAGTTATCGGTGAAACTGCTTTCCCATAAAACCTTGAAATTTGTGTACAATATGGGTTTAAAACGAAAGGGAATGGAAACATCTTTCATTTGAACTGATCCATATTTATCGATAAATGAGTTATGGGTCAAAATGTGGTTCCCATAAAACCTATATGTATGCATTCAATAGGGGTGTCAAGCGAAAGGGCAACGCCACGGACATCATTTGAAGTGATCCATCTTTCGATATATTTATCGATAAATGAGTTATCGGTCAAAATGTGGTTCCCACCAAACCTTGATATATGCTATCAATATGGGCGTCAAACGAAAGGGCATGGCCACAGCTTTTAATAATAATTCCCAACGGGTTACCCACCATATCCCGCCCGACCGGCGCGAGGGGCGCATCCGCATAACGCGCGGATTATTCGTTCGTGCCAAGTCGTTGAAAGGCTTCGGTTTGTTAATCGTCGAGATATAAAACTGCTCAGCTACAGAGAAAACCTCATCAGCTAAGTAAAGTAGATATAGGATAGATTATACATTAAGAAATAACTAGTTAACAGAATAAAATTATTGCTAAAAGTTAAAATAGAAGTCAAAGAATAAGAAACAATTAGTAGCTATGAATTTAGGATAGAAAGAATTGATTTTTTTATGCTGAAAAGCGAGTATGAAATATCCAATCTACCAGAAAGAGAGTTATAATCTTGACACAAACAGCGAAAAGGCTCATTTAACTGAAAATTGGTTCGGCACTGTTTTAAGACTAGAGGTTTAAAATGCGTTGAAGGACGAGACGGTACATTGAAGTTCACTTCACTTAGAAGAAATGGGCTGGATAGTGAACCATTTAGCAATTTTATCATAAAAATAATTCCAAGCATTTCCCTCCGACTAGAAAGTGTGTGTAGATTAATGAGTTTTAAACGATTCGTATAGGGTGGCAGATTGTACAAGGGATCGCAATGAAAATCTCTTAAGGCAAATAGTAAAAATTGTTTTTGAACTGATTCAAGGCGATCTACATGAACCTGGTAACGCTGGTTCCAAATTATAGAACCATATTCAAGTATCGGTCTGACTAATGTAGTGAAGAGGGCTTTAGTTACATAAGGGTCTCTGAATTCTTTAGACCATCGTTTAACGAATGCTAGGACATCTCTAGCCTTATTGACTGTTGTGTTAATATGGCGGTTTCATCTGAACTTCTCGATATTTCGATATATTTATCCATAAATGAGTTATCGGTCAAAATGTGGTTCCCATAAAACCTTGAAATATGCGTTCAATATGGGTGTCAAACGATAGGGGAAGGCCACAGCTTTCATCTGAACTGATCCATATTTATCGATAAATGAGTTAAACGGAAGGGCATGGCCACAGTTTCCATTTGAACCTCTCGATATTTCGTTATATTTATCGAAATTGAGTTATTGGTCAAAATGTGGTTGGCATAAAACCTTGATATATGCGCTCAATATGGGTGTGAAACGAAAGGGCAAGGCCCCAGCTTTCATTTGAACTTTTCGATATTTCGCTATATATCGATAAATGAGATATCGTTTAAAATGTGGTTCTCATAAAACCTTGAAATATGCGTTCAATATGGGTGTCAAACGAAAGGGCAAGGCCACAGCTTTCATCTGAACTGATCCATATTTATCGATAAATGAGTTAAACGAAAGGGCATGGCCACAGTTTCCATTTGAACCTCTCGATATTTCGTTATATTTATCGAAATTGAGTTATTGTTCAAAATGTGGTTGGCATAAAACCTTGATATATGCGTTCAATGTGGGTGTGAAACGAAAGGGCAAGGCCACAGCTTTCATTTGAACTTTTCGATATTTCGCTATATTTATCCATAAATGAGTTATCGGTCAAAATGTGGTTCCCATAAAACCTATATGTATGCGTTCAATATGGGTGTCAAACGAAAGGGCAAGGCCACAGCTTTCATCTGAACTGATCCATATTTATCGATAAATGAGTTATGGGTCAAAATGTGGTTTCCATAAAACCTTGATATATGCGTTCAATATGGGTGCCAACGAAAGGGAAAGCCCACAGACATCATTTGAACTGATCCATATTTCGATATATTTATCGATAAATGAGTTATCGGTCAAAATGTGGTTCCCATAAAACCTTGATATATGCGTGCAATATGGGCGTCAAACGAAAGGGCAAGGCCACAGCTTTCATTTGAACGTTTCGATATTTCGATATATTTATCGATAAATGAGATATCGGTCAAAATGTGTTTCCCATAAAACCTTGATGTATGCGTTCAATATGGGTGTCAAACGAAAGGGTAAGGCCACAGCTTTCATCTGAACTGATCCATATTTATCGATAAATGAGTTATCGGCCAAAATGTGGTTCCCACCAAACTTTGATACATGCGTTCAATATGGGCGTCGAACCAGTAGCGGATTTGAAGGGGGTCCGAAGGGGCGATCGCCCCCCCAGACTAGATTTTTTTTTTTCTTAATTTATTCGGAAGCAAATTTTTTTCACGAAGTCCCAGAAACCCACAATTTATATGCAGTATTTGTATAAATATAATGATGGATATTTGATCTTAACTTTTCATGATGCAGTTTTTGTATGCATGCTTTAATTGAGTATCAATTTTCAAATAATATTAGCGCTCAACAGTAGGAATGCTCATGCAAATCAGTCCAATGTTCAGATATATTTGCGCTGTTGATAACATGCTGAATCAAACCTTACTTTATTGAATAAAGTTTATCCTCTTCACTCTCACTCTACACATTTTTCAGAGATTTTTGAGATTGATATTGATCATATAATTGCAAGATATGTAAAAAAAGGGAAGCATAAAATTAAATTTACTGTGTGAATATTAACTATGCAGAAGATAAAAATGATGTCGAAAAATTGGATGTACTATTGTTAATTTGAATAACTAAATGAAACCAAATATGTGTATGAAATGATTAAACAATAGAAAAAAATACTAATAAATTTACCCCTAAAAAATAACGGTCTGTTACGTTTCCCTTGTGGTTTTGTCTTGCATTTTCACGTATAAAGTATCTTGATGTGAACCTTGTTCAAAGCACATCAGCTATTGAGAGAAACAATTACTGACTGAAATGCCCCCCCCAAAATCAGCCTAGATCCGCCACTGTCAAGATATCGAAACGAAATTCAGCACGTAGGTTTCAAGGTATGCAAGGAATGTTTTCGAAAAAATGGAGGGGAAGCGGTGAAGGTCTACTCCCACTTTTATATGAAAGATTTTGAAGAGGATTGTAGACATATTAAATAGGCAATAACTTTGCGTAAAATAGCTTCACATTATTTATATTTCCCTTTTAAGGTTTCCGTAAACAAAAAAATCCAAAAACTTTAAATTTTTTAATATGGGAGTGGCCCCGCCCCTTTTATTGTGGACTATTCCACAAACTTTTTATGCCATAATTCCGCCAAAAATTGCTTTGTCGAAACGAAATTTGGGGATAATGTTCTATATATAAAGGTAACTATTTGCTATAAAAATGGTCGAAATAGGTTAATGTCCACGCCCAGTTTTTTAACATAGTTCCGAAAATTTTTTTTGTAAAATTTAAAAAGCGATATTTCTACAACAAAGCAAGTTATATCAGTCAGATTTTGCACACATAATAAGCTGCATTAAGGGCCGCTTTCATAAAAGCCCTTAACTGCTAACCGGAGTTTAATTGACGTATTTTGTACGGTTGGCTGTCGAATTAATCGCCGATTAGGCTTCACCGGCCCTTATGAAACTGGCCCTAAATGTATGTAAGTATGAGAACAAGAAGAGAAAAGTCGATTTAGCCATGCCCGTCTCTCCGTCCGTTTGTCTGTCTGTCCGGGTGTCTATTTGAACGCAAATACGAACTGAAAGTATTAAAATAGACCTGCGTAAATTCGGATGCCATAATAGATCACTAATAGGTATATAATGTTCGGTTCCACCCGAACTTAGACTTCCTTACTTGTTTTTTACTTTGTTTGCATTTGCGAAACTTTAATCACTTCTTCAATAATAAATTAAACTGTATTTTCCTTAAATATTTTTTAATTTCTTCAATAAATTCGGTTGAGAACGAATTTAAATACACCATATAAACGTTAAATAAATGACTTAGTGAGTTTTAGTAGCGAAAACAACATCATTTTTTTAAAGTTTTTTTTTGTATAACTTTTTAATAAATAATAACATTATTCCCTACCGGTTTATGGGAAGCGAGACGCGTCCTTTGACACCTCTCTCGTTATTTTTGTCGCGTTTTAGCAGAATTATCCAAAATTTAAACAAAAAGAGTTTTTTGCATATATATAAATTTTGCAAACCCTGTACTAAACCAATGGGCTTCCTTATCTTCGTCGGTTTTTTTCTTTCTTAGTGGTCACTCTAAATAAAAAGCAAAATAAAGAAAAATAAAAGTGTCCCCAGAGGGCACCGTTCTAGACTGGGCTATTTAAAAGGGCCCCAACCAGGCTTATCCTCGGCACGGTTCATGGCGCATGACACCTTGATCCAGCCCCTTACCTCAAGACCATAGTCAAGAATCATATCCATACGCCAGAGCTATTGAGAGAGCTGAGACGTATAGCTGCCATTCCTGACCTTAGGTGGATACTTTCCGTACAGGAAGGTACTAGCGTACCCACCTGGCCAGAACAACTGTAGTATCCATTACCAGTCGGCACCCTCGTGGAGGGTTCAGTCTAAGGATTTTCGCCAACCAAAGGTAGCTTTACATATCCTCGGGGCTTTTCCAAAAGCTATATACAGACTGTGTCGTGTCCAGCGAACTCCTGAACCTATCGTGAAAGTTAAAGAGCAAAACAAAACACAAAGTATGTGGGCGTAGCACCGCCTACTTTTGAAAAATGATGTAGATATTGACTAAGTGACACATATATCCAAATTTCATTAATTTATACAAAAAAAGTGCGGAGTTATGACGAACTGAAACTTGATATAACCGGGGGTGCGTGGTTCCGCCTACTTTTCCAAAACTATATATTGTCTATGCTGTACCCAGTGAACCCAAGTATATATTGTGAAAATTTCATAAAGATCGGTTGAGTTCTTTGGCGCCTATAAGAGACATACATTTTTATACTTAGTAGTGCTACGCACACAAGGTATATTAACTTTAGTCGCCTAACGGCAGTACGTAACGGCATAAACGGATCGAGATAGATATTGACTTATACATATCAAAATGTTCAGGACGAAAGGAGAAATTGTCCGTCCGTCCGTCCGTCTGTGAACACGATAACTTGAGTAAATTTTGAGATATCTTAATGAAATTTGGTATGCGTATTCCTTGGCACTCATCTCCGAGCGCTATTTAAAATGGGCGAAATCGGACTATAGCCACGCATACTTTTTATCTATAGAATATTTTCGAAAACACAAAAAAAGGGATTACTCAGTACATAATACACCTATAAGGATACAATTTGGTGAATACATTGAGATTGAGGCATAAAATCAATTTTTCAAGAACTTTTTGAAAATGGGCGTGGCCCCGCCCACTTTTGATTAAGTCAAATTTAGAAATAATATTAATCGTAAATCAAAAACCATTCAAGATATCGAAACGAAACGAAAGCTGGTTTCGAGGTATGCATGGAATTTTCCAGGCAAAATGGGCGGGATCGGTTAAGGTCTACGCCCACTTTTATATGAAAGATTCTTAAGAGGATCGTAGATATATTAAATAGGCAATAACTTTGCGTGAAATAGCTTTACATCATTTATATTTCACTTTTAAGGTTTCCGTACACAAAAAAATCCAAAAACTTTAAATTTTTTAATATGGGAGTGGCCCCGCCCCTTTTATTGTGGACTATTCCACAAACTTTTTATGCCATAATTCCGCCAAAAATTGCTTTGTCGAAACGAAATTTGGGGATAATGTTCTATATATAAAGGTAACTGTTTGCTATAAAAATGGTCGAAATAGGTTAATGTCCACGCCCAGTTTTTTAACATAGTTCCGAAAAATTTTTTTGTAAAATTTAAAAAGCGATATTTCTACAACTAAGCAAGTTATATCAGTCAGATTTTGCACACATAATAAGCTTTTTAGAAAAACTCGGCCGCAAAACAAATTTTTGTCAATTTTGAAGAAGTAAGCGTGGCGTCGCCTACTTTTCAGCATCAAATTTCTGCTATTTTCAAAGGCAATCGCTTATAATTCAATCTTGATATTTCAATGAAAATTGGTCTGCTGCTTCTCAGTAGTATGTATTATACTCCTGAAAAATTAGCCAAATCGGGAAACACACAAGCAAAATATTCGGGCACGTAGTTAATAGCCCACTGCAATAGCGAAGTTATATATCTTTTTTGATTTTTATATCTTTCATTACCATTAAATGTATCTAAGTATTAAAAGAAGAAGAGAAAAGTTCAATAAAAAGATCAGCACGATGAGCGGAGTCGATTTAGCCATGTCCGTATCTCCGTCCGTCTGTCTATTTGAACGCAAACTAGTCTTTCAGTTTTACAAAAGAATGCTGAAATTCGTGGTTTGCTTTGGCCGTTTTATAATATACTAGCAAACCCGGTAGACGTTGTTTTGACGTTTTGATACATAGAACACATCTATATATTTATATATGTAGATATATTTATAGATAAACGAGTTACCGGTCAAAATGTGGTTCCCATAAAACCTTGATGTATGCGTTCAATATGGGTATCAAACGAAAGGGGATGGCAAAAGCTTTCATTGGAGCTAGTCGATATTTCGTTATAATTATCGCTAAATGAGTTATTGGTCGAAATGTGGTTTCCATAAAACCTTGAAATTTGGTTGCAATATGGATGTCAAACGAAAGTGCAAGGCAACAGCTTTTACTTGAACTGTTCCATATATCAAAATATATATCGATAAACCAGTTATCGGCAAAAACGTGGTTCCCATAAACCCTTCATATATGCGTTAAATATAAGTGTCAAACGAAAGGGAAAGGCCACAGCTTTCAGTTGAACTATTTCATATTTCGATATATTTATCGATAAATGAGTTATCGGTCAAAATGTGGTTCCCATAAAACCTTGATATATGCGTTCAATATGGGTGCTAAACGAAAGGGCAAGGCCACAGCTTTCATCTGAACTGATCCATATTTATCGATAAATGAGTTATGGGTCAAAATGTGGTTCCCATAAAACCTTGAAATTTGTGTACTATATGGGTGTCAAACGAAAGGGCAAAGCCACAGCTTTCATCTGAACTGATCCATATTTATCGATAAATGACTTATGGGTCAAAATGTGGTTCCCATAAAACCTATATGTATGCATTCAATATGGGTGTCAAGCGAAAGGGCAACGCCTCAGCTATCATTTGAACTGATCCATATTTCGATATATTTATCGACAAATCAGTTATCGGTGAAACTGCTTTCCCATAAAACCTTGAAATTTGTGTACAATATGGGTTTAAAACGAAAGGGAATGGAAACATCTTTCATTTGAACTGATCCATATTTATCGATAAATGAGTTATGGGTCAAAATGTGGTTCCCATAAAACCTATATGTATGCATTCAATAGGGGTGTCAAGCGAAAGGGCAACGCCACGGACATCATTTGAACTGATCCATATTTCGATATATTTATCGATAAATCAGTTATCGGTGAAACTGCTTTCCCATAAAACCTTGAAATTTGTGTACAATATGAGTGTCAAACGAAAGGGCAAGGCAACAGCTTTTACTTGACTTGTATCATATATCAAAATATATATCGATAAACCAGTTATCAACGAAAACGTGGTTCGCATAAAACCTTGATATATGCATTCAATATGGGTATCAAACAAACGGGCAAGGCCACAGACATCATTTGAAGTGATCCATCTTTCGATATATTTATCGATAAATGAGTTATCGGTCAAAATGTGGTTCCCACCAAACCTTGATATATGCTATCAATATGGGCGTCAAACGAAAGGGCATGGCCACAGCTTTTAATAATAATTCCCAACGGGTTACCCACCATATCCCGCCCGACCGGCGCGAGGGGCGCATCCGCATAACGCGCGGATTATTCGTTCGTGCCAAGTCGTTGAAAGGCTTCGGTTTGTTAATCGTCGAGATATAAAACTGCTCAGCTACAGAGAAAACCTCATCAGCTAAGTAAAGTAGATATAGATTATACATTAAGAAATAACTAGTTAACAGAATAAAATTATTGCTAAAAGTTAAAATAGAAGTCAAAGAATAAGAAACAATTAGTAGCTATGAATTTAGGATAGAAAGAATTGATTTTTTTATGCTGAAAAGCGAGTATGAAATATCAAATCTACCAGAAAGAGAGTTATAATCTTGACACAAACAGCGAAAAGGCTCATTTAACTGAAAATTGGTTCGGCACTGTTTTAAGACTAGAGGTTTAAAATGCGTTGAAGGACGAGACGGTACATTGAAGTTCACTTCACTTAGAAGAAATGGGCTGGATAGTGAACCATTTAGCAATTTTATCATAAAAATAATTCCAAGCATTTCCCTCCGACTAGAAAGTGTGTGTAGATTAATGAGTTTTAAACGATTCGTATAGGGTGGCAGATTGTACAAGGGATCCCAATGTAAATCTCTTAAGGCAAATAGTAAAAATTGTTTTTGAACTGATTCAAGGCGATCTACATGAACCTGGTAACGCTGGTTCCAAATTATAGAACCATATTGAAGTATCGGTCTGACTAATGTAGTGAAGAGGGCTTTAGTTACATAAGGGTCTCTAAATTCTTTAGACCATCGTTTAACGAATGCTAGGACATCTCTAGCCTTATTGACTGTTGTGTTAATATGGCGGTTTCATCTGAACTTCTCGATATTTCGATATATTTATCCATAAATGAGTTATCGGTCAAAATGTGGTTCCCATAAAACCTTGAAATATGCGTTCAATATGGGTGTCAAACGAAAGGGCAAGGCCACAGCTTTCATCTGAACTGATCCATATTTATCGATAAATGAGTTAAACGAAAGGGCATGGCCACAGTTTCCATGTGAACCTCTCGATATTTCGTTATAAATATTTATCGAAATTGAGTTATTGGTCAAAATGTGGTTGGCATAAAACCTTGATATATGCGTTCAATATGGGTGTGAAACGAAAGGGCAAGGCCACAGCTTTCATTTGAACTTTTCGATATTTCGCTATATTTATCGATAAATGAGATATCGTTTAAAATGTGGTTCCCATAAAACCTTGAAATATGCGTTCAATATGGGTGTCAAACGAAAGGGCAAGGCCACAGCTTTCATCTGAACTGATCCATATTTATCGATAAATGAGTTAAACGAAAGGGCATGGCCACAGTTTCCATTTTAACCTCTCGATATTTCGTTATATTTATCGAAATTGAGTTATTGTTCAAAATGTGGTTGGCATAAAACCTTGATATATGCGTTCAATGTGGGTGTGAAACGAAAGGGCAAGGCCACAGCTTTCATTTGAACTTTTCGATATTTCGCTATATTTATCCATAAATGAGTTATCGGTCAAAATGTGGTTCCCATAAAACCTATATGTATGCGTTCAATATGGGTGTCAAACGAAAGGGCGAGGCCACAGCTTTCATCTGAACTGATCCATATTTATCGATAAATGAGTTATGGGTCAAAATGTGGTTTCCATAAAACCTTGATATATGCATTCAATATGGGTATCAAACAAACGGGCAAGGCCACAGACATCATTTGAAGTGATCCATCTTTCGATATATTTATCGATAAATGAGTTATCGGTCAAAATGTGGTTCCCACCAAACCTTGATATATGCTATCAATATGGGCGTCAAACGAAAGGGCATGGCCACAGCTTTTAATAATAATTCCCAACGGGTTACCCACCATATCCCGCCCGACCGGCGCGAGGGGCGCATCCGCATAACGCGCGGATTATTCGTTCGTGCCAAGTCGTTGAAAGGCTTCGGTTTGTTAATCGTCGAGATATAAAACTGCTCAGCTACAGAGAAAACCTCATCAGCTAAGTAAAGTAGATATAGGATAGATTATACATTAAGAAATAACTAGTTAACAGAATAAAATTATTGCTAAAAGTTAAAATAGAAGTCAAAGAATAAGAAACAATTAGTAGCTATGAATTTAGGATAGAAAGAATTGATTTTTTTATGCTGAAAAGCGAGTATGAAATATCCAATCTACCAGAAAGAGAGTTATAATCTTGACACAAACAGCGAAAAGGCTCATTTAACTGAAAATTGGTTCGGCACTGTTTTAAGACTAGAGGTTTAAAATGCGTTGAAGGACGAGACGGTACATTGAAGTTCACTTCACTTAGAAGAAATGGGCTGGATAGTGAACCATTTAGCAATTTTGTCATAAAAATAATTCCAAGCATTTCCCTCCGACTAGGAAGTGTGTGTGTAATGAGTTTTAAACGATTCGTATAGGGTGGCAGATTGTACAAGGGATCGCAATGAAAATCTCTTAAGGCAAATAGTAAAAATTGTTTTTGAACTGATTCAAGGCGATCTACATGAACCTGGTAACGCTGGTTCCAAATTATAGAACCATATTCAAGTATCGGTCTGACTAATGTAGTGAAGAGGGCTTTAGTTACATAAGGGTCTCTAAATTCTTTAGACCATCGTTTAACGAATGCTAGGACATCTCTAGCCTTATTGACTGTTGTGTTAATATGGCGGTTTCATCTGAACTTCTCGATATTTCGATATATTTATCCATAAATGAGTTATCGGTCAAAATGTGGTTCCCATAAAACCTTGAAATATGCGTTCAATATGGGTGTCAAACGATAGGGGAAGGCCACAGCTTTCATCTGAACTGATCCATATTTATCGATAAATGAGTTAAACGGAAGGGCATGGCCACAGTTTCCATTTGAACCTCTCGATATTTCGTTATATTTATCGAAATTGAGTTATTGGTCAAATTGTGGTTGGCATAAAACCTTGATATATGCGCTCAATATGGGTGTGAAACGAAAGGGCAAGGCCACAGCTTTCATTTGAACTTTTCGATATTTCGCTATATTTATCGATAAATGAGATATCGTTTAAAATGTGGTTCCCATAAAACCTTGAAATATGCGTTCAATATGGGTGTCAAACGAAAGGGCAAGGCCACAGCTTTCATCTGAACTGATCCATATTTATCGATAAATGAGTTAAACGAAAGGGCATGGCCACAGTTTCCATTTTAACCTCTCGATATTTCGTTATATTTATCGAAATTGAGTTATTGTTCAAAATGTGGTTGGCATAAAACCTTGATATATGCGTTCAATGTGGGTGTGAAACGAAAGGGCAAGGCCACAGCTTTCATTTGAACTTTTCGATATTTCGCTATATTTATCCATAAATGAGTTATCGGTCAAAATGTGGTTCCCATAAAACCTATATGTATGCGTTCAATATGGGTGTCAAACGAAAGGGCAAGGCCACAGCTTTCATCTGAACTGATCCATATTTATCGATAAATGAGTTATGGGTCAAAATGTGGTTTCCATAAAACCTTGATATATGCGTTCAATATGGGTGCCAACGAAAGGGCAAGCCCACAGACATCATTTGAACTGATCCATATTTCGATATATTTATCGATAAATGAGTTATCGGTCAAAATGTGGTTCCCATAAAACCTTGATATATGCGTGCAATATGGGCGTCAAACGAAAGGGCAAGGCCACAGCTTTCATTTGAACGTTTCGATATTTCGATATATTTATCGATAAATGAGATATCGGTCAAAATGTGTTTCCCATAAAACCTTGATGTATGCGTTCAATATGGGTGTCAAACGAAAGGGTAAGGCCACAGCTTTCATCTGAACTGATCCATATTTATCGATAAATGAGTTATCGGCCAAAATGTGGTTCCCACCAAACTTTGATACATGCGTTCAATATGGGCGTCGAACCAGTAGCGGATTTGAAGGGGGTCCGAAGGGGCGATCGCCCCCCCAGACTAGATTTTTTTTTTTCTTAATTTATTCGGAAGCAAATTTTTTTCACGAAGTCCCAGAAACCCACTATTTATATGCAGTATTTGTATAAATATAATGATGGATATTTGATCTTAACTTTTCATGATGCAGTTTTTGTATGCATGCTTTAATTGAGTATCAATTTTCAAATAATATTAGCGCTCAACAGTAGGAATGCTCATGCAAATCAGTCCAATGTTCAGATATATTTGCGCTGTTGATAACATGCTGAATCAAACCTTACTTTATTGAATAAAGTTTATCCTCTTCACTCTCACTCTACACATTTTTCAGAGATTTTTGAGATTGATATTGATCATATAATTGCAAGATATGTAAAAAAAGGGAAGCATAAAATTAAATTTACTGTGTGAATATTAACTATGCAGAAGATAAAAATGATGTCGAAAAATTGGATGTACTATTGTTAATTTGAATAACTAAATGAAACCAAATATGTGTATGAAATGATTAAACAATAGAAAAAAATACTAATAAATTTACCCCTAAAAAATAACGGTCTGTTACGTTTCCCTTGTGGTTTTGTCTTGCATTTTCACGTATAAAGTATCTTGATGTGAACCTTGTTCAAAGCACATCAGCTATTGAGAGAAACAATTACTGACTGAAATGCCCCCCCCAAAATCAGCCTAGATCCGCCACTGTCAAGATATCGAAACGAAATTCAGCACGTAGGTTTCAAGGTATGCAAGGAATGTTTTCGAAAAAATGGAGGGGAAGCGGTGAAGGTCTACTCCCACTTTTATATGAAAGATTTTGAAGAGGATTGTAGACATATTAAATAGGCAATAACTTTGCGTAAAATAGCTTCACATTATTTATATTTCCCTTTTAAGGTTTCCGTAAACAAAAAAATCCAAAAACTTTAAATTTTTTAATATGGGAGTGGCCCCGCCCCTTTTATTGTGGACTATTCCACAAACTTTTTATGCCATAATTCCGCCAAAAATTGCTTTGTCGAAACGAAATTTGGGGATAATGTTCTATATATAAAGGTAACTATTTGCTATAAAAATGGTCGAAATAGGTTAATGTCCACGCCCAGTTTTTTAACATAGTTCCGAAAAATTTTTTTGTAAAATTTAAAAAGCGATATTTCTACAACAAAGCAAGTTATATCAGTCAGATTTTGTACACATAATAAGCTGCATTAAGGGCCGCTTTCATAAAAGCCCTTAACTGCTAACCGGAGTTTAATTGACGTATTTTGTACGGTTGGCTGTCGAATTAATCGCCGATTAGGCTTCACCGGCCCTTATGAAACTGGCCCTAAATGTATGTAAGTATGAGAACAAGAAGAGAAAAGTCGATTTAGCCATGCCCGTCTCTCCGTCCGTTTGTCTGTCTGTCCGGGTGTCTATTTGAACGCAAATACGAACTGAAAGTATTAAAATAGACCTGCGTAAATTCGGATGCCATAATAGATCACTAATAGGTATATAATGTTCGGTTCCACCCGAACTTAGACTTCCTTACTTGTTTTTTACTTTGTTTGCATTTGCGAAACTTTAATCACTTCTTCAATAATAAATTAAACTGTATTTTCCTTAAATATTTTTTAATTTCTTCAATAAATTCGGTTGAGAACGAATTTAAATACACCATATAAACGTTAAATAAATGACTTAGTGAGTTTTAGTAGCGAAAACAACATCATTTTTTTAAAGTTTTTTTTTGTATAACTTTTTAATAAATAATAACATTATTCCCTACCGGTTTATGGGAAGCGAGACGCGGCCTTTGACACCTCTCTCGTTATTTTTGTCGCGTTTTAGCAGAATTATCCAAAATTTAAACAAAAAGAGTTTTTTGCATATATATAAATTTTGCAAACCCTGTACTAAACCAATGGGCTTCCTTATCTTCGTCGGTTTTTTTCTTTCTTAGTGGTCACTCTAAATAAAAAGCAAAATAAAGAAAAATAAAAGTGTCCCCAGAGGGCACCGTTCTAGACCGGGCTATTTAAAAGGGCCCCAACCAGGCTTATCCTCGGCACGGTTCATGGCGCATGACACCTTGATCCAGCCCCTTACCTCAAGACCATAGTGAAGAATCATATCCATACGCCAGAGCTATTGAGAGAGCTGAGACGTATAGCTGCCATTCCTGACCTTAGGTGGATACTTTCCGTACAGGAAGGTACTAGCGTACCCACCTGGCCAGAACAACTGTAGTATCCATTACCAGTCGGCACCCTCGTGGAGGGTTCAGTCTAAGGATTTTCGCCAACCAAAGGTAGCTTTACATATCCTCGGGGCTTTTCCAAAAGCTATATACAGACTGTGTCGTGTCCAGCGAACTCCTGAACCTATCGTGAAAGTTAAAGAGCAAAACAAAACACAAAGTATGTGGGCGTAGCACCGCCTACTTTTGAAAAATGATGTAGATATTGACTAAGTGACACATATATCCAAATTTCATTAATTTATACAAAAAAAGTGCGGAGTTATGACGAACTGAAACTTGATATAACCGGGGGTGCGTGGTTCCGCCTACTTTTCCAAAACTATATATTGTCTATGCTGTACCCAGTGAACCCAAGTATATATTGTGAAAATTTCATAAAGATCGGTTGAGTTCTTTGGCGCCTATAAGAGACATACATTTTTATACTTAGTAGTGCTACGCACACAAGGTATATTAACTTTAGTCGCCTAACGGCAGTACGTAACGGCATAAACGGATCGAGATAGATATTGACTTATACATATCAAAATGTTCAGGACGAAAGGAGAAATTGTCCGTCCGTCCGTCCGTCTGTGAACACGATAACTTGAGAAAATTTTGAGATATCTTAATGAAATTTGGTATGCGTATTCCTTGGCACTCATCTCCGAGCGCTATTTAAAATGGGCGAAATCGGACTATAGCCACGCATACTTTTTATCTATAGAATATTTTCGAAAACACAAAAAAAGGGATTACTCAGTACATAATACACCTATAAGGATACAATTTGGTGAATACATTGAGATTGAGGCATAAAATCAATTTTTCAAGAAATTTTTGAAAATGGGCGTGGCCCCGCCCACTTTTGATTAAGTCAAATTTAGAAATAATATTAATCGTAAATCAAAAACCATTCAAGATATCGAAACGAAACGAAAGCTGGTTTCGAGGTATGCATGGAATTTTCCAGGCAAAATGGGCGGGATCGGTTAAGGTCTACGCCCACTTTTATATGAAAGATTCTTAAGAGGATCGTAGATATATTAAATAGGCAATAACTTTGCGTGAAATAGCTTTACATCATTTATATTTCACTTTTAAGGTTTCCGTAAACAAAAAAATCCAAAAACTTTAAATTTTTTAATATGGGAGTGGCCCCGCCCCTTTTATTGTGGACTATTCCACAAACTTTTTATGCCATAATTCCGCCAAAAATTGCTTTGTCGAAACGAAATTTGGGGATAATGTTCTATATATAAAGGTAACTGTTTGCTATAAAAATGGTCGAAATAGGTTAATGTCCACGCCCAGTTTTTTAACATAGTTCCGAAAAATTTTTTTGTAAAATTTAAAAAGCGATATTTCTACAACTAAGCAAGTTATATCAGTCAGATTTTGCACACATAATAAGCTTTTTAGAAAAACTCGGCCGCAAAACAAATTTTTGTCAATTTTGAAGAAGTAAGCGTGGCGTCGCCTACTTTTCAGCATCAAATTTCTGCTATTTTCAAAGGCAATCGCTTATAATTCAATCTTGATATTTCAATGAAAATTGGTCTGCTGCTTCTCAGTAGTATGTATTATACTCCTGAAAAATTAGCCAAATCGGGAAACACACAAGCAAAATATTCGGGCACGTAGTTAATAGCCCACTGCAATAGCGAAGTTATATATCTTTTTTGATTTTTATATCTTTCATTACCATTAAATGTATCTAAGTATTAAAAGAAGAAGAGAAAAGTTCAATAAAAAGATCAGCACGATGAGCGGAGTCGATTTAGCCATGTCCGTATCTCCGTCCGTCTGTCTATTTGAACGCAAACTAGTCTTTCAGTTTTACAAAAGAATGCTGAAATTCGTGGTTTGCTTTGGCCGTTTTATAATATACTAGCAAACCCGGTAGACGTTGTTTTGACGTTTTGATACATAGAACACATCTATATATTTATATATGTAGATATATTTATAGATAAACGAGTTACCGGTCAAAATGTGGTTCCCATAAAACCTTGATGTATGCGTTCAATATGGGTATCAAACGAAAGGAGATGGCAAAAGCTTTCATTGGAGCTAGTCGATATTTCGTTATAATTATCGCTAAATGAGTTATTGGTCGAAATGTGGTTTCCATAAAACCTTGAAATTTGGTTGCAATATGGATGTCAAACGAAAGTGCAAGGCAACAGCTCTTACTTGAACTGTTCCATATATCAAAATATATATCGATAAACCAGTTATCGGCAAAAACGTGGTTCCCATAAAACCTTCATATATGCGTTAAATATAAGTGTCAAACGAAAGGGAAAGGCCACAGCTTTCAGTTGAACTATTTCATATTTCGATATATTTATCGATAAATGAGTTATCGGTCAAAATGTGGTTCCCATAAAACTTTGATACATGCGTTCAATATGGGCGTCGAACCAGTAGCGGATTTGAAGGGGGTCCGAAGGGGCGATCGCCCCCCCCCAGACTAGATTTTTTTTTTTTTAATTTATTCGGAAGCAAATTTTTTTCACGAAACTCACTATTTATATGCAGTATTTGTATAAATATAATGATGGATATTTGATCTTAACTTTTCATGATGCAGTTTTTGTATGCATGCTTTAATTGAGTATCAATTTTCAAATAATATTAGCGCTCAACAGTAGGAATGCTCATGCAAATCAGTCCAATGTTCAGATATATTTGCGCTGTTGATAACATGCTGAATCAAACCTTACTTTATTGAATAAAGTTTATCCTCTTCACTCTCACTCTACACATTTTTCAGAGATTTTTGAGATTGATATTGATCATATAATTGCAAGATATGTAAAAAAAGGGAAGCATAAAATTAAATTTACTGTGTGAATATTAACTATGCAGAAGATAAAAATGATGTCGAAAAATTGGATGTACTATTGTTAATTTGAATAACTAAATGAAACCAAATATGTGTATGAAATTATTAAACAATAGAAAAAAATACTAATAAATTTACCCCTAAAAAATAACGGTCTGTTACGTTTCCCTTGTGGTTTTGTCTTGCATTTTCACGTATAAAGTATCTTGATGTGAACCTTGTTCAAAGCACATCAGCTATTGAGAGAAACAATTACTGACTGAAATGCCCCCCCCAAAATCAGCCTAGATCCGCCATTGTCAAGATATCGAAACGAAATTCAGCACGTAGGTTTCAAGGTATGCAAGGAATGTTTTCGAAAAAATGGAGGGGAAGCGGTGAAGGTCTACTCCCACTTTTATATGAAAGATTTTGAAGAGGATTGTAGACATATTAAATAGGCAATAACTTTGCGTAAAATAGCTTCACATTATTTATATTTCCCTTTTAAGGTTTCCGTAAACAAAAAAATCCAAAAACTTTAAATTTTTTAATATGGGAGTGGCCCCGCCCCTTTTATTGTGGACTATTCCACAAACTTTTTATGCCATAATTCCGCCAAAAATTGCTTTGTCGAAACGAAATTTGGGGATAATGTTCTATATATAAAGGTAACTATTTGCTATAAAAATGGTCGAAATAGGTTAATGTCCACGCCCAGTTTTTTAACATAGTTCCGAAAAATTTTTTTGTAAAATTTAAAAAGCGATATTTCTACAACAAAGCAAGTTATATCAGTCAGATTTTGCACACATAATAAGCTGCATTAAGGGCCGCTTTCATAAAAGCCCTTAACTGCTAACCGGAGTTTAATTGACGTATTTTGTACGGTTGGCTGTCGAATTAATCGCCGATTAGGCTTCACCGGCCCTTATGAAACTGGCCCTAAATGTATGTAAGTATGAGAACAAGAAGAGAAAAGTCGATTTAGCCATGCCCGTCTCTCCGTCCGTTTGTCTGTCTGTCCGGGTGTCTATTTGAACGCAAATACGAACTGAAAGTATTAAAATAGACCTGCGTAAATTCGGATGCCATAATAGATCACTAATAGGTATATAATGTTCGGTTCCACCCGAACTTAGACTTCCTTACTTGTTTTTTACTTTGTTTGCATTTGCGAAACTTTAATCACTTCTTCAATAATAAATTAAACTGTATTTTCCTTAAATATTTTTTAATTTCTTCAATAAATTCGGTTGAGAACGAATTTAAATACACCATATAAACGTTAAATAAATGACTTAGTGAGTTTTAGTAGCGAAAACAACATCATTTTTTTAAAGTTTTTTTTTGTATAACTTTTTAATAAATAATAACATTATTCCCTACCGGTTTATGGGAAGCGAGACGCGTCCTTTGACACCTCTCTCGTTATTTTTGTCGCGTTTTAGCAGAATTATCCAAAATTTAAACAAAAAGAGTTTTTTGCATATATATAAATTTTGCAAACCCTGTACTAAACCAATGGGCTTCCTTATCTTCGTCGGTTTTTTTCTTTCTTAGTGGTCACTCTAAATAAAAAGCAAAATAAAGAAAAATAAAAGTGTAACAAAATTTCGTTCTCGTTGAGAATTGACAGCGCCGGGTTTCAGTGTTTTCATTTCGTCTTATTAATTGTAAGTCCTTTCATCAGGACATTATAACTAATTTTGAATTTTTTTTTGTCTTTTTATAAATTTATTTAACTCATTTCCCAGGTCGTCACATTATTCACTTTTTTATGTTCGTGCCACAATTTTTATGGACGTTTTTTTGTCCGTTTACATTTAGTTCCTCTTATCATTATATCAGTACAACTTTGTTCGTAAAGACATTTTTCATGTTTTGTCCTTTTTAAAACTTAATATTTTGGTCAGGACATCACTAATTTTTGTTTTAAACTTCAGTTTTTTCAATTCCTTTCCGTCGTTCCATCAATATGTTTAACAATAATGTTGCTTATGACTGTTATTGCAGCTGTTATTAACATTGGTGTCGCTGTTAAGACTGTTTATGTAGTGAGCTGTTATGCCACCCTCACAGTTCGAGTTGAAGATAGCCACCAGAAGAATTGAAAGATCTCTAAACCGCATAACTGGCGAAACCCGCGACCCATTGCTGGACCAGATCGCCGCCGAACTTTCACTGACATCTTTGGCAGCAATAGCTGAAGTGGAGGAAAAGTTGGAGCTATAGCAACATGCTGAAGGTATGGTACGGATTTTGTAACATCACTTTAATGTTATAATAAAATGACTGATAGATGACATGATAGATGAGTGAAGTCTAGCAGCTTCCGATGTTCAGCATATCGGTTGTGGCACGTGCGTGTGCTGTTGCACCGTCTTGTTGGAACCACATGTTTTGCAATCCCAATTCATCAAGTTGCGGCAAAAAGAACTCGTTGATCATGGCTCTGTAGCGCTCACAACTCACAGTAACCGTTCGGCCCCGACCGATTATTGGTCAAATAAATAGTCAGCAATATTCGGCGTTCTGGAGCAGTGTAGCGTAACATTGTTTATTAACGGGTATTTCGCATGTGTTTACTACACAAATGTCAAAACAGAACTGACTTTAGGGGCCAATCGCAAAATTTATAGCATTTTCTGATAGGAGGACTACTCTTGCGCAGTAACCGTTTTTCACAGAACGATTATTGGTCAAATAAATAGTCAGCAATATTCCGCGTTCTGGAGCAGTGTAGCGTAACATTTTTTATTAACGTGTATTTCGCATGTGTTTACTACACAAATGTCAAAACAGAACTGACTTTAGGGGCCAATCGCAAAATTTATAGCATTTTCTGATAGGATGATTACTTTTGCGCCACCCTGTATAAGAAAAGCTATGGCAGTTGTCTCTATTCAATCAAAAAACTTTTAATAATTAATTAAAATGATTATTAATAAGTAAAAACAATAATAATTTTCATAAAAATTCAAAAAGTGAAAAATTATTATTCTTGGCCTTGAGCTCGTTTCATGAATACTTGAAAATGTACAGGCCGTAAATCAACAAAATTGTTGGTATAAAAAATCAACAATAAAATTTTTTGTTTATTTATTTTTTAGACTTCCTACCTTATAAAAGGAGTGTCTGAGGATGTGAATGTGGTTTTGAGATAAGTATTCTCGGATGAGGTGCTACTGGACTTAAACTGGGGGGGTGTTGCGAAAAGGCACATCATATAGAACTGTTTCCGCCTATGGCTACAAAATCTAGCATAAGAACTCTACATATCTACCTGGAAATAAAGAAAATAAGCTACCTGCAGTTTTTTTTAATTTAAGTATTTTATTTTATTGTTGGTTTTTACGGTCTGTTCATTTTACATTTTTTTGTAAGTTTACGAGCTCAAGACCAGTGGGTAATAATTCTTAGTCAATTATTATTATTTTTGATTAAAAGAAATGTGGAAAGCAACAAACATATACAGGATATAGTTATAGTACCATTTCGAAAACAGCCACGATTTCTCGTCAGATTAATTATTATAGTTTTGCGATTTCAGAAGATCGTGCGGGGAATCGAACACGCGCACTTCTGATTTTGCAAGCGCAGCTGACTAACCCATAGGCTATGCTGAGTGTAGTTTGCTTGCTGCTTCAATAAATTTTTCCTTTGATTGTTGTTATCTGCCAACAGTGAACAGAATTTTTTTGACATTCTGTCTATATGTGAATCATGTATGTTGGACTTTATTTTGTACATTCTTCTTTTCTATTTTTAGAAGATAGTTATTGTACATACCCGTGCTCCGGTGTAAATTTGTTTTGTTATTGGTTATTAAGGTTTGTTCATTTTACATATTTTTGTAAGTTTTACGAGCTCAAGACCTAGGCAGAATGTTTAAAAAAGTGTGTACACTGTTGGCAGATAACAACAACAATCAAAGGAAAAATTGATTTAAGCAGCTTGCAAACTACACTCAACATAGCCTATGGGTTAGTCAGCTGCGCTTGCCAAATCAAAAGCAATATCTTTCGAAATCGCAAAACTATACCAATTAGGGAGAGACCATATTTATATAGCTGTTTGCTACATTCCCCTTCATCTGATCTATCAGTGTATATGCACCACATTTCATCGTAAAATGCTGTTCATTCTATGATATAGCCCTTTGATTCCATGATTGTTTAGGTGACTTTAACTTGCCATCGTCTAAGTTGAGTAACAACGAGGTTTTGGATGAAATGACCAACCTTTCTTTGTCTTAGCCAGATCAATGTTATTCCGAATAAGTTTGGTAAAGTTTTAGACTTGGTCTTCGTTGATGACTTATCTGAATTCTTTTTAAACCGATGTGTTCCCCTAGTTTTGCCCGAAGATGTTTACCATCCCTCTCTTGAGATAGTTTACGAAACCATAAACAGTGAGCGGGAGTGCATTAATAAATCATATGGCTCTAATAAAATATTTGATATTTCGAAAGTCTACTTCAAAAAGTTGAATAAATAACTTTATAAGTTTATCTGGCCTCGATACAGAGAGGATGTTGAGCATAGCGTTTCGCTTTTTAATAGTACTATTTATAACCTTTTTGACAAGTATATACCTAAGCGCATCTGTTTTTATGATGAGCCAGCGCAAGCATGGTTTACTAAAGAACTAAAAGTGTTAACCCATTAGTGCTCACACACAAAACCCGTTAAGATAAATGATTGAAATTTTCAGCAGATATTTGTTCTGATATTAGATGGTTAGTTTAAATTTTTCAAAAAAATATCTCAAAACATGTGGGCGTGGCAGAGCGTATGATAAATTATACATAAACGTAGACGGAGAGCTTCTTCTATGAAAATATAAATACAACATCAATATAGGTTTTGAACTGAAATTGATATTTATTCATTACGTGACATATTATTTATTAATTTTTAAAACTTCTTACCTGATAACTGATTCAATTAACATGGTATTTGTAGAAACAGTTATCTGGGTGCAATCCGAAGTTACATTTCATGCATATAAACTTTGTGCACTTGCTACAATATTTGCATCGGCGCTGAGTTTTCGAATAATTTACGTAGTGCTCAACTCCGTCGTATCTAGTTTCGTTTTCACGTTTCCTCTTTCGTGATTAAACTGGATGAAGCTCTATTGGTTTTGAAAGCATACTTCTTGTTAGACGTCGGATGAAACCGAAAAGAGTTCCTTGTGGATATGCTTTCCGAAATAGCATCCATAAATTTACAATAACACCATTGAGGCAAAATCTGAAAATGGGCCAATACCATTTTCTTGACCGAATCCGGGTTCGGTAAGCTGCTCTTTTGCTGGTCGTAGAGATCCATGATTGGTTCCTTGACGTCTTGTCTGCGTTTTTGTTGCCGATCATATCTCTTGCATAGTCCGGTTGTGGTCGTTATGCTGTCATTTTTACAGTTTGTTGCAATAGTAACGTTATTATTATCATTCCATCTAACTAGGGTTATATTTTTTGATTTAACCGCCTCGCAAGAACCACGGATTTCTCCTTTCATGGTACTCAGAGGAGCATTTTCTATCCGTTCTGAGCGAATCGTTCCCACAACTGTTATATTATGCTTATCAAATTCTTCTAATAATTTAAAGAAAAAGAAATACAGTGCTTTGTTCGGGAACTATGCCACAACATAAATTCTTTGAGACAGATAAACCTAAAGGCTCATTCGATCGTATCATACTTTTTCCGGTGTACAAGTCGAAGTTCAGCAAATATCCTTCTAAGTAGTAAGGCACCAAATTTTATATCCATACCGAATAGGGGTTCCGCGAATGAACTGCTTGAAAGAATGCTTCCCAAAATAAGGCTGCATGGATTCGTCTATAGAAAATGAAGTTCTAAAAGGTTTTCCAAGCTCTTTAAATTTTGCATTTAAATGATCCAAAACAGGTTGAACTTTGAATGCCTTATTGTTCGTATCGATTTGTGTATTGTCATTGAAATGAAGGTAGCGATGTATTTTTTCAAATTTATTCCGGGCCATTGAACCCGCCACTAAATGGTTATATACATCTGTTTCTGTCACCCAGTACATCCGAGTAGCTGGAACCTAAAAAGTAAATGCTGTAATTTATCATGTAACAAGTGAAGTTTCATCACCAAAATTTTTTTTAAAAAGTTGTAGTGGACTTAAATCGTTATCCAATATATCTGCTATAATATCTGGAGTATGAGTATGCGTTACTGTGCTTGTACTTTCACTTGCCTTTAGTGCTATAGTGGACCACTTTCGATGAATTTTTGATTTCTTATTTTTCCTTTGAGTGGAAGTTCCCGACCGTGAAGTTTTTGCACTCCTCAAATTATTCAAAAACTGTAATTCATTCACTTCTGAATTGGCAACTTTTATTTCGCATGCCCTTTTTAGAACTCCACGACCCAAATTGCCCAATATTCCTTCCTCGTCTTCATCCGCATCATCGCAATCGGATAATTCCTGTTCTTCAGGGGGAAATAAAGTCACATCGACTGAATTGGCATTTTTGATGTTTTCAATAATGTCTGCATCATCATCTTCATCCAAATCTTCGAGCCATCCAATTATCTCTTCAGTTGTTGCTTGTCTACAAACAGATATTATGCATGAATTTTCAGACTCAGAAAACTGGGGTAGCGTTTACGTATAATAAAACATACGTAACAATTTACAAAAAACTAAAACACTTTCCAAAGCAAATTTTTCACTACACTTTATTATTATTTGGTTGCCTGGGGTTTTAACTTTTAGTTGATGCACTTTCCAAAATATATAACCTTCTTGAAAATTATTTCTAAATATATAAAACTCACCGGCGTGAAATTATTCACTTTTCCGAAAAACACGACATGAATTGGCGCGAAAATATGTAAACAGAAGAGCTTTTAGAGACAACTCAAAAGCTTTTCCTTTAAAATAACGCTTTCAACTCGCTCACTCTGCAAATAAAAAAAGCTTTCATGTTATAGCGCATTTTTGACGAATTTTCGAAAAAAACCCTTTTTGCGTATGATATATCATACGTTGTCATTAATGGGTTAAAATGTACAATAAAACTGGTTTACACTCAGATTATATACAGTACTCTATTCTGCGTGATAAATACTTAGAATTAAATAAAAAGTGTTACAAGGATTATATATGTAAAATGAAAAAGCTAATTATTTGCAACCCGAAATCATTTTATGGTTTCGTAAATTCTAAACGCCGTGAAAAAGGGTTTCCTTTAACAATGAAATTTAGGGATAACATCTCTAGCGATAATTTCTTTGCTCAATTCTTCAAGTTTAATTATTCTTCTGCAATGAATTCATCACCTAACAACTACCCGTATCAACCACATTCAAGTAATTCAATCCATGTTCCGAATTTAAAGCCGGAAGATGTTCTATTAAATCTTAAGACCTTGAAGGATTCATTCAAATACGGACCTGATTTAATACCGACATGCTTTCTTAAAAAGTGTGCTGAACACATATTCCAACCTCTTACTGATTTGTTTAATCTTTCTTTACAGTGTGGCGTTTTCCCGACTCCATGGAAAGAGTCTTTTCTCATACCTCTGTATAAAAGCGGGAGTAAGTCGTCTATAGAAGACTACCGTGGAATAGCAAAGCTCTCCGCTGTTCCCAAATTATTTGAAGCTATCGTTACTAATCACCTAACATTTTCTATCTCAACACTGATTGCAGATTCTCAGCAAGGATTTTGTAAGGGTGAATCGACCACAACCAATTTACTTGAATTTACAACCCACATGTCGAATTGATTTAGAGACAATCTTCACACAAAGTTTGCCACTCTTTACTCATTCACAAATTGGATCTTGTTGGCTTTCACCTTTGGATCTCCTGCTCTCTCTCTGGTAGAACGCAAAGAGTAATTTCGAACAATTCTGTTTCTAACACCGTTGATGTATCCTCTGGTGTTCCGCAGGGCAGTCATCTGGGGCCGGTTCAGTTTTTGATTTTTATAAGCGATATCTGTACTACAATAAAACATTCAAAAATCTTTATGTATGCTGACGACGTAAAACTACTTAAGTCATATGCTTCGATGGAAGAACGTTATTTCCTTCAAATGGATTTAGACTACTTAGTTACTTGCTGTAAAGTAAACTATATGCCGCTTAATCTTGCTAAATGTAAATTCACGTCGGTATTTACAAACAGCTTCTTATACCATTAATGACCACAATCTTGAACATGTAAATGTTTTTTTGTCGACTTGGGTGTAACGATGAGCTGCAAACTTAGTTTCAGCCCTCATATTAAGGCGACTGCCAACAAGGCTAGAGGTGTATTAGCTTTTGTGAAAAGGTGGTCAAAAGAATTTAGCGACCCTTATGTTACTAAAGGAAACTTTCATAAATGCCGGTTAAGCCTAATCGGCGATTAGTTTGACAGCTAACCGTACAAAATAGGTCAATTAAATTCGGGGTAGCAGTTACCGGCTTTTATGAAAGCGGCCCTAAGACTCTTTTTACTACATTAGTTAGACCGATACTAAAATATGGCTCGATTGTACGGAATCCGCGTTATCAAGTTAATGTAGATAAGATAGAATCAATTCAAAAACAATTCATCCTTTTTGCCCTGAGAAATTTTCAATGGGATTCGTTGTATAGTCTTCCACCTTATACAGGGTGTTTTTTTTACAGGTTTGTTTTTCGAATAGAGATAAAACTGGCATTTTGTGGTCAAATCTGGCAACTCTAATGTCATTTATGTTCAGTTTGGTTTGCCATTTCATCATGAACAGGTTGACAAAAGAACAACGCTTGCAAATCGTGCAAATTTATTTCGAAAATAATGGTTCAGTTCGCGAAGTTTACCGTGAGCTCCGTCCATTTTATGGTCGACATAATCGTCCATCAGAGCAATTAATTCGGTTAACCATGGATCGTTTTCGCACTACGTTTACTCTATGTGATAATACGCATCCGCAGAGACGTCGAACAGTGCGCACCGAAGAAACAATTGCCGCTGTAGAGCAAAGTGTTGAAGAGGACCCGAATGAATCGATTCGCCACCGTGCACAGCAATTGGAGCTTTGTCCATCAACTTTATGGAAGATTTTGCGCAAAGATCTTGGCTTGCGACCTTACAAGATCCAGCTTGTGCAAGAATTAAAGCCGCGAGACCATGCAATGCGTCGTGATTTTGGTGTATGGGCCGAAAATGAGATTGATTTCGATGCTGATTTTCATCGCAAAATTTTGTTCAGTGATGAGGCTCATTTTTGGTTGAATGGCTACGTCAACAAGCAAAATTGCCGCATTTGGAGTGAAGAGAATCCACATGAGACCCTTGAAACGCCATTACATCCACAAAAACTGACTGTTTGGTGTGCTCTATGGGCTGGTGGAGTCATTGGGCCATACTTCTTCCGCAATAATGCTGGAGAGGCAGCTACCGTTAATGGAGACCGGTATAGAGCCATGATAACCGACTATTTTGTTCCCGAATTGGATGGCATGAATGTGGATGAGTTGTGGTTCCAACAAGACGGCGCTACATGCCACACAGCGCACGTCACAATCGATTTATTGAAGGAAACATTCGATGAGCGCATAATTTCGCGGAATGGACCTGTCAATTGGCCACCAAGGTCGTGTGATTTGACACCATTGGATTATTTTCTTTGGGGATATGTGAAGTCGCTCGTCTACACCAACAAACCAGAAACGTTAGGGGAATTGGAAGCCAACATTCGTGGCGTTATTGCCGACATACGGCCCCATATGCTCGAAAAAGTGGTTGAAAATTGGACCTGTAGAATTGGCTTTATTCGAGCCAGCCGCGGCGGCCACATACCGAAATCATATTTAAACATTAATGGCATAAAATTATCCTTCCAATAAAGCCAAATTGATGGACCTTAAAACGATTTTCTTGTGTTTTATTTCAATTCGAAGTTCTATATCCCTAAAAAAAACACCCTTTACTAGTCGGTTAAAACTTATCGATCTCCCTACCCTTGCAAGTCGTAGGGAAATGCTAGGCGTAATATTTGTGGTCAAACTATTAAACGGATATACATATTTCAAGTCCATTTCTTTTAAACGAAGTTAACTTTAATTACTTACCGTCCCGAGCTTCAAGACATTTTAGACCTATTCTTCCGAAGCAATGCAGGACCAATTTTCAATTACACGAACCTTGTTAGTGTTTGTGCGAAAACTATAACTCTCATTCAGCTAAATTTGATATTTCGGACTCGCTTTTTATAATAAAAAAAACTGAATATGAATATATGTATATGAAGCTATTAAAGGTACATTGATATTTTAAATGTATTACTTTTTTCAAAGACTTTTATAATTATAACAAAAATTAATCAATGTAAACTGAAACCAAAAATTCCTAAAACCAAGTAAGGAAGTCTATATTTGGGTGGAACCTAACATTAAATACCTAGCTGTGTAAAAGCGGTCGTGGTAAATTGTGGTAGAGTTATGACCTGTAGAGGTTTTCAACTTTGCCTACTACCATGTGGGTAAATTTATAAATAAAAATAATTTTGCGTCTCTGTGTCTGGCGTCTAAACTCCTCAACTCATCTTTATGAAATTTTCACAGTAGGTTCTTGGATTCACTGGTTACAGCATATGCTATATCCAATTTTGGAGAAGTGGGCGGTGCCACGCCATGATGCTGTATAAAATAACAATTCGTCAAAACTCGCAACGTATTTGGTCTAAATTAATGATATTTGGATATATGTGTCCTTTAATCAATATTTACAGAATTTTAGAAAAGTGGGCGCTGGATTTTATTATACTTTCACAGTGGGTTCAGGGGCAACCATTAAAAATTAGAAAAGTATGATTTCCTGCGAAAGCGTACATAGAAACGCAGGTGCACCTAAAAATACACAACTCTCCAAAGAAATTGGCAATGGTGTAAAACAAAAAAACTAGTAAAAAAACCCACGGAAACGGAATCCGTCCCACAAAAGAATTGATAAGCTTAATTCTTTACCTTTTTTTGACAATAATATGAAATTGATCGAATACCAAAAGAAACTCCCTTGGCTAATCTTAATTTTTTTTTCTCTGACCCCTAATGTTTACTGTGCATATGCGAATTCTCGCAGATCCCTTCCGCTGGTCTGCTTTTAAACTGTGGTGAACAAGCACAAAACAAAGCGTAGGTAAAAAGGAATGATACTAAAATTAAGTCGGAAAAAATATGCGATAGGATGGCTTCTTCTCGTCCTGGTTCTAGTGTTGCGCTTTACTCCAATTTTCAGCATATGTTGTGTAGCATGAGATGTGGGTTTCTGGTGTATTTAGGTTGTTCTCTATGGTGCGCGCGTATTGTTGTCTTTCCCAGCAAAAATCATATCAGTGGTGTTGTAATGTTATGTTGCTTTTATAATTGCTGTTGCTGTCGCCCTTGGTGCAGTCGGTTTTGGCTAGTGTATCTGCGGCTTGCGGTTTGCCTAGCGGTTTTAAATGAGCCACAATCTTTGTGGCTGCTTATATCGTTGCAGCCGTATATGCTGGTGGCGGTTGCTTGGTATTCGTGTTGTTGTTATCGCTGTAAATTTTGTTTTATATCCGTCCGATGCTGTTAGCTTAAAGCTTATTCGCACTAAAGTTAGCACATGGGGAAGTGTAACGCTTTTGTCTGGGCATTGATCTGCCAATTCTGTGCCTAGTGTGATCTTCCAGTGAGTGGAATAACCTGCCATACAAAAAGATGAATTTTTTTTCTGTAGGTGCACATGAACCATGTATATAACACATATATACATGGATCTGCACACATTCGCATACACATTTTCTATCTGGCTTGCATTAGAGATTCGCTATTAAAAGGTCAACCTCCTAGTGGGCACCCCAGGTAAAAGAAAATAGGGATTGGGATTAACTTCCCTCTTTAATCCAATTGCGAGGGTCGGATCGAGGATTATTGGTGTATATTTCCGACGGCCTTTTCAGTCCGCGCGATTTACCGACAACGCTGGACTTTTTGCGTACGCATTTTTTTAGTACTTAATACTTTGCTTACTCAACACTCACTTCACTTTCACTAAGCACAGTTTAAATTATGACTCTATCCTATTATGACTCTTGCCTAGTTTAACTCTCTTTTATACCTACCGCCGTGGCAGGGTAACTAGTCAGAAAGTGGAAATTTGTCATACTACATATAAGCCTCTTCTACGTTGGTCGCCTTGCCGTTGCGAAGGGCCTTAAATGTTATATTGGTATCGCCCATGTAGGGGGATTCCTCGGGTGCGTGTTATCTGCAGGGCCACTGCACCCGATGCAGCGGAAGAAGTGGCGATAGCCGCACAACATCACCCTAAGCCAAGGTGTTGAGGTACCCACGCCGAGGGCTGAATGAGCAGCAGGAGGGAATTGAGTAGCTGATCGCTTACGGTCCTTCGGAAGCCCGGGCAGCGTCGGTTGTATAAGTGCCTTACCTCGCTATACTGGCTCTGCCGGGGTGGACGAACCCCTTCCAGCTTACTCTCGGGACTCAACAACAAACAAATAATGGGGAGGAGGAGAGCTTTCAGGTTCCCCCCTGCGGGTTAGGGGTTTAAAATATGCCCGAGGTAGGCATACCGGTCGTAAGAGGCGACTAATATGCACAAAGGTAATGGCGTGTAACTCGATGGTTGACCTACGGATATGATGCTTCTCACCTCTCATTACATATCTCTCCTTCCTTACGGAAGGTGGGGTGACATGACCTAGAAGGTTCTACTGGTCATACCAAATCGCTACCACGACAGTCGGGCAGTACCGCAAGGGAGCACCGGAGCGTACCGGATTCATATCCGGCCAGGGATTGTCAGTTCACAGCACTCCCCAAAACTTTCGGGGAGTGTTTTTGTCGTTACAACAACAACAACCACAACAACAACAGGAGATCGTTCTGGGAACGCTTTCGGAGGATGACCTCCTAGCAAGTAGCAAGGGGAGCGTCAGGGGTACCAACCATAGAACACCGGTCCCCAAGCCTACAAGCAACCAACCATAAAAGGATGACAAGGATACTAGCCATAGTACCCTGGTCCTCCCGAGCAATAGTACGGAAAGGAAATCAAAAAGATCCTCAGGAACCCTGGAAAGAGTCAAGTATCATAGGGACCTCTTCTTGCTTAAGAAGATCAGGATGTAGAGGACTGGGTATGGTGTAAAGCGACTACGAAAGCACCCATAAACCCCTCGCTCAGCCAAAGCAGCAAACAACCAAAAGCGAAGCTGTCGGCTAAGCGCAATTGATTACACGAGGTGAACGAGCACGACGTCAAGACTTAGTGAGGTGGTGAGAGATCACCTCCAGGTAACACTAGTTGATGCTAGTGGGGCTAGTGGGAGAAGGGTACTGGAGGCTTGTAGCTCCATAGAGGGACGGCTATCTGATATGAAAACCCGAACTCCAGGGTGATAGTATGCGCGGACGGGTTCTCCAGGGAATTTGTAGAAAAGTACATTGCTAAGATTAGCAACGCATATGAAGATCATCATGTTTGATGAGAGTAAACTCATCCAGTGCCTAAAGATTCAGAATCCGGGGTTCCCGATGGCTGACGGGGCGGTACTGAAGATAGAAGAACAGCAGAGGAACAGCCAGGCAGGGCTACTGCTAATCTCCACCGAGGCCCTGGAGGAGTCGAGGAGAAGGAAAACAAACTTAAGTTTGGCATCAGGAACGCCAAACTAAAGATTTTCCTAGCGCCAGTAGAGCCAGGCAATAACCTAGAGGAGGTTGACGGTTTAGTATTTTATCATACAATTATTTATATTTAAAATAATTCGTTTTTTTATTTTTAAATTTGAAAATTGAATAATACAATTTTTAACATTTGTTCATATACAAACAAAAGTATCATCGGAATTTAATTATTTACACAAAATATAAAAGTAATTTAAAAACAAGTATATAAGTGCCACTACAGACGGCTCCAACAAACTCCTGGAGGAGCTCATCTTGGCAGGATCAGCTGGGGTTTGTGCTTCGTCAAGCTCCGAAAAAGGTGCAGGTGTGCCCCCGGGCCGATGATTAGGGTGGCGCAGATTAACCTGCAACATTCATAGATAGCCTCGGATAACCTTCTGGTCCTCCTAAGTAGAGGGAAATTGGTATCTGCCAAGTGCAGGAACCGTGGGTAAGGCGCAAGGACAGGCGCCTACATACCAGAAACTAAAACCTACTCTACACAGTTGGCGAAGGTAAACCGAGGGCTCGCATCCTATCTAACAGTGGTCAGGATTGAATCATGAGGCGGGCGTAGTCTAACGATCGCCTCGGCGTGCATGGTTCACGATCGACTAGCACCTTCGGTGCAAGTACAGCTGTTGCTGGATGGAGCCAATAAAAAAGCGCTCCTCGTGGGCTGCGACGCCAACGCCAGATACTCGATGTGTGGCGGCAGCGAAAAAAACTAACGGGCTGAGTCTCTTTTTGACTTTTTACTATCAAACAACCTATTTATATGTAACACGGGCAGCTCTCCCACCTTTGCTTTTCCAGGTTCAGAGAACTTCCCAGATGCCGTGGCATCTGACTCCCAGGAACTTTTAGTACGGAACTGGGAGGTGTAAGCATTTATCCCTTTTTGATCAGATAATGATTGTCTTTGGAATGGAGGAGGAGAGGGAGATAAGACAGTCATAGGCTCTGTAGAAATAAAATATCCTTGTAATCACCCAACTGTCTGGACGATCGAGTTAGGTCTCTAGAAAAAAGCTTTCAGGTAGCCTATAAAGTTGCCTGTCCAATAGCCAGGAGCAAAAAGACCTTCTCACCATGGTGAGATGAAAGCCTTGGCGACCTAAGGTCAAATGTCAGGAGGCTCTTCAATGACTGCTACTTAAGTAGGGACCTTCAGGAGTGCAAGATCTTCTTGCGAGAGTATAAAAAAGCTGTGGGAATCGTAAAGACGAAATCCTGGCAGGAACACTTCGAGTCGATTGAATCCACGAAGGAGTCAGCAAGGCTTGGGAAGATCCTTACCAGGCATCACTCCGACAAGACCTTCGTTAAACGCCTTGATGGGGCATGGGCAGGATCATTAGCGGGAACCCTTGATATCCTTATAGAAGCCCACTTTCCGGAAGTCCCCGCAGAAGCGGAGCAGCAAAGAGAAGTGGTGCAGCAGGAAGCACCTAACTTTTTAATATACAAAATTCCAGCAGAAGATATTATTGCTTGGGCGATAAACAGCTTCTAACAGTATAAATCGCCGGGAGTAGATAGTATATTCCCCATTATGCTGCAGAAGACCTAGATATCTTGGTTGAGGAACGAAAGGTAGTTTTCGCAGCATGTATCATTCATAACCACTTTCCACTAAGTTTTCATTCCGAAGTCGGTCAGAAAAGGGCATGAGCTGGCCAAGGATTATCGGTCAATAAGCCTCACATCCATTGTGCTAAAAACTTTCGAGAGACCATTAGACATACATATACGGGAGTTTCTTTTTGAAGCTCCTCTTTCGGATGCGCAGCACTCGTATCTCAGGGGCAAATCTACAGAGACCGCACTACATAAAGTAGTGTGAATAGTTCAATAACGTGTTAGCCGATGCAATATCATCACCACTCTTTAGGGTGGAGAAATCGATAAGGAAATGGATCTCGTCCCTACTTCTTGACCGTGAAAAATCAGCTGAGCTAGGGGGAGCAAAAATCAGTAAGCGGATATGTAAAGGCAAACCGCAGTGCAGGATCCTCTCACCTCTGCTGTGGCTTCTTACTATGAACAACATCCTAGTAAAACTCAATACCAGTGGGGTAAAGATTGTGGCCTACACCGAAGATGTGGCGATCCTGGTCTCTTTTCTGACAGCCAAGCAGTAATAAAGGCAACAGCAGGGCCACATACTAGTTCGAATATGGTGCAGGAATGCAAACAAATTTTGGATACATTAACCGACCTTGAATTAACCATTACCTGGGTTCCGCGTCATAGAGGAGTTGAGGGTAATGAAAAAGCCGATGAGCTGGCACGCATGGGCTCATCCGAAGAAAATGAGGAAACAACAAGCTTAGAAATGGATGTACTCTTAGCAGTAGCCAGGGGTAACATTCAAAAGTACTACCGGCACAAAACGCAACTGAAGTGAAAAAACACCACTAGTTGTGCGATATCAAGATCCACCTAAGCAGGTCCAGGGCTGACACCCACAAACTTATAGCGGTCTGCACAGGTCATTTGTGTTGTGAAAATGCCCATTTCTGGCAATAATGCGTCTAAAGTAATTTGGGAGTCCATTTTTGGAGAACCTGGAGAGGATATCTGATATAGGGATTTGAGTTCATCAACAACTCTGGTTGGTTTAACATACATCCGTACTATTTTAGTAGGTTCGACAAGTTTTCATGGCATCAAAACGGCTTCTTAAAGCTACTTGGGTAGCAGCCATTTTACCTTCCTACTTACCTACACACAAGCCTTTATTTCAGCATTCCCCTATTTTTGGAGTTTGTAATTTATCACTAATACACTTAGTACACACTTTAAATACATTTATTTCTATAAAATAATTCATTTAAATAACAAAATAACCAAACAACAATTCATCACAATGACATAACGTGAATAAAAAATGTCACGAAAAACAAAAATCGCATTTTCAGTTTAATTAAACTTTGGCTGCTCTCATATAAGTTATAGGAAGATGAGAAAATTCACGCTACGTATTTATATATGGTTGAGCTGTGAAGAAATATCTCCCAAAATAATTAGTCAGTTCTTTCAACGTTCAGAATACCTACATTTCCTCCCAAATGTATCTTCGGTTTTTCGAAGTAAGTTTGTGATAGTGGGAGATGGGAAAAGAAAAACAATTCCCAAAAAATTTGCGTTCATGATTTCGGAAATGGGAAATGGCAGGAATCTCCCATTTCTATCCAGAATCACTATGAGTAAGAGCGAAAAGAACTTGTTCGAGTTGTCATAAGATAAACTTTCTGAATAAAGGAGATTTTTTCCCTTATAGTTTTAATAAACTTTTTTTGTACTATTCTATTTATCACAGCTGCAAAGTTCGAACCTTACTCTCCACCACACGTTGCAGTTGACAACTTCACATTCTTGTTATATCATTTTATAGCTACATACTTTTTCTTCATGTCTCTATGCCCTACCCCAGGTATGATGGCGGAAGGGTGCTATAGATGTTGCTTATGGTAAAGGGGGCCGGAATGTGTACCCGCCTTATACGTATACTGGCGGCCACTAACACCACAACACCCTTGTATGAACCCTGCAAAAAATCTTTTGTCTGATCTCTAAAGAGAGTGATCCGCGATTATTATCTTTCGTCTACAGTGGGCTATAATTGCTCCCAGCTATTCCGTTATAGGCATAGTTGCGATAAGTCGATTTTAATTTGTGTAACCTACTTATAGTTGTTCAAAATAGACTTGCGCCACCGTACCCGTTCAAACATAAAAGAACAATTAGTTTCTTCAGGGAAGGGGAGGCGCTCAAACAAAAGAGATCAAGACTGACATCCTAATCTGCGACTTATACCGGATTGTTCCTAGACTAATAGCAGTTTTTGTCTATGAGTTAGTGGGCGAAAGCACGGTTACCTTTCTTCCAATATAACTTACGCTCGTTCATCATTTAATAACTCTTACCCTTTAACCCTTTTCTTTCCGCTATTGCGTGAGAAATTCGGTCTTCCGGTATGATGCAGTAAAGAACATGGTCACAATAAAGTAAGGTTAGATGCTACCCACGGAATTAGCGTATTTTAACACTTTGGCACTTATTATGAGCTGCACTCGATGTTCGATCTTCCCTGGTTATTGAACATTGAAAATGGAATGTCAAATTTGTATTACGAGTATGAGTAGCGCATGGCTGTCGAAATTTTCGTTGTGTGTAGGATTTTGCTGTCGACGCTGTATCGAATTATTACAAAATTTCTAAAAGTGTAAGTTTTTTGTATTCATTTTCTACTTTTTTAATTTAATATACTTATGTTTATCATTATGATCGTGAGTACAAAACAACAGCTAGAAATGTTGGTGAATAATGAAGAAAAATCCGTATATAGCGGGAGTTGTTTGCACGAAAATTCAGACGGCAAAACATAAAGAAGAAATCACTTTTTTGGAAGGGTATTTTATCTATCCTGGCTAGCAACGTTTTTTAAAAAACATCTAGCACCTTTGGTAAGTCCATAAACGCTTCTTTGCACAGTCCACAATTCTTTACAAAACAAACATAATTTACAATTGTTACACACCAATTAACTTATTTAAAAAGCTATATGGACAGAGCGATATTCTTCTGCTAGTTTTGGTAAGCTTTCTTCTTATCTCGTGAATTTTCGACCACAATTCCATCGTAGTCATATTTTTGTATTTACATCTTTATGTTTACGAACTTATATCATATAGCACTTTATTCGTTTTGTTTTGTTGATTTGCACTAATTTTAAATCAATGCTGACAGCAATGTGCTATTGTTAACAGTTGAATCTATGGAAACTCGTTCGATCAGCTGTTTCGACCACAGTCGAAGATCGAATTTTTCCCTTAATAGAGGCCTTTATGTTTTTTTTTTTTAATTTTTATTAGTTTTTTATAAGAAAACCTACACCAGTAAAAGTCTTTGTGTAATTAAATAAAGATCCAAAGACGCTCTTCAGATGATTCCGTGCTATAATTATTATCAATTATTATTCGTCAATATTGGATTGGAAATGTCTGTGGTCCACACTATTTTAACGAAATATTGACTTTATTGAGTTTTTGTTATTTTAATATTTTGCAATAAAAATTTAAAAACGATTAATTATTCAACTCTTTTATCATACTTTTGAATACGTATTCATAATAAAATGTATTGATAGTAATAAAATTCAAAAATTGCCGTTTAAGTTGTCACCACTGATAGCACGGATTTATGATAAGCTCATCTATTTTACTACCTTTATATTAAGTCCTTTTCTTGTTTGTCCGCTCATTTTCAAAGTCTTTTTAGGTAACTTCCCGTTGATGAAATATTTCATCAAAAAACTTCCTCGCTGGCGCACGGATCTACCGATTTTGAAAGCTTTTTGAAATTGGGAATCTTACGATCGGTTTTTAACCAATTTCCCGGTGACCTAAGGACTTGAAGCTTAGCACATTGGTCAGGACACGACGACAGTATAGTTTGTTGAACATAAAACTACGCTAGGTGGCGCGCTGATCGAGATAGGTCAAAAACGGGGGGAATCTTGAGATCTTGAGAAACTTTCTGGTGAGCTAAAGACTTTAAACTTGAGATATGGCTAACCATATATCAGCTGCTGAGTGGAAGATCACCCTATTTCAAAGTATTGTTCAAAAACGATATATGTTCTGTAATATTCACTAACAATTATTAGCATTTTGCCAACTGTGCTGCTGTGTTACTCGTCCCTACTAATTTGCTTGAATTCGAATCTTTTGAATACGAATTAGGCTGTACAATATGTACATATGAACCTAGAACTAAAATAATCACAATTGCAATTGCCTTTTTGCAAGAAGCACTAAAAAATAGAAAATAAAAAGATGATAATAAAAAAATTTTAAGACTACCTTTATATTTATTTCGCCAAAAAGCACAGCAAATTTGTCCTTAAACAAAGTCATGGTATCTGTTAGTTTTGGTTTTGAAGTTTTAATCACACCAACTGTAATCAATTTATGAGATATGAAAACATAAAGGCGAGTGCACGTTTCTACACTAAGGCAATCAAGGTTTTAAAGACCAGATGGAAGTTCGGCAATTGGCAAAACATTTAAGGTCTATTAGTTGCATTCTAACTTTATATTTTCAAATCCCATAAATTGATTACAATTAGTATAATTAAAATTTCAATACCAAAACTCACAGATACCATGTCTTTCTTTAAGAACATATTTGTTGTGCTTTTTGGCGAAATAAATATAAAGATAGTCTTTAAAATTTTTTTATTATCTTTTTATTTATTTTATTTTGTTGTTGGTTTTACGGTCTGTTCATTTTACATATTTTTGTAAGTATAACGAACTCAAGACCAGTTGATAATAATTCTTAGTTAATTATTATTATTTTTCATTAGAGGAAAAATTGAAAGCAACAAACATATACAGGCTATAGTTAGTACTATTTCGAAAACAGCCACGATTTCTCGTCAGACTAATTCGTATAGTTTTTGCTTTTTCAGAGGATCTTGTGGAGAATCGAACCCACTCACTCTGATTGCCAGCGCAGCTGCCTAACCCATAGACTATGCTGCGTGTAGTTTTGCAAGCTGCTTAATTCAAGTTTTCCTCTAATTGTTGTTTGTTATCTTGCCAACGGTATATGTAAATCATGTATGCTGGACTTTGTTTTTGTACATTCTTCTTTTCTATTTTTAGCAGATAGTTGTTGTACATAACCGCGTGCCCCGGTATAAATTTATTTTGTTGTTGGTTTTACGGTCTGTTCATTTTACATAATTTTGTAAGTATAACGAGCTCAAGACCAGTTGATAATAATTCTTAGTTAATTATTATTATTTTTCATTAGAGGAAAATTGAAACAACAAACATATACAGGCTATAGTTATAGTACTATTTCGAAAACAGCCACGATTTCTCGTCAGACTAATTCGTATAGTTTTTGCTATTTCAGAGGATCTTGTGGAGAATCGAACCCACTCACCTGATTGCCAGCGCAGCTGCCTAACCCATAGGCTATGCTGCGTGTAGTTTTGCAAGCTGCTTAATTCAAGTTTTCCTCTAATTGTTGTTTGTTATCTTTTATTTATTTTATTTTCATATGTTATTTAGCTATTTTGTGAACGTTCTTAAAAATTGTTTTTAATAAACACCCAAAACAAAAATTACTTTGTTAAATTTTTTAGTTTATTTTAAACTTAAATAACATATTAAAAATACAATTAAAAGATAAGCAAAAGGAAAAATAAATGATTTACATATATACAGAATTTCTAAAAAATCGTGTGCATTGTTGGCAGATAACAACAACCATTTAAGGAAAAAAATTGATTTAAGCAGCTGGCAAACAACACGCAGCACAGACTATGGGTTAGATAACTGCGTTTGCAAATCAACAGGGCGCGGGTTCAATACATCGCAAGAGCCTCTGAAATAGCAAAAACTATACGAATTAGTCTGACGAGGAATCGTGGCTGTTTTCGTATTTTTAATTTTTTCGTTTTAAACTGTTGAATTATGCATTATACTAATTCCCATAAAAATTTCTTGCGTTCACCTCCCTTAAGTATCTTCAGTAGTTTGGCCACTATGCCAAAAAACGTTCAAAAAATGTGGAAAAGAAAACCAAATTTTTTACAAAATTTCAGATTTAACCACTTTAAAATCGGAAAAATTCTATTGACGAAAAAAAATTATCCCTCCCATGTTGTAGGTAATTTAATTACGAAAATTTTAAACATACCAGTACAATAATCGGACGTGCCGTTGAGACTATAGCCCCGTTAACTTGCAAGCGCCTATCCTACAATGTTTTATAGAGACAATTTTTATTCAAACTACCCACCCGGGCGAGAGCGCGGCTGCGACCGTCGCGGAAACCCTTAACTGGTGGTAGCTGGCGCGGCTGTAGGGCCAGTCTACCGTCGATGTGCACGTTGGTGCGTAGCTGGCGCGGCTGGGAGGCCAGTCTACGCTCGTCGGTATTTGTGCGGCGATTGGGGGGGAGACCAGTCGACGTTTGCCGCTATTTCGGTGGGCGCGTCGTGGAGTCCGGTTGGACGTGTTGTGATGATCTCCGGCGTTGTGTTGTGGTGACCGCGTGGTAAGCCGTTGGAAGGCGCGCCGCTCGTGGGCTAGAAGGGGCCGGAATGGCAGTGAGTCCGATACCCCTTCTGCCGGTCGGAACGGCCGTGGTTCCGGTACCGGCTCGATGATCTCGCCGAGTTCTGGTGACCAAGCTCCCTCCGAGGAGTGCAATGAGAGCGCCTCTTCGTCGATTGCGTCCAGTGACGCTTCTTCCTGTTCGGCCTTTTCCATTTGTTGGGCCCAGCTTTTATAGGGCGTCGGTGCGCGTGGTGGCTCGTCCATTGGAGCGTGCTGTGGGTCGTCCATTGGCAGATGGAGGGTGGGTGGTGTTTTCCACCACATCGTCGGCACCTGGCGTCGCTAGTGCACTCCCTGGCACAATGGACCATCGATAGGCAGTTATCGCAGTAGCCCGCCCGGATAACTTCCTTAAGGCGCTGCAAGGGCGCCATCCCCTGGTACCGGGCGCACGAACGCAAAGGGTGGTTTTCGCCACACAGCGGGCATGGCTTCGTGTGCCGGGCGGCTAGGCGTTCGGCCCTCTTGCGCAAGGATGCGTAGCGAGTCATGCTGCAGATGACCGAAAAAGAAAAAAAACAAAAAAAAACTTTGTGAATGCTTATACGGACGCCCGTATACGTGGGTGACGAGCGATCTCTTTCCGTGGTTATAAATGCCATATAAGTGGCTTTATTCTGATCTACGGAGAAATTTTATAGTTACAATGCATATTATTAGTATATGGGAATTAGTTATTTTTTCCCGCACGGCACGGTAGCGACAAGTGGATTGCGTTGATCAACTTGTATTTCGTTTCGCCACTGGCCCTCATGCAGAGATTTATTTTTTATTCTTACTTGCATGGTCGCCGTCATAAGTGGCGTTAGTGTCGTGCACACAGCGACATTCTCGCTTTTTCGGTACTTGGTTTCGGTACCGAGCTGGGTAGAGAGTGTGAATGTGGTGAATGTTCGGGTTTATTATTTTTTTTGTTGTTTTGTGGGCAAAACAGTATTCAATTGTTTTGTGGGCAAAACAGTCCTGCCCCTCCGAAAACAAACAAAACCCGAGAAAAAGAGAAGAAAAAAAACAAAACCAAAAAAAAATTTTTCTTAGCGTGAAACACAAACCCAATTTTTTTTTCTAATTTATTCAGCCGTATTAGTTTTGCATTTTAATCTAGTCGGCATCTTCGTAGATTTCGTCACCCTATTTATCCCGCAGTGAGCTGTACCGATTTTGGCACATCGGGATTTCGGTACCCGTTGACCAAAATATAGCATCACTAGCGTGGTGGCAAATTTTGCGAGTAAAGGAGAGTAGCATGGAGTGGTGGTTAATTATTTGCACACATATATGTGCGTACTCACGATTTTGCAAAATCGTGAAAAAGAAACAAAGAAAATTCATTGAATTGGTACAATTCATAATTTTCTTGTTTCCGGCACGCATGGGCAGCAGCAGTAGCAGAGGTAAGTAAAATTGTAAATTTTAATTGTAAAATGTATTTAACCTCATTTTTTTCTTTTCTTTTAAGATGCACCAAGGGTAAAGGAGCTGCAACCTCACTTTGGAGGATCGCCTGGCCGGCGCATGGACAATGGACGTGGTTGGTAAGTATATATTAGCTCTGCCCGAAATTCTGTATCGTTTCGGTAGCAGCGCAATTTACTTAAAAAATGTGTGCTCAAACGCTGTGACGGCCGGCGCATGCTTTGAGACACATTTTTCTTGTATGTACAGGGTGGCTGATGAATTTTGCTACATTAAGAAACTCAAATAATTTTTTTTTTCAGTGTATGGAATTCATTTTTCTTTTATTCATGTTAAAGCTCATTAAATTTTATTAAATATAGCTTAATTAGTTTTAAAAATAATGGGATTTAAATGCCCCCCCTGCTCGTCGATGCATGTGCGGCATCTTACCAAAAAGTTGTTCATTACTGCTTGGAGAGTTGAGACAGGAATAGCCGCAATTGTTTCTCGAATGGATTGCCTTAGTTCATTCAAATTTGTTGGTTTTGCTTTGAAGACTTCCTGTTTGCAATAACCCCAGAACTATCTGAGACCGCTATTGATACTCTGGTGGAGAGATTCACCCTTGCTTGTAATAAAGCGTATAAAATCGCATGCCCACTGAAAACCGTAAGTGGAAAGCGTAAACCACCTTGGTGGACTAAGGAAGTAGACGACCTTAGGGCTTCCAGTAGGCGCCTGTTCAACAGGGCCAGGAAGAGTAAACTACCTTCTGATTGGGAGCTCTACAAAGTTGGGTTGGGTATTTACAAATCGGCGATCAGGAGAGCCAAACGAGACTCCTGGAAGACTTTCCGCGAAAGCGTGGAAGGCTGTAATGAGTCTGCGAGATTCCGGAAGATTCTCTCCGGGAATCCTGCTCCCTTGGGTTACTTGAGGAATGTAGATGGCAGCTGGGCTATGAGTAGCGAGGAATCCCTCAAACTTCTCATGCATGCTCACTTCCCTGACGTCCCGGTTTCACAGGACCGCGATGCCCCATCGCCCACTAGTGTGAGCGAGGGGGCTCGGCCAGCCATCTGCCTGGATGAAAGCCAGCTTGTATGGGCTATTAATTCTTTTAAGCCGTACAAGTCACCCGGGCCTGATGGCATAACTCCTGTGCAACTACAGAGATCGCTGGGGATTTCTTGTAGCTGGCTGGCTCCCATCTATGCCAACTGCTTGAGGTTGGCCTATATCCCCGCCTCTTGGAATATGGTCAAGGTTACCTTTATTCCAAAGGCGGGGAGGTGCTCTCACGTATCTCCCAAGGACTTCAGGCCAATCAGTCTCTCCTCGTTCCTTTTAAAAACGTTGGAGCGGCTGATTGACCTGTATATACGCAGCAGGGTCCCTAGGGAGCGTTTTTCGGCTTCGCAACATGCTTACTGCAAAGGCAGATCAACTGAAACGGCGCTTCACTCCGTTGTAAAACTACTAGAGGGGTCTTTCCAGCACAAAGAATTCATGCTGGGGGCCTTTCTGGATATCGAAGGAGCGTTCAATAATGTTTTGCCTTCTGCCATCGTACGGGGCTTAGCAAGCCTAGGAGTTGAACCAAGCTTGATAGAATTTATCAACAGATTACTCTGTGGCAGGATTGTCAGGGCGGAGTGGGGAGGTGCTGGGGCTCAGAGAGGGGTGAGAAAGGGCACGCCGCAAGGAGGTGTTCTTTCTCCACTTCTCTGGGTCATTGTAGTCAACGGCTTGCTCCAGGACCTCGAGCGTAGGGGCTGTCAAGTGATAGCCTATGCGGACGACCTGGCAATCCTCGTCAGGGGAAAGTTTCTTAGTACCGTAAGGGATGTTCTGCAAGGGTATCTGGGTATTGTAACAGAGTGGTCCAAATCTTGTGGACTGGCTGTTAACCCAGGTAAAACGGAACTAGTCCTCTTCACGAGAAGATATAAGATTGATGATTTTGTACTACCCTCTATTGGGGGTGTACCGCTGGTGCTTTCTGAAAAGGTTAAGTACCTAGGTGTTATTCTGGACAGGAAGCTGTCCTGGAAGCTGAATGTAGAGGATAGAGCTAGGAAAGCTTCGGTCGCTCTGTATTGCTGCAGAGGGGCCATCAGCAAACGATGGGGTCTCTCTCCTAGGGTGGTTTATTGGTTATATGAGATGGTAGTGAAACCTATCCTATTTTATGGGGTATTGGTCTGGTGGGGCGCACTAGACACGGCTTCCACCACGAAGAAGATGGTCACGGTGCAGCGAATGGCCATGGTTGGGATCAGTGGGGCCATGCGCACCACTCCTACCCTGGCATTGAACGTTATGCTCAATCTGCACCCAGTTGACCTTGTAGGAAAAATAGGCGCAGCTCGGGCTGCAATTAGGCTCCGAGGCGCTGGTTATAGGCTTGTTCAGTATGGCCATTCCAATATACTATCGGGCTTTGATTTTATTCCCAATAGAACAGATTACTGTGCGCCGACCTTTTCTCCGGCGAAGGGGTTTTCGACTTACATTCCCGCAAGGGATGAGTGGACAGGCGGAGAACCTATCTGGGGGGAGGCCTTGGCGAATCTGTTTACGGACGGGTCAAAGCTGGATGGATGTGTTGGGGGGGGTGTATACTGTCAGGAACTCGGGATTAGCACGAAATTTAGGCTACCTGATCATTGTAGCGTTTTCCAAGCGGAGGTTGCCGCCATTAAGGATGCGGTAGATGGGATGCTGTCGAGCGCATTCACTGTCAAGGAGTTCAACATCTACTCCGACAGTCAAGCGGCAATTAGGGCGCTGAGTGCAGGCAACGTTCGATCGAGGACAGTGAGCGACTGTCTGGAATCGCTTGCGGTTGCGTCCAACTACTTCAAAATAAAAATCATTTGGGTGCCTGGCCACTGTGACGTTCCCGGCAATTGCCATGCGGATCTCTTGGCCAGAGCTGGCACGCGTGACACAGATGTGGCTGACTCCAGTACACTGGGTATTCCCCTTACCACCTGTAGTTTGCTTCTGGGCAGGTGGGCCTCGGAACAGTTAAGCAAACGCTGGGCTGACACCACCTCATGTCAGGTGTCGAAGTCCTTCTGGCCAGTAGTTGACTCCGGGCGGTCAGTGGAATTACTCAGGTTCCCCAAGTTACATCTTTCCATGGTGATAGGGGTGTTGACAGGGCACTGTCCGATGGGGGTCCATGCGGTGCGGTTAAATATTCTTGAAGACCCGAGCTGCGTAAGCTGCATGGAGGACGACGAGGTGGAATCATCAAGTCATTTCATGCTCAGTTGTCCAGCGTTTGCTAGGACTAGGCGCAGGTATCTCGGTTCGGATGTTCTTAGGTCTCCGGAAGACGTGTCGAAAATCGATGTGTCCCAAATCAGGAGTTTTATTGTCGCTACGCAGCGATTTGCCAAGTGATCCTAAGTTAGTGTCACCGTTCAGAATGTGGTATCACAACGGACCTTCAAAGTGTCCAAGTGAGCGGCCCACCTAGTGGGCTGCTACCACCTAACCTAACCTAACCTAACCTAATAACCCCACAAGAAAAAGTCAGGTGCAGTAAGGTCAGGCGACCTGGGTGGCCAATGGAATGTGGAGTTTCTGGATATCAGCTTATTGGGAAATTTTCGTCGCAATTCTGTCATAACAGGTTGGGCTATATGAGGAGCTGCACCATCTTGCTGAAACCACACAGAGTTGAAAGAAATTCTCATTCGGCGTAATTCTGGATAGAAAAACTCTCTCAACTTGCTCAAGTAACGGTCTCCAGTAACCGTAACGGTGTGACCGTTTTCTTCGAAGAAGTAGGGCCCGACAATGCAGCGTGATGAAACTGCACACCACACTGGGACACGAAGTGGATGCAATTCCGTCTCATGGAGTATGTGGGTTGGAAGCACTCCATATTCGACAATTCTGTTTGTTTATGTTACCGTTTAAATCGAAATGGGCCTCGTCAGACATGAAAAGACAGTTCAACATGTTTCCATCCTCTTCCACCATTTGAAGCATCTTCTGGCAAAATTCCAAGCGAATCGGCAAGTCTGCAGCGTTCAGTTTGTTGGCCATTTGAATTTTATATGGAAATAAGTCCAAATCTTTGTGCATAATTGACTGTAATGACTGTCTGCTTACACTCATTTGAGCAGATAAGCTTCTTGTCGAAACACGTGGATTGTTTTGTATGGCAGCAGCTACAGCAGCGATTGTTTCCTCCGTTCGAACTGAAGGGTTTCGACGGTAAGGTCTTCTGTTGACTGTCCCATGCTCGGCAAAATTGTTTACAAATCTTATTATGGTCCATCTGCTCGGAGGATTGCCGCCAAACGTGCGCCTATACTCTCTTTGAACCGAAACTACGGACTCCAGTGCGTGATAGCGGCGGACAATCCAAATTCTTGTTTCAGTGTCCCAGTTATCCATTTTTGTTAAACGTAAAAGTCAATCTGCAAAATAAAAAAAAAATTTACCAGATTCATTAAATAGAAAAAAAGTTATTTAATTTTTTTTTGGTAGCGGCTTTCATTAGCCACTCTGTATGTGAATATATGTATCACTTAATTGCATGCAAATATTAATGGTTTTCTTTCTTTTCCTAATAGAAATAAGATAGCACTAACAGTGGAATATAAATCACGGCACTAGATACATCATTAAATAAAGGTAGGGAAAAGCTAAACCATCGTCAGTGCCGTCAGATGCACAGGCTCGCGAAAAATTGGCGTTCTATGTTTACGAATACCTGTTGGCTAGTACGGTAAGCTCAAAAATATTACGAACTTTTGCACAAAAATTAGAGTATAGTCGTCGCGGATAGACGTGTTTTATTTTCGCTGCGCTTTCTTTTAATTTCTTAAAGCTTCTGTAAATATGGAAAGCTGTATTAAATGTTCTTGTTTGTGTGGTGATGATGGCCACCTAATATGTGGTCTGTGTAATTCAAATATTCACATCAAATGTACGAACTTAAGCAGTGGCACTATAAAAGTATTAAAAAACAATAAAAATCTGGCCTACAAATGTGACGGCTGTGTTGTTGGTCTGCCTTCAATTATGCAGTCCAAAATTGTAGAGACCCAAAAAGTCTAAGTGCTCTTTGCAGCTTTTTTAAGTCAATAAACAATAATAATGTTGGTGAGAAAAAGAAGTCGAAAAAAGAAATTTCGAAGTCGCATAATAGCTCTGACAATGCAAAAAACAGTATTGTAACGCGTTCAAAATCTGGTGTCGTTGAACCGAATGTGAATAATGAACAAAATGCAGATCAAGAAGATTTTATCACTCTCCAATTTCCGAGTTGTAATGGTGTTCCTGTAACCCAATCTCTTTCGGCCGATGATGTCGCTATCGGTATGGGTGTAGCTCAGTTGTCTAACCACTGTGTTAGCTATGCTGGCATCGTTGCTGCTGCTGCTGATACTGCTGATATTGCGGAGTCTCTTGCGTCGTTTCGCACTGCTGCTTTAACTAATGCACTCACAAAAATTAATAACAAAAGTGGTGTGAAGAAAAATGAAAAAGCGAGTGCAATTGTTGTTGGTAATAATGCCAATGCTAATTTGGATGTCACCGTTCGCTTTAAATGGCTACACTTATCAACTTTTAAGCCGTCGGTAAATACAGAAGCAATTGTTGAGTACATTTCAAATGGTGCTAATGTATCTAAAGCTTCAATGCGTTATCAAAAGCTAATTAAAAAAGACGCTGGTATTTCCGCATCCAACTACAACAATGCATCAATTTGGCCTTCTGAGGTGAAAATAAGACCATTCCGTTTTTTTCAAAAGCCTGTGAATCTGCAGAACAATGTGTGAGTGCTAGTTCCGCCTCCAACAGTATTGTCCCAAAGAATTCGTTGGCAATTTATTTTCAAAATATCTCGGGAATGAGAACTAAAGCCTCTGCTGTCCATGCCGCTACCTCTAATAATGACTACGACGTAATAGCTCTTTCATGACAATGAATTTTTTGACAACAATTTATATAATGTGTTTCGCAAAGATAGAGATAGCATAAGCACTGGTCTGTCGCGTGGAGGAGGAGTCCTAATAGCTGTAAAAAAGAAATTTCAGTCATCACTGGTTCCTCTTAGTATTACTGACAATGTCATTGACCAATTAGTCATTTCTATGAAAGGTAAAACAGGTACTCTTCATGTATGTGTATCCTATATACCTCCAAATAGTTCCGATAAGCTATATGAGGATCATGTAAATAATATTATGCACGTTTCGAGGACCAACTTGAATTCTCAGCTATGTATATTAGGGGATTTTAATTTGAATAAAATCACTTGGAGTTATCTTCCAAGTGAAACTAATCTCATACCGACTAATGAAAATTATGCTAACGAAATGTATTTAGTTGCTAGTTTTTATAGCTTACAATTAGTGCAAATCAATAATTTTGTAAATTCATTAGATAAAATACTTGATCTAATTTTTGTTAGTAATGATCTTAATTGCAATTTGCTTCGTTCTTGCTATCCGTTGTCGAATACCGATAAGCATCATGTACCTTTAATATTGGAGTTGGAATTTTATGAGTTTGCAAAAATTGTACATAATGTTGAGACTGATTTCAATTATAGCCGGTGTGATTTCGGCTTGATAAATAATTTAATTTCTAATATTGACTGGGAACTTCTTTTTGATGGCCACAATCTTGCGGAATATCTCAGAAATAGTAGATATTAATATTCCTCGGTTTCCAGTAAGGGCTTACAAGTTACCCTGGTATACAAAGTATCTTAAGAAACTCAAGAACTTACGAAATAAATATCATTAGCTTTTCAAGAAATCGGGTAGTCACAGACACAAGCTTGAATATTTGAAATACGCAAAAGAGTTCAGTTGTCTTAACAAATTTTTATACAATCAGTACATTCATGATTTCGAAAATAATATTAAATCTAACCCAAATTCGTTTTGGAATTTCATTCGTTCTAAGCGGTCATCTTCGACTATTCCACTGTCTGTTTCTTACCAAGGTGAGAGTTCTACATCGCCTTCCGCCTCAGCAAAATTTGTTTGCTGAATTTTTCAAAGGAAATTTCGACACTGATGACACAATGAACGATGATAGTAATATGTTAAATAATATTACGTCTTGTCTTGACTTCTGCTCTTTAGTTCTTGATATTGACGATATTTTTTTAAGCATTCAGACAATCAAGAATTCAAGAAAATGCGACTATCAACAAATCTCGCCTTTCTTTCTAAAGCAATGTATGGGTTCAGTGGCGGAACCTTTGTTGCATATATTTAATTTATCCCTTAAATGTGAAATCTTTTTGGATGAATGGAAAATTTCTTGTATTGAACCAATTCATAAGAGTGGTAATAAGACGGATGTTTCAAACTACCGCCCAGTTATGTCTAAACTTTTTGAGAAAGCGGTCATGACGAAATTAGCGTCCTTAGTTAAAAATTACATTTGTCCATATCAGCATGGATTTGTTCCGGGACGTTTTACAGTTTCCAATTTTACTGTATTTTCCAATTACTGTACCTCATCATTTTCGGATTGTTATCAAGTTGACAGCATTTATACGGACCTGTCCAAAGCTTTCGACAAAGTATCTCATAGAGTATTACTGGCAAAGTTAGAAAAGTGGGGATTTGGCTCCACATTTTTCTTTTGGATAAGTTCTTATTTATCTTCTTCTTCTTTAAATGGTCATCTAACCGCCTGGGCGATTTTGACCGTCCAACATAGCTCGCCAGTCGTTTCTTCGTTGCGCCAACTGGCGCCAATTGGAAACACCGCGGGATCGCAAATCGGTCTCCACTAGGTCCTTCCATCGGAGTGGTGGTCTCCCTCTTCCTCTGCCTCCACCGGCGGGTGCCGATAAGAATACCTTCTGGGCTGGAGCATCTTCGCTCATTCGCACTACGTGGTAGGTACTTCGTTTTGCCATCGTTCACGACAAATCCCATTTTCTCCGGTTCTTTTTCGAATTTGGAGTAAGCAGAAGTTACGGCGCGGTTGTTAAGGCCAATGATATCAATATCGTCAGCATATGCCAACAGTTGCACGCTTTTATAAAATATTGTTCCAGCGCGGTTAAGTTCTGCAGCTTGTATTATTTTCTCCAGCATTAAATTAAAGAAATCGCACGATAGGGGGTCACCCTGTCTGAAACCTCGTTTAGTTTCGAACGGCTCGGAGAGGTATTTCCCAATTCTGACCGAGCTGGCGGTGTTGCTCAAGGTCATTTTGCATAGCCGTATAAGTTTTGCGGGGAAACTAAATTCAGACATAGCGGCATATAGGCAGCTCCTTTTCGTGCTATCGAAAGTGGCTTTAAAATCAACAAAGAGATAATGTGTGTCGGTTCTTTTTTCACGGGTTTTTTCCAAGATTTGGCGTATTGTAAAAATCTGGTCGATGGTAGATTTACCAGGTCTGAGGCCACACTGATAAGGTCCAATCAGTCTGTTGACATCAGGCTTCAGTCTTTCGCACAATACGCTTGAAAGGACCTTATATGCGATATTCCAAAGGCTGATTCCGCGATAGTTGGCGCAGTTTGCAGGATCGCCCTTGGGCAGAGAACACTTAGATTCCAATATTCAGGCATGCATTCATCCGACCATATTCTGCATAGAAGCTGATGCATGCGACTTACCAGCTCCTCGTCTCCATGTTTGAATAGCTCAGCAGGCAAACCATCAGCGCCAGCTGCTTTATTGTTTTCCAATCGGGATATTGCTATTCGCACCTCATTATATTCGATTTGTGGAACGTCAATTCCATCATCTTCGATTGTGGGCTCGGGCTCGGCATCTTCTCTGGTTTTTTGCTCAGTTTCTCCATTTAAAAGGGCAGAGAAGTGATCCCTCCATATTCTAAGTGCTCTCTGAGCATCGGCCACCAGGTCGCCGTTCTCATTCTTACAGGAGTTTGCCCCGGGTTTAAAACCTTCTGTCTTTCGCCGAATTTTTTGATAGAATTTTCGGGCATTATTCCCGTTGGGTAGCATCTCAAGGTCCTTTATTTCACGCTTTTCTGCCTCTCGTTTTTTAGCCCGGAAAAGCCGCCTCGCTTCCCTCTTCAACTAGCGGTAGAGTTCACACACACTCCTCGTTGCATTCGATCTCAGCGTTGCCTTGTAGGCTTCGTCCTTTCTTTTCGTTGCAGCGCGGCACTCTTCATCATCATGCCAGTTGTTTCTTCGCGTTCGCCGGAATCTAATTACTTCTTCGGCTGCGGTACGGAGTGCTCCTGAGATATGATCCCACTGCTCATGCATTCCACTAGGTTGAATTGTGCTCTCAGAGAGCAGGTGTGAGAGGCGATCTGCGAAATAATTGGCGGTCTGTTGCGATGGCAGCTTTTCGACGTCCAGCTTTCCCTGAGTTTTTTGTTGCAGCTGTTGTGTCGTACAGAGGCGGGTACGAATCTAGACTGATATTAGGTAGTGACCAGAGTCGATGTTAGGTCGTAGTATTGTGCGAACATCTAAAAAGCTGGAAGCGGACGGCATCGTGTATCACAACGTGGTCGATCTGGTGCGTGTTTTTCGATCGGAGGACAGCCATGTAGCCTGATGGATCTTATTGTGCATAAACCTAGTGCTGGTTATGACCATGTTTCGGGCACGGCGAAGTCGATCATCCTGAATCCATTTGGCGAAGTCTGATCGTGGAGACTGAACTTCCCGACATTGGGGCCAAATACACCCTCCTTACCCACCCTGGCGTTAAAGTCGCCAAGCACGACTTTGATATCATGACGGGGGCAGCGCTCGTATGCTTCTCCCAGGCGCTCGTAGAATGCATCCTTTTCCACGTCGTCCTTCTCTTCCATCGGTGCATGAGCGCAGATAAACGATATGGTGAAAAATCGCACTTTTATGTGGATTGCAGCGAGACGCTCGTTCAAGGGGGTGAACGACAGTAATCGGTGACGGAGTCTCTCTTCCACCACAAATCCCACGCCGAATCTGCGCTTGTCTTCATGCCCACTCCAGTAGATGTTGCAAGGTGTTTTGATCGTGTTTCCTCGCCCCATCCATCGCATCTCTTGAATGGCGGTGATGTCAACTTTTGCTTTCCTCAGGACCTCAACCAGCCGGGCAGCGGCACCTTCCCCATTAAGGGACCGGAGATTCCCGGTACTTGCCCTTATCTCGTATTCCTTATTTCGTTTGCGGGTGTTGTCATCTAAAAAAGGGGTTCTCATATCCGAGGCTTTGTTGTTGAATTTCATTGGAACGTTGTTTTATGTGGTGGGTCCCAAACCCAACGCACCACCCGTATAGCGAGCCGCTTGATCCAAGACAGACGCCCGCTTGCAGCCGCACCACATGGTGATTAGACGCTGTTGTGTGAATCCCCCAGCAAGCCCTTAAACCGATCATGTCGGAGTGGCCTTACCAGGTTGTCGCCTTCTCACGTTTGGCTCACCACCAAACGGGTGTTCGGGTTACCCAGATTATACTTGGGCGCAAAGCCCGGAAGTAGTGAGCTGCTTGAACCGCATGCAAAAGAATCGCTCAGGCCATTCCCAGGTGAATGGCGATCAGAAACTTTCCCCACTTGCGTGGACTTCTGCACACGGCCCCATTCTTATTTATCAAATAGAGTAAATTTCGTTGTTGTGGGCAACGTAAAGTCAGCACCATACGTAGCAACATCGGGTGTGCGTCAGGGAAGCATCCTTGGTCCACTACTTTTCATTATGTTCATTAATGATGTAAGTGCTTGTTTTAAACATTGCAGCTACCTTATGTACGCCGATGCTTTAAAAATATTTTTCAAGATAAAAAATGAATCTGATGTTCTTACACTTCAGACAGAATTAAATGCTTTTAATGATTGGTGCTGTAGAAATAAGCTCGCTCTCATTGTTAATAAATGCTACAGTGTTACGTATTCCAAATTAAATAATCATTTGATTTCGACATTCTATGTCGCTGATATGCCTTTAATTAGGGCTAATAAAATTCGTGATTTGGGTATTGTATTTGATTCGTCTTTTACATTTTTTGAACACCTTAATTATATAATTCCCAAAGCATACTCACTATTGGCATTTATTAAAAGAAATGGGTCAGAGTTTAAGGATCCATATACCAAAAAGCTACTATATAACGCTTTCGTAAGATCTAGGCTTGAATATGCTTCTATAATCTGGAGTCCCTATTATGATTCACAATAACAGAAATGAACGTGTTCAAAAAATATTTATGAAGTACTGCTTATCCGACCTGAACTTCGAGATGCCTCTCCCTTCATATATTTCGAGGTGTAAGTTGATTAACTTGCATACGTTAGAGACTAGAAGGTTAATCTTCGCTATTATATTCATTTATGATATTGTTAAGGGCATCATTGATTGCCCAACAATTCTTGAGTCTTTGGGTTTTCATGTGCCTCCACGCAACTTGCGTCATCGTAATATGTTTGCTATTGGAAATTTTAGGTCTAATTATGCGGTGAATGAACCAATCACACGCGCTCTAATTGCCATCAACTCAATTAACTCTAATCATTGCATTGATTTTTCTGTGTCTAGAAACTGCTTAAGAAATATGTTATTTTCTGCTTTAAACTGAATAGTTTAGTAGTAGCCTTATAAGTACACATGGATGTACCAGTATGGAATCTAGTCTGTAAGATTTTTGTAAATCATAGACTTAAATAAATAAAAGGAATGTTTCCATTTTCCTTGAAACCCTAGCCGGTTTCCAAGTGGATGGGCAATGAAACTGAAAAACTTCTGAGTGCAGGGAAAACTGTGCGAGGAAGCAATCGGGTTTATGTTCTCTACAAATGTATTGGATAAGGACGGTATTAGTGCAGCATGTCATCTGGCTTGTTATCTACAAGCTAACGAGCATATAACATTAGATGAAAAATTGCAAAACATCTAGAAAGATTACGGCTTTCATTGCAATAATTCATCGTACCGACGTTAATAAGCAAATTTTCGAACGTTTACGTAATTTTGCAGGCGAGTCAAAATCATATCCCAAGTCAATACTGCAGGACAAATATAAAATTAAGAGGTGTTGATACCTCACAACCAGATGGCAAGGCCATATTACCTTTTAGTGCAAGTAGCGAAATGATTACATTCTTTCGACAATGGCTTGTGACTTTGCGTGCAAGCGGTACTGAACCAGATATTAAATATTATGCTACAGTGTGCGCTCAGCCAGGCCAAGTGGATTTTTGACGGTTTAATTAAGACAACAAATGAGGTTGCAGCTATTATTGAAGAATTTTTACAACCAAATGAGAATAATCTTGCACCAAAATCGGATTGTATGTAGATATTTTTAGGGATAACATATGTGTATTCAAATTTCAAGAGTCATTAAGATTTTAATTTTCTTTAACGCACACATTTGACGATATTGTAAAGATTTGCAGAATGGTGGGATAACTAGGCAGATTTATTGTATCGCCAAGGCGGCCGCCGTGGTGTGAAGGTAGTGTTGCCGGCCTACCACACCGAAGGTCCATGGTTCGAGCCCTGGTACAGGTAACATCAAAAGTGCTTTGAAAAAAGTTTTTCAAAAACGGGGTCGCCCCTCGGCAGTGGTTTGGCAAACTCTCCGAGTGTATTTCTGCCATGACAGGCTTCTCAGCAAAAATTCGTCTCCTTTGTAGATGCCGTTCGGAGTCGGCAAAAAACTGTAGGTCCCACCAATTTGTAGGGAAAATTCAAATCGGCACACCACATATTGGAAGAGAAGCTTGGCGCAAAAATCTCTTAGGAGGTTTATGATGATATACCTGTTGTATATCGCGCCATAGAGAGAGAGAAGCGATTAGCATGCGCGCCGATTATGTACAAGCAGATATCAATCGTGGGGACATTTTAATGAAGTTGAATCGCACATCACAAGCACAAGAAGTATACGAAAAGGCATTGCTATACGATAGTGAGAATCCTGATATCTATTACAATTTGGGTGTAATATAAAGAGCAGTGTAACAGTGGGCCAAGCCGCACTTTAAAAAAATAACCCTTAGTCGGTCCAACATCGGCCACGCGGTCCACGGTATTTCTGCGCAGAACACACTTCTTGCACCTTTCGGTACACCCTAATCTGTGATTACAACAACCACATGAAATGGCAGAAAATTTCCAACTTTGATTTCAAATATCTCTTCACTGAGACAAAAACTTGAAAGTCCGCTTCCGGATTATTGTTACCGAGGTCACAACGCGTCTTTTGATACCTTTCCAGATAATTTCGGACGTGTTTTAGTAGTTGTCTCCTAAAGGTAACAATTACCAAAATTTTCATCCAATGTCGTTTGCTTTAATTCGTATAAATTCACTTTACGTTCGCCATATCCTGGTTTACCTAACGATGTTGTCGGCTGAAGATGAATATTGACGTTGTTGTTGCATATATAGATGTCCATCCCCAAGTAAACTTTTTATAAACTTCAAGAAAAAACTGTTACAAATTATTTCAATTTAAAAGTGAAATGCAAATGTTTATAAAAACTCAGAAAAAACTATTTATAAATATATTTCCAGTTCTTTTCAAACAAGATTTTATATGAGACTGACGGCGAAAAAGCAAAAATCATGGCTGCACCTTAAACACTTCCGAAAGCTGGTAATAGTTGGTTTAAGTTGCAGCATTCAATGTATGACTGGAACTTAGTTATTTATTTTAGTGCAATAGCTAAATAATATACAAAATATGGTTTGAATAAAGTTAAAAAAAAAACTTTTAGAAAGCTTTCTTTAAAATCTTTTTTGTAGGTTTGAATTAATAAGCCTTTTATCAACGTGTCGTTTCAATTACACAACGTTTATTTTCAAACGTTTTATAAACGCAAAATCTGAATTTTGTAAGTTTAATACTTATTTCCGAAAGCTAGATTTATTTTAAGTTTACTTTGCTTGTTGGGTTTCTACGTTTGGAAAATATTGTTTATTTGGAGTGTTACCATATTTACGTATAAGTATGTATGATGGGGGCATGTATACGAGGGTGGCACCATCTGCTACCAACTTGTCGTGGCAGATGGGAAGATTTTCAGTGGCAGATTGGTTCGCCTTTCTGCGTTAGGTTTTGTGTAGCCTCGTTCTCGAGAGGAATTACCTTTTCTGTGGCAGAAAGGTTCTTTTCCTGCGTTAGGCTTGTCTGGTGTCCTCGTTAAGGGTAACGAGTGAAGGGTGGAACATTTTGGGATAGGGGAGGTGAAAACGGCTAGAAGGTGATGGAAGGGGATGGTTAAGATGAGGCCCCGGGCCTCTCGCCAGCCATTCCCTCCATAGGGAGCAGAATCAGCTTGACTAACGGTCTTCTGATCTGACCCTTCTCGATCATGAGGTCCACTTCACGCACTCGGTTATCTTCGCCGGGGTGTATGTTGAAGGGTCGAAGAGTCTGGCGATGGCGGATAGAATCGCTCGCTTTGTCAAATTTCACCTTTCTTCTAGTGATCCTGCTTTAAAGTAAAACAGGTCTGAATGGGCATTCCATCTTATGCCCAATGCCTTAACGGTGCTGGTATCTTCGAATGCCAGAAAGTCCTCGGTCAGCCGATCCGATATTGGGATGTCGTTGAGAATTTCCTTAGCATTCGAAGTCCATTTCCGTAGTGGGAAGCCAGCGGAGAGTAAGACTTGGCGAATCGAGTGTGTGTCCCCCCGCTAGTACGTCATCTACGTACATGCCTTCCCTAAGTATGCTAGATGCTGTAGAGTGAGAACTCTCTACTTCATATTCTAGTTGCAAAAGGGTTCGGATTGCTAGATACGGCGAGCAATTGACCCCGAAAGTGACCGTTTTCAACTCGTAAAGGCTTATGGGTTCCTGAAGCGATGTTCGATAAACAATCCTTTGGAATTTGACGTGATCATCGCTCATCCAAATTTGCCTATACATCTTTTCGATGTCACTATTGAAAACGGAGCGATATAGTCTCCATCGTATAAGTACAGGAAGATCTGACTGAAGTACCGGGCCTGGCAGGAGAGTGTCGTTCAAACTTGTGCCATTTGCCGTTGGGCTCGACGCATTGAATACGACGCGTACCTTTGTGGTGGTACTCTCCGCCTTTACTACGGCATGATGGGGCAAAAAGTCGTTGTCCGCCGAATCGGCTGGTACCATTTCATTAATTTTTTGCATATGCCCTAATGTCTCATATTCAGACGGGACCCTCTTATATTCGATGCCTTATTCCGGGTTCTTTGATAACCGCGTCTCATATCTAAAATATTGTGAACACGCCCGCCTAAGAGACCCTCCTATGTTTATCTTATCTGGGTAGTCCTGTCTGAATGGAAGAGAGACGACATATCTCCCATCCTCTCTACGACTTGTAGTTTCCCTATATAAATCTTCGCAGTACTTGTCATCTGCGTTTGGGCTTTTATTTTTGGGCAGATTTTCCAACTCCCAGAATGCTGTAAGCTATTTGTCCAAAGCAACTTCGCTGTAAAAGGACACTATATTTCTGGTTGGATTCGGTGGTTCTAGGCGCCTGGTTAATATCCAACCAACACCGTTTCTTGGGCGATAAGTGTACATTATTTTTCAGCCCACTCAATATAATTATACGCATATCCGTCTCCGCCAAGTATAATATCAACTTCCTCGTTGATGTAGAATCGCTTATCTGCCAAGACTAAGTCTGGGAAAGCCTGCATAGTCGTAGCATGGATATGGCAGGATGGCAGATTGCCAGTTAGTTTGGCTAGAATTAGAACAGAAGTTGTTAAGCTGAAGCAAGGGTCCACTGGTGAACGGAGTTCAATATTGGATGCCTCCTTGACTTGAACCGAGACGCCATTAGTGATGCCCGAAACTTGAGCATGCATTCTTTTTGCCGGTAAATTGATTCTGCGTTTGAGTCGTTCTGCCATAAACGAGCACACTGAACCAGAATCAATCAGTGCTCTTGCTCGGAAGTCTGTACCATTATGATGAATGGTTACTCGAGCTGTCCCTAGCAGCACACCTGCGCTTGAATGTACATGGCAGGATTTAACATTTCGATTTACGGCCGAAACAGATTTTTCAGCTTCCCGTCTCTCTTGTGCCTGTTTTGAAGTTGAGGCAGCATTATCAGCCTGCGTCTGAAGAGACTCCGCATGCAGGAGCGTATTATATCGAGAGTGGCACTTGTTGCAGTCGTAAGAACTGGTGCACTTCGGCACAGTATGTCCTGGGGATAGGCAGTTCAAACAACCCTTGGTGGATTTGACAAAATTAATTATCTCCACCGGAGTTAATTTAAGAAAACGGGGACAGTTTCGTAATCTGTGGGCATTCGATTTGCACTTTGTGCACAGTTATTTCGTCACATTTGCTTGGTATGTACCAAGCCTTTTTGCAGGGGTTTCGTTGGCGTTCCGCGTACTTTGCGGTTTTTGCGATTTCGAAGAACTCCCTATGAACCCAGACACTGTTTCGAGTGTCTGGAAGCGGTTGGACAAAAATTTGTCCATATCCTCCCACTTGGATATTTCCACTTTGTGGTCTATGCTTTGCTCCCTTAGACCAAGCGTACTCTCCGGCAATTTCGTCGAACACAAATATGTAATAATTGCATCCCAGTTCGAAGTGTCAATGTTATGACTTCGCAGGGACGAAAGGCAATTATTTATTTCGCGATGAAGGGTTTTAATCGCGCTACCACACTCACTCTCTACCTTTTTCAAATTAAACAAAATTTGGAGTTGCGAGTTTACTAAGATACGTTTGTTTTCGTATCTCTCGCTTAAGTTTCTCCAGGCCGTATCAAATCCCTCATTCGTGGGCGGACATTTTTTAACAATATCTTTTGCCTCACCTTGTGCCTTATTTTTCAGATGGAACAATTTCTCCACAGGGGCGTTTGTTCAAGATATATATAGCCGTGAACATGTTACGAAATGTTGGCCATGACAGATAATCGCCCTTGAAAACTTCAGTATCACATGGAGGCAGGCGGATACTGTGTTCAAATTCGTGCTTTTCTTCAGTTTTATTTTCTGGTTTGTTACGTGTCGCTTGGCTTGTAGCCATATCTGACATGCAGCGTAAATATACTGCATATGCTCTTCTATATTTCTGTTTAACAGAAACTATACCAGTGGCCTCTAACTTATCTGAATTAAGTAAGTCGTCATAAGCCGTTCTGGTTTTTCTCCACATTGCTTTCAAGTCCTCTTGTTGAAGCCAAAGAGTGTACTTGCTGTGGACTGAATCCTCTAATTCATTGTAGTCTGATTTGAATTCAAAAATCGAATCAGCCAGCCTAATGAAACTTTCCATGTTTTGGACCTAGAGGATATGCAGAATCAAAACAAAACCGAAAAAATATAGCTGAAGGTACGATGAAATGCTCAACCGTATAAGATAAATGCTGAATAGAAAGGGTAAAGGTTTTTTTTACCCAGGAAAGCCAAAAAAACCCACTCCATAAAATTTCAAATCAACCCAATTAATGTAATTTTAATTCAATTTGATTTTATTTATTTATTGCAGACGTGGCCGCTTTGTCTGTCTACTATGTGTGTACAACAATAACGCTCTTTTGCTTACTCGCCACCCACACGTATAAGATAATATATATATATAAATAAATGTGTATATGTTGCCGCAATAAAGAAGTCCACAAAAAATACAGATAAAGTGCGCGGTGTATCAAACGAGCGAAAGTCAATATTAAATGAAAAAAAATGTGATAACAAATGAATAGTGCTATAAATTTTGTGAATTTAATAAGAAATTCAAATTGAGTGTGGTTATGTGCGGCAGCTTTTAGTATTGACCCGCTTAATAATTTTGTTAAACAAATGTTGGTGTTGTGGACTGTATAGGCTGGTTCTTTTCTACGGGGAGATGGACCATGAACAATTGCGACAATGGTGCTTCGCTGGAGCGGCCGTGGCTCGAAAGCACCGCGGTCGAATTGTAATTTTGAAAAGAAATAAGAGAAGACAACTAGAATTCTCGTTTTTATAAATATGGCAGTTTATTTTGTAGAAAATACAATTAGAAATTATTTTACCTCTTGAATATTTGATGCGCTGAGAAATCTTGGGGTGGCCGTGATGTGACTGGGTTGACTGTTGCTGAAAGAGTATACGGTTTTCCAATCGAGGGCAACCGTTGAACCTGAAAATTATCCTCCGGTTTTAAGGGGAGGTGAACCCACACATGCACACCCCATGCATGTATATGTGTGCTGACAAAACACGAATATGCATGCATGCCCACACAGATGGATGGGTTGGTGGTAGTATTGGAAGGGCGCTAAAGTTACAATAGGGTGCCACATTTTTTGGGAATTTAGGCATCTCGCCTAATCAACTTTATATAGCCTAGGGGTGTGGCTCCGCCTACTTTTACAAAACTATACATTGCCTATGCTGACCCAGTGAACCCAAGTATATATTGTGAAAATTTCATAAAGTTCGGTTGAGTTCTTTGGCGCCTATAAAAGACACACATTTTTATACCTAGTAGTGTTTCGCACACAAGGTATATTAACTTGAGTCGCGTTACGGCAGTACGTAACGGCATTAACGGATCGAGATATATATTGAATTATATATATCACGGCGGCCGCCGTGGTGTGAAGGTAGTGTTGCCGGCCTACCACACCGAAGGTCCATGGTTCGAGCCCTGGTACAGGTAACATCAAAAGTGATTTGAAAAAAGTTTTTCAAAACGGGGTCGCCCCTCCGCAGTGGTTTGGCAAACTCTCCGAGTGTATTTCTGCCATGACAGGCTTCTCAGCAAAAATTCGTCTCCTTTGTAGATGCCGTTCGGAGTCGGCAAAAAACTGTAGGTCCCACCAATTTGTAGGGAAAATTCAAATCGGCACACCACAAATTGGAAGAGAAGCTTAGCGCAAAAATCTCTTAGGAGGTTTATGATGATATGAGATAGAGATATCAAAATGTTCAGGACGAAAAGAGAAGTTGATTAAGCCATGTCCCGCCGTCCGTCCGTCCGTCTGTGAACACGATAACTTGAGTAAATTTTGAGATATCTTAGTGAAATTTGGTATGCGGGTTCCTTGGCACTCATCTCCGAGCGCTAATTAAAATATGCGAAAGCGGGCGATAGCCACGCCCACTTTTTATGTATAGAATATTTTCAAAAACACAAAAACGGTTATTACTCAGTACATAATACACCTATAAGGATAAAATTTGGTAAATACATTGAGATTGAGGCATAAAATAAATTTTTCAAGAAACTTTTGAAAAAGGGTGTGGCCCCGCCCACTTTTGATTAAGTCAAATTTAGAAATAATATTAATCATAAATCAAAATCCGTTCAAGATATCGAAACGAGATTCAGCACGCAGGTTTCCAGGTATGCAAGGAGTGTTCCAGGAAAAAATGGCCGGGATCGCTCACTTTTATATGAAAGATTATGAAGAGGCTCGTAGATATATTAAATAGGCAATAACTTTGCGTGAAATAGCTTTACATCATTTATATTTCACTTTTAAAGTTTCCGTTAACAAAGAAATCCAAAATTTTGGAAAATGGGAGTGGCCCTGCCCCTTTTATTGTGGACTATTCCAAAAAACTGTTTATGCCATAACTCCACCAAAAATTGATTTGTCGAAACGAAATTTGGTGATAATGTTCTATACATAAAGGTAACTGTTTGCTGTAAAATAGGGTGAATTTGGTTAAAGTCCACGCCCAGTTTTTGAACGTAGTTCTGAAATTTTTTTTTGTAAAATTCAAAAAGCGATATTTCTACAAGTAAGCAAGTTATATCAATCAGGTTTTGCACACACAATAAGCTTTTCAAGAAAAACTCGGCCGCAAAAAAATTTTGTCATTTTTGAGGAAGTAGGCGTGGCGGCGCCCACTTTTCAGCATAAAATTTCTGCTATTTTCAAAGGCAATCACTTATAATTTCATCTTGATATTTCAATAAAAATTGGTCAGCTGCTTCTTAGTAGTATTTGTCATACTCCTGACAAAATAAAGCCAAATCGGGAAACACACAAGCAAAATATTCGGGCACTTAGTTAATAGCCCACTGCAATAGCGAAGTTATATATCTTATTTGATTTTCATACCTTTCATAAACATTAAATGTATGTAAGTATGAGAACAAGAAGAGAAAAGTTCACTAAAATGATCAGTACGATGAGCCGAGTCGATTTAGCCATGCCCGTCGCTCCGTCCGTCTGTCTGTCTATCCGTCTGTGTATTTGAATGCAAACTAGTCTCTCAGTTTTCCAAAAGAAAGCTGAAATTCGTTGTTTGCTTTCTCCATTTTATATTGTACTAGCAAACCCGGGATACGTTGTTTTGACGTTTTGATACATAGAACACATCTATATATCAAATGTCATTAACTTGAACCTTTATACTGTACAAAGTGGCGCAAAAGTAATCCTCCTATCAGAAAATGCTATAAATTTTGCGACTGGCCCCTAAAGTCAGTTCTGTTTTGACATTTGTGTAGTAAACACATGCGAAATACACGTTAATAAACAATGTTACGCTACACTGCTCCAGAACGCGGAATATTGCTGACTATTTATTTGACCAATAATCGGTCGGTGAAAAACGGTTACTGCGCAAAAGTAATCCTCCTATCAGAAAATGCTATAAATTTTGCGATTGGCCCCTAAAGTCAGTTCTGTTTTGACATTTGTGTAGTAAACACATGCGAAATACACGTTGGTAAACAATGTTATGCCACCCTGCTTCAGAACGCGGAATATTGCTGACTATTTATTTGACCAATAATCGGTCGGGGCCAAACGGTTACTGTGAATGTTGAGCGCTACAGAGCAATGATCAACGAGTTCCTTTTGCCGCAACTTAATGAATTGGGATTGGAAAACATGTGGTTCCAACAAGACGGTGCAACAGGACACACTGCACGTGCCACAACCGATATGCTGAACATCGGAAGCTTACTTTTGCGCCACCTTGTATATGCTGCACCCAGTGAACCCAAGTATATATTGGGAAAATTTCATAAAGATCGGTTTAGTTCGCCTATGAAAGACATCCTTTTTATACCTTTCATGAACATGAAATGGTATATTAACTTTGGTCCGATGTTTGCAACGTTTAGAAATACAAGAGATAGACCCACCATTAAGTATACCAAATTGATCAGAACGATGAACTGAGTTGATACAGCCATGTCCGTCTGTCCGTCCGTCCATCTGTTTGAACGCAAACTAGTCCCTAAATTTTTGAGATATCTCGATGGCACACGGATGTATTTTTGTATTATATTAGACATTTGTCGGATCCGGTATAATCGGGTCACTATAGCATATATCTCCCATACAACCGATCGTTCAAATAAGAGGATTATGACCATTTCTCCCTCATTTTTAAAGATTAAACTTGAAACTTGGTGAGATATTTTCTTATGGACAGCAAAAGATTTTGTAAAAAAATCACCAAGATCGGAGCTGTATATAGTATATATCCCATACAACCGATCGTTCAGATAAGAGGATTATGGCCATTTATCCCTCATTTTGGAAGATTAAAACTTGAAACTTGGTGAGATATTTGCTTATATATGGTAAAAGATTTGGTAAAAAAATGACCAAGATCGGAGCTATCCATATATAGCATATATCCCATACAACCGATCGTTCAGATAAGAGGATCATAAAATGAAATGTATGGCTGACAATGTTTTAAAGAACTTTAAACAATGCGTATTCCAGTTTGCACGTATTCATGAAAGGTATAAAGCCTTCGGCACAGCCGAAGACAGCGCCGTCCTTACTTGTTTTTTGATATTCATTCCTTTCATGAACATGAAATGTTTGTACGTATACTGAAATGATCAGAAGGATGAGCTGAGTCGATGAGCCATCCGTCTTTCGATACGTCTGTCTGTCTCTTCGTCGGTCTATTTGAACGCAAATACGAACTGAAAGTATTAAAATAGACCTGCGTAAATTGGGATGACATAATAGATCACTACTAGGTATATAATGTTCGGTTCCACCCGAACTTAGACTTTCTTACTTGTTTATATCTATTTTTGTTACGCACACAAGGTATCCCTGCTAGAGCATGCTGATGGATACTCCAATACTTTTACAACATTTTTGACAATACCTCTACAATTACAAATAATTTTCTTCCGTTTCTTTTTGATTTGACAGTTCATCATAACAAAAAAATCGCGGCCATTTTAGAACGCAGACGTGGAATTTTTCTGAGACTAATAAAACTTTATAAAATATGTTTTCGTTGTGTTTTTGTGTAAACATAGGTGCGAGATGAATAAAAGGCATTTAAGAAACTGCCTTAGTGCTGAAAAAAGGCTATTTGAAGCCAACGTAGATCTTGCTTGAAGCTGAAACGCGGAGTGTGTGGTTTCTGAGGATATTAGTCAGGATTTGTTTCCTGTGGCCCAAATTGGAATTTTGGAAGAGCATAATTATGCTTTACGTGGTAGTGTTGTTGAGTGTGAAGGCGGTGCATGTGGTGATAATGAGCGAAACGATTACATGTCCTTATCAGCATATGTAGATGCCTCAGAGGTAAGTGCATATGCTGTTGAGGGCTTGGATTCGGTAATTGTTTCCTTTAGGAGACAACTGCTAAAACGCGTCCGAAATGATCGGGAAAGGTATGAAAAGACGCGTTATGACCTCGGTAACAAGCGGATTTTCGAGTTTTTGTTTCAGTGAAGAGATACTTGCAATCAAAGTTAAAAACTTTCTGTCATTTCCATGTGGTTGTTGTAATCACAGATTAGGGTGTACCGAAAAGTGCAAAAAAGTGTTTTGTGCAGAAATACTGTGGACCGCGTATCCGGTGTTGGACCGGGAAAGGGTTATTTTTTTGAAGCGCGGCCGGAGGCCGCCTACCCAAAGAGATGTTCTGCACATATATACCTTTTTTACTTTTCACTGAAACAAAAAATTGAAAATCCGCTTTCGGATTGTTGATACCGAAGTCAAAACGCGTTGTTTGCTACCTCTCCCGATATTTTTGGACGTGGTTTAGCAGTTGTCTTCTAAAGGAAACAATTACCTAAATACCTTCTGTTGCACGCATAAAGCTTATACGCACCACACGCACAGCTTAAATACTTGAAAGTGCAATGTTTACAAATGTCACAATTGCATTTATATTTTATAAAATTTATTGTTGATCACATTTGCGCAGCATTCCGTAAACTATGTACAGCTATGGTGAGTAGATAAATGGTTGTACTTATTCACATTGTATATTATTCACATTTTATGTTAAGCTATACGTTTATTTTATTACAGTACAAGTAGTGGGCTAAACATTGGCCTATTCGAATTCATCACTATTAGCACTTAAAGAATGTATATGGGTAAACAAGTGGAAATGTGGCAATTATTGTGTTACGAAATTTTCTAATGTAAATATTTGAGTCAGAACTTCAGCAAAACTTAAAAATCGTCTAGTTCATGAACAAAGTATTTATTGCTTTATATATTAGAATCATCTATATCGCATACCCTTATTAACTATGCTTTTTATTATTTGACGGTATTTATTAACAAAATACTTTTCTTTCCACACAGGAGCACATGTCCGATGAGTTGCTTGTGCAACACGCAGCCATCTCCGATTTGCAACAAACCGAAGAAAGGGTAGTTGAGCAACATCGTTTAGTCAATGATTTTCGACAACAACAACATGATCAGGATGCATATTGTAAACAGGGCGAAGCGCCTTTCACACAACTTGCTGAACTTGCAACTGGTTGTCTAGGCTTGATGGCTGATGGCCAAAGAGGAGATGTTGTCGTGCACGATGAAACACACTGGCGGCAAGCGCTAAAAGAACGTGTACAAAACAATGCACAGTATACAAGAACAAGCCACACATAATTATGTATATATTAATAAATGATGTTGAACAACAACAACATGTAGGCGCATCAATTTAATAATTATAAAGAAGAAAATAAACAAGAAATACTCCTTAAACTAACGCACTCAAATTAACATCGCCACAATGGCAACGCAGCTTTGTGTGATTGTATATAATTTATTGTTGATCACATTTAACAGCTACAACTACAAGATTCTACATTCCATATCGCTCATACAAGTCTCACTCGATATATTATATATTCTATTATTATATTTAATGAAATTAATTAAACAACGTGTATGCGCTACTTTAACACAATGCCATTTATATTATCAAAATGTATTATATTATTTTATTACCTTAGTACATAGTGCGTTCTACAATTAATATTATATTAATAAAATTAATTAAAAATACATATTTAAATAAATATGTGAATGAATTTTAAATCAGGTCTTATTTTATTTACAGGGTGGCTGATGAAAGCCGCTACCAAAAAAAAATTTAACAACTTTTTTGCTATTTAATGAATCTGGTTAATTTTTTTTTTATTTTGCAGATTGACTTTTACGTTTAACAAAAATGGATAACTGGGACACTGAAACTAGAATTTGGATTGTCCGCCGCTATCACGCACTGGAGTCCGTAGTTTCGGTTCAAAGAGAGTATAGGCGCACGTTTGGCGGCAATCCTCCGAGCAGATGGACCATAATAAGACTTGTAAACAATTTTGCCGAGCATGGGACATTCAACAGAAGACCTTACCATCGAAACCCTTCAGTTTGAACGGAGGAAACAATCACTGCTGTAGCTGCTGCCATACAAAACAATCCACGTGTTTCGACAAGAAGCTTATCTGCTCAAATGGGTGTAAGCAGACAGTCATTACAGTCAAGTATGCACAAAGATTTGGACTTATTCCCATATAAAATTCAAATGGCCAACAAACTGAATGCTGCAGACTTGCCGATTCGCTTGGAATTTTGCCAGAAGATGCTTCAAATGGTGGAAGAGGATGGAAACATGTTGAACTGTGTTTTCATGTCTGACGAGGCCCATTTCGATTTAAACGGCAACATAAACAAACAAAATTGTCGAATATGGAGTGCTTCCAACCCACAGATACTCCATGAGACGGAATTGCATCCACTTCGTGTCACAGTGTGGTGTGCAGTTTCATCACGCTGCATTGTCGGGCCCTACTTCTTCGAAGAAAACGGTCACACCGTTACGGTTACTGGAGACCGTTACTTGAGCATGTTGAGAGAGTTTTTCTATCCAGAATTACGCCGAATGAGAATTTCTTTCAACTCTGTGTGGTTTCAGCAAGATGGTGCAGCTCCTCATATAGCCCAACCTGTTATGACAGAATTGCGACGAAAATTTCCCAATAAGCTGATATCCAGAAACTCCACATTCCGTTGGCCACCCAGGTCGCCTGACCTTACTGCACCTGACTTTTTCTTGTGGGGTTATTGCAAACAGGAAGTCTTCAAAGCAAAACCAACAAATTTGAATGAACTAAGGCAATCCATTCGAGAAACAATTGCGGCTATTCCTGTCTCAACTCTCCAAGCAGTAATGAACAACTTTTTGGTAAGATGCCGTACATGCATCGACGAGCAGGGGGGCATTTAAATTCCATTATTTTTAAAACTAGTTAGACTATATTTAATAAAATTTAATGAGCTTTAACATGAATAAAAGAAAAATGAATTCCATACACTGAAAAAAAAATTATTTGAGTTTCTTAATGTAGCAAAATTCATCAGCCACCCTGTATACAGGCGTGATAGGTTTCTGATTCAGCTTTATTTACTCAAAGCTGACTGATATCTATAACAGGGTTGAGTGAAAAGCGGGCAGTCAAAGACAAGGACAGCCTTATGCAAAACTTCATTAGTAAGAGCGAAACGCACAACAATACACGTATACGAATTGTTTATACAGTTTTGTCATGTTGCTCTCAAAAAATTGATGGAAATTTTGCTCTACAGGCTGACATATATTTCTATCAGCCATATCTGTCAATTGATCCCTCAAGTGACTGATACATGTCTAGAAGGGATATTACTTCATTCGGCATAAACGAATCGGGATATATATTTATTAATGTATATCAAAACGGTCAGGATGAAAAGTGAGTTCCTTTTCAAATTTTTAACACTTCTTTACAGCGAGGCCGCTGCTTTTTTGCTTCAAAATGAGTAGAAAACAGGGTTAAATAAAAACTGCATATGTATACATACATAATTATAAACAACAACTCACTAGCAGAAACCGTAAGGGCTTTGTTTCTGTTTCGTTACAGTTTCGTTACACAAGAAACGCTTCTAGTATTGTTTCTATACCTTAGGTTTCCATACAGTTTTGATTAAGAGAAACAGTTCCTAGTTTTGTTTCTATACAGATATGTTTTGTTACAGTTTTATTACAGAGGTAGCGTTTCAGGTTTCGTTTCTGTGTAAAGTGTTTCGTTACAGCTTAGGGTTCTGGCAGTTTTGTTACTTAGAGTTTCGTTCCACTTCTGTTGCTCACTGGGAACGGTTCCAGTCATTCGGTTTCTAATCATGTTTCCATATTTATGTGTTTCTGGGAACAATAACGGCAGAAACGGAGTTTCGTTTCTATCTAAGGTTTTGTTAAAAGTCTCTGGCTTAAACCCCCCTCGGATATTTTCTGCGCACGGGCCTGCTTGTGATGATAACTTTAGCGTTGTTTTGACAAAGTTATCGAATCAGCAATATTATTCTCATCTGAACGGTATTCAAACAAGGAAGGAAGTCTAAGTTCGGGTGGAACCGAACATTATATACCTAGTAGTGATCTATTTTGTCATCCGAATTTACGCAGGTCTATTTTAATACTTTCAGCTCGTATTTGCCTTCAAATAGACAGACGGACAGACAGATAGACGTATCGGGAAACGGACATGGCTACATCGACACAGCTCATCCTCCTGATCGTTTCAGTATACGTACAAACATTTCATGTTCATGAAAGGTATGAAAATCAAAAAAGGTATAAAGCTTGGCTTTTGCAGTGTGGTATTAACTAAAGTAATTTACCTTGTGTGCGTAACAAAAGTAGATATAAAAAAGGGTGTCTTAAAGAACTCAACCGATCTTTATGAAATTTTCACAATATATACTTGGGTTCACTGGGTACAGCATATACAGTATATAGTTTTGGAAAAGTAGGCGGAGCCACACCCCCAGGCTATATAAAGTTTGAATTCGTCATAACTCCGAACTTTTTGGTCTAAATTAATGAAATTTGGATATATGTGTTACTTAGTCAATATCTATATAATTTTTCAAAAGTGGGCGGTGCTACGCCCACATATTTTGTGTTTTGTTTTGCTCTTGAACTTTCACGATAGGTTCAGGAGTTCGCTGGGCACGACACAGTCTGCATAAACTTTTGGAAAAGCCCCCAGGTTATATAAAGCTGCAGTTCGGTATAGAGCTTATTTGGTTCAAGTTAATGACATTTGATATATAGATGTGCTCTATGTATCAAAACGTCAAAACAACGTATACCGGGTTTGCTAGTATAATATAAAATGGAGAAAGCAAACAACGAATTTCAGCATTCTTTTGTAAAACTGAGAGACTAGTTTGCATTCAAATAGACAGACGGATAGACAGACAGACGGACGGAGCGACGGGCATGGCTAAATCGACTCCGCTCATCGTACTGATCGCTTTAGTGAACTTTTCTCTTCTTGTTCTCATTCTTACATACATTTAATGTTTATGAAAGGTATGAAAATCAAAAAAGATATATAACTTCGCTATTGCAGTGGGCTATTCCCGATTTGGCTAATTTTTGGCAGGAGTATAACACATACTACTAAGAAGCAGCTGACCAATTTTCATTGAAATATCAGGATGAAATTATAAGTGATTGCCTTTGAAAATAGCAGAAATTTTATGCTGAAAAGTGGGCGCCGCCACGCCTACTTCCTCAAAAATTACAAAATTTTTTTGCGGCCGAGTTTTTCTTGAAAAGCTTATTGTGTGTGCAAAATCTGATTGATATAACTTGCTTACTTGTAGAAATATCGCTTTTTGAATTTTACAAAAAAAATTTTCAGAACTACGTTCAAAAACTGGGCGTGGACTTTAACCGATTTCACCCATCTTTACAGCAACCAGTTACCTTTATATATAGAACATTATCCCCAAATTTCGTTTCGACAAATAAATTTTTGGCGGAGTTATGGCATAAACAGTTTTGTGGAATAGTCCACTGTGAAAGGGGCGGGGCCACGCATATTTTCGAAAATTTTAAGTTTTTGGATTTCTTTGTTTACGGAAACTTTAAAAGTGAATAATAAATGATGTAAACCTATTTTAGGCAAAGTTATTGCCTATTTAATATATCTACGATCCTCTTCAAAATCTTTCATATAAAAGTGGGCGTGGACCTTAACCGATACCGCCCTTGAACATTCCGTGCATACCTGAAAACCTGCATGCTGAAATTCGGTTCGATATCTTGAACGGTTTTTGATTTATGATTAATATTAATTCTAAATTTGACCTAATCAAAAGTAGGCGGTGCCACGCCCATTTTAAAAAATTTCTTGAAAAATTTATTTTATGCCTCAATCTCAATGTAGTCACCAAATTTTATCCTTATAGGTGTATTATGTACTGAGCAATCACTTTTTTTGTGTTTTCGAAAATATTCTATACATAAAAAGTGGGCGTGGCTATGATCCGATTTCACCCATTTTAAATAGCGCTCGGAGATGAGTGCCAAGGAATCCGCATACCAAATTTCATTAAGATATTTCAAAATTTACTCAAGTTATCGTGTTAGACGGACGGACGGACATGGCTTGTTGTTGTTGTCGTTGTAGCGACTACTTAACCTGCCTAGGATGTCACCCCTCATCCAACACTGTCATCAGGCTCTTCTAACGGAAGTCCAAGAAACCTCGCGGCTTCAACAGGGGTGGACCAGAGTGAAATTGGTGTTAGAAGAGTGGGCTCAGTTGAGCAGATGAACAGATGGTTAGTATCGTGGGGAGACACGCCGCATGCCGGGCAGACATTTGGCATGTCAGGGTTCAGTCTGGATAGGTAAGAGTTTAGTCTGTTACAGTATCCAGAACGAAGTTGAGCCAGCGTGACTCTTGTCTCCCTGGACAGTTCGCGTTCCTCGTCGGCAACAGGTGGCGCTTGTGCCTGTAGGACTGCATTCACTCGACGTTCCCACAACAGCCGGTTCTACGTACCGGAATGACTCGGATTTCTACATCCGACCAAGGGCTCTTATTTCGACACTACCCTGTCTAACCTGTCACGGACATGGCTTAATCAATTTCTCTTTTCGTCCTGAACATTTTGATATATATAGGTCAATATCTATCTCGATCCGTTTATGCCGTTACGTACTGCCGTTAGGCGACTAAAGTTAATATACCTTGTGTGCGTAGCACTACTAGGTATAAAAATGTGCGCCTTTTATAGGCGCCAAAGAACTCAACAGATCTTTATGAAATTTTCACAATATATACTTGCGTTCATTGGGTACAGCATAGACACTATATAGTTTTGGTAAAGTAGGCGGAGCCATGCCCCCAGGCTATATAAAGTTTCAATTCGTCATAACTCCGAACTTTTTTGGTCTAAATTAAGGAAATTTTGATATATGTGTCAATTTTTCAATATCTACATAATTTTTCAAAAGTGGGCAATTCCACGCCCACATATTTTGTGTTTTGGTTTGCTCTTGAACTTTCACGATAGGTTCAGGAGTTCGCTGGGCACGACACAGTCAGCATATAGCTTTTGAAAAAGCCTCCAGGTTATATAAAGCTGCAGTTCGCTATAGTTAGGAGTTTGTTTGGTTCAAGTTAATGATATTTTATATATAGATGTGTACAACGTGTACCGGGTTTTCTAGTATATTATAAAATGTCAAAAGCAAAGCTCGAATTTCAGCATTCTTTTGTAAAACTGAGAGACTAGTTTGCGTTCAAATAGACACACGGAGAGAGAGAGACAGACGGACGGAGAGACGGGCATGGCTAATTCGACTCCGCTCATCGTGCTGATCATTTTAGTGAACTTCTCACTTCTTGTTCTCATACTTACATACATTTAATATTTATGAAAGGTATAAAAATCAAAAAAGATATATAACTTCGCTATTGCAGTGGGCTATTAACTACGTACCCGAATATTTTGCTTGTGTGTTTCCCGATTTGGTTATTTTTTGGCAGGAGTATAACACATACTACTGAGAAGCAGCTGACCAATTTTCATTGAAATATCAAGATTGAATTATAAGCGATTGCCCTTGAAAATAGCAGAAATTTTATGCTGAAAAGTGGGCGGCGCCACACCTACAGTAAGCAGTTACTTTTATATGCAGAGCATTATCACCAAATTTCGTTTCGACAAATCAATTTTTGGCGGAGTGATGGCATAAAAAGTTTTGTGGAATAGCCCACTATAAAAAGGCGGAGCCACTCCCATTTTCGAAAATTTTAAGTTTTTGGATTTCTTTGTTTACGGAAACTTCAAAAGTGAAATATAAATGATGTTAAGCTATTTTACGTAAAGTTATTGCCTATTTAATATATCTACGATCTTCTTCAAAATCTTTCATATAAAAGTGGGCGTAGACCTTAACCGATCCCGCCCATTTTTTCCTGGAACACTCCTTGCATAAGTGGAAACCTGCGTGCTGAATTTCGTTTCGATATCTTGCACGGTTTTTGATTTATGATTAATATTATTTCTAAATTTGACTTAATCAACAGTGGGCGGTGCCACACCCATTTTCAAAAATTTCTTGAAAAATTTACTTTATGCCTCAATCTTATTATTATGTATTATGTACTGAGTAATCACATTTTTTGTGTTTTCGATCCGATTTCGCCCATTTTAAATAGCGCTCGGAGATGAGTGCCAAGGAACCCGCACACCAAATTTCATTAAGATATCTCAAAATTTACTCAAGTTATCGTGTTCACAGACGGACGGACGGACGGAGGGACATGGCTTAATCAACTTCTCTTTTCGTCCTGAACATTTTGATATTTATAAGTCAATACCTATCTCGATCCATTTATGCCATTACGTAATGCCGTTAGGCGACTAAAGTTAATATACCAGTTATAAAAATAATTTTAATTGTAATGATGCTCTTAGTATTCAAAAAGCTGTAACCAATATATGTTAAGTTTTAGTTACTAATATCAAAGATATACTCTTAAATGAAATTAATATTCCAATAACTGACCAATTAAATGAAGGTTTTAAATTTAGTTCAGATACATTACAACATGTAAACACGGAATATAAATTTCGTAAATGTATTGAGAACAAAAATGTGTTTAAAAGTTTTCGTAAGCATTCTATCAACAATGAAGTTGTACCACGAATCCGACTTGGTAATCCCACTTTGGCGGAAAGTTGCTCGAAAGCCTATATAATGCCATTACGCTTTCAATTTCAAAAAATATTCGAACTAGGATCTATTTTGCGAAAGACATTAGAAAATACTCAATTTTTACAAAATCAGACAAAGACTTCGAAACAAATAATCCTTTAGGTAGTCATGCAACTAAAGATTCAATATGCGCTTTCTACTATTCCTTTCCGACTATCGACCAACATTTACTGTCTAGTTTAAAATTCATTTTCATTGCAGCTCTTGTAAAACTTCTTACCTAAAAGATTCAGTTTTATATGTTCTCGTTCAAGAAATTAGAGGTTTGGAAAAAACAGGCATAGAAATAAATGCCGATTGGAGTGCCTATCATGCTTTTTTTACATTAGGACTCATTCTAGGAGATAACTTAGGACTGAAATCAATACTAGGTTTTTGCAAATCATTTTGTTCCGAAAATGATCGAAGTAGAGGCTTACATTAGAAATATAAACAACTATTCTGAAGACCTTAAGTTAAATAATTCCAAAGTTCCAGGAATAATAGAAAATAGTATATTTAATGATATTAACACTTTTCATGTTACCGATAACTTTATCGTTAATATAATCCATGATCCTGCTGTACTTTATTGAAAATAAATATTTTTCTTTAGGCTTTTTCAACACACAAAAACAAAGTTTTATGTACGGAGAAACCGAAATAGGTAATTTTTGTGCCTATTAAAAATGCACTGTCTTCGTAAGTCAAATTTAACAAATAAGAAAGTCTAAGTTCGGGTGGGATATTATATACCTAGTAGTGATCTGTTATGACATCCCAATTTACGTAGGTCTATTTTAATACTTTCAGTTCGTATTTGCTTTCAAATAGACAGACGGACAGACAGATAGGCGTATAGAGAGACGGGCATGGCTACATCGACTCAGCTCATCATCCTGATCATTTCAGTATACTTTTTGATAGGACTATCTGTTTTTCTTCTCATAGGTACAAACATTTCATGTTCATGAAAGGTATGAAAATCAAAAAAGATATTGTGGCGATTATTCCCAAGCATGTACCATCCCTAACTCAATAACACTCCCACCACTAGTTAACACAACCGAGATAACGATGGCTACGCTTATGCATGCAAGCGTATAACTAGGAAGAGGAAAAGAGATGGCGCGAGTGTTTGCGAATACAATGCAAAGAGGAGATGCCAATAAATAACACCGACCCTTCCAGAACACGAAAAGCGAACAACCAAGAAAGTTCTCGGTGCGTAGGCAAGCACCCTGTTGGACTATATAAGGCGGTGACCAAGCAAGGCAGGTTGATCAGTTTATTTTCAAGCGTTCAATAGTGAACTACTGTAAAGTTATCAAACTCTTAAAATTGTTTTGCGTTTATTACTAGTAAATAAAACTAGCTATTACTTACATTATCTGTGCGTGTGTTTATTCGACTTTATAGTGATCGAACCCAGGATTGATAATCAAGGAATCATCGAATTCGTCACAATTGGTGTCAGAAGCGGTATTGTTGAATAAATACCAGTGATTTCAAGGATAACAAGGACATGGCGAAGCTGAATGAATTAAAGATTCAGCAACTCAAAAATGAGTTGGAACAACGCGGACTGAACACTACAGGCAATAAATCAGAGTTACAGTCACGATTGCGAGAGGCTATGGAAGCAGAAGGAATCAACGTTGATGATCATGTTTTTCATCTTGTGGAGGAGGCACTGACAAAAATGGAAGAAAAAAAGGAGTCTCCGAATCCAGTAGCAACCGTGGACACAAACATGATATTGGCCGTATTAACTCAGATGTCGACTAAAATGGAAGAGCAGAAAACTTGTATAGTATCTCAGCTGGAAGAACAGAAGGCACACATGGCATCTCAGCTTGAAGAACAGGATACACGTATTACATCTGGAATGGCATCTCAGCTCGAGGAACAGAAGACACATATGACATCCCAGATTTCAGCTCAGCTAGATGAAACGAAGGCATACATGAGATCTCAAATGGAAGAACAGAAGGCATATATCTCATCGCAGTTGGAAGAACAGGAAGCAAAGGTGTCATCAAAACTAGAAGTGCAAGATGCAAAAATTGCACAATTGCAGGAGAAAATCGATGCTGATGTAGATGCATTGAGAGGTCGTATCCAGGAATTGCAACTAAATCGTCAATCTGCTTTAGGGAATACGCCCAAGGTAAAATCACCTTCCTTTGATGGTTCTGTTCCATTCCAGGTATTTAAGCTACAATTTGAGAAAACGGCTGCGGTGAATAATTGGTGCACTGAAGATAAAGTTGCAGCACTATTCGTGGCATTGAAGGGACCTGCAGCAGAAATCTTACAGACTATTCCCGAGTCCGAAAGGAACAGTTATGATGCATTGATGGGTGCGGTTGAAAGACGCTATGGTAGCGAACATCGAAAGCAGATATACCAAATAGAGCTACAGAATCGATCCCAGAAACCTAATGAGACTTTGCAGGAATTTGCATCGGACATCGAGAGATTGGCCCATTTGGCAAATGCGGACGCACCTGTGGAGTACACTGAGAGGGTAAAAATCCAAAGTTTTATAAATGGAATACGCGATGTAGAGACGAAGCGGGCCACATATGCAAACCCCAAACGGACATTCTCTGAAACGGTATCACATGCTCTAACGCAGGAAACAGCCTCGCTATTAAGTAAACCTGCGTACAAGGCTCATCGTGTAGAAGTGGAAACTCCGGCTTGGGTAGACAAAATTTTGGAAGCGTTGAACGGAGTACAGAAAAAAAGTGATGGTGCCATTAAATGCTTTAAGTGCGGAAAACCTGGTCACATAGCACGTTATTGCGGCACTGGCTCCAGTAACCTCAGCAATTCAGGTGGACGAAAACGCAAAGCTGAAGGAGATGAGCAAATTTCCCAACCAAATCAGTCGTTAAACTAAATCGAGCCAGCCGAAAGGGGCGTGGACTGGCTCCCGCAAATGAATGCCCCATAATCTCTGTCTCACAGATCGGAAGGAAAGCTAGTAATGTTACTGTTGTTGCATATGTGGATGGAAAAGAGCACTTACTAACTGTGGATACAGGCGCATCGCATTCCATAATTCGATCTGATTTAGTCAACAAGGAGGTGAGACCATTGCATGGAGCAAAGTTACGTACGGCCACTGGTGAGGACACCCATGTCCTAGGAGAAGTAACATGTGAAATCGCAATTGGGAACGTGGCCGTTCTACACAGTTTTATAGTAGCAGATATTGTTGACGAAATCATAGTTGGTGTGGACTTCTTAAGCGAGCAAGGCATCAAGATCGACATGCAAAACAGGATTATGAATTACCAGAACATGGATGTGCCATTAAATTTTGGTTACGAAAACAAATACGTTAGTAAGCGAGTGCTTGTGGAGGAGAGCCAACAAATTCCACCGAAGTCGGAAGCAATCATATGGGCAAAGATTGATGGAGATTATGGGACAAACAAGTTGTGGGTTGTCGAGGCAGCAAACAAATCAAGGACGAACATATTAGTAGGAAAAACCCTGGCCATGACAAAACAAGATGGACGTGTACCGGTAAGAGTACTTAATGAGTTCAAATCGCCGATTAAACTTTCCAAAGGAGCAATATTGGGACAATGCCAAGAGGTCGAGGTAGTTATCAATTGCGAACAGCTTCAGGAAAATGATTCTACCATCAAGATTAATCTTTCAGATGATATCACGTCGTGGACGGCAGGCCTCGAAAAAGATCATCAGAAAAAGGCAAAGGAACTTCTATCAAAGTACTCGACCATATTTGACAAGGATGGTTCTAAACCAGGTCGGACCAAAGTTGTGAAGCATCAAATTGATACTGGTGATGCAAGGCCCATCCGCCAAGCTCCTCGTAGTATTCCATTGGCCAAACGCCAAGTAGTTAAAGAAATTATACAGGAAATGAGTGACAGCGGCGTGATCGAACCATCAGCTAGTCCATGGAGCTCACCGGTAGTACTAGTGAAAAAGAAAGATGGAAAAATGAGGTTCTGTGTGGATTACCGGAAATTGAACGACGTAACGAAGAAGGACAGTTATCCATTGCCAAGAATCGACGATACTCTGGACTCGTTATCTGGCACGAAATGGTTTTCCACACTGGACTTGAAAAGCGGCTACTGGCAAGTGGAGGTAAAGGATGAAGATAAAGAGAAGACGGCTTTCAGCGTTGGAGAAGGGCTTTGGCAATTTACGGTAATGCCCTTCGGACTATGCAATGCTCCAGCTACTTTTGAGAGACTCATGGACCAGATACTAAAAGGATTGCACTGGCAAACATGTTTGGTGTACCTCGACGACATTATCGTGCTGGGAAAAAGCTTTGAGGAACACCTAAAGAACTTGGATGAAGTTTTCCAAAGAATAGCTGGTGCTGGTCTGAAACTAAGTCCCAAGAAGTGTTCCTTGTTTAAAAAGGAAGTAAGTTATTTGGGTCACAAGGTAACTACGGAGGGAATCTGCACTGCTAAGGAAAAGATCGAAGCCGTAAAGGATTGGCCAAGACCGAGAAATTTGCATGAGTTACGGAGCTTCCTTGGGCTGTGCACGTATTATCGCCGATTTGTACAAGTTTTGCCAGCGTAGCTAGTAGTCTCCATGACCTTACAAGGAAGAATATGAGTTTTGAATGGAAGAAGGAACAGGAGGTGGCTTTTCAAACATTGAAGGAACGACTATGCACTGCCCCGATGTTAGCATATCCAATTCCAGGTTCAAAGTTTATTCTGGATACAGATGCGAGTGGTTATGCTATAGGAGGTGTTTTGTCCCAGATTGTTGATGGACAGGAGAAGGTAGTTGCATACTATAGCCGAACAATTGGGAAGCCTGAAAGGAACTATTGTGTAACCCGGAGAGAACTGTTGGCATTGGTAGAGTGCGTTAAGCATTTCCACAAGTATCTCTATGGGCAGCGATTCCATGTCAGGACAGACCACGCAGCGTTGAAATGGCTCTTACAGTTCCGTAATCCGGAAGGTCAATTGGCACGGTGGATAGAGCGACTGCAAAGTTATGACTTTTCCATAGAGCATCGCAAAGGTAGCACCCACGGAAATGCTGATGCAATGTCACGAAGACCATGTAACTTGGAATGCAAGCATTGTTCCAAAGCTGAGGCCAAGGAAGACATTATAGATGTGCGGCTCATGACTATAACATCTACGGACGAATGGGACATGGATCAATTAAGGAGGTTTCAGCACGAAGATCCAAATCTTACACGTGTAATGCAAGGAATCGAACGAAACGAGCGACCATCAAGAGAGGAGATGTCAGCAGAAAGTCCTGTTGCCAAGTCATATTGGGCACAGTGGAATAGTTTGCAATTAGAATCCGGTTGTTTGCATCGAATATGGGAAAGTGAGGATGGTCAATGTGTTCGAAAGCTAATTGTCGTCCCAAGGAAGAAAATCCCTGATGTACTCAATGAATTACATAACGGTCCAAGCGGAGGTCATCTTGGAGTCACCAAAACCTTGGAAAAAGTCAAGCAAAGATTCTATTGGGTTGGTTGCCGTCAATCGGTCGCGGAGTGGATTGCCAACTGTGAAGTATGCATCAAAGCTAAAGGACCGAAATCAAGGAGCCATGGCCAAATGAAACAGTATAACTCAGGTGCGCCATTTGAGAGGATAGCCATGGATGTAGCTGGTCCATTTCCTACTAGCAAACTCGGAAACAAATATGTCCTGGTAGTTATGGACTATTTCAGCAAGTGGCCAGAAGTGTACCCTATTCCAAATCAAGAGGCAGAAACCATAGCAGAAGTGTTTACTAACAATTGGGTAGCTAGGTTTGGTGCACCGATGGAGATACATTCTGACCAAGGCAGAAATTTCGAATCAGCTGTGTTCCAGGAAATGTGCAAGACATTGGGCATTCGGAAAACTCGAACAACTGCACTACATCCTCAGTCAGATGGCATGGTGGAACGATTCAATAGAACCTTGGAAGAGCACCTGAAGAAAGTAGTGGATAAGTTCCAGAAGGATTGGGATACTCACATCTCCTTATTCCTAATGGCATATCGCTCTGCAGTACATGAAACAACTGGTCAGACTCCGGCAAAGGTAATTTTCGGGAATGATCTTCGATTGCCAGCTGACTTGAAGTTTGGGATAAACGCTGATGCAGGAGTAAATGCTCGGAAATCTACTAGCGTATTGGAAGAAGAAATGAGAGAAATTCACGACCTTGTGAGACAACGCACTAAGATCATGAGCGATAAGATGAAGGCCAGGTACGACAAAGCAATAAATTCGAAAGGTTTTATAGAAGGAGATTTAGTGCTGCTATACAACCCACAGCGTAGGAAAGGTTTGTCCCCAAAACTACGATGTAATTGGGAAGGCCCATACAAAGTCATAAAACGGATCAACGATGTGGTATATCGCATACAAACTATGGGAAGGCCAAGGAATAAGATGAAGGTGGTCCATTTGGAAAGGCTAGCTGCGTTTGGTTCCGGCAATGTGTCTGATCGGGACGATCAGACTTAGGTGGAGGGCAGTGTGGCGATTATTCCCAAGCATGTACCATCCCTAACTCAATAACACTCCCACCACTAGTTAACACAACCGAGATAACGATGGCTACGCTTATGCATGCAAGCGTATAACTAGGAAGAGGAAAAGAGATGGCGCGAGTGTTTGCGAATACAATGCAAAGAGGAGATGCCAATAAATAACACCGACCCTTCCAGAACACGAAAAGCGAACAACCAAGAAAGTTCTCGGTGCGTAGGCAAGCACCCTGTTGGACTATATAAGGCGGTGACCAAGCAAGGCAGGTTGATCAGTTTATTTTCAAGCGTTCAATAGTGAACTACTGTAAAGTTATCAAACTCTTAAAATTGTTTTGCGTTTATTACTAGTAAATAAAACTAGCTATTACTTACATTATCTGTGCGTGTGTTTATTCGACTTTATAGTGATCGAACCCAGGATTGATAATCAAGGAATCATCGAATTCGTCACAATATACAACTTCGCTTTTGTAGTGGGGTATTAACTACTTGCCCGGATATTTTACTTTTCATCCTGAACGTTTTGACATACGTTAATAAATATATATCTCGATTCGTTTATGCCGAATGAAGTTATATACCTTGTGTGCGTAACCAAAGTAGATATAAAAAATGTTTGTCTTTTATAGGCGCCAAAGTACTCAACCGATCTGTATGAAATTTTCACTATATTTACTTGGGTTCACTGGGTACAGCATAGGCAATATATAGTTTTGGAAAAGTGTGCGGAGCCATGCCCACAGGCTATTTGGATATATGTCACTTAGTCAATATCTACATAATTTTTCAAAAGTGGGCGATGCAACGCCCACATGTTTTGTGTTTTGTTTTTGCTCTTGAACTTTCACGATAGGTTCAGGAGTTCGCTGGGCACAACGCAGTCTGTATATAGCTTTTGAAAAAGCCCCAGCTTATATAAAGCTGCAGTTCGGTATAGATAGATAGATAGATAATTTGAGGATAGCACTGCGACCGAGTGGTCTATTGTGCCCTCATCTCTTTACAACACCTCATTCAAGCCAAATTCCCTCAAAAAGGTGATTATTTCAGTTGGCCTGAGGGCTTGTAACTCCGTATGCTCTGGCCATGGTGATCCCAGGACTTGTGCTATTTTTCTGGCTATTGCGTCGCATGCCATAAGTATGTGCTCTATAGTCTTCGAAGTCGTATGACAGAACCGGTAGTTGTCATTCGCCCTTATTCCCATTTTGTGTAGGTGGTTGTTGAGTCTGCAATGACCTATAAGAATAGCAGTTAAAATTCTTAAATTAGCTTTGGAGAGGCTTATTATTGCTCTGTTTCGAGAGGTTTTGTAGCCCCCCAAGAGCAACTTCGACTGCCGCAAGCCCGGCACATTGCGCCAGTACTCATCTCGTTCTTTTCCTTCGTCTTTCCTCAAGCATTCTATAAGCGTTTGAGGACCCACTGGCAACATTGGCTCAGACCCGATAGGGCTTGTGCTTGCTGCGTGTCTCGCTAGGCTATGAGCCTGCTCGTTACCTTCGATTCTTGTATGACCTGGAACCCATGCTAGAAGCACCCTATTATTGGTTCCTAGCTCGTTTAGCTTCTCAATATACTCGCGGATAAGCGCTGATTTTACCTCGTAAGATGAGATTGCTTTGAGTGCAGCTTGTCTGTCGCTAAATATAGCAATGCGCTAATTGCTATATCCACGCTGTAGGTTTAGTTCTGCGCAGTGGTGTATGGCGTATGCTTCCGCTTGGGAGATGCTCGGGTATGTCCCCAGAGGCACTGAGATCCGTGCTCTTGGGCCGAATATTCCGGCTCCGATTCCCTCTGGGGTCTTCGAGCCGTCCGTGTACCACCCGATAGTGTGCGAGCGGTGTATGGTGTCTCCTCTGGATTGTACCCAGGTTGACTTGTTTCCCAGTTCTACTCTAAATCTAGGTTAGGTTAGGTTAGGTAAGGTGGTAGCAGCCCACTAGGTGGGCCGCTCACTTGGACACTTTGAAGGTCCGTTGTGATACCACATTCTAAACGGTGACACTAACTTAGGATTACTTGGCAAATCGCTGCGTAGCGACAATAAAACTCTGGATTTGGGACACATCGATTTTCGACACGTCTTCCGGAGACCTAAGAACATCCGAACCGAGATACCCGCGCCTAGTCCTAGCAAACGCTGGACAACTGAGCATGAAATGACTTGATGATTCCACCTCGTCGTCCTCCATGCAGCTTACGCAGCTCGGGTCTTCAAGAATATTTAACCGCACCGCATGGACCCCCATCGGACAGTGCCCCGTCAACACCCCTATCATCATGGAAAGATGTAACTTGGGGAACCTAAGTAATTCCACTAGACGTCTAATTCCATGTTCGCCTGCGCTGTCCACGTCGTAAATAAGGTGGCCGAGGATTTGGTCGGTGACAATGTCAGGTTCCGTGCAGCGAAGAAACTGGAAAGGGTTGGCAGGTAAGAATTAATTCGCGAGCAGAGCTCATCGACGGAGGGTCCAGTCGCCAGGATCGTGCAGTCATCGGCGTAGGAGACGATCGAGACGCCTTCTGGTGGGGAATGGAGCCTCGATATGTAATAATTAAACAGAAGCGGGGATAGGACACCACCCTGTGGCACCCCTTGCTTAATTATACGTGGTTTTGATCTTTCGCCTCTAAGTTCCACCGATGACTGCCGGCCACTCAGGTAGTTGGCGGTCCAACGTTTTAGACAGGGGGGAAGGTTTGAATCTTCCAGGTCGTTAATCAGTTGCGCGTGATTAACAGTGTCAAAAGCTTTCGACAAGTCAAGCGCAACTAGCACGGTCCTGTCATTTGGGCGAGATTGGTTGAGACCGACACCTATCTGTGTGGTGATGGCGCTTAGCGCGGTGGTAGTGCTATGCATTTTGCGGAATCCATGCTGATGTTCGGCTAATCGTAGCTTTGCGGTGTAGTAAGGGAGCAAGACCGACTCCAGGGTCTTCACTACTGGCGAGAGGAGTGATATCGGTCGATAAGACTCCCCCACGTTAGCCGGCTTGCCGGGCTTTAGTAGTGGCACCACCTTGGCCTGTTTCCATCTTTCTGGAATGACAAAGGTGGTCATGGACAGATTGAAGACGGTTGTTAGGTACCTTACTCCCTCATCACCGAGATGTTTTAGCATCAGCATGGATATACCGTCTGGGCCAATAGATTTGGAGTTTTTGGACCCCCGTATGGCCTCCCGAACCTCTGTGGTGGTGCTGGCAATGGGCGCTTGGTTGTTTTTGCGTTTGTGCGCCTGATTTCCTTGTCAACCGGAGGATGCAGTACAAATTGCCGGCAGAAAGCCCTCGCGCATATCTTTGGTTTCGACTGTACCTAATCGCCAAAGGTGCTGGATATTTTGTCGTTCGGTTTGGTCGGATTAGACAAGGATTTTACAGTGGACCATAATTTGCCAACACCAGCAGAGAGGTTACAGGACCTTAGGTGCTCCTCCCATTTGGCGCGTTTGTGTTGATCAACCAGCCGTCTGATTTCCGCATTGAGATCTTGAATTTGAGGATCCGTAGGGTTGAAGCGTCGCACGTGGTCACGTTCATTAGCCAGGGCCGCTGCCTCTGCGGGGAAGTACGGACGTATCTCTTTAATTCTACCTGACGGAATGTATTGATTGGAGGCTGAAGCTATGACCAAGCGAAACGCTTTTCCCCCTTCTCGTACGTCAGACGGAATGGGAAGAGCAGCGAAGTTGCTCTCAGTGAAATTAAGAAAACCAACCCAGTCAGCTTTACTGAAGTTAGTGAAGGTGCGCTTCTCAGAGGTAACGAAGTCATTGGGGCGATCGATTGAGAGGATTATCGGCAAATGGTCAGATGCAAGAGTAAGCATTGGTCGCCATTAAACGCAATTTATGACACCTGCGCTGACAATTGTGAGGTCTGGCGAACTGGAACAATTTACCGCAACTCTCGTGGGGGCGTCCCCGTTCACAGTGCAAAACGTCGAATCGTGTCTTTGTTCAGCCAATTCCTGTCCCCTGCCATCGGCCTGTAGGCTTGAGTGCCACAGATCGTGGTGTGCGTTGAAGTCTCCGAGGATTACACGATTATCACCTCTGAGTAATGCACTGATGTCAGGGTGGTAATCTCTCGGACAGCAGGTGGCAGGAGGTATATAGATGTTAATGATTTCGAGGTCGACGTCGCCCGTCCGGAGAACGTCGGGCTCAAATGGACGATATTGCACGGATTGGTGTGTGATGAAGGCGAGTCCGCCCCCAAGACCCCTCTCTCGATCACGTCGGTGGATGTTATAGCCGTCACAAGTCCGAAGATTTGATCGGGCGTTTAACTTCGTCTCCTGAATGGCAGCGATCTTGATGTTCTGTCGCTTCATGAAGTTCACTATTTCACACACTTTCCCGGTTAGGCCGTTGCAGTTTAACTGTAGGACGCGAAAGTGCGAAGGGGGAGAAGTGTTCACGCTGGGAGTCAGGGACTGGTGCGTATGCCTTGGTGGAAGCAGGCAGGGTCGCACGCTGCGTCGCACTCTAGAAGACGAGGGATCCGGGGCACCAGAAGGTGGCGAATCGGTCGATGTTGTAGGTTGCGTAGCTCGACAACATGGTGCAACGTACGTATCAGTCCATAGGTTCCTGTTTCCAAGTTGAGAACATATAAGCAAGTGACACAGGCCAAGGCAAGAATTGCATTTGACTGATGTCGCAGGTGTATATAGTCTCAGCCGACAAACAGAGCACAAGGTGAAGGGACCAGGAGCTGGTGGCTTTGACTTACATTTGTGCTAGTGCTGGAAGAAGAAGGGGAAGTTGAAAGTGGGAGGGGGGTGGGCTGTCGCTCGGCATTGCTCACATCTGAGACAGAGGTGCTACGTAGGAAGTAGCTGTGAGCGGCAGTGTGAGGTGTTGGCGCCTGTGGGCGCGAGCGGCAGCGGGTGTTACACACTACTTGCTGGGCGTTATTAGTGCTATTAGTCGTGGAGACTATTTCAGAAGCTTGTGACGGTGCGATGCTAGATCGTCGTTGGCCACGGGACGTCCTAGGGCGTGAACAGTAAGGGGCCACGAAAGTTTTGTAGAAGCTAGGAGGCCTATGTTTGGAGGGATTTAGCCCGGAGCACCTGGTTTTGTGCAATCATCTTTTGCAAGAATTGCATTGGACGGAGTGTGAACGCTTAACTGAAATCTTCTTCCAGCAGATGCAGCAGATCCATTCTCCTGGACCCGGGTTGGATTCAACCCCAGCCCGGAGCAGGAGAGTTTTGAGCAGCCCTGCTGCAAGGAGCTGCTCGGAGGATGACAGTGTTAGTGGAAAAGGTGACAGGTTAGACAGGGTAGAGTCGAAATAACAGCCCTTGGTCGGATATAAAAATCCAAGTCATTCCGGTACGTAGAACCGGCTGTTGTGGGAATCGTTACTCTCGTCAGAGTCAGCTACAAAATTTGAGCTAAAAAAATCCGCAAACAGATTTGCGGCATCTAATGGGGAATCAGCTAGAGTATCATTGTAAAATACAGCGGAAGGAATACTTGCACAAGATTTTTTCGATTTTACGTAACGCCAAAAGGCTTTGGGATTTAGTTTTATATCGACTTCAAATTTACGTACATAGTTCTGCTTTATTAATTGATTTAAACTCGTTCATATACTGCAAATACTTTTCTTTATGGAAAAGACAGTTGGATTTTTTAAACTTTTTGAAAAACTTGTTCCTCAAATTCTTAAGTTTTTTCAACTCCCTAGTGAACCACGGTATTTTGTAGAGCGATTTTCTAGCTCTAAGAATGTTGTCATTACAGATCACTTTTAAATTATTCTTAAATATATTAAAACGAGTGGTGGCTTCAACCCCAGTAAAAAGCATGTCCCAATCAATAGCCTCAACGGCCGCATTAACGGCCCCAACATCATAATTTTTAAAACAAAAATTGGAGCGCATGTCCTCCACGTAGGTATTAAATATATAAAATTCTAATTGAAGAACAAGCGGTACATGATGCGGACCAGGAGTAGACAAAGGGTCCAGACATTCCTGGAGAGAAAAATTCATGTTATCATTTATGAAAATGAGATCTAATATTCTATGAAGACTATTATAAAACAGTTGATTTGACTAAGGTCACAACTTAAAAAGCCATCAATCAAATAGGTTTCAGGAAAAGAATTTAATGACATTGGATGAAGCCCCCTAGTATTATTTATAGTTGACCATTCCAAATTACTGAGATTGAAGTCGCCAATTACACATACGTTTTCGTGACCAGATGTTAAAGCTAAAATATTGTCAACATGCCGTTACCTGGTGCTTTATGCCAGCTTCTTGTAGAAACTTCTTAAAATTCCGGCTCGTGAATTGTGCTCCATTGTCTGTGATTAGGATTTTTGGCGCGCCAAATCGGGCCAAAATACTCTCCCTCATCCCTCTGATCAGATTCTCCGTCGTCGCCTTCCGTATTTCCATGATTTCTACTCATTTTGAGAATTTATCCACAAAGACTAATGCCATCGTATTTCCATGCTTCGAGCGAGGAAGTGGTCCAACGAAATCTGCACAAACAGTAGCAAAAGGTTCATCAGAAATCTGCGTGAGCATCCTACCTGCAGCTTGTTGTCTTGGCATGCGTGGCATTGTTGCACGTACTTCCGTAGGTCTCTAAACATTGCACGCGCCACCGATTTCCGTATACCCATGTGTCCTGCGCTCGGTGTGTCGTGTATTTCGTTGAGCACTCTTCTCCTCTCTGATGTCGGCACGCATAACTTCCACGGTACCGCATCCTCGCAATCCATTTGACTCCCTATTCGTCGATACAATCGTCCTCCCTCCATCACGTAATCGGGGAATTTCTCCGGCTCTTTCGCTACTTCGGCCATTTTCGTTGTGTACCATTTGCAGGTAATAGCATTCTCCTTCATACTTCCTTATTGTTCTTCCAGCGGCTGCCTCGAGAGTGCGCCGGCGACCACATTCATTTTGCCTTTCCGGTATTGTACGTCGACCGAGTACTGCTGCAATTCAAGCGCCCATCCAGCGATCCGGCCCTATGGACTCTCAATCGCGTTCAACCATTTCAAAGCCAAGTGATCAGTGATTACCGTAAAATTGTATCCCTCCAAATATGGCCTCATCTTCCTGGTAGCCCAAACGATGGCTAGACACTTCTTCTCCGTTGCCGAGTAGCTTTTTTCGGCCTTATTCAGCCGACGGCTCCCATATGCTATTACTCGTTCCTCGTCGTCCAACCCCTGGGAAAGAACTGCACCAAGGCCGTAATCGCTCGCATCAGTCTGTAACCGGAACCTGTTCGAAAAATCTGGGCACGCCAATGCTGGTGCTTGTATGTGCGCGTTCTTCAACGCTTCGAATGACACCTGCTGTTCCTCGCACCATTTCCACTTCCTTCCTTTCTTCAACATTGACGTTAGCGTGTGTGCAACTCGTGAAAAATCAGGTACGAACCTTCGGTACCACGAAACTACTCGTAGAAATAGCCTTCGTATGTTCTGTGGTGGCGTCAGTTCCTTGATCGCGGCGATTTTGTCAGGGTCCGTATGGATACCCTCTTCACTGACCACGTGACCTAGATATTTTAAACTTTTCTTTAAATATGTAGGTGTGCCCTTTCGTTTGACACCCATATTGAACGCATATATTAAAGTTTCTTGGGAACCACATTTTGACTGATAACTCATTTATCGATAAATATATCGAAATAGAGATCAGTTCAGATAGCTGTGGCCTTTCCCTTTCGTTTGACACCCATATTGCAGGCAATTTTCAAGGTTTTATGGGAACGACGTTTTAACTTATAACTCATTTATCGATAAATATGAATCAGTTCAGATGAAAGCTGTGGCCTTGCCCTTTCGTTTGATACCCATATTGAACGCATACATCAAGGTTTTATGGGAACAACATTTTGACAGATAACTCATTTATGGATAAATATATCGAAATAGAGATCAGTTCAGATAGCTGTGGCCTTTCCCTTTCGTTTGACACCCATATTGCAGGCAATTTTCAAGGTTTTATGGGAACGACGTTTTGACTTATAACTCATTTATCGATAAATTTATCGAAAAATGGATCAGTTCAAATGAAAGCTGTGGCCATGCCCTTTCGTTTGACACCTATATTGAACGCATACATCAAGGTTTTTTGGGAACAACATTTTGACCGATAACTCATTTATGGATAAATATATCGAAATATCGAGAAGTTCCGATGAAAGCTGTGGCCATGCCCTTTCGATTGACACCCATATTGAACGCATACATCAAGGTTTTATGGGAACCACATTTTGACCGATAACTCATTTATCGATAAATATATCGAAATATTCAAATGAAAGCTGTGGCCATGCCCTTTCGTTTGACACCCATATTGCAGGCAATTTTCAAGGTTTTATGGGAACGACGTTTTGACTTATAACTCATTTATCGATAAATTTATCGAAAAATGGATCAGTTCAAATGAAAGCTGTGGCCATGCCCTTTCGTTTGACACCCATATTGAACGCATACATCAAGGTTTTATGGGAACCACATTTTGACCGATCACTCATTTATGGATAAATATGGATCAGTTCAGATGAAATCTGTGGCCTTGCCCTTTCGTTTGACACTCATATTGAACGCATATATCAAGGTTTTATGCGAACCACATTTTGACCCATAACTAATTTATCGATAAATATGGATCAGTTCAGATGAAATCTGTGGCTTTGCCCTTTCGTTTGACACCCATATTGAACGCAAACATCAAGGTTTTTTGGGAACAACATTTTGACCAATAACTCATTTATCGATAAATATATCGAAATATGGAACAGTTCAAAGGAAAGCTGTGGCCTTGCACTTTCATTTGACACCCATGTTGTATACAAATTTGAAGGTTTTAGGGTAACCACATTATGACCGGTAACTCAGCTTTCGATAAATGTATCGAAATATGGAACAGTTCAAAGGAAAGCTGTGGCCTTGCACTTTCATTTGACACCCATGTTGTATACAAATTTCAAGGTTTTAGGGTAACCACATTATGACCGGTAACTCAGCTATCGATTAATGTATCGAAATACCGAAAAGTTCAAATGAAAGGTGTGGCCATGCCCTTTCGTTTTACACCCATATTGAACGCATACATCAAGGTTTTATGGGAACCACATTTTAACCGATCGATAAATGAATCGAAAGGTGTTCCAGTGAAAGCTGTGGCCATCCCCTTTCGTTTGACACCCATATTGAACGCATATATTAAAGTTTGGTGGGAACCTCATTTTGACCGATAACTTATTTATCGATAAATATATCGAAATATAGATCAGTTCAGATAGCTGTGGCCTTTCCCTTTCGTTTGATACCCACATTGCAGGCAATTTTCAAGGTTTTATGGGAACGACAGTTTTACCGATAAATCATTTATCGATAAATATATCGAAATATCGAACAGTCCAAATGAAGGCTGTGGTTATGCCCTTTCGTTTGCCACCCATATTGAGCGCATATATCAAGGTTTCGTGGGAACAACATTTTGATCGATAACTCGTTTATCGATAAATATATCGAAATATCGAGAAGTTCAAATGAAGGCTGCGGCCATGCCCTTACTTTGACACGCATATTGAATGCATATATCAAGGTTTTATGGGAACCACATTTTGACCGATAACTCATTTATCGATAAATATATCGAAATATGGAACAGTTCAAAGGAAAGCTGTGGCCTTGCACTTTCATTTGACACCCATGTTGTATACAAATTTCAAGGTTTTAGGGTAACCACATTATGACCGGTAACTCAGCTATCGATAAATGTATCGAAATATGGAACAGTTCAAAGGAAAGCTGTGGCCTTGCACTTTCATTTGACACCCATGTTGTATACAAATTTCAAGGTTTTAGGGTAACCACATTATGACCGGTAGCTCAGCTATCGATAAATGTATCGAAATATGGAACAGTTCAAAGGAAAGCTGTGGCCTTGCACTTTCATTTGACACCCATGTTGTATACAAATTTCAAGGTTTTAGGGTAACCACATTATGACCGGTAACTCAGCTATCGATAAATGTATCGAAATATCGAAAAGTTCAAATGAAAGCTGTGGCCATGCCCTTTCGTTTTACACCCATCTTGAACGCATACATCAAGGTTTTATGGGAACCACATTTTAACCGATAGCTCATTTATAGATAAATATATCGAAATAAAGATCAGTTTAGATAGCTGTGGCCTTTCCCTTTCGTTGGACACCCATACTGCAGGCAATTTTCAAGGTTTTATGGGAACCACATTTTAACCGATAGCTCATTTATCGATAAATATATCGAAATATATAGAAGTTCCGATGAAAGCTGTGGCCATGCCCTTTCGTTTGACACCCATATTGAACGCATACATCAAGGTTTTATGCGAACCACATTTTAACCGATATCTCATTTATCGATAAATATATCGAAATATCCAAAAGTTGAAATGAAAGCTGTGGTCATGCCCTTTCGTTTGACACCCATATTGAACGCATATATCAAAGTTTGGTGGCAACCACATTTAGACCGATAACTAATTTATCGATAAATATATCGAAATATAGATCAGTTTAGATAGCTGTGGCCTTTCCCTTTCGTTGGACAGCCATACTGCAGGCAATTTTTAAGGTTTTATGGGAACCACATTTTAACCGATAGCTCATTTATCGATAAATGAATCGAAATATCGAGGTGTTGCAATGAAAGCTGTGGCCATCCCCTTTCGTTTGATACCCATATTGAACGCATACATCAAGGTTTTATGGGAACCACATTTTGAGCGATAATTCATTTATCGATAAATATGGATCAGTTCAGATGAAAGCTGTGGCCTTGCCCTTTTTTGACACCCATATTGAGCGCATACATCAAGGTTTTATGGGAACAACATTTTGACCAATAACTCATTTATCGATAAATATATCGAAATATCGAGAAGTTCCGATGAAAGCTGTGGCCATGCCCTTTCGTTTGACACCCATATTGAACGCATACATCAAGGTTTTATGGGAACCACATTTTAACCGATAGCTCATTTATAGATAAATATATCGAAATATCAAGAAGTTCCGATGAAAGCTGTCGCCTTTCCCTTTCATTGGACACCCATACTGCAGGCAATTTTCAAGGTTTTATGGGAACCACATTTTAACCGATAGCTCATTTATCGATAAATATATCGAAATATTGAGGTGTTCCAATTAAAGCTGTGGCCCTCCCCTTTCGTGTGATACCCATATTGAACGCATACATCAAGGTTTTATGGGAACCACATTTTGACCGATAACTCATTTATCGATAAATATATCGAAATATCCAAAAGTTAAAATGAAAGCCGTGGTCATGCCCTTTCGTTTGACACCCATATTGAACGCATATATCAAGGTTTGGTGGGAACCACATTTATACCGATAACTAATTTATCGATAAAATATCGAAATATAGATCAGTTTAGATAGCTGTGGCCTTTCCCTTTCGTTGGACACCCATACTGCAGGCAATTTTCAAGGTTTTATGGGAACCACATTTTAACCGATAGCTCATTTATCGATAAATGAATCGAAATATCGAGGTGTTGCAATGAAAGCTGTGGCCATCCCCTTTCGTTTGATACCCATAATGAACGCATACATCAAGGTTTTATGGGAACCACATTTTGACCGATAATTCATTTATCGATAAATATGGATCAGTTCAGATGAAAGCTGTGGCCTTGCCCTTTTTTTGACACCCATATTGAGCGCATACATCAAGGTTTTATGGGAACAACATTTTGACCAATAACTCATTTATCGATAAATATATCGAAATATCGAGAAGTTCCGATGAAAGCTGTGGCCATGCCTTTTCGTTTGACACCACTATTGAACGCATACATCAAGGTTTTATGGGAACCACATTTTAACCGATAGCTCATTTATAGATAAATATATCGAAATATCGAGAAGTTCCGATGAAAGCTGTGGCCATGCCCTTTCGTGTGATACCCATATTGAACGCATACATCAAGGTTTTATGGGAACCACATTTTGACCGATAACTCATTTATCGATAAATATATCGAAATATCCAAAAGTTCAAATGAAAGCTGTGGTCATGCTCTTTCGTTTGACACGCATATTGAACGCATATATCAAAGTTTGGTGGGAACCACATTTAGACCGATAACTAATTTATCGATAAATATATCGAAATATAGAACAGTTTAGATAGCTGTGGGCGTTCCCTTTCGTTGGACACCCATACTGCAGGCAATTTTCAAGGTTTTATGGGAACCACATTTTAACCGATAGCTCATTTATCGATAAATATATCGAAATATCGAGAAGTTCCGATGAAAGATGTGGTCATGCCCTTTCGTTTGACACCCATATTGAACGCATATATCAAAGTTTGGTGGGAACCACATTTAGACCGAGAACTAATTTATCGATAAATATATCGAAATACGAGTATAGATCAGTTTAGATAGCTGTGGCCTTTCCCTTTCGTTGGACACCCATACTGCAGGCAATTTTCAAGGTTTTAGTGGAACCACATTTTAACCGATAGCTCATTTATCGATAAATGAATCGAAATATCGAGGTGTTGCAATGAAAGCTGTGGCCATCCCCTTTCGTTTGATACCCATAATGAACGCATACATCAAGGTTTTATGGGAACCACATTTTGACCGATAATTCATTTATCGATAAATATGGATCAGTTCAGATGAAAGCTGTGGCCTTGCTCTTTTTTTGACACCCATATTGAGCGCATACATCAAGGTTTTATGGGAACAACATTTTGACCAATAACTCATTTATCGATAAATATATCGAAATATCGAGAAGTTCCGATGAAAGCTGTGGCCATTCCCTTTCGTGTGATACCCATATTGAACGCATACATCAAGGTTTTATGGGAACCACATTTTGACCGATAACTCATTTATCGATAAATATATCGAAATATCCAAAAGTTCAAATGAAAGCTGTGGTCATGCTCTTTCGTTTGACACGCATATTGAACGCATATATCAAAGTTTGGTGGGAACCACATTTAGACCGATAACTAATTTATCGATAAATATATCGAAATATAGATCAGTTTAGATAGCTGTGGCCTTTCCCTTTCGTTGGACACCCATACTGCAGGCAATTTTCAAGGTTTTATGGGAACCACATTTTAACCGATAGCTCATTTATCGATAAATATATCGAAACATCGAGAAGTTCCGATGAAAGCTGTGGTCATACCCTTTCGTTTGACACCCATATTGAACGCATATATCAAAGTTTGGTGGGAACCACATTTAGACCGAGAACTAATTTATCGATAAATATATCGAAATATAGATCACTTTAGATAGCTGTGGCCTTTCCCTTTCGTTGGACACCCATACTGCAGGCAATTTTCAAGGTTTTATGGGAACCACATTTTAACCGATAGCTCATTTATCGATAAATTAATCGAAATATCGAGGTGTTGCAATGAAAGCTGTGGCCATCCCCTTTCGTTTGATACCCATATTGAACGCATACATCAAGGTTTTATGGGAAATACATTTTGACCGATAATTCATTTATCGATAAATATGGGTCAGTTCAGATGAAAGCTGTGGCGTTGCCCTTTTTTTGACACCCATATTGAGCGCATACATCAAGGTTTTATGGGAACAACATTTTGACCGATAACTCATTTATCGATAAATATATCGAAATATCCAAAAGTTCAAATGAAAGCTGTGGTCATGCCCTTTCGTTTGACACCCATATTGAACGCATATATCAAAGTTTGGTGGGAACCACATTTAGACCGATAACTAATTTATCGATAAATATATCGAAATATAGATCAGTTTAGATAGCTGTGGCCTTTCCCTTTCGTTGGACACCCATACTGCAGGCAATTTTCAAGGTTTTAGGGGAACGACATTTTTACCGATAAATCATTTATCGATAAATATATCGAAATATCGAAAAGTTCAAATGAAAGCTGTGGCCATGCCCTTTCGTTTTACACCCCTATTGAACGCATATATCTAGGTTTGATATGAACCACATTTTGATCGATAACTCATTTATCGATAAATATATCGAAATATGGAACAGTTCAAAGGAAAGCTGTGGCCTTGCACTTTCATTTGACACCCATGTTGTATACAAATTTCAAGGTTTTAGGGTAACCACATTATGACCGGTAACTCTGCTATCGATAAATTTATCGAAACATGGAACAGTTCAAAGGAAAGCTGTGGCCTTGCACTTTCATTTGACACCCATGTTGTATACAAATTTCAAGGTTTTAGGGTAACCACATTATGACCGGTAACTCAGCTATGGATAAATGTATCGAAATATCGAAAAGTTCAAATGAAAGCAGTTATCGATAAATATAACGAAATATCGAGAGGTTCAAATGGAAGCTGTGGCCATGCCCTTTCGTTTGATACCCATGTTGTATACAAATTTCAGGGTTTTAGGGGAACCACATTTTGACCGGTAACTCAGTTACCGATAAATATATCGAAATATGGAACAGTTCAAATGAAAGCTGTGGCCTTGCACTTTCGTTTGACACCCGTGTTGTATACAAATTTCAAGGTTTTAGGGGAGCCACATTTTGACCAATAACTCATTTATCGATAAATATATCGAAAAATGGAAAGTTCAAATTAACGCTGTGGCCTTGCACCTTCTGACTGATTTATCGGTAAATACTCGTATATCGAAATATGGATCTGTTCAGATGAAAGCTGTGGCCTTGCCCTTTCGTTTGACACTCATATTGAACGCATATACCAAGGTTTTATGTGAACCACATTTTGACCAATAACTCATTTATCGATAAACATAACGAGATATCGAAAGGTTCTAATGAAAGCTGTGGCCATGCCCTTTCGTTTGATACCCATGTTGTATACAAATTTCAGGGTTTTAGGGGAACCACATTTTGACCGGTAACTCAGTTACCGATAAATATATCGAAATATGGAACAGTTCAAATGAAAGCTGTGGCCTTGCCCTTTCGTTTGACACTCATATTGAACGCATATACCAAGGTTTTATGTGAACCACATTTTGACCAATAACTCATTTATCGATAAACATAACGAGATATCGAAAGGTTCTAATGAAAGCTGTGGCCATGCCCTTTCGTTTGATACCCATGTTGTATACAAATTTCAGGGTTTTAGGGGAACCACATTTTGACCGGTAACTCAGTTACCGATAAATATATCGAAATATGGAACAGTTCAAATGAAAGCTGTGGCCTTGCACTTTCGTTTGACACCCGTGTTGTATACAAATTTCAAGGTTTTAGGGGAGCCACATTTTGACCAATAACTCATTTATCGATAAATATATCGAAATATGGAACAGTTCAAATTAACGCTGTGGCCTTGCACCTTCTGGCTGATTTATCGGTAAATATATCGAAATATGGATCTGTTCAGATGAAAGCTGTGGCCTTGCCCTTTCGTTTGACACCCATATTGAACGCATATATCAAAGTTTTATGGGAACCACATTTTGACCAATAACTCATTTATCGATAAATATATCGAAATATGGAACAGTTCAAATTAACGCTGTGGCCTTGCACCTTCTGACTGATTTATCGGTAAATATATCGAAATATGGATCTGTTCAGATGAAAGCTGTGGCCTTGCCCTTTCGTTTGACACTCATATTGAACGCATATACCAAGGTTTTATGTGAACCACATTTTGACCAATAACTCATTTATCGATAAACATAACGAAATATCGAGAGGTTCTAATGAAAGCTGTGGCCAAGCCCTTTCGTTTGACACCCATGTTAAACGCATATATAAAGGTTTTATGGGAACCACATTTTGCCCATAACTCATTTATCGATAAATATGGATTAGTTCAGATGAAAGCTGTGGCCTTGCCCTTTCGTTTGACACTCATATTGAACGCATACATCAAGGTTTTATGGGAACCACATTTTGACCGATAGCTCATTTATCGATAAATGAATCGAAAGGTGTTCCAATGAAAGCTGTGGCCATCCCCTTTCGTTTGATACAAATATTAGACGCATACATCAAGGTTTTATGGGAACCACATTTTGACCGATAGCTCATTTATCGATAAATATATCGAAATATGGAACAGTTCAAATATAAGCTGTGGCCTTGCACCTTCTGACTGATTTATCGATAAATATATCGAAATATGGAGCAGTTCAGATGAAAGCTGTGGCCTTGCACTTTCGTTTGACACCCATGTTGTATACAAATTTCAAGGTTTTAGGGGAACCACCGAAACCGAAAAGCTCAAATACAAGCTGTGGTTATGCCCTTTCGTTTGACACCCATATTGAACGCATACTCGTATATTAAAGCTTGGTGGGAACCACATTTTGACCGATAACTCATTTATCGATAAATATATCGAAATATAGATCAGTTCAGATAGCTCTGGCCTTTCCCTTTCGTTTGACACCCATATTGCAGGCAATCTTCAAGGTTTTATGGGAACGACATTTTTACCGATCAATCATTTATCGATAAATATATGGAAATATCGAAAAGTTAAAATGAAAGCTTCGGCCATGCCCTTTCGTTTTACACCCATATTGAACGCATATATAAAGGTTTGATGGGACCCACATTTTGATCGATAACTCATTTATCGATAAATATATCGAAATATCGAGAAGTTCAAATGAAGGCTGTGGCCATGCCCTTTCGTTTGACACCCATATTGAATGCATATATCAAGGGTTTATGCGAACCACATTTTGACCAAAAACTCATTTATCGATAAATATAACGAAATATCGAGAGGTTCAAATGAAAGCTGTGGCCATGCTCTTTCGTTTGACACCCATGTTGTATACAAATTTCAAGGTTTTAGTGGAACCACATTTTGACCGGTAACTCAGTTACCGATAAATATATCGAAATATGGAACAGTTCAAATTAAAGCTGTGGCCTTGCACCTTCTGACTGATTTATCGATAAATATATCGAAATATAGATCAGTTCAGATAGCTCTGGCCTTTCCCTTTCGTTTGACACCCATATTGAGCGCATACATCAAGGTTTTATGGGAACCACATTTTAACCGATAGCTCATTTATAGATAAATATATCGAAATATCGAGAAATTCCGATGAAAGCTGTGGCCATGCCCTTTCGTGTGATACCCATATTGAACGCATACATCAAGGTTTTATGGGAACCACATTTTAACCGATAACGTATTTATCGATAAACATATCGAAATATCCAAAAGTTCAAATGAAAGCTGTGGTCATGCTCTTTCGTTTGACACGCATATTGAACGCATATATCAAAGTTTGGTGGGAACCACATTTAGACCGATAACTAATTTATCGATAAATATATCGAAATATAGATCAGTTTAGATAGCTGTGGCCTTTCCCTTTCGTTGGACACCCATACTGCAGGCAATTTTCAAGGTTTTATGGGAACAACATTTTGACCAATAACTCATTTATCGATAAATATATCGAAATATCGAGAAGTTCCGATGAAAGCTGTGGCCATGCCCTTTCGTTTGACACCAATATTGAACGCATACATCAAGGTTTTATGGGAACCACATTTTAACCGATAGCTCATTTATAGATAAATATATCGAAATATCGAGAAGTTCCGATGAAAGCTGTGGCCATGCCCTTTCGTGTGATACCCATATTGAACGCATACATCAAGGTTTTATGGGAACCACATTTTAACCGATAACGTATTTATCGATAAACATATCGAAATATCCAAAAGTTCAAATGAAAGCTGTGGTCATGCTCTTTCGTTTGACACGCATATTGAACGCATATATCAAAGTTTGGTGGGAACCACATTTAGACCGATAACTAATTTATCGATAAATATATCGAAATATAGATCAGTTTAGATAGCTGTGGCCTTTCCCTTTCGTTGGACACCCATACTGCAGGCAATTTTCAAGGTTTTACGGGAACCACATTTTAACCGATAGCTCATTTATCGATAAATATATCGAAATATCGAGAAGTTCCGATGAAAGCTGTGGTCATGCCCTTTCGTTTGACACCCATATTGAACGCATATATCAAAGTTTGGTGGGAACCACATTTAGACCGATAACTAATTTATCGATAAATATATCGAAATATAGATCAGTTTAGATAGCTGTGGCCTTTCCCTTTCGTTGGACACCCATACTGCAGGCAATTTTCAAGGTTTTATGGGAACAACATTTTGACCAATAACTCATTTATCGATAAATATATCGAAATATCGAGAAGTTCCGATGAAAGCTGTGGTCATGCCCTTTCGTTTGACACCCATATTGAACGCATATATCAAAGTTTGGTGGGAACCACATTTAGACCGATAACTAATTTATCGATAAATATATCGAAATATAGATCAGTTTAGATAGCTGTGGCCTTTCCCTTTCGTTGGACACCCATACTGCAGGCAATTTTCAAGGTTTTACGGGAACCACATTTTAACCGATAGCTCATTTATCGATAAATATATCGAAATATCGAGAAGTTCCGATGAAAGCTGTGGTCATGCCCTTTCGTTTGACACCCATATTGAACGCATATATCAAAGTTTGGTGGGAACCACATTTAGACCGAGAACTAATTTATCGATAAATATATCGAAATATAGATCAGTTTAGATAGCTGTGGCCTTTCCCTTTCGTTGGACACCCATACTGCAGGCAATTTTCAAGGTTTTATGGGAACCACATTTTAACCGATAGCTCATTTATCGATAAATTAATCGAAATATCGAGGTGTTGCAATGAAAGCTGTGGCCATCCCCTTTCGTTTGATACCCATATTGAACGCATACATCAAGGTTTTATGGGAACCACATTTTGACCGATAATTCATTTATCGATAAATATGGATCAGTTCAGATGAAAGCTGTGGCCTTGCCCTTTTTTTGACACCCATATTGAGCGCATACATCAATGTTTTATGGGAACAACATTTTGACCGATAACTCATTTATCGATAAATATATCGAAATATTGAAAAGTTCAAATGAAAGCTATGGTCATGCCCTTTCGTTTGACACCCATATTGAACGCATATATCAAAGTTTGGTGGGAACCACATTTAGACCGATAACTAATTTATCGATATATATATCGAAATATAGATCAGTTTAGATAGCTGTGGCCTTTCCCTTTCGTTGGACACCCATACTGCAGGCAATTTTCAAGGTTTTAGGGGAACGACATTTTTACCGATAAATCATTTATCGATAAATATATCGAAATATCGAAAAGTTCAAATGAAAGCTGTGGCCATGCCCTTTCGTTTTACACCCATATTGAACGCATATATCAAGGTTTGATAGGAACCACATTTTGATCGATAACTCATTTATCGATAAATATATCGAAATATGGAACAGTTCAAAGGAAAGCTGTGGCCTTGCACTTTCATTTGACACCCATGTTGTATACAAATTTCAAGGTTTTAGGGTAACCACATTATGACCGGTAACTCAGCTATCGATAAATGTATCGAAATATCGAAAAGTTCAAATGAAAGCTGTGGCCATGCCCTTTCGTTTTACACCCATATTGAACGCATACATCAAGGTTTGATGGGAACCACATTTTGATCGATAACTCATTTATCGATAAATATATCGAAATGTGGATCAGTTCAAATAAAGTCTGTGGCCTTGCCCTTGCCCATATTGTCGAGAAATTTTAAGCTTTTTGGCCAATCACATTTTGACCGATAACTCAGTTATCGATAAATATAACGAAATATCGAGAGGTTCAAATGAAAGCTGTGGTAATGCCCTTTCGTTTGATACCCATGTTGTATACAAATTTCAGGGTTTTAGGGGAACCACATTTTGACCGGTAACTCAGTTACCGATAAATATATCGAAATATGGAACAGTTCAAATGAAAGCTGTGGCCTTGCACTTTCGTTTGACACCCGTGTTGTATACAAATTTCAAGGTTTTAGGGGAGCCACATTTTGACCGGTAACTCAGTTATCGATAAATATATCAAAATATCGAACAGTTTTAATAAAATATGTGGCCTTGCCTTTTCGTTTGACACCCAATTGCACGCATATTTCAAGGTTTTATGGGAACCACATTTTCAGCAATAACTCATTTATCGATAAATATATCGAAAAATGGAACAGTTCAAATTAACGCTGTGGCCTTGCACCTTCTGACTGATTTATCGGTAAATATATCGAAATATGGATCAGTTCAGATGAAAGCTGTGGCCTTGCCCTTTCGTTTGACACCCATATTGAACGCATATATCAAAGTTTTATGGGAACCACATTTTGCCCATAACTCATTTATCGATAAATATGGATTAGTTCAGATGAAAGCTGTGGCCTTGCCCTTTGGTTTGACACTCATATTGAACGCATACATCAAGGTTTTATGGGAACCACATTTTGACCGATAGCTCATTTATCGATAAATGAATCGAAAGGTGTTCCAATGAAAGCTGTGGCCATCCCCTTTCGTTTGATACAAATATTAGACGCATACATCAAGGTTTTATGGGAACCACATTTTGACCGATAGCTCATTTATCGATAAATATATCGAAATATGGAACAGTTCAAATTAAAGCTGTGGCCTTGCACCTTCTGACTGATTTATCGGTAACTCAGCTATCGATAAATGTATCGAAATATCGAAAAGTTCAAATGAAAGCTGTGGCCATGCCCTTTCGTTTTATACCCATATTGAATGCATACATCAAGGTTTGATGGAAACCACATTTTGATCGATAACTCATTTATCGATAAATATATCGAAATGTGGATCAGTTCAAATAAAGTCTGTGGCCTTGCCCTTGCCCATATTGTCGAGAAATTTTAAGCTTTTTGGCCAATCACATTTTGACCGATAACTCAGTTATCGATAAATATAACGAAATATCGAGAGGTTCAAATGAAAGCTGTGGCCATGCCCTTTCGTTTGACACCCTTATTAAACGCATATATAAAGGTTTTATGGGAACCACATTTTGCCCATAACTCATTTATCGATAAATATGGATTAGTTCAGATGAAAGCTGTGGCCTTGCCCTTTGGTTTGACACTCATATTGAACGCATACATCAAGGTTTTATGGGAACCACATTTTGACCAATAACTCATTTATCGATAAACATAACGAAATATCGAGAGGTTCAAATGAAAGCTGTGGCCATGCCCTTTCGTTTGACACCCATATTAAACGCATATATAAAGGTTTTATGGGAACCACATTTTACCCATAACTCATTTATCGATAAATATGGATTAGTTCAGATGAAAGCTGTGGCCTTGCCCTTTGGTTTGACACTCATATTGAACGCATACATCAAGGTTTTATGCGAACCACATTTTGACCAATAACTCATTTATCGATAAACATAACGAAATATCGAGAGGTTCTAATGAAAGCTGTGGCCAAGCCCTTTCGTTTGACACCCATATTAAACGCATATATAAAGGTTTTATGGGAACCACATTTTGCCCATAACTCATTTATCGATAAATATGGATTAGTTCAGATGAAAGCTGTGGCCTTGCCCTTTGGTTTGACACTCATATTGAACGCATACATCAAGGTTTTATGGGAACCACATTTTGACCGATAGCTCATTTATCGATAAATGAATCGAAAGGTGTTCCAATGAAAGCTGTGGCCATCCCCTTTCGTTTGATACAAATATTAGACGCATACATCAAGGTTTTATGGGAACCACATTTTGACCGATAGCTCATTTATCGATAAATATATCGAAATATGGATCAGTTCAGATGAAAGCTGTGGCCTTGCACTTTCGTTTGACACCCATGTTGTATACAAATTTCAAGGTTTTAGGGGAACCACCGAAACCGAAAAGCTCAAATACAAGCTGTGGTTATGCCCTTGACACCCATATTGAACGCATACTCGTATATTAGAGTTTGGTGGGAACCACATTTTGACCGATAACTCATTTATCGATAAATATATCGAAATATAGATCAGTTCAGATAGCTCTGGCCTTTCCCTTTCGTTTGACACCCATATTGCAGGCAATTTTCAAGGTTTTATGGGAACGACATTTTTACCGGTCAATCATTTATCGATAAATATATGGAAATATCGAAAAGTTAAAATGAAAGCTTCGGCCATGCCCTTTCGTTTTACACCCATATTGAACGCATATATCAAGGTTTGATGGGACCCACATTTTGATCGATAACTCATTTATCGATAAATATATCGAAATATCGAGAAGTTCAAATGAAGGCTGTGGCCATGCCCTTTCGTTTGACACCCATATTGAATGCATATATCATGGGTTTATGCGAACCACATTTTGACCAATAACTCATTTATCGATAAATATATGGAAATATCGAAAAGTTAAAATGAAAGCTTTACACCCATATTGAACGCATATATCAAGGTTTGATGGGACCCACATTTTGATCGATAACTCATTTATCGATAAATATATCGAAATATCGAGAAGTTCAAATGAAGGCTGTGGCCATGCCCTTTCGTTTGACACCCATATTGAATGCATATATCAAGGGTTTATGCGAACCACATTTTGACCAATAACTCATTTATCGATAAATATAACGAAATATCGAGAGGTTCAAATGAAAGCTGTGGCCATGCTCTTTCGTTTGACACCCATGTTGTATACAAATTTCAAGCTTTTAGGGGAACCACATTTTGACCGGTAACTCAGTTACCGATAAATATATCGAAATATGGAACAGTTCAAATTAAAGCTGTGGCCTTGCACCTTCTGACTGATTTATCGATAAATATATCGAAATATAGATCAGTTCAGATAGCTCTGGCCTTTCCCTTTCGTTTGACACTCATATTGAACGCATACATCAAGGTTTTATGGGAACCACATTTTGACCGATAGCTCATTTATCGATAAATGAATCGAAAGGTGTTCCAATGAAAGCTGTGGCCATCCCCTTTCGTTTGATACAAATATTAGACGCATACATCAAGGTTTTATGGGAACCACATTTTGACCGATAGCTCATTTATCGATAAATATATCGAAATATGGAACAGTTCAAATTAAAGCTGTGGCCTTGCACCTTCTGACTGATTTATCGATAAATATATCGAAATATAGATCAGTTCAGATAGCTCTGGCCTTTCCCTTTCGTTTGACACCCATATTGCAGGCAATTTTCAAGGTTTTATGGGAACGAAATTTTTACCGATCAATCATTTATCGATAAATATATCGAAATATCGAAAAGTTAAAATGAAAGCTTCAGCCATGCCTTTTCGTTTTACACCCATATTGAACGCATATATCAAGGTTTTATGGGAACCACATTTTAACCGATAGCTCATTTATCGATAAATGAATCGAAAGGTGTTCCAATGAAAGCTGTGGCCATCCCCTTTCGTTTGATACAAATATTAGACGCATACATCAAGGTTTTATGGGAACCACATTTTGACCGATAGCTCATTTATCGATAAATATATCGAAATATGGAACAGTTCAAATTAAAGCTGTGGCCTTGCACCTTCTGACTGATTTATCGATAAATATATCGAAATATAGATCAGTTCAGATAGCTCTGGCCTTTCCCTTTCGTTTGACACCCATATTGCAGGCAATTTTCAAGGTTTTATGGGAACGACATTTTTACCGGTCAATCATTTATCGATAAATATATGGAAATATCGAAAAGTTAAAATGAAAGCTTCGGCCATGCCCTTTCGTTTTACACCCATATTGAACGCATATATCAAGGTTTGATGGGACCCACATTTTGATCGATAACTCATTTATCGATAAATATATCGAAATATCGAGAAGTTCAAATGAAGGCTGTGGCCATGCCCTTTCGTTTGACACCCATATTGAATGCATATATCAAGGGTTTATGCGAACCACATTTTGACCAATAACTCATTTATCGATAAATATATGGAAATATCGAAAAGTTAAAATGAAAGCTTTACACCCATATTGAACGCATATATCAAGGTTTGATGGGACCCACATTTTGATCGATAACTCATTTATCGATAAATATATCGAAATATCGAGAAGTTCAAATGAAGGCTGTGGCCATGCCCTTTCGTTTGACACCCATATTGAATGCATATATCAAGGGTTTATGCGAACCACATTTTGACCAATAACTCATTTATCGATAAATATAACGAAATATCGAGAGGTTCAAATGAAAGCTGTGGCCATGCTCTTTCGTTTGACACCCATGTTGTATACAAATTTCAAGCTTTTAGGGGAACCACATTTTGACCGGTAACTCAGTTACCGATAAATATATCGAAATATGGAACAGTTCAAATTAAAGCTGTGGCCTTGCACCTTCTGACTGATTTATCGATAAATATATCGAAATATAGATCAGTTCAGATAGCTCTGGCCTTTCCCTTTCGTTTGACACTCATATTGAACGCATACATCAAGGTTTTATGGGAACCACATTTTGACCGATAGCTCATTTATCGATAAATGAATCGAAAGGTGTTCCAATGAAAGCTGTGGCCATCCCCTTTCGTTTGATACAAATATTAGACGCATACATCAAAGTTTTATGGGAACCACATTTTGACCGATAGCTCATTTATCGATAAATATATCGAAATATGGAACAGTTCAAATTAAAGCTGTGGCCTTGCACCTTCTGACTGATTTATCGATAAATATATCGAAATATAGATCAGTTCAGATAGCTCTGGCCTTTCCCTTTCGTTTGACACCCATATTGCAGGCAATTTTCAAGGTTTTATGGGAACGACATTTTTACCGATCAATCATTTATCGATAAATATATCGAAATATCGAAAAGTTAAAATGAAAGCTTCAGCCATGCCTTTTCGTTTTACACCCATATTGAACGCATATATCAAGGTTTTACGGGAACCACATTTTAACCGATAGCTCATTTATCGATAAATGAATCGAAAGGTGTTCCAATGAAAGCTGTGGCCATCCCCTTTCGTTTGATACAAAGATTAGACGCATACATCAAGGTTTTATGGGAACCACATTTTGACCGATAGCTCATTTATCGATAAATATATCGAAATATGGAACAGTTCAAATTAAAGCTGTGGCCTTGCACCTTCTGACTGATTTATCGATAAATATATCGAAATATAGATCAGTTCAGATAGCTCTGGCCTTTCCCTTTCGTTTGACACCCATATTGCAGGCAATTTTCAAGGTTTTATGGGAACGACATTTTTACCGGTCAATCATTTATCGATAAATATATGGAAATATCAAAAAGTTAAAATGAAAGCTTCGGCCATGCCCTTTCGTTTTACACCCATATTGAACGCATATATCAAGGTTTGATGGGACCCACATTTTGATCGATAACTCATTTATCGATAAATATATCGAAATATCGAGAAGTTCAAATGAAGGCTGTGGCCATGCCCTTTCGTTTGACACCCATATTGAATGCATATATCAAGGGTTTATGCGAACCACATTTTGACCAATAACTCATTTATCGATAAATATATGGAAATATCGAAAAGTTAAAATGAAAGCTTTACACCCATATTGAACGCATATATCAAGGTTTGATGGGACCCACATTTTGATCGATAACTCATTTATCGATAAATATATCGAAATATCGAGAAGTTCAAATGAAGGCTGTGGCCATGCCCTTTCGTTTGACACCCATATTGAATGCATATATCAAGGGTTTATGCGAACCACATTTTGACCAATAACTCATTTATCGATAAATATAACGAAATATCGAGAGGTTCAAATGAAAGCTGTGGCCATGCTCTTTCGTTTGACACCCATGTTGTATACAAATTTCAAGCTTTTAGGGGAACCACATTTTGACCGGTAACTCAGTTACCGATAAATATATCGAAATATGGAACAGTTCAAATTAAAGCTGTGGCCTTGCACCTTCTGACTGATTTATCGATAAATATATCGAAATATAGATCAGTTCAGATAGCTCTGGCCTTTCCCTTTCGTTTGACACTCATATTGAACGCATACATCAAGGTTTTATGGGAACCACATTTTGACCGATAGCTCATTTATCGATAAATGAATCGAAAGGTGTTCCAATGAAAGCTGTGGCCATCCCCTTTCGTTTGATAAAAATATTAGACGCATACATCAAGGTTTTATGGGAACCACATTTTGACCGATAGCTCATTTATCGATAAATATATCGAAATATCGAAAAGTTAAAATGAAAGCTTCAGCCATGCCTTTTCGTTTTACACCCATATTGAACGCATATATCAAGGTTTGATGGGACCCACATTTTGATCGATAACTCATTTATCGATAAATATATCGAAATATCGAGAAGTTCAAATGAAGGCTGTGGCCATGCCCTTTCGTTTGACACCCATATTGAATGCATATATCAAGGGTTTATGCGAACCACATTTTGACCAATAACTCATTTATCGATAAATATAACGAAATATCGAGAGGTTCAAATGAAAGCTGTGGCCATGCTCTTTCGTTTGACACCCATGTTGTATACAAATTTCAAGCTTTTAGGGGAACCACATTTTGACCAGTAACTCAGTTACCGATAAATATATCGAAATATGGAACAGTTCAAATTAAAGCTGTGGCCTTGCACCTTCTGACTGATTTATCGATAAATATATCGAAATATAGATCAGTTCAGATAGCTCTGGCCTTTCCCTTTCGTTTGACACTCATATTGAACGCATACATCAAGGTTTTATGGGAACCACATTTTGACCGATAGCTCATTTATCGATAAATGAATCGAAAGGTGTTCCAATGAAAGCTGTGGCCATCCCTTTCGTTTGATACAAATATTAGACGCATACATCAAGGTTTTATGGGAACCACATTTTGACCGATAGCTCATTTATCGATAAATATATCGAAATATGGAACAGTTCAAATTAAAGCTGTGGCCTTGCACCTTCTGACTGATTTATCGATAAATATATCGAAATATAGATCAGTTCAGATAGCTCTGGCCTTTCCCTTTCGTTTGACACCCATATTGCAGGCAATTTTCAAGGTTTTATGGGAACGACATTTTTACCGATCAATCATTTATCGATAAATATATCGAAATATCGAAAAGTTAAAATGAAAGCTTCAGCCATGCCTTTTCGTTTTACACCCATATTGAACGCATATATCAAGGTTTTATGGGAACCACATTTTGACCGATAGCTCATTTATCGATAAATATATCGAAATATGGAACAGTTCAAATTAAAGCTGTGGCCTTGCACCTTCTGACTGATTTATCGATAAATATATCGAAATATAGATCAGTTCAGATAGCTCTGGCCTTTCCCTTTCGTTTGACACTCATATTGAACGCATACATCAAGGTTTTATGGGAACCACATTTTGACCGATAGCTCATTTATCGATAAATGAATCGAAAGGTGTTCCAATGAAAGCTGTGGCCATCCCCTTTCGTTTGATACAAATATTAGACGCATACATCAAGGTTTTATGGGAACCACATTTTGACCGATAGCTCATTTATCGATAAATATATCGAAATATGGAACGGTTCAAATTAAAGCTGTGGCCTTGCACCTTCTGACTGATTTATCGATAAATATATCGAAATATAGATCAGTTCAGATAGCTCTGGCCTTTCCCTTTCGTTTGACACCCATATTGCAGGCAATTTTCAAGGTTTTATGGGAACGACATTTTTACCGATCAATCATTTATCGATAAATATATCGAAATACCGAAAAGTTAAAATGAAAGCTTCAGCCATGCCTTTTCGTTTTACACCCATATTGAACGCATATATCAAGGTTTTATGGGAACCAAATTTTAACCGATAGCTCATTTATCGATAAATGAATCGAAAGGTGTTCCAATGAAAGCTGTGGCCATCCCCTTTCGTTTGATACAAATATTAGACGCATACATCAAGGTTTTATGGGAACCACATTTTGACCGATAGCTCATTTATCGATAAATGAGTCAAAAGGTGTTCCAATGAAAGCTGTGGCCATCCCCTTTCGTTTGATACAAATATTGAATGCATATATCAAGGTTTTATGGGAGCCACATTTTCACCGATAACTGATTTATCGATAAATATATCGAAATATCTAAAAGTTCAAATGAAAGCTGTGGTCATGCCCTTTCGTTTGACACCCATGTTGTATACAAATTTCAAGGTTTTAGGGGAACCACATTTTGACCGGTAACTGAGTTATCGATAAATTTATCGAAATATGGAACAGTTCAAATAAAGTTTGTGGCCTTGCACTTTCGTTTGACACCCATATTGAACGCATATATCAAGGGTTTATGCGAGCCACATTTTGACCAATAACTCATTTATCGATAAATATAGCGAAATATCGAGAGGTTCAAATGAAAGCTGTGGCCATGCTCTTTCGTTTGACACCCATGTTGTATACAAATTTCAAGGTTTTAGGGGAACCACATTTTGACCGGTAACTCAGTTACCGATAAATATATCGAAATATGGAACAGTTCAAATTAAAGCTGTGGCCTTGCACTTTCGTTTGACACCCAGGTTGTATACAAATTTAAAGGTTTTAGGGGAACAACATTTTGACCAATAACTCATTTATCGATAAATATATCGAAATATGGAACAGTTCAAATGAAAGCTGTGGCTTTGCACTTGCGTTTGACACCCATGTTGTATACAAATTTCAAGGTTTTAGGGGAACCACATTTTGACCGGTAACTGAGTTATCGATAAATTTCCCATATTGAACGCATACGTCAAGGTTTTATGGGAACCACATTTTAACCGATAGCTCATTTATTGATAAATGAATCGAAATATCGAGGTGTTCCAATGAAAGCTATGGCCATCCCCTTTCGTTTGATACCCATATTGAACGCATACATCAAGGTTTTATAGGAACCACATTTTGACCGATAACTCATTTATGGATAAATATATCGAAATATCGAAAAGCTCAAATACAAGCTGTGGTTATGCCCTTTCGTTTGACACCCATATTGAACGCATACTCGTATTATAACTCATTTATCGATAAATATATCGAAATATAGATCAGTTCAGATAGCTCTGGCCTTTCCCTTTCGTTTGACACCCATATTGCAGGCAATTTTCAAGGTTTTATGGGAACGACATTTTTACCGATCAATCATTTATCGATAAATATATCGAAATATCGAAAAGTTAAAATGAAAGCTTCCGCCATGCCCTTTCGTTTTACACCCATATTGAAGGCATATATCAAGGTTTGATGGGACCCACATTTTGATCGATAACTCATTTATCGATAAATATATCGAAATATCGAAAAGTTAAAATGAAAGCTTCCGCCATGCCCTTTCGTTTTACACCCATATTGAAGGCATATATCAAGGTTTGATGGGACCCACATTTTGATCGATAACTCATTTATCGATAAATATATCGAAATATCGAGAAGTTCAAATGAAGGCTATGGCCATGCCCTTTCGTTTGGCACCCATATTGAACGCATACGTCAAGGTTTTATGGGAACCACATTTTAACCGATAGCTCATTTATCGATAAATGAATCGAAATATCGAGGTGTTCCACTGAAAGCTATGGCCATGCCCTTTCGTTTGACACTCATATTGAATGCATATATCAAGGTTTTATGGGAACCAAATTTTAACCGATAGCTCATTTATCGATAAATTAGTCAAAAGGTGTTCCAATGAAAGCTGTGGCCATCCCCTTTCGTTTGATACAAATATTGAATGCATATATCAAGGTTTTATGGGAACCACATTTTGATCGATAACTGATTTATCGATAAATATATCGAAATATCGAAAAGTTCAAATGAAAGCTGTGGTCATGCCCTTTCGTTTGACACCCATATTGAACGCATACATCAAGATTTATAGGAACCACATTTTGACCGATAACTCATTTATGGATAAATATATCGAAATATCGAAAAGCTCAAATACAAGCTGTGGTTATGCCCTTTCGTTTGACACCCATATTGAACGCATACTCGTATATTAAAGTTTGGTGGGAACCACATTTTGACCGATAACTCATTTATCGATAAATATATCGAAATATAGATCAGTTCAGATAGCTCTGGCCTTTCCCTTTCGTTTGACACCCATATTGCAGGCAATTTTCAAGGTTTTATGGGAACGACATTTTTACCGATCAATCATTTATCGATAAATATATTGAAATATCGAAAAGTTAAAATGAAAGCTTCCGCCATGCCCTTTCGTTTTACACCCATATTGAAGGCATATATCAAGGTTTGCTGGGACCCACATTTTGATCGATAACTCATTTATCGATAAATATATCGAAATATCGAGAAGTTCAAATGAAGGCTATTGCCATGCCCTTTCGTTTGGCACCCATATTGAACGCATACGTCAAGGTTTTATGGGAACCACATTTTAACCGATAGCTCATTTATCGATAAATGAATCGAAATATCGAGGTGTTCCACTGAAAGCTATGGCCATGCCCTTTCGTTTGACACTCATATTGAATGCATATATCAAGGTTTTATGGGAACCAAATTTTAACCGATAGCTCATTTATCGATAAATTAGTCAAAAGGTGTTCCAATGAAAGCTGTGGCCATCCCCTTTCGTTTGATACCCATATTGAACGCATACATCAAGGTTTTATGGGAACCACATTTTGACCGATAGCTCATTTATCGATAAATTAGTCAAAAGGTGTTCCAATGAAAGCTGTGGCCATCCCCTTTCGTTTGATACAAATATTGAATGCATATATCAAGGTTTTATGGGAACCACATTTTGACCGATAACTGATTTATCGATAAATATATCGAAATATCGAAAAGTTCAAATGAAAGCTGTGGTCATGCCCTTTCGTTTGACACCCATATTGAACGCATATATCAAAGTTTGGTGGGAACCACATTTAGACCGATAACTCATTTATCGATAAATATCTCGAAATATAGATCCGTTCAAATATCTGTGGCCTTTCCCTTTTGTTTGACACCCATATTGCAGGCAATTTTCAAGGTTTTATGGGAACGACATTTTTACCGATAAATCATTTATCGATAAATATCGAAAAGTTCCAATGAAAGCTGTGGCCATGCCCTTTGGTTTGATACCCATATTGGACGCATACATCAAGGTTTTATGGGAACCACATTTTGACCGATAGCTCATTTATCGATAAATGGGTCAAAAGGTGTTCCAATGAAAGCTGTGGCCATCCCCTTTTCTTTTGATACAAATATTGAATGCATATATCAAGGTTTTATGGGAACCACATTTTGACCGATAACTGATTTATCGATAAAAATATCGAAATATCGAAAAGTTCAAATAAAAGTTGTGGTCATGCCCTTTCGTTTGACACCCATATTGAACGCATATATCAAAGTTTGGCGGGAACCACATTTAGACCGATAACTCATTTATCGATAAATATCTCGAAATATAGATCAGTTCAAATATCTGTGGCCTTTCTCTTTTGTTTGACACCCATATTGAAGGCAATTTTCAAGGTTTTATGGGAACGACATTTTTACCGATAAATCATTTATCGATAAATATCGAAAAGTTCAAATGAAAGCTGTGGCCATGCCCTTTCGTTTGATACCCATATTGAACGCATTCATCAAGGTTTTATGGGAACCAAATTTTGACCGATAGCTCATTTATCGATAAATGGGTCAAAAGGTGTTCCAATGAAAGCTGTGGCCATCCCCTTTCGTTTGATACAAATATTGAATGCATATATCAAGGTTTTATGGGAACCACATTTTGACCGATAACTGATTTATCGATAAATATATCGAAATATCGAAAATTTCAAATGAAAGCTGTGGTCATGCCCTTTCGTTTGACACCCATACTGAACGCATATATCAAAGTTTGGTGGGAACCACATTTAGACCGATAACTCATTTATCGATAAATATCTCGAAATATAGATCAGTTCAAATATCTGTGGCCTTTCCCTTTTGTTTGACACCCATATTGCAGGCAATTTTCAAGGTTTTATGGGAACGACATTTTTACCGATAAATCATTTATCGATAAATATATCGAAATATGGAAAAGTTCAAATGAAAGCTGTGGCCATGCCCTTTTGTTTTACACCCATATTGAACGCATATATCAAGGTTTGATTAGAACCACATTTTGACCGATAACTCATTTATCGATAAATATATCGAAATATCGAAAAGCTCAAATACAAGCTGTGGTTATGCCCTTTCGTTTGACACCCATATTGAACGCATACTCGTATATTAAAGTTTGGTGGGAACCACATTTTACCGATAACTCATTTATCGATAAATATATCGAAATATAGATCAATTCAGATAGCTCTGGCCTTTCCCTTTCGTTTGACACCCATATTGCAGGCAATTTTCAAGGTTTTATGGGAACGACATTTTTACCGAATAATCATTTATCGATAAATGGGTCAAAAGGTGTTCCAATGAAAGCTGTGGCCATCCCCTTTCGTTTGATACAAACTTTGAATGCACATATCAAGGTTTTATGGGTACCACATTTTGACCGATAACTGATTTATTGATAAATATATCGAAACATCGAAAAGTTCAAATGAAAGCTGTGGTCATGCCCTTTCGTTTGACACCCATATTGAACGCATATATCAAAGTTTGGTGGGAACCACATTTAGACCGATAACTCATTTATCGATAAATATCTCGAAATATAGATCAGTTCAAATATCTGTGGCCTTTCCCTTTTGTTTGACACCCATATTGCAATTTTCAAGGTTTTATGGGAACGACATTTTTACCGATAAATCATTTATCGATAAATATATCGAAATATGGAAAAGTTCAAATGAAAGCTGTGGCCATGCCCTTTTGTTTTACACCCATATTGAACGCATATATCAAGGTTTGATTAGAACCACATTTTGACCGATAACTCATTTATCGATAAATATATCGAAATATCGAAAAGCTCAAATACAAGCTGTGGTTATGCCCTTTCGTTTGACACCCATATTGAACGCATACTCGTATATTAAAGTTTGGTGGGAACCACATTTTACCGATAACTCATTTATCGATAAATATATCGAAATATAGATCAGTTCAGATAGCTCTGGCCTTTCCCTTTCGTTTGACACCCATATTGCAGGCAATTTTCAAGGTTTTATGGGAACGACATTTTTACCGAATAATCATTTATCGATAAATGGGTCAAAAGGTGTTCCAATGAAAGCTGTGGCCATCCCCTTTCGTTTGATACAAATATTGAATGCACATATCAAGGTTTTATGGGAACCACATTTTGACCGATAACTGATTTATCGATAAATATATCGAAACATCGAAAAGTTCAAATGAAAGCTGTGGTCATGCCCTTTCGTTTGACACCCATATTGAACGCATATATCAAAGTTTGGTGGGAACCACATTTAGACCGATAACTCATTTATCGATAAATATCTCGAAATATAGATCAGTTCAAATATCTGTGGCCTTTCCCTTTTGTTTGACACCCATATTGCAGGCAATTTTCAAGGTTTTATGGGAACGACATTTTTACCGATAAATCATATATATATTGGTCATGCCTTTCGTTTGACACCCATATTGAACGCATATATCAAAGTTTTGTGGGAACCACATTTACACCGATAACTCATTTGTCGATAAATATCTCGAAATATAGATCAGTTCAAATATCTGTGGCCTTTCCCTTTTGTTTGACACCCATATAGCAGGCAATTTTCAAGGTTTTATGGGAACGACATTTTTACCGATAAATCATTTATCGATAAATACATGGAAATATCGAAAAGTTCAAATGAAAGCTGTGGCCATGCCCTTTTGTTTTACACCCATATTGAACGCATATATCAAGGTTTGATGAGAACCACATTTTGACCGATAACTCATTTATCGATAAATATCTCGAAATATAGATCAGTTCAAATATCTGTGGCCTTTCCCTTTTGTTTGACACCCATATTGCAGGCAATTTTCAAGGTTTTATGGGAACGACATTTTTACCGATAAATCATTTATCGATAAATATCGAAAAGTTCAAATGAAAGCTGTGGCCACGCCCTTTCTTTTGATACCCATATTGAACGCATACATCAAGGTTTTATGGGAACCACATTTTGACCGATAGCTCATTTATCGATAAATGGGTCAAAAGGTGTTCCAATGAAAGCTGTGGCCATCCCCTTTTCTTTTGATACAAATATTGAATGCATATATCAAGGTTTTATGGGAACCACATTTTGACCGATAACTGATTTATCGATAAATATATCGAAATATCGAAAAGTTCAAATGAAAGCTGTGGTCATGCCCTTTCGTTTGACACCCATATTGAACGCATATATCAAAGTTTGGTGGGAACCACATTTAGACCGATAACTCATTTATCGATAAATATCTCGAAATATAGATCAGTTCAAATATCTGTGGCCTTTCCCTTTTGTTGGAACGACATTTTTACCGATAAATCATTTATCGATAAATATATGGAAATATCGAAAAGTTCAAATGAAAGCTGTGGCCATGCCCTTTTGTTTTACACCCATATTGAACGCATATATCAAGGTTTGATGAGAACCACATTTTGACCGATAACTCATTTATCGATAAATATCTCGAAATATAGATCAGTTCAAATATCTGTGGCCTTTCCCTTTTGTTTGACACCCATATTGCAGGCAATTTTCAAGGTTTTATGGGAACGACATTTTTACCGATAAATCATTTATCGCTAAATATCGAAAAGTTCAAATGAAAGCTGTGGCCACTCCCTTTCGTTTGATACCCATATTGAACGCATACATCAAGGTTTTATGGGAACCACATTTTGACCGATAGCTCATTTATCGATAAATGGGTCAAAAGGTGTTCCAATGAAAGCTGTGGCCATACCCTTTTCTTTTGATACAAATATTGAATGCATATATCAAGGTTTTATGGGAACCACATTTTGACCGATAACTGATTTATCCATAAATATATCGAAATATCGAAAAGTTCAAATGAAAGCTGTGGTCATGCCCTTTCGTTTGACACCCATATTGAACGCATATATCAAAGTTTGGTGGGAACCACATTTAGACCGATAACTCATTTATCGATAAATATCTCGAAATATAGATCAGTTCAAATATCTGTGGCCTTTCCCTTTTGTTTGACACCCATATTGAAGGCAATTTTCAAGGTTTTATGGGAACGACATTTTTACCGATAAATCATTTATCGATAAATATCGAAAAGTTCAAATGAAAGCTGTGGCCATGCCCTTTCGTTTGATACCCATATTGAACGCATACATCAAGGTTTTATGGGAACCACATTTTGACCGATAGCTCATTTATCGATAAATGGGTCAAAAGGTGTTCCAATGAAAGCTGTGGCCATCCCCTTTCGTTTGATACAAATATTGAATGCACCTATCAAGGTTTTATGGGAACCACATTTTGACCGATAACTGATTTATCGATAAATATATCGAAATATCGAAAAGTTCAAATGAAAGCTGTGGTCATGCCCTTTCGTTTGACACCCATACTGAACGCATATATCAAAGTTTGGTGGGAACCACATTTAGACCGATAATTCATTTATCGATAAATATCTCGAAATATAGATCAGTTCAAATATCTGTGGCCTTTCCCTTTTGTTTGACACCCATATTGCAGGCAATTTTCAAGGTTTTATGGGAACGACATTTTTACCGATAAATCATTTATCGATAAATATATCGAAATATGGAAAAGTACAAATGAAAGCTGTGGCCATACCCTTTTGTTTTACACCCATATTGAACGCATATATCAAGGTTTGATTAGAACCACATTTTGACCGATAACTCATCTATCGATAAATATATCGAAATATCGAAAAGCTCAAATACAAGCTGTGGTTATGCCCTTTCGTTTGACACCCATATTGAACGCATACTCGTATATTAAAGTTTGGTGGGAACCACATTTTACCGATAACTCATTTATCGATAAATATATCGAAATATAGATCAGTTCAGATAGCTCTGGCCTTTCCCTTTCGTTTGACACCCATATTGCAGGCAATTTTCAAGGTCTTATGGGAACGACATTTTTACCGAATAATCATTTATCGATAAATGGGTCAAAAGGTGTTCCAATGAAAGCTGTGGCCATCCCCTTTCGTTTGATACAAATATTGAATGCACATATCAAGGTTTTATGGGAACCACATTTTGACCGATAACTGATTTATCGATAAATATATCGAAATATCGAAAAGTTCAAATGAAAGCTGTGGTCATGCCCTTTCGTTTGACACCCATATTGAACGCATATATCAAAGTTTGGTGGGAACCACATTTAGACCGATAACTCATTTATCGATAAATATCTCGAAATATAGATCAGTTCAAATATCTGTGGCCTTTCCCTTTTGTTTGACACCCATATTGCAGGCAATTTTCAACGTTTTATGGGAACGACATTTTTACCGATAAATCATATATATATTGGTCATGCCCTTTCGTTTGACACCCATATTGAACGCATATATCAAAGTTTGGTGGGAACCACATTTACACCGATAACTCATTTATCGATAAATATCTCGAAATATAGATCAGTTCTTTTGATACAAATATTGAATGCATATATCAAGGTTTTATGGGAACCACATTTTGACCGATAACTGATTTATCCATAAATATATCGAAATATCGAAAAGTTCAAATGAAAGCTGTGGTCATGCCCTTTCGTTTGACACCCATATTGAACGCATATATCAAAGTTTGGTGTGAACCACATTTAGACCGATAACTCATTTATCGATAAATATCTCGAAATATAGATCAGTTCAAATATCTGTGGCCTTTCCCTTTTGTTTGACACCCATATTGAAGGCAATTTTCAAGGTTTTATGGGAACGACATTTTTACCGATAAATCATTTATCGATAAATATCGAAAAGTTCAAATGAAAGCTGTGGCCATGCCCTTTCGTTTGATACCCATATTGAACGCATACATCAAGGTTTTATGGGAACCACATTTTGACCGATAGCTCATTTATCGATAAATGGGTCAAAAGGTGTTCCAATGAAAGCTGTGGCCATCCCCTTTCGTTTGATACAAATATTGAATGCACCTATCAAGGTTTTATGGGAACCACATTTTGACCGATAACTGATTTATCGATAAATATATCGAAATATCGAAAAGTTCAAATGAAAGCTGTGGTCATGCCCTTTCGTTTGACACCCATACTGAACGCATATATCAAAGTTTGGTGGGAACCACATTTAGACCGATAATTCATTTATCGATAAATATCTCGAAATATAGATCAGTTCAAATATCTGTGGCCTTTCCCTTTTGTTTGACACCCATATTGCAGGCAATTTTCAAGGTTTTATGGGAACGACATTTTTACCGATAAATCATTTATCGATAAATATATCGAAATATGGAAAAGTACAAATGAAAGCTGTGGCCATACCCTTTTGTTTTACACCCATATTGAACGCATATATCAAGGTTTGATTAGAACCACATTTTGACCGATAACTCATCTATCGATAAATATATCGAAATATCGAAAAGCTCAAATACAAGCTGTGGTTATGCCCTTTCGTTTGACACCCATATTGAACGCATACTCGTATATTAAAGTTTGGTGGGAACCACATTTTACCGATAACTCATTTATCGATAAATATATCGAAATATAGATCAGTTCAGATAGCTCTGGCCTTTCCCTTTCGTTTGACACCCATATTGCAGGCAATTTTCAAGGTTTTATGGGAACGACATTTTTACCGAATAATCATTTATCGATAAATGGGTCAAAAGGTGTTCCAATGAAAGCTGTGGCCATCCCCTTTCGTTTGATACAAATATTGAATGCACATATCAAGGTTTTATGGGAACCACATTTTGACCGATAACTGATTTATCGATAAATATATCGAAATATCGAAAAGTTCAAATGAAAGCTGTGGTCATGCCCTTTCGTTTGACACCCATATTGAACGCATATATCAAAGTTTGGTGGGAACCACATTTAGACCGATAACTCATTTATCGATAAATATCTCGAAATATAGATCAGCTCAAATATCTGTGGCCTTTCCCTTTTGTTTGACACCCATATTGCAGGCAATTTTCAACGTTTTATGGGAACGACATTTTTACCGATAAATCATATATATATTGGTCATGCCCTTTCGTTTGACACCCATATTGAACGCATATATCAAAGTTTGGTGGGAACCACATTTACACCGATAACTCATTTATCGATAAATATCTCGAAATATAGATCAGTTCAAATATCTGTGGCCTTTCCCTTTTGTTTGACACCCATATTGCAGGCAATTTTCAAGGTTTTATGGGAACGACATTTTTACCGATAAATCATTTATCGATAAATATCGAAAAGTTCAAATGAAAGCTGTGGCCACGCGCTTTCGTTTGATACCCATATTGCACGCATACATCAAGGTTTTATGGGAACCACATTTTGACCGATAGCTCATTTATCGATAAATGGGTCAAAAGGTGTTCCAATGAAAGCTGTGGCCATCCCCTTTTCTTTTGATACAAATATTGAATGCATATATCAAGGTTTTATGGGAACCACATTTTGACCGATAACTGATTTATCGATAAATATATCGAAATATCGAAAAACTCAAATGAAAGCTGTGGTCATGCCCTTTCGTTTGACACCCATATTGAACGCATATATCAAAGTTTGGTGGGAACCACATTTAGACCGATAACTCATTTATCGATAAATATCTCGAAATATAGATCAGTTCAAATATCTGTGGTCTTTCCCTTTTGTTTGACACCCATATTGCAGGCAATTTTCAAGGTTTTATGGGAACGACATTTTTACCGATAAATCATTTATCGATAAATATATGGAAATATCGAAAAGTTCAAATGAAAGCTGTGGCCATGCCCTTTTGTTTTACATCCATATTGAACGCATATATCAAGGTTTGATGAGAACCACATTTTGACCGATAACTCATTTATCGATAAATATCTCGAAATATAGATCAGTTCAAATATCTGTGGCCTTTCCCTTTTGTTTGACACCCATATTGCAGGCAATTTTCAAGGTTTTATGGGAACGACATTTTTACCGATAAATCATTTATCGATAAATATCGAAAAGTTCAAATGAAAGCTGTGGCCACGCCCTTTCGTTTGATACCCATATTGCACGCATACATCAAGGTTTTATGGGAACCACATTTTGACCGATAGCTCATTTATCGATAAATGGGTCAAAAGGTGTTCCAATGAAAGCTGTGGCAACCCCTTTTCTTTTGATACAAATATTGAATGCATATATCAAGGTTTTATGGGAACCACATTTTGACCGATAACTGATTTATCGATAAATATATCGAAATATCGAAAAATTCAAATGAAAGCTGTGGTCATGCCCTTTCGTTTGACACCCATATTGAACGCATATATCAAAGTTTGGTGGGAACCACATTTAGACCGATAACTCATTTATCGATAAATATCTCGAAATATAGATCAGTTCAAATATCTGTGGTCTTTCCCTTTTGTTTGACACCCATATTGCAGGCAATTTTCAAGGTTTTATGGGAACGACATTTTTACCGATAAATCATTTATCGATAAATATATCGAAATATGTAAAAGTACAAATGAAAGCTGTGGCCATACCCTTTTGTTTTACACCCATATTGAACGCATATATCAAGGTTTGATTAGAACCACATTTTGACCGATAACTCATCTATCGATAAATATATCGAAATATCGAAAAGCTCAAATACAAGCTGTGGTTATGCCCTTTCGTTTGACACCCATATTGAACGCATACTCGGATATTAAAGTTTGGTGGGAACCACATTTTACCGATAACTCATTTATCGATAAATATATCGAAATATAGATCAGTTCAGATAGCTCTGGCCTTTCCCTTTCGTTTGACACCCATATTGCAGGCAATTTTCAAGGTTTTATGGGAACGACATTTTTACCGAATAATCATTTATCGATAAATGGGTCAAAAGGTGTTCCAATGAAAGCTGTGGCCATCCCCTTTCGTTTGATACAAATATTGAATGCACATATCAAGGTTTTATGGGAACCACATTTTGACCGATAACTGATTTATCGATAAATATATCGAAATATCGAAAAGTTCAAATGAAAGCTGTGGTCATGCCCTTTCGTTTGACACCCATATTGAACGCATATATCAAAGTTTGGTGGGAACCACATTTAGACCGATAACTCATTTATCGATAAATATCTCGAAATATAGATCAGCTCAAATATCTGTGGCCTTTCCCTTTTGTTTGACACCCATATTGCAGGCAATTTTCAACGTTTTATGGGAACGACATTTTTACCGATAAATCATATATATATTGGTCATGCCCTTTCGTTTGACACCCATATTGAACGCATATATCAAAGTTTGGTGGGAACCACATTTACACCGATAACTCATTTATCGATAAATATCTCGAAATATAGATCAGTTCAAATATCTGTGGCCTTTCCCTTTTGTTTGACACCCATATTGCAGGCAATTTTCAAGGTTTTATGGGAACGACATTTTTACCGATAAATCATTTATCGATAAATATATGGAAATATCGAAAAGTTCAAATGAAAGCTGTGGCCATGCCCTTTTGTTTTACATCCATATTGAACGCATATATCAAGGTTTGATGAGAACCACATTTTGACCGATAACTCATTTATCGATAAATATCTCGAAATATAGATCAGTTCAAATATCTGTGGCCTTTCCCTTTTGTTTGACACCCATATTGCAGGCAATTTTCAAGGTTTTATGGGAACGACATTTTTACCGATAAATCATTTATCGATAAATATCGAAAAGTTCAAATGAAAGCTGTGGCCACGCCCTTTCGTTTGATACCCATATTGCACGCATACATCAAGGTTTTATGGGAACCACATTTTGACCGATAGCTCATTTATCGATAAATGGGTCAAAAGGTGTTCCAATGAAAGCTGTGGCCATCCCCTTTTCTTTTGATACAAATATTGAATGCATATATCAAGGTTTTATGGGAACCACATTTTGACCGATAACTGATTTATCGATAAATATATCGAAATATCGAAAAATTCAAATGAAAGCTGTGGTCATGCCCTTTCGTTTGACACCCATATTGAACGCATATATCAAAGTTTGGTGGGAACCACATTTAGACCGATAACTCATTTATCGATAAATATCTCGAAATATAGATCAGTTCAAATATCTGTGGTCTTTCCCTTTTGTTTGACACCCATATTGCAGGCAATTTTCAAGGTTTTATGGGAACGACATTTTTACCGATAAATCATTTATCGATAAATATATGGAAATATCGAAAAGTTCAAATGAAAGCTGTGGCCATGCCCTTTTGTTTTACACCCATATTGAACGCATATATCAAGGTTTGATGAGAACCACATTTTGACCGATAACTCATTTATCGATAAATATCTCGAAATATAGATCAGTTCAAATATCTGTGGCCTTCCCCTTTTGTTTGACACCCATATTGCAGGCAATTTTCAAGGTTTTATGGGAACGACATTTTTACCGATAAATCATTTATCGCTAAATATCGAAAAGTTCAAATGAAAGCTGTGGCCACTCCCTTTCGTTTGATACCCATATTGAACGCATACATCAAGGTTTTATGGGAACCACATTTTGACCGATAGCTCATTTATCGATAAATGGGTCAAAAGGTGTTCCAATGAAAGCTGTGGCCATCCCCTTTTCTTTTGATACAAATATTGAATGCATATATCAAGGTTTTATGGGAACCACATGTTGACCGATAACTGATTTATCGATAAATATATCGAAATATCGAAAAGTTCAAATGAAAGCTGTGGTCATGCCCTTTCGTTTGACACCCATATTGAACGCATATATCAAAGTTTGGTGGGAACCACATTTAGACCGATAACTCATTTATCGATAAATATCTCGAAATATAGATCAGTTCAAATATCTGTGGCCTTTCCCTTTTGTTTGACACCCATATTGAAGGCAATTTTCAAGGTTTTATGGGAACGACATTTTTACCGAATAATCATTTATCGATAAATGGGTCAAAAGGTGTTCCAATGAAAGCTGTGGCCATCCCCTTTCGTTTGATACAAATATTGAATGCACATATCAAGGTTTTATGGGTACCACATTTTGACCGATAACTGATTTATCGATAAATATATCGAAACATCGAAAAGTTCAAATGAAAGCTGTGGTCATGCCCTTTCGTTTGACACCCATATTGAACGCATATATCAAAGTTTGGTGGGAACCACATTTAGACCGATAACTCATTTATCGATAAATATCTCGAAATATAGATCAGTTCAAATATCTGTGGCCTTTCCCTTTTGTTTGACACCCATATTGCAATTTTCAAGGTTTTATGGGAACGACATTTTTACCGATAAATCATTTATCGATAAATATATCGAAATATGGAAAAGTTCAAATGAAAGCTGTGGCCATGCCCTTTTGTTTTACACCCATATTGAACGCATATATCAAGGTTTGATTAGAACCACATTTTGACCGATAACTCATTTATCGATAAATATATCGAAATATCGAAAAGCTCAAATACAAGCTGTGGTTATGCCCTTTCGTTTGACACCCATATTGAACGCATACTCGTATATTAAAGTTTGGTGGGAACCACATTTTACCGATAACTCATTTATCGATAAATATATCGAAATATAGATCAATTCAGATAGCTCTGGCCTTTCCCTTTCGTTTGACACCCATATTGCAGGCAATTTTCAAGGTTTTATGGGAACGACATTTTTACCGAATAATCATTTATCGATAAATGGGTCAAAAGGTGTTCCAATGAAAGCTGTGGCCATCCTCTTTCGTTTGATACAAATATTGAATGCACATATCAAGGTTTTATGGGTACCACATTTTGACCGATAACTGATTTATCGATAAATATATCGAAACATCGAAAAGTTCAAATGAAAGCTGTGGTCATGCCCTTTCGTTTGACACCCATATTGAACGCATATATCAAAGTTTGGTGGGAACCACATTTAGACCGATAACTCATTTATCGATAAATATCTCGAAATATAGATCAGTTCAAATATCTGTGGCCTTTCCCTTTTGTTTGACACCCATATTGCAATTTTCAAGGTTTTATGGGAACGACATTTTTACCGATAAATCATTTATCGATAAATATATCGAAATATGGAAAAGTTCAAATGAAAGCTGTGGCCATGCCCTTTTGTTTTACACCCATATTGAACGCATATATCAAGGTTTGATTAGAACCACATTTTGACCGATAACTCATTTATCGATAAATATATCGAAATATCGAAAAGCTCAAATACAAGCTGTGGTTATGCCCTTTCGTTTGACACCCATATTGAACGCATACTCGTATATTAAAGTTTGGTGGGAACCACATTTTACCGATAACTCATTTATCGATAAATATATCGAAATATAGATCAGTTCAGATAGCTCTGGCCTTTCCCTTTCGTTTGACACCCATATTGCAGGCAATTTTCAAGGTTTTATGGGAACGACATTTTTACCGAATAATCATTTATCGATAAATGGGTCAAAAGGTGTTCCAATGAAAGCTGTGGCCATCCCCTTTCGTTTGATACAAATATTGAATGCACATATCAAGGTTTTATGGGAACCACATTTTGACCGATAACTGATTTATCGATAAATATATCGAAACATCGAAAAGTTCAAATGAAAGCTGTGGTCATGCCCTTTCGTTTGACACCCATATTGAACGCATATATCAAAGTTTGGTGGGAACCACATTTAGACCGATAACTCATTTATCGATAAATATCTCGAAATATAGATCAGTTCAAATATCTGTGGCCTTTCCCTTTTGTTTGACACCCATATTGCAATTTTCAAGGTTTTATGGGAACGACATTTTTACCGATAAATCATTTATCGATAAATATATCGAAATATGGAAAAGTTCAAATGAAAGCTGTGGCCATGCCCTTTTGTTTTACACCCATATTGAACGCATATATCAAGGTTTGATTAGAACCACATTTTGACCGATAACTCATTTATCGATAAATATATCGAAATATCGAAAAGCTCAAATACAAGCTGTGGTTATGCCCTTTCGTTTGACACCCATATTGAACGCATACTCGTATATTAAAGTTTGGTGGGAACCACATTTTACCGATAACTCATTTATCGATAAATATATCGAAATATAGATCAGTTCAGATAGCTCTGGCCTTTCCCTTTCGTTTGACACCCATATTGCAGGCAATTTTCAAGGTTTTATGGGAACGACATTTTTACCGAATAATCATTTATCGATAAATGGGTCAAAAGGTGTTCCAATGAAAGCTGTGGCCATCCCCTTTCGTTTGATACAAATATTGAATGCACATATCAAGGTTTTATGGGAACCACATTTTGACCGATAACTGATTTATCGATAAATATATCGAAACATCGAAAAGTTCAAATGAAAGCTGTGGTCATGCCCTTTCGTTTGACACCCATATTGAACGCATATATCAAAGTTTGGTGGGAACCACATTTAGACCGATAACTCATTTATCGATAAATATCTCGAAATATAGATCAGTTCAAATATCTGTGGCCTTTCCGTTTCGTTTGACACCCATATTGCAGGCAATTTTCAAGGTTTTATGGGAACGACATTTTTACCGAATAATCATTTATCGATAAATGGGTCAAAAGGTGTTCCAATGAAAGCTGTGGCCATCCCCTTTCGTTTGATACAAATATTGAATGCCCATATCAAGGTTTTATGGGAACCACATTTTGACCGATAACTGATTTATCGATAAATATATCGAAACATCGAAAAGTTCAAATGAAAGCTGTGGCCATGCCCTTTTGTTTTACACCCATATTGAACGCATATATCAAGGTTTGATTAGAACCACATTTTGACCGATAACTCATTTATCGATAAATATATCGAAATATCGAAAAGCTCAAATACAAGCTGTGGTTATGCCCTTTCGTTTGACACCCATATTGAACGCATACTCGTATATTAAAGTTTGGTGGGAACCACATTTTACCGATAACTCATTTATCGATAAATATATCGAAATATAGATCAGTTCAGATAGCTCTGGCCTTTCCCTTTCGTTTGACACCCATATTGCAGGCAATTTTCAAGGTTTTATGGGAACGACATTTTTACCGAATAATCATTTATCGATAAATGGGTCAAAAGGTGTTCCAATGAAAGCTGTGGCCATCCCCTTTCGTTTGATACAAATATTGAATGCACATATCAAGGTTTTATGGGAACCACATTTTGACCGATAACTGATTTATCGATAAATATATCGAAACATCGAAAAGTTCAAATGAAAGCTGTGGTCATGCCCTTTCGTTTGACACCCATATTGAACGCATATATCAAAGTTTTGTGGGAACCACATTTACACCGATAACTCATTTATCGATAAATATCTCGAAATATAGATCAGTTCAAATATCTGTGGCCTTTCCCTTTTGTTTGACACCCATATAGCAGGCAGTTTTCAAGGTTTTATGGGAACGACATTTTTACCGATAAATCATTTATCGATAAATACATGGAAATATCGAAAAGTTCAAATGAAAGCTGTGGCCATGCCCTTTTGTTTTACACCCATATTGAACGCATATATCAAGGTTTGATGAGAACCACATTTTGACCGATAACTCATTTATCGATAAATATCTCGAAATATAGATCAGTTCAAATATCTGTGGCCTTTCCCTTTTGTTTGACACCCATATTGCAGGCAATTTTCAAGGTTTTATGGGAACGACATTTTTACCGATAAATCATTTATCGATAAATATCGAAAAGTTCAAATGAAAGCTGTGGCCACGCCCTTTCTTTTGATACCCATATTGAACGCATACATCAAGGTTTTATGGGAACCACATTTTGACCGATAGCTCATTTATCGATAAATGGGTCAAAAGGTGTTCCAATGAAAGCTGTGGCCATCCCCTTTTCTTTTGATACAAATATTGAATGCATATATCAAGGTTTTATGGGAACCACATTTTGACCGATAACTGATTTATCGATAAATATATCGAAATATCGAAAAGTTCAAATGAAAGCTGTGGTCATGCCCTTTGGTTTGACACCCATATTGAACGCATATATCAAAGTTTGGTGGGAACCACATTTAGACCGATAACTCATTTATCGATAAATATCTCGAAATATAGATCAGTTCAAATATCTGTGGCCTTTCCCTTTTGTTTGACACCCATATTGCAGGCAATTTTCAAGGTTTTATGGGAACGACATTTTTACCGATAAATCATTTATCGATAAATATATGGAAATATCGAAAAGTTCAAATGAAAGCTGTGGCCATGCCCTTTTGTTTTACACCCATATTGAACGCATATATCAAGGTTTGATGAGAACCACATTTTGACCGATAACTCATTTATCGATAAATATCTCGAAATATAGATCAGTTCAAATATCTGTGGCCTTTCCCTTTTGTTTGACACCCATATTGCAGGCAATTTTCAAGGTTTTATGGGAACGACATTTTTACCGATAAATCATTTATCGCTAAATATCGAAAAGTTCAAATGAAAGCTGTGGCCACTCCCTTTCGTTTGATACCCATATTGAACGCATACATCAAGGTTTTATGGGAACCACATTTTGACAGATAGCTCATTTATCGATAAATGGGTCAAAAGGTGTTCCAATGAAAGCTGTGGCCATCCCCTTTTCTTTTGATACAAATATTGAATGCATATATCAAGGTTTTATGGGAACCACATTTTGACCGATAACTGATTTATCCATAAATATATCGAAATATCGAAAAGTTCAAATGAAAGCTGTGGTCATGCCCTTTCGTTTGACACCCATATTGAACGCATATATCAAAGTTTGGTGGGAACCACATTTAGACCGATAACTCATTTATCGATAAATATCTCGAAATATAGATCAGTTCAAATATCTGTGGCCTTTCCCTTTTGTTTGACACCCATATTGAAGGCAATTTTCAAGGTTTTATGGGAACGACATTTTTACCGATAAATCATTTATCGATAAATATCGAAAAGTTCAAATGAAAGCTGTGGCCATGCCCTTTCGTTTGATACCCATATCGAACGCATACATCAAGGTTTTATGGGAACCACATTTTGACCGATAGCTCATTTATCGATAAATGGGTCAAAAGGTGTTCCAATGAAAGCTGTGGCCATCCCCTTTCGTTTGATACAAATATTGAATGCACCTATCAATTTTTTATGGGAACCACATTTTGACCGATAACTGATTTATCGATAAATATATCGAAATATCGAAAATTTCAAATGAAAGCTGTGGTCATGCCCTTTCGTTTGACACCCATACTGAAAGCATATATCAAAGTTTGGTGGGAACCACATTTAGACCGATAATTCATTTATCGATAAATATCTCGAAATATAGATCAGTTCAAATATCTGTGGCCTTTCCCTTTTGTTTGACACCCATATTGCAGGCAATTTTCAAGGTTTTATGGGAACGACATTTTTACCGATAAATCATTTATCGATAAATATATCGAAATATGGAAAAGTACAAATGAAAGCTGTGGCCATACCCTTTTGTTTTACACCCATATTGAACGCATATATCAAGGTTTGATTAGAACCACATTTTGACCGATAACTCATCTATCGATAAATATATCGAAATATCGAAAAGCTCAAATACAAGCTGTGGTTATGCCCTTTCGTTTGACACCCATATTGAACGCATACTCGTATATTAAAGTTTGGTGGGAACCACATTTTACCGATAACTCATTTATCGATAAATATATCGAAATATAGATCAGTTCAGATAGCTCTGGCCTTTTCCTTTCGTTTGACACCCATATTGCAAGCAATTTTCAAGGTTTTATGGGAACGACATTTTTACCGAATAATCATTTATCGATAAATGGGTCAAAAGGTGTTCCAATGAAAGCTGTGGCCATCCCCTTTCGTTTGATACAAATATTGAATGCACATATCAAGGTTTTATGGGAACCACATTTTGACCGATAACTGATTTATCGATAAATATATCGAAATATCGAAAAGTTCAAATGAAAGCTGTGGTCATGCCCTTTCGTTTGACACCCATATTGAACGCATATATCAAAGTTTGGTGGGAACCACATTTAGACCGATAACTCATTTATCGATAAATATCTCGAAATATAGATCAGTTCAAATATCTGTGGCCTTTCCCTTTTGTTTGACACCCATATTGCAGGCAATTTTCAACGTTTTATGGGAACGACATTTTTACCGATAAATCATATATATATTGGTCATGCCCTTTCGTTTGACACCCATATTGAACGCATATATCAAAGTTTGGTGGGAACCACATTTACACCGATAACTCATTTATCGATAAATATCTCGAAATATAGATCAGTTCAAATATCTGTGGCCTTTCCCTTTTGTTTGACACCCATATTGCAGGCAATTTTCAAGGTTTTATGGGAACGACATTTTTACCGATAAATCATTTATCGATAAATATATGGAAATATCGAAAAGTTCAAATGAAAGCTGTGGCCATGCCCTTTTGTTTTACATCCATATTGAACGCATATATCAAGGTTTGATGAGAACCACATTTTGACCGATAACTCATTTATCGATAAATATCTCGAAATATAGATCAGTTCAAATATCTGTGGCCTTTCCCTTTTGTTTGACACCCATATTGCAGGCAATTTTCAAGGTTTTATGGGAACGACATTTTTACCGATAAATCATTTATCGATAAATATCGAAAAGTTCAAATGAAAGCTGTGGCCACGCCCTTTCGTTTGATACCCATATTGCACGCATACATCAAGGTTTTATGGGAACCACATTTTGACCGATAGCTCATTTATCGATAAATGGGTCAAAAGGTGTTCCAATGAAAGCTGTGGCCATCCCCTTTTCTTTTGATACAAATATTGAATGCATATATCAAGGTTTTATGGGAACCACATTTTGACCGATAACTGATTTATCGATAAATATATCGAAATATCGAAAAATTCAAATGAAAGCTGTGGTCATGCCCTTTCGTTTGACACCCATATTGAACGCATATATCAAAGTTTGGTGGGAACCACATTTAGACCGATAACTCATTTATCGATAAATATCTCGAAATATAGATCAGTTCAAATATCTGTGGCCTTTCCCTTTTGTTTGACACCCATATTGCAGGCAATTTTCAAGGTTTTATGGGAACGACATTTTTACCGATAAATCATTTATCGATAAATATATGGAAATATCGAAAAGTTCAAATGAAAGCTGTGGCCATGCCCTTTTGTTTTACACCCATATTGAACGCATATATCAAGGTTTGATGAGAACCACATTTTGACCGATAACTCATTTATCGATAAATATCTCGAAATATAGATCAGTTCAAATATCTGTGGCCTTCCCCTTTTGTTTGACACCCATATTGCAGGCAATTTTCAAGGTTTTATGGGAACGACATTTTTACCGATAAATCATTTATCGCTAAATATCGAAAAGTTCAAATGAAAGCTGTGGCCACTCCCTTTCGTTTGATACCCATATTGAACGCATACATCAAGGTTTTATGGGAACCACATTTTGACCGATAGGTCATTTATCGATAAATGGGTCAAAAGGTGTTCCAATGAAAGCTGTGGCCATCCCCTTTTCTTTTGATACAAATATTGAATGCATATATCAAGGTTTTATGGGAACCACATTTTGACCGATAACTGATTTATCGATAAATATATCGAAATATCGAAAAGTTCAAATGAAAGCTGTGGTCATGCCCTTTCGTTTGACACCCATATTGAACGCATATATCAAAGTTTGGTGGGAACCACAATTAGACCGATAACTCATTTATCGATAAATATCTCGAAATATAGATCAGTTCAAATATCTGTGGCCTTTCCCTTTTGTTTGACACCCATATTGAAGGCAATTTTCAAGGTTTTATGGGAACGACATTTTTACCGATAAATCATTTATCGATAAATATCGAAAAGTTCAAATGAAAGCTGTGGCCATGCCCTTTCGTTTGATACCCATATTGAACGCATACATCAAGGTTTTATGGGAACCACATTTTGACCGATAGCTCATTTATCGATAAATGGGTCAAAAGGTGTTCCAATGAAAGCTGTGGCCATCCCCTTTCGTTTGATACAAATATTGAATGCATATATCAAGGTTTTATGGGAACCACATTTTGACCGATAACTGATTTATCGATAAATATATCGAAATATCGAAAAGTTCAAATGAAAGCTGTGGTCATGCCCTTTCGTTTGACACCCATACTGAACGCATATATCAAAGTTTGGTGGGAACCACATTTAGACCGATAATTCATTTATCGATAAATATCTCGAAATATAGATCAGTTCAAATATCTGTGGCCTTTCCCTTTTGTTTGACACCCATATTGCAGGCAATTTTCAAGGTTTTATGGGAACGACATTTTTACCGATAAATCATTTATCGATAAATATATCGAAATATGGAAAAGTACAAATGAAAGCTGTGGCCATACCCTTTTGTTTTACACCCATATTGAACGCATATATCAAGGTTTGATTAGAACCACATTTTGACCGATAACTCATCTATCGATAAATATATCGAAATATCGAAAAGCTCAAATACAAGCTGTGGTTATGCCCTTTCGTTTGACACCCATATTGAACGCATACTCGTATATTAAAGTTTGGTGGGAACCACATTTTACCGATAACTCATTTATCGATAAATATATCGAAATATAGATCAGTTCAGATAGCTCTGGCCTTTCCCTTTCGTTTGACACCCATATTGCAGGCAATTTTCAAGGTTTTATGGGAACGACATTTTTACCGAATAATCATTTATCGATAAATGGGTCAAAAGGTGTTCCAATGAAAGCTGTGGCCATCCCCTTTCGTTTGATACAAATATTGAATGCACATATCAAGGTTTTATGGGAACCACATTTTGACCGATAACTGATTTATCGATAAATATATCGAAATATCGAAAAGTTCAAATGAAAGCTGTGGTCATGCCCTTTCGTTTGACACCCATATTGAACGCATATATCAAAGTTTGGTGGGAACCACATTTAGACCGATAACTCATTTATCGATAAATATCTCGAAATATAGATCAGTTCAAATATCTGTGGCCTTTCCCTTTTGTTTGACACCCATATTGCAGGCAATTTTCAAGGTTTTATGGGAACGACATTTTTACCGATAAATCATTTATCGATAAATATCGAAAAGTTCAAATGAAAGCTGTGGCCACGCCCTTTCGTTTGATACCCATATTGCACGCATACATCAAGGTTTTATGGGAACCACATTTTGACCGATAGCTCATTTATCGATAAATGGGTCAAAAGGTGTTCCAATGAAAGCTGTGGCCATCCCCTTTTCTTTTGATACAAATATTGAATGCATATATCAAGGTTTTATGTGAACCACATTTTGACCGATAACTGAGTTATCGATAAATATATCGAAATATCGAAAAATTCAAATGAAAGCTGTGGTCATGCCCTTTCGTTTGACACCCATATTGAACGCATATATCAAAGTTTGGTGGGAACCACATTTACACCGATAACTCATTTATCGATAAATATCTCGAAATATAGATCAGTTCAAATATCTGTGGCCTTTCCCTTTTGTTTGACACCCATATTGCAGGCAATTTTCAAGGTTTTATGGGAACGACATTTTTACCGATAAATCATTTATCGATAAATATATGGAAATATCGAAAACTTCAAATGAAAGCTGTGGCCATGCCCTTTTGTTTTACATCCATATTGAACGCATATATCAAGGTTTGATGAGAACCACATTTTGACCGATAACTCATTTATCGATAAATATCTCGAAATATAGATCAGTTCAAATATCTGTGGCCTTTCCCTTTTGTTTGACACCCATATTGCAGGCAATTTTCAAGGTTTTATGGGAACGACATTTTTACCGATAAATCATTTATCGATAAATATCGAAAAGTTCAAATGAAAGCTGTGGCCACGCCCTTTCGTTTGATACCCATATTGCACGCATACATCAAGGTTTTATGGGAACCACATTTTGACCGATAGCTCATTTATCGATAAATGGGTCAAAAGGTGTTCCAATGAAAGCTGTGGCCATCCCCTTTTCTTTTGATACAAATATTGAATGCATATATCAAGGTTTTATGTGAACCACATTTTGACCGATAACTGAGTTATCGATAAATATATCGAAATATCGAAAAATTCAAATGAAAGCTGTGGTCATGCCCTTTCGTTTGACACCCATATTGAACGCATATATCAAAGTTTGGTGGGATCCACATTTAGACCGATAACTCATTTATCGATAAATATCTCGAAATATAGATCAGTTCAAATATCTGTGGCCTTTCCCTTTTGTTTGACACCCATATTGAAGGCAATTTTCAAGGTTTTATGGGAACGACATTTTTACCGATAAATCATATATATGTATATTGGTCATGCCTTTCGTTTGACACCCATATTGAACGCATATATCAAAGTTTGGTGGGAACCACATTTAGACCGATAACTCATTTATCGATAAATATCTCGAAATATAGATCAGTTCAAATATCTGTGGCCTTTCCCTTTTGTTTGACACCCATATTGCAGGCAATTTTCAAGGTTTTATGGGAACGACATTTTTACCGATAAATCATATATATATTGATCATGCCTTTCGTTTGACACCCATATTGAACGCATATATCAAAGTTTGGCGGGAACCACATTTACACCGATAACTCATTTATCGATAAATATCTCGAAATATAGATCAGTTCAAATATCTGTGGCCTTTCCCTTTTGTTTGACACCCATATTGCAGGCAATTTTCAAGGTTTTATGGGAACGACATTTTTACCGATAAATCATTTATCGATAAATATCGAAAAGTTCAAATGAAAGCTGTGGCCACGCCCTTTCGTTTGATACCCATATTGAACGCATACATCAAGGTTTTATGGGAACCACATTTTGACCGATAGCTCATTTATCGATAAATGGGTCAAAAGGTGCTCCAATGAAAGCTGTGGCCATCCCCTTTTCTTTTGATACAAATATTGAATGTATATATCAAGGTTTTATGGGAACCACATTTTGACCGATAGCTCATTTATCGATAAATGGGTCAAAAGGTGCTCCAATGAAAGCTGTGGCCATCCCCTTTTCTTTTGATACAAATATTGAATGCATATATCAAGGTTTTATGGGAACCACGTTTTGACCGATAACTGATTTATCTATAAATATATCGAAATATCGAAAAGTTCAAATGAAAGCTGTGGTCATGCCCTTTCGTTTGACACCCATATTGAACGCATATATCAAAGTTTGGTGGGAACCACATTTAGACCGATAACTCATTTATCGATAAATATCTCGAAATATAGATCAGTTCAAATATCTGTGGCCTTTCCCTTTTGTTTGACACCCATATTGAAGGCAATTTTCAAGGTTTTATGGGAACGACATTTTTACCGATAAATCATTTATCGATAAATATATGGAAATATGGAAAAGTTCAAATGAAAGCTGTGGTCATGCCCTTTCGTTTGACACCCATATTGAACGCATATATCAAGGTTTGATGAGAACCACATTTTGACCGATAACTCATTTATCGATAAATATCTCGAAATATAGATCAGTTCAAATATCTGTGGCCTTTCCCTTTTGTTTGACACCCATATTGAAGGCAATTTTCAAGGTTTTATGGGAACGACATTTTTACCGATAAATCATTTATCGATAAATATCGAAAAGTTCAAATGAAAGCTGCGGCCACGCCCTTTCGTTTGATACCCATATTGAACGCATACATCAAGGTTTTATGGGAACCACATTTTGACCGATAGCTCATTTATCGATAAATGGGTCAAAAGGTGCTCCAATGAAAGCTGTGGCCATCCCCTTTTCTTTTGATACAAATATTGAATGCATATATCAAGGTTTTATGGGAACCACATTTTGACCGATAACTGATTTATCGATAAATATATCGAAATATCGAAAAGTTCAAATGAAAGCTGTGGTCATGCCCTTTCGTTTGACACCCATATTGAACACATATATCAAAGTTTGGTGGGAACCACATTTAGACCGATAACTCATTTATCGATAAATATCTCGAAATATAGATCAGTTCAAATATCTGTGGCCTTTCCCTTTTGTTTGACACCCATATTGCAGGCAATTTTCAAGGTTTTATGGGAACGACATTTTTACCGATAAATCATTTATCGATAAATATATGGAAATATCGAAAAGTTCAAATGAAAGCTGTGGCCATGGCCTTTTGTTTTACACCCATATTGAACGCATATATCAAGGTTTGATGAGAACCACATTTTGACCGATAACTCATTTATCGATAAATATCTCGAAATATAGATCAGTTCAAATATCTGTGGCCTTTCCCTTTTGTTTGACACCCATATTGAAGGCAATTTTCAAGGTTTTATGGGAACGACATTTTTACCGATAAATCATTTATCGATAAATATCGAAAAGTTCAAATGAAAGCTGTGGCCACGCCCTTTCGTTTGATACCCATATTGAACGCATACATCAAGGTTTTATGGGAACCACATTTTGACCGATAGCTCATTTATCGATAAATGGGTCAAAAGGTGCTCCAATGAAAGCTGTGGCCATCCCCTTTTCTTTTGATACAAATATTGAATGCATATATCAAGGTTTTATGGGAACCACATTTTGACCGATAACTGATTTATCGATAAATATATCGAAATATCGAAAAGTTCAAATGAAAGCTGTGGTCATGCCCTTTCGTTTGACACCCATATTGAACACATATATCAAAGTTTGGTGGGAACCACATTTAGACCGATAACTCATTTATCGATAAATATCTCGAAATATAGATCAGTTCAAATATCTGTGGCCTTTCCCTTTTGTTTGACACCCATATTGCAGGCAATTTTCAAGGTTTTATGGGAACGACATTTTTATCGATAAATCATTTATCGATAAATATATGGAAATATCGAAAAGTTCAAATGAAAGCTGTGGCCATGGCCTTTTGTTTGACACCCATATTGAACGCATATATCAAGGTTTGATGAGAACCACATTTTGACCGATAACTCATTTATCGATAAATATCTCGAAATATAGATCAGTTCAAATATCTGTGGCCTTTCCCTTTTGTTTGACACCCATATTGCAGGCAATTTTCAAGGTTTTATGGGAACGACATTTTTACCGATAAATCATTTATCGATAAATATCGAAAAGTTCAAATGAAAGCTGTGGCCACGCCCTTTCGTTTGATATCCATATTGAACGCATACATCAAGGTTTTATGGGAACCACATTTTGACCGATAGCTCATTTATCGATAAATGGGTCAAAAGGTGTTCCAATGAAAGCTGTGGCCATCCCCTTTTCTTTTGATACAAATATTGAATGCATATATCAAGGTTTTATGGGAACCACGTTTTGACCGATAACTGATTTATCGATAAATATATCGAAATATCGAAAAGTTCAAATGAAAGCTGTGGTCATGCCCTTTCGTTTGACACCCATATTGAACGCATATATCAAAGTTTGGTGGGAACCACATTTAGACCGATAACTCATTTATCGATAAATATCTCGAAATATAGATCAGTTCAAATATCTGTGGCCTTTCCCTTTTGTTTGACACCCATATTGAAGGCAATTTTCAAGGTTTTATGGGAACGACATTTTTATTTGAATGCATATATCAAGGTTTTATGTGAACCACATTTTGACCGATAACTGAGTTATCGATAAATATATCGAAATATCGAAAAATTCAAATGAAAGCTGTGGTCATGCCCTTTCGTTTGACACCCATATTGAACGCATATATCAAAGTTTGGTGGGATCCACATTTAGACCGATAACTCATTTATCGATAAATATCTCGAAATATAGATCAGTTCAAATATCTGTGGCCTTTCCCTTTTGTTTGACACCCATATTGAAGGCAATTTTCAAGGTTTTATGGGAACGACATTTTTACCGATAAATCATATATATGTATATTGGTCATGCCTTTCGTTTGACACCCATATTGAACGCATATATCAAAGTTTGGTGGGAACCACATTTAGACCGATAACTCATTTATCGATAAATATCTCGAAATATAGATCAGTTCAAATATCTGTGGCCTTTCCCTTTTGTTTGACACCCATATTGCAGGCAATTTTCAAGGTTTTATGGGAACGACATTTTTACCGATAAATCATATATATATTGATCATGCCTTTCGTTTGACACCCATATTGAACGCATATATCAAAGTTTGGCGGGAACCACATTTACACCGATAACTCATTTATCGATAAATATCTCGAAATATAGATCAGTTCAAATATCTGTGGCCTTTCCCTTTTGTTTGACACCCATATTGCAGGCAATTTTCAAGGTTTTATGGGAACGACATTTTTACCGATAAATCATTTATCGATAAATATCGAAAAGTTCAAATGAAAGCTGTGGCCACGCCCTTTCGTTTGATACCCATATTGAACGCATACATCAAGGTTTTATGGGAACCACATTTTGACCGATAGCTCATTTATCGATAAATGGGTCAAAAGGTGCTCCAATGAAAGCTGTGGCCATCCCCTTTTCTTTTGATACAAATATTGAATGTATATATCAAGGTTTTATGGGAACCACATTTTGACCGATAGCTCATTTATCGATAAATGGGTCAAAAGGTGCTCCAATGAAAGCTGTGGCCATCCCCTTTTCTTTTGATACAAATATTGAATGCATATATCAAGGTTTTATGGGAACCACGTTTTGACCGATAACTGATTTATCTATAAATATATCGAAATATCGAAAAGTTCAAATGAAAGCTGTGGTCATGCCCTTTCGTTTGACACCCATATTGAACGCATATATCAAAGTTTGGTGGGAACCACATTTAGACCGATAACTCATTTATCGATAAATATCTCGAAATATAGATCAGTTCAAATATCTGTGGCCTTTCCCTTTTGTTTGACACCCATATTGAAGGCAATTTTCAAGGTTTTATGGGAACGACATTTTTACCGATAAATCATTTATCGATAAATATATCGAAATATGGAAAAGTTCAAATGAAAGCTGTGGTCATGCCCTTTCGTTTGACACCCATATTGAACGCATATATCAAGGTTTGATGAGAACCACATTTTGACCGATAACTCATTTATCGATAAATATCTCGAAATATAGATCAGTTCAAATATCTGTGGCCTTTCCCTTTTGTTTGACACCCATATTGAAGGCAATTTTCAAGGTTTTATGGGAACGACATTTTTACCGATAAATCATTTATCGATAAATATCGAAAAGTTCAAATGAAAGCTGCGGCCACGCCCTTTCGTTTGATACCCATATTGAACGCATACATCAAGGTTTTATGGGAACCACATTTTGACCGATAGCTCATTTATCGATAAATGGGTCAAAAGGTGCTCCAATGAAAGCTGTGGCCATCCCCTTTTCTTTTGATACAAATATTGAATGCATATATCAAGGTTTTATGGGAACCACATTTTGACCGATAACTGATTTATCGATAAATATATCGAAATATCGAAAAGTTCAAATGAAAGCTGTGGTCATGCCCTTTCGTTTGACACCCATATTGAACACATATATCAAAGTTTGGTGGGAACCACATTTAGACCGATAACTCATTTATCGATAAATATCTCGAAATATAGATCAGTTCAAATATCTGTGGCCTTTCCCTTTTGTTTGACACCCATATTGCAGGCAATTTTCAAGGTTTTATGGGAACGACATTTTTACCGATAAATCATTTATCGATAAATATATGGAAATATCGAAAAGTTCAAATGAAAGCTGTGGCCATGGCCTTTTGTTTTACACCCATATTGAACGCATATATCAAGGTTTGATGAGAACCACATTTTGACCGATAACTCATTTATCGATAAATATCTCGAAATATAGATCAGTTCAAATATCTGTGGCCTTTCCCTTTTGTTTGACACCCATATTGCAGGCAATTTTCAAGGTTTTATGGGAACGACATTTTTACCGATAAATCATTTATCGATAAATATCGAAAAGTTCAAATGAAAGCTGTGGCCACGCCCTTTCGTTTGATATCCATATTGAACGCATACATCAAGGTTTTATGGGAACCACATTTTGACCGATAGCTCATTTATCGATAAATGGGTCAAAAGGTGTTCCAATGAAAGCTGTGGCCATCCCCTTTTCTTTTGATACAAATATTGAATGCATATATCAAGGTTTTATGGGAACCACGTTTTGACCGATAACTGATTTATCGATAAATATATCGAAATATCGAAAAGTTCAAATGAAAGCTGTGGTCATGCCCTTTCGTTTGACACCCATATTGAACGCATATATCAAAGTTTGGTGGGAACCACATTTAGACCGATAACTCATTTATCGATAAATATCTCGAAATATAGATCAGTTCAAATATCTGTGGCCTTTCCCTTTTGTTTGACACCCATATTGAAGGCAATTTTCAAGGTTTTATGGGAACGACATTTTTACCGATAAATCATTTATCGATAAATATCGAAAAGTTCAAATGAAAGCTGTGGCCATGCCCTTTCGTTTGATACCCATATTGAACGCATACATCAAGGTTTTATGGGAACCACATTTTGACCGATAGCTCATTTATCGATAAATGGGTCAAAAGGTGTTCCAATGAAAGCTGTGGCCATCCCCTTTCGTTTGATACAAATATTGAATGCATATATCAAGGTTTTATGGGAACCACATTTTGACCGATAACTGATTTATCGATAAATATATCGAAATATCGAAAAGTTCAAATGAAAGCTGTGGTCATGCTCTTTCGTTTGACACCCATACTGAACGCATATATCAAAGTTTGGTGGGAACCACATTTAGACCGATAATTCATTTATCGATAAATATCTCGAAATATAGATCAGTTCAAATATCTGTGGCCTTTCCCTTTTGTTTGACACCCATATTGCAGGCAATTTTCAAGGTTGTATGGGAACGACATTTTTACCGATAAATCATTTATCGATAAATATATCGAAATATGGAAAAGTTCAAATGAAAGCTGTGGCCATGCCCTTTTGTCTTACACCCATAATGAACGCATATATCAAGGTTTGATTAGAACCACATTTTGACCGATAACTTATTTATCGATAAATATATCGAAATATCGTAAAGCTCAAATACAAGCTGTGGTTATGCCCTTTCGTTTGACACCCATATTGAACGCATACTCGTATATTAAAGTTTGGTGGGAACCACATTTTACCGATAACTCATTTATCGATAAATATATCGAAATATAGATCAGTTCAGATAGCTCTGGCCTTTCCCTTTCGTTTGACACCCATATTGCAGGCAATTTTCAAGGTTTAATGGGAACGACATTTTTACCGAATAATCATTTATCGATAAATGGGTCAAAAGGTGTTCCAATGAAAGCTGTGGCCATCCCCTTTCGTTTGATACAAATATTGAATGCACATATCAAGGTTTTATGGGAACCATATTTTGACCGATAACTGATCTATCGATAAATATATCGAAATATCGAAAAGTTCAAATGAAAGCTGTGGTCATACCCTTTCGTTTGACACCCATATTGAACGCATATATCAAAGTTTGGTGGGAACCACATTTAGACCGATAACTCATTTATCGATAAATATCTCGAAATATAGATCAGTTCAAATATCTGTGGCCTTTCCCTTTTGTTTGACACCCATATTGAAGGCAATTTTCAAGGTTTTATGGGAACGACATTTTTACCGATAAATTATTTATCGATAAATATCGAAAAGTTCAAATGAAAGCTGTGGCCATCCCCTTTCGTTTGATACCCATATTGAACGCATACATCAAGGTTTTATGGGAACCACATTTTGACCGATAGCTCATTTATCGATAAATGGGTCAAAAGGTGTTCCAATGAAAGCTGTGGCCATCCCCTTTCGTTTGATACAAATATTGAATGCATATATCAAGGTTTTATGGGAACCACATTTTGACCGATAACTGATTTATCGATAAATATATCGAAATATCGAAAAGTTCAAATGAAAGCTGTGGTCATGCCCTTTCGTTTGACACCCATACTGAACGCATATATCAAAGTTTGGTGGGAACCACATTTAGACCGATAATTCATTTATCGATAAATATCTCGAAATATAGATCAGTTCAAATATCTGTGGCCTTTCCCTTTTGTTTGACACCCATATTGCAGGCAATTTTCAAGGTTTTATGGGAACGACATTTTTACCGATAAATCATTTATCGATATATATATCGAAATATGGAAAAGTTCAAATGAAAGCTGTGGCCATGCCCTTTTGTTTTACACCCATATTGAACGCATATATCAAGGTTTGATTAGAACCACATTTTGACCGATAACTCATTTATCGATAAATATATCGAAATATCGAAAAACTCAAATACAAGCTGTGGTTATGTTCTTTCGTTTGACACCCATATTGAACGCATACTCGTATATCAAAGTTTGGTGGGAACCACATTTAGACCGATAACTCATTTATCGATAAATATCTCGAAATATAGATCAGTTCAAATATCTGTGGCCTTTCCCTTTTGTTTGACACCCATATTGCAGGCAATTTTCAAGGTTTTATGGGAACGACATTTTTACCGATAAATCATTTATCGATAAATATATCGAAATATCGAAAAGTTCAAATGAAAGCTGTGGCCATGCCCTTTTGTTTTACACACATATTGAACGCACATATCAAGGTTTGATGAGAACCACATTTTGACCGATAACTCATTTATCGATAAATATATCGAAATATAGATCAGTTCAGATAGCTCTGGCCTTTCCCTTTCGTTTGACACCCATATTGCAGGCAATTTTCAAGGTTTTATGGGAACGACATTTTTACCGCTCAATCATTTATCGATAAATATATCGAAATATCGAAAAGTTAAAATGAAAGCGTCGGCCATGCCCTTTCGTTTTACACCCATATTGAACGCATATATCAAGGTTTGATGGGACCCACATTTTGATCGATAACTCATTTATCGATAAATATATCGAAATATCGAGAAGTTCAAATGAAGGCTGTGGCCATGCCCTTTCGTTTGACACCCATATTGAACGCATACGTCAAGGTTTTATGGGAACCACATTTTAACCGATAGCTCATTTATCGATAAATGAATCGAAATATCGAGGTGTTCCACTGAAAGCTATGGCCATGCCCTTTCGTTTGACACTCATATTGAATGCATATATCAAGGTTTTATGGGAACCACATTTTGACCGATAACTGATTTATCGATAAATATATCGAAATATCGAAAAGTTCAAATGAAAGCTGTGGTCATGCCCTTTCGTTTGACACCCACATTGAACGCATATATCAAAGTTTGGTGGGAACCACATTTAGACCGATAACTCATTTATCGATAAATATCTCGAAATATAGATCAGTTCAAATATCTGTGGCCTTTCCCTTTTGTTTGACACCCATATTGCAGCCAATTTTCAAGGTTTTATGGGAACGACATTTTTACCGATAAATCATATATATATTGGTCATGCCCTTTCGTTTGACACCCATATTGAACGCATATATCGAAGTTTGGTGGGAACCACATTTACACCGATAACTCATTTATCGATAAATATCTCGAAATATAGATCAGTTCAGATAGCTCTGGCCTTTCCCTTTCGTTTGACACCCATATTGCAGGCAATTTTCAAGGTTTTATGGGAACGACATTTTTACCGATAAATCATATATATATTGGTCATGCCCTTTCGTTTGACACCCATATTGAACGCATATATTAAAGTTTGGTGGGAACCACATTTTACCGATAACTCATTTATCGATAAATATATCGAAATATAGATCAGTTCAGATAGCTCTGGCCTTTCCCTTTCGTTTGACACCCATATTGCAGGCAATTTTCAAGGTTTAATGGGAACGACATTTTTACCGAATAATCATTTATCGATAAATGGGTCAAAAGGTGTTCCAATGAAAGCTGTGGCCATCCCCTTTCGTTTGATACAAATATTGAATGCACATATCAAGGTTTTATGGGAACCATATTTTGACCGATAACTGATCTATCGATAAATATATCGAAATATAGATCAGTTCAAATATCTGTGGCCTTTCCCTTTTGTTTGACACCCATATTGAAGGCAATTTTCAAGGTTTTATGGGAACGACATTTTTACCGATAAATTATTTATCGATAAATATCGAAAAGTTCAAATGAAAGCTGTGGCCATCCCCTTTCGTTTGATACCCATATTGAACGCATACATCAAGGTTTTATGGGAACCACATTTTGACCGATAGCTCATTTATCGATAAATGGGTCAAAAGGTGTTCCAATGAAAGCTGTGGCCATCCCCTTTCGTTTGATACAAATATTGAATGCATATATCAAGGTTTTATGGGAACCACATTTTGACCGATAACTGATTTATCGATAAATATATCGAAATATCGAAAAGTTCAAATGAAAGCTGTGGTCATGCCCTTTCGTTTGACACCCACATTGAACGCATATATCAAAGTTTGGTGGGAACCACATTTAGACCGATAACTCATTTATCGATAAATATCTCGAAATATAGATCAGTTCAAATATCTGTGGCCTTTCCCTTTTGTTTGACACCCATATTGCAGGCAATTTTCAAGGTTTTATGGGAACGACATTTTTACCGATAAATCATATATATATTGGTCATGCCCTTTCGTTTGACACCCATATTGAACGCATATATCGAAGTTTGGTGGGAACCACATTTACACCGATAACTCATTTATCGATAAATATCTCGAAATATAGATCAGTTCAAATATCTGTGGCCTTTCCCTTTTGTTTGACACCCATATTGCAGGCAATTTTCAAGGTTTTATGGGAACGAAATTTTTACCGATAAATCATTTATCGATAAATACATGGAAATATCGAAAAGTTCAAATGAAAGCTGTGGCCATGCCCTTTCGTTTGATACCCATATTGAACGCATACATCAAGGTTTTATGGGAACCACATTTTGACCGATAACTCATTTATCGATAAATATCTCGAAATATAGATCAGTTCAAATATCTGTGGCCTTTCCCTTTTGTTTGACACCCATATTGCAGGCAATTTTCAAGGTTTTATGGGAACGACATTTTTACCGATAAATCATATATATATTGGTCATGCCCTTTCGTTTGACACCCACATTGAACGCATATATCAAAGTTTGGTGGGAACCACATTTAGACCGATAACTCATTTATCGATAAATATCTCGAAATATAGATCAGTTCAAATATCTGTGGCCTTTCCCTTTTGTTTGACACCCATATTGCAGGCAATTTTCAAGGTTTTATGGGAACGACATTTTTACCGATAAATCATATATATATTGGTCATGCCCTTTCGTTTGACACCCATATTGAACGCATATATTAAAGTTTGGTGGGAACCACATTTTACCGATAACTCATTTATCGATAAATATATCGAAATATAGATCAGTTCAGATAGCTCTGGCCTTTCCCTTTCGTTTGACACCCATATTGCAGGCAATTTTCAAGGTTTAATGGGAACGACATTTTTACCGAATAATCATTTATCGATAAATGGGTCAAAAGGTGTTCCAATGAAAGCTGTGGCCATCCCCTTTCGTTTGATACAGATATTGAATGCACATATCAAGGTTTTATGGGAACCATATTTTGACCGATAACTGATCTATCGATAAATATATCGAAATATCGAAAAGTTCAAATGAAAGCTGTGGTCATACCCTTTCGTTTGACACCCATATTGAACGCATATATCAAAGTTTGGTGGGAACCACATTTAGACCGATAACTCATTTATCGATAAATATCTCGAAATATAGATCAGTTCAAATATCTGTGGCCTTTCCCTTTTGTTTGACACCCATATTGAAGGCAATTTTCAAGGTTTTATGGGAACGACATTTTTACCGATAAATTATTTATCGATAAATATCGAAAAGTTCAAATGAAAGCTGTGGCCATCCCCTTTCGTTTGATACCCATATTGAACGCATACATCAAGGTTTTATGGGAACCACATTTTGACCGATAGCTCATTTATCGATAAATGGGTCAAAAGGTGTTCCAATGAAAGCTGTGGCCATCCCCTTTCGTTTGATACAAATATTGAATGCATATATCAAGGTTTTATGGGAACCACATTTTGACCGATAACTGATTTATCGATAAATATATCGAAATATCGAAAAGTTCAAATGAAAGCTGTGGTCATGCCCTTTCGTTTGACACCCATACTGAACGCATATATCAAAGTTTGGTGGGAACCACATTTAGACCGATAATTCATTTATCGATAAATATCTCGAAATATAGATCAGTTCAAATATCTGTGGCCTTTCCCTTTTGTTTGACACCCATATTGCAGGCAATTTTCAAGGTTTTATGGGAACGACATTTTTACCGATAAATCATTTATCGATATATATATCGAAATATGGAAAAGTTCAAATGAAAGCTGTGGCCATGCCCTTTTGTTTTACACCCATATTGAACGCATATATCAAGGTTTGATTAGAACCACATTTTGACCGATAACTCATTTATCGATAAATATATCGAAATATCGAAAAACTCAAATACAAGCTGTGGTTATGTTCTTTCGTTTGACACCCATATTGAACGCATACTCGTATATCAAAGTTTGGTGGGAACCACATTTAGACCGATAACTCATTTATCGATAAATATCTCGAAATATAGATCAGTTCAAATATCTGTGGCCTTTCCCTTTTGTTTGACACCCATATTGCAGGCAATTTTCAAGGTTTTATGGGAACGACATTTTTACCGATAAATCATTTATCGATAAATATATCGAAATATCGAAAAGTTCAAATGAAAGCTGTGGCCATGCCCTTTTGTTTTACACACATATTGAACGCACATATCAAGGTTTGATGAGAACCACATTTTGACCGATAACTCATTTATCGATAAATATATCGAAATATAGATCAGTTCAGATAGCTCTGGCCTTTCCCTTTCGTTTGACACCCATATTGCAGGCAATTTTCAAGGTTTTATGGGAACGACATTTTTACCGCTCAATCATTTATCGATAAATATATCGAAATATCGAAAAGTTAAAATGAAAGCGTCGGCCATGCCCTTTCGTTTTACACCCATATTGAACGCATATATCAAGGTTTGATGGGACCCACATTTTGATCGATAACTCATTTATCGATAAATATATCGAAATATCGAGAAGTTCAAATGAAGGCTGTGGCCATGCCCTTTCGTTTGACACCCATATTGAACGCATACGTCAAGGTTTTATGGGAACCACATTTTAACCGATAGCTCATTTATCGATAAATGAATCGAAATATCGAGGTGTTCCACTGAAAGCTATGGCCATGCCCTTTCGTTTGACACTCATATTGAATGCATATATCAAGGTTTTATGGGAACCACATTTTGACCGATAACTGATTTATCGATAAATATATCGAAATATCGAAAAGTTCAAATGAAAGCTGTGGTCATGCCCTTTCGTTTGACACCCACATTGAACGCATATATCAAAGTTTGGTGGGAACCACATTTAGACCGATAACTCATTTATCGATAAATATCTCGAAATATAGATCAGTTCAAATATCTGTGGCCTTTCCCTTTTGTTTGACACCCATATTGCAGGCAATTTTCAAGGTTTTATGGGAACGACATTTTTACCGATAAATCATATATATATTGGTCATGCCCTTTCGTTTGACACCCATATTGAACGCATATATCGAAGTTTGGTGGGAACCACATTTACACCGATAACTCATTTATCGATAAATATCTCGAAATATAGATCAGTTCAAATATCTGTGGCCTTTCCCTTTTGTTTGACACCCATATTGCAGGCAATTTTCAAGGTTTTATGGGAACGAAATTTTTACCGATAAATCATTTATCGATAAATACATGGAAATATCGAAAAGTTCAAATGAAAGCTGTGGCCATGCCCTTTCGTTTGATACCCATATTGAACGCATACATCAAGGTTTTATGGAAACCAAATTTTGACCGATAACTCATTTATCGATAAATATCTCGAAATATAGATCAGTTCAAATATCTGTGGCCTTTCCCTTTTGTTTGACACCCATATTGCAGGCAATTTTCAAGGTTTTATGGGAACGACATTTTTACCGATAAATCATTTATCGATAAATATCGAAAAGTTCAAATGAAAGCTGTGGCCACGCCCTTTCGTTTGATACCCATATTGAACGCATACATGAAGGTTTTATGGGAACCACATTTTGACCGATAGCTCATTTATCGATAAATGGGTCAAAAGGTGTTCCAATGAAAGCGGTGGCCATCCCCTTTCGTTTGATACAAATATTGAATGCATATATCAAGGTTTTATGGGAACCACATTTTGACCGATAACTGATTTATCGATAAATATATCGAAATATCGAAAAGTTCAAATGAAAGCTGTGGTCATGCCCTTTCGGTTGACACCCATACTGAACGCATATATCAAAGTTTGGTGGGAACCACATTTAGACCGATAATTCATTTATCGATAAATATCTCGAAATATAGATCAGTTCAAATATCTGTGGCCTTTCCCTTTTGTTTGACACCCATATTGCAGGCAATTTTCAAGGTTTTATGGGAACGACATTTTTACCGATAAATCATTTATCGATAAATATATCGAAATATGGAAAAGTTCAAATGAAAGCTGTGGCCATGCCCTTTTGTTTTACACCCATATTGAACGCATATATCAAGGTTTGATTAGAACCACATTTTGACCGATAACTCATTTATCGATAAATATATCGAAATATCGAAAAACTCAAATACAAGCTGTGGTTATGCCCTTTCGTTTGACACCCATATTGAACGCATACTCGTATATTAAAGTTTGGTGGGAACCACATTTTACCGATAACTCATTTATCGATAAATATATCGAAATATAGATCAGTTCAGATAGCTCTGGCCTTTCCCTTTCGTTTGACACCCATATTGCAGGCAATTTTCAAGGTTTTATGGGAACGACATTTTTACCGCTCAATCATTTATCGATAAATATATCGAAATATCGAAAAGTTAAAATGAAAGCTTCGGCCATGCGCTTTCGTTTTACACCCATATTGAACGCATATATCAAGGTTTGATGGGACCCACATTTTGATCGATAACTCATTTATCGATAAATATATCGAAATATCGAGAAGTTCAAATGAAGGCTGTGGCCATGCCCTTTCGTTTGACACCCATATTGAACGCATATATCAATGTTTGGTGGGAACCACATTTAGACCGATAACTCATTTATCGATAAATATCTCGAAATATAGATCAGTTTAAATATCTGTGGCCTTTCCCTTTTGTTTGACACCCATATTGCAGGCAATTTTCAAGGTTTTATGGGAACCATATTTTAACCGATAGCTCATTTATCGATAAATGAATCGAAATATCGAGGTGTTCCACTGAAAGCTATGGCCATGCCCTTTCGTTTGACACCCACATTGAACGCATATATCAATGTTTGGTGGGAACCACATTTAGACCGATAACTCATTTATCGATAAATATCTCGAAATATAGATCAGTTTAAATATCTGTGGCCTTTCCCTTTTGTTTGACACCCATATTGCAGGCAATTTTCAAGGTTTTATGGGAACGACATTTTTACCGATAAATCATATATATATTGGTCATGCCCTTCGTTTGACACCCATATTGAACGCATATATCAAAGTTTGGTGGGAACCACATTTACACCGATAACTCATTTATCGATAAATATCTCGAAATATAGATCAGTTCAAATATCTGTGGCCTTTCCCTTTTGTTTGACACCCATATTGCAGGCAACTTTCAAGGTTTTATGGGAACGACATTTTTACCGATAAATCATTTATCGATAAATATATGGAAATATCGAAAAGTTCAAATGAAAGCTGTGGCCATGCCCTTTTGTTTTACACCCATATTGAACGCATATATCAAGGTTTGATGAGAACCACATTTTGACCGATAACTCATTTATCGATAAATATATCGAAATATAGATCAGTTCAGATAGCTCTGGCCTTTCCCTTTCGTTTGACACCCATATTGCAGGCAATTTTCAAGGTTTTATGGGAACGACATTTTTACCGCTCAATCATTTATCGATAAATATATCGAAATATCGAAAAGTTAAAATGAAAGCGTCGGCCATGCCCTTTCGTTTTACACCCATATTGAACGCATATATCAAGGTTTGATGGGACCCACATTTTGATCGATAACTCATTTATCGATAAATATATCGAAATATCGAGAAGTTCAAATGAAGGCTGTGGCCATGCCCTTTCGTTTGACACCCATATTGAACGCATACGTCAAGGTTTTATGGGAACCACATTTTAACCGATAGCTCATTTATCGATAAATGAATCGAAATATCGAGGTGTTCCACTGAAAGCTATGGCCATGCCCTTTCGTTTGACACTCATATTGAATGCATATATCAAGGTTTTATGGGAACCACATTTTGACCGATAACTGATTTATCGATAAATATATCGAAATATCGAAAAGTTCAAATGAAAGCTGTGGTCATGCCCTTTCGTTTGACACCCACATTGAACGCATATATCAAAGTTTGGTGGGAACCACATTTAGACCGATAACTCATTTATCGATAAATATCTCGAAATATAGATCAGTTCAAATATCTGTGGCCTTTCCCTTTTGTTTGACACCCATATTGCAGGCAATTTTCAAGGTTTTATGGGAACGACATTTTTACCGATAAATCATATATATATTGGTCATGCCCTTTCGTTTGACACCCATATTGAACGCATATATCGAAGTTTGGTGGGAAACACATTTACACCGATAACTCATTTATCGATAAATATCTCGAAATATAGATCAGTTCAAATATCTGTGGCCTTTCCCTTTTGTTTGACACCCATATTGCAGGCAATTTTCAAGGTTTTATGGGAACGAAATTTTTACCGATAAATCATTTATCGATAAATACATGGAAATATCGAAAAGTTCAAATGAAAGCTGTGGCCATGCCCTTTCGTTTGATACCCATATTGAACGCATACATCAAGGTTTTATGGGAACCACATTTTGACCGATAACTCATTTATCGATAAATATCTCGAAATATAGATCAGTTCAAATATCTGTGGCCTTTCCCTTTTGTTTGACACCCATATTGCAGGCAATTTTCAAGGTTTTATGGGAACGACATTTTTACCGATAAATCATTTATCGATAAATATCGAAAAGTTCAAATGAAAGCTGTGGCCACGCCCTTTCGTTTGATACCCATATTGAACGCATACATGAAGGTTTTATGGGAACCACATTTTGACCGATAGCTCATTTATCGATAAATGGGTCAAAAGGTGTTCCAATGAAAGCTGTGGCCATCCCCTTTCGTTTGATACAAATATTGAATGCATATATCAAGGTTTTATGGGAACCACATTTTGACCGATAACTGATTTATCGATAAATATATCGAAATATCGAAAAGTTCAAATGAAAGCTGTGGTCATGCCCTTTCGTTTGACACCCATACTGAACGCATATATCAAAGTTTGGTGGGAACCACATTTAGACCGATAATTCATTTATCGATAAATATCTCGAAATATAGATCAGTTCAAATATCTGTGGCCTTTCCCTTTTGTTTGACACCCATATTGCAGGCAATTTTCAAGGTTTTATGGGAACGACATTTTTACCGATAAATCATTTATCGATAAATATATCGAAATATGGAAAAGTTCAAATGAAAGCTGTGGCCATGCCCTTTTGTTTTACACCCATATTGAACGCATATATCAAGGTTTGATTAGAACCACATTTTGACCGATAACTCATTTATCGATAAATATATCGAAATATCGAAAAGCTCAAATACAAGCTGTGGTTATGCCCTTTCGTTTGACACCCATATTGAACGCATACTCGTATATTAAAGTTTGGTGGGAACCACATTTTACCGATAACTCATTTATCGATAAATATATCGAAATATAGATCAGTTCAAATATCTGTGGCCTTTCCCTTTTGTTTGACACCCATATTGCAGGCAATTTTCAAGGTTTTATGGGAACGACATTTTTACCGATAAATCATTTATCGATAAATATATGGAAATATCGAAAAGTTCAAATGAAAGCTGTGGCCATGCCCTTTTGTTTTACACCCATATTGAACGCATATATCAAGGTTTGATGAGAACCACATTTTGACCGATAACTCATTTATCGATAAATATATCGAAATATAGATCAGTTCAAATATCTGTGGCCTTTCCCTTTTGTTTGACACCCATATTGCAGGCAATTTTCAAGGTTTTATGGGAACGACATTTTTACCGCTCAATCATTTATCGATAAATATATCGAAATATCGAAAAGTTAAAATGAAAGCTTCGGCCATGCGCTTTCGTTTTACACCCATATTGAACGCATATATCAAGGTTTGATGGGACCCACATTTTGATCGATAACTCATTTATCGATAAATATATCGAAATATCGAGAAGTTCAAATGAAGGCTGTGGCCATGCCCTTTCGTTTGACACCCATATTGAACGCATATATCAATGTTTGGTGGGAACCACATTTAGACCGATAACTCATTTATCGATAAATATCTCGAAATATAGATCAGTTTAAATATCTGTGGCCTTTCCCTTTTGTTTGACACCCATATTGCAGGCAATTTTCAATTTTTTATGGGAACCATATTTTAACCGATAGCTCATTTATCGATAAATGAATCGAAATATCGAGGTGTTCCACTGAAAGCTATGGCCATGCCCTTTCGTTTGACACCCACATTGAACGCATATATCAATGTTTGGTGGGAACCACATTTAGACCGATAACTCATTTATCGATAAATATCTCGAAATATAGATCAGTTTAAATATCTGTGGCCTTTCCCTTTTGTTTGACACCCATATTGCAGGCAATTTTCAAGGTTTTATGGGAACGACATTTTTACCGATAAATCATATATATATTGGTCATGCCCTTCGTTTGACACCCATATTGAACGCATATATCAAAGTTTGGTGGGAACCACATTTACACCGATAACTCATTTATCGATAAATATCTCGAAATATAGATCAGTTCAAATATCTGTGGCCTTTCCCTTTTGTTTGACACCCATATTGCAGGCAATTTTCAAGGTTTTATGGGAACGACATTTTTACCGATAAATCATTTATCGATAAATATATGGAAATATCGAAAAGTTCAAATGAAAGCTGTGGCCATGCCCTTTTGTTTTACACCCATATTGAACGCATATATCAAGGTTTGATGAGAACCACATTTTGACCGATAACTCATTTATCGATAAATATATCGAAATATAGATCAGTTCAAATATCTGTGGCCTTTCCCTTTTGTTTGACACCCATATTGCAGGCAATTTTCAAGGTTTTATGGGAACGACATTTTTACCGCTCAATCATTTATCGATAAATATATCGAAATATCGAAAAGTTAAAATGAAAGCGTCGGCCATGCCCTTTCGTTTTACACCCATATTGAACGCATATATCAAGGTTTGATGGGACCCACATTTTGATCGATAACTCATTTATCGATAAATATATCGAAATATCGAGAAGTTCAAATGAAGGCTGTGGCCATGCCCTTTCGTTTGACACCCATATTGAACGCATACGTCAAGGTTTTATGGGAACCACATTTTAACCGATAGCTCATTTATCGATAAATGAATCGAAATATCGAGGTGTTCCACTGAAAGCTATGGCCATGCCCTTTCGTTTGACACTCATATTGAATGCATATATCAAGGTTTTATGGGAACCACATTTTGACCGATAACTGATTTATCGATAAATATATCGAAATATCGAAAAGTTCAAATGAAAGCTGTGGTCATGCCCTTTCGTTTGACACCCATATTGAACGCATATATCAAAGTTTGGTGGGAACCACATTTAGACCGATAACTCATTTATCGATAAATATCTCGAAATATAGATCAGTTCAAATATCTGTGGCCTTTCCCTTTTGTTTGACACCCATATTGCAGGCAATTTTCAAGGTTTTATGGGAACGACATTTTTACCGATAAATCATATATATATTGGTCATGCCCTTTCGTTTGACACCCATATTGAACGCATATATCGAAGTTTGGTGGGAACCACATTTACACCGATAACTCATTTATCGATAAATATCTCGAAATATAGATCAGTTCAAATATCTGTGGCCTTTCCCTTTTGTTTGACACCCATATTGCAGGCAATTTTCAAGGTTTTATGGGAACGAAATTTTTACCGATAAATCATTTATCGATAAATACATGGAAATATCGAAAAGTTCAAATGAAAGCTGTGGCCATGCCCTTTCGTTTGATACCCATATTGAACGCATACATCAAGGTTTTATGGGAACCACATTTTGACCGATAACTCATTTATCGATAAATATCTCGAAATATAGATCAGTTCAAATATCTGTGGCCTTTCCCTTTTGTTTGACACCCATATTGCAGGCAATTTTCAAGGTTTTATGGGAACGACATTTTTACCGATAAATCATTTATCGATAAATATCGAAAAGTTCAAATGAAAGCTGTGGCCACGCCCTTTCGTTTGATACCCATATTGAACGCATACATGAAGGTTTTATGGGAACCACATTTTGACCGATAGCTCATTTATCGATAAATGGGTCAAAAGGTGTTCCAATGAAAGCTGTGGCCATCCCCTTTCGTTTGATACAAATATTGAATGCATATATCAAGGTTTTATGGGAACCACATTTTGACCGATAACTGATTTATCGATAAATATATCGAAATATCGAAAAGTTCAAATGAAAGCTGTGGTCATGCCCTTTCGTTTGACACCCATACTGAACGCATATATCAAAGTTTGGTGGGAACCACATTTAGACCGATAATTCATTTATCGATAAATATCTCGAAATATAGATCAGTTCAAATATCTGTGGCCTTTCCCTTTTGTTTGACACCCATATTGCAGGCAATTTTCAAGGTTTTATGGGAACGACATTTTTACCGATAAATCATTTATCGATAAATATATCGAAATATGGAAAAGTTCAAATGAAAGCTGTGGCCATGCCCTTTTGTTTTACACCCATATTGAACGCATATATCAAGGTTTGATTAGAACCACATTTTGACCGATAACTCATTTATCGATAAATATATCGAAATATCGAAAAGCTCAAATACAAGCTGTGGTTATGCCCTTTCGTTTGACACCCATATTGAACGCATACTCGTATATTAAAGTTTGGTGGGAACCACATTTTACCGATAACTCATTTATCGATAAATATATCGAAATATAGATCAGTTCAAATATCTGTGGCCTTTCCCTTTCGTTTGACACCCATATTGCAGGCAATTTTCAAGGTTTTATGGGAACGACATTTTTACCGCTCAATCATTTATCGATAAATATCGAAAAGTTCAAATGAAAGCTGTGGCCACGCCCTTTCGTTTGATACCCATATTGAACGCATACATGAAGGTTTTATGGGAACCACATTTTGACCGATAGCTCATTTATCGATAAATGGGTCAAAAGGTGTTCCAATGAAAGCTGTGGCCATCCCCTTTCGTTTGATACAAATATTGAATGCATATATCAAGGTTTTATGGGAACCACATTTTGACCGATAACTGATTTATCGATAAATATATCGAAATATCGAAAAGTTCAAATGAAAGCTGTGGTCATGCCCTTTCGTTTGACACCCATACTGAACGCATATATCAAAGTTTGGTGGGAACCACATTTAGACCGATAATTCATTTATCGATAAATATCTCGAAATATAGATCAGTTCAAATATCTGTGGCCTTTCCCTTTTGTTTGACACCCATATTGCAGGCAATTTTCAAGGTTTTATGGGAACGACATTTTTACCGATAAATCATTTATCGATAAATATATCGAAATATGGAAAAGTTCAAATGAAAGCTTCGGCCATGCGCTTTCGTTTTACACCCATATTGAACGCATATATCAAGGTTTGATGGGACCCACATTTTGATCGATAACTCATTTATCGATAAATATATCGAAATATCGAGAAGTTCAAATGAAGGCTGTGGCCATGCCCTTTCGTTTGACACCCATATTGAACGCATATATCAATGTTTGGTGGGAACCACATTTAGACCGATAACTCATTTATCGATAAATATCTCGAAATATAGATCAGTTTAAATATCTGTGGCCTTTCCCTTTTGTTTGACACCCATATTGCAGGCAATTTTCAATTTTTTATGGGAACCATATTTTAACCGATAGCTCATTTATCGATAAATGAATCGAAATATCGAGGTGTTCCACTGAAAGCTATGGCCATGCCTTTTCGTTTGACACCCACATTGAACGCATATATCAATGTTTGGTGGGAACCACATTTAGACCGATAACTCATTTATCGATAAATATCTCGAAATATAGATCAGTTTAAATATCTGTGGCCTTTCCCTTTTGTTTGACACCCATATTGCAGGCAATTTTCAAGGTTTTATGGGAACGACATTTTTACCGATAAATCATATATATATTGGTCATGCCCTTCGTTTGACACCCATATTGAACGCATATATCAAAGTTTGGTGGGAACCACATTTACACCGATAACTCATTTATCGATAAATATCTCGAAATATAGATCAGTTCAAATATCTGTGGCCTTTCCCTTTTGTTTGACACCCATATTGCAGGCAATTTTCAAGGTTTTATGGGAACGACATTTTTACCGATAAATCATTTATCGATAAATATATGGAAATATCGAAAAGTTCAAATGAAAGCTGTGGCCATGCCCTTTTGTTTTACACCCATATTGAACGCATATATCAAGGTTTGATGAGAACCACATTTTGACCGATAACTCATTTATCGATAAATATATCGAAATATAGATCAGTTCAAATATCTGTGGCCTTTCCCTTTTGTTTGACACCCATATTGCAGGCAATTTCCAAGGTTTTATGGGAACGACATTTTTACCGATAAATCATATATATATTAGTCATGCCCTTTCGTTTGACACCCATATTGAACGCATATATCGAAGTTTGGTGGGAACCACATTTACACCGATAACTCATTTATCGATAAATATCTCGAAATATAGATCAGTTCAAATATCTGTGGCCTTTCCCTTTTGTTTGACACCCATATTGCAGGCAATTTTCAAGGTTTTATGGGAACGAAATTTTTACCGATAAATCATTTATCGATAAATACATGGAAATATCGAAAAGTTCAAATGAAAGCTGTGGCCATGCCCTTTCGTTTGATACCCATATTGAACGCATACATCAAGGTTTTATGGGAACCACATTTTGACCGATAACTCATTTATCGATAAATATCTCGAAATATAGATCAGTTCAAATATCTGTGGCCTTTCCCTTTTGTTTGACACCCATATTGCAGGCAATTTTCAAGGTTTTATGGGAACGACATTTTTACCGATAAATCATTTATCGATAAATATCGAAAAGTTCAAATGAAAGCTGTGGCCACGCCCTTTCGGTTGATACCCATATTGAACGCATATATCAAAGTTTGGTGGGAACCACATTTAGACCGATAATTCATTTATCGATAAATGGGTCAAAAGGTGTTCCAATGAAAGCTGTGGCCATCCCCTTTCGTTTGATACAAATATTGAATGCATATATCAAGGTTTTATGGGAACCACATTTTGACCGATAACTGATTTATCGATAAATATATCGAAATATCGAAAAGTTCAAATGAAAGCTGTGGTCATGCCCTTTCGTTTGACACCCATACTGAACGCATATATCAAAGTTTGGTGGGAACCACATTTAGACCGATAATTCATTTATCGATAAATATCTCGAAATATAGATCAGTTCAAATATCTGTGGCCTTTCCCTTTTGTTTGACACCCATATTGCAGGCAATTTTCAAGGTTTTATGGGAACGACATTTTTACCGATAAATCATATATATATTAGTCATGCCCTTTCGTTTGACACCCATATTGAACGCATATATCGAAGTTTGGTGGGAACCACATTTACACCGATAACTCATTTATCGATAAATATCTCGAAATATAGATCAGTTCAAATATCTGTGGCCTTTCCCTTTTGTTTGACACCCATATTGCAGGCAATTTTCAAGGTTTTATGGGAACGACATTTTTACCGATAAATCATTTATCGATAAATATATGGAAATATCGAAAAGTTCAAATGAAAGCTGTGGCCATGCCCTTTTGTTTTACACCCATATTGAACGCATATATCAAGGTTTGATGAGAACCACATTTTGACCGATAACTCATTTATCGATAAATATATCGAAATATAGATCAGTTCAAATATCTGTGGCCTTTCCCTTTTGTTTGACACCCATATTGCAGGCAATTTTCAAGGTTTTATGGGAACGACATTTTTACCGATAAATCATATATATATTAGTCATGCCCTTTCGTTTGACACCCATATTGAACGCATATATCGAAGTTTGGTGGGAACCACATTTACACCGATAACTCATTTATCGATAAATATATCGAAATATAGATCAGTTCAAATATCTGTGGCCTTTCCCTTTTGTTTGACACCCATATTGCAGGCAATTTTCAAGGTTTTATGGGAACGACATTTTTACCGATAAATCATTTATCGATAAATATCGAAAAGTTCAAATGAAAGCTGTGGCCACGCCCTTTCGGTTGATACCCATATTGAACGCATATATCAAAGTTTGGTGGGAACCACATTTAGACCGATAATTCATTTATCGATAAATATCTCGAAATATAGATCAGTTCAAATATCTGTGGCCTTTCCCTTTTGTTTGACACCCATATTGCAGGCAATTTTCAAGGTTTTATGGGAACGACATTTTTACCGATAAATCATTTATCGATAAATATATCGAAATATGGAAAAGTTCAAATGAAAGCTGTGGCCATGCCCTTTTGTTTTACACCCATATTGAACGCATATATCAAGGTTTGATGAGAACCACATTTTGACCGATAACTCATTTATCGATAAATATATCGAAATATAGATCAGTTCAAATATCTGTGGCCTTTCCCTTTTGTTTGACACCCATATTGCAGGCAATTTTCAAGGTTTTATGGGAACGACATTTTTACCGATAAATCATATATATATTAGTCATGCCCTTTCGTTTGACACCCATATTGAACGCATATATCGAAGTTTGGTGGGAACCACATTTACACCGATAACTCATTTATCGATAAATATCTCGAAATATAGATCAGTTCAAATATCTGTGGCCTTTCCCTTTTGTTTGACACCCATATTGCAGGCAATTTTCAAGGTTTTATGGGAACGAAATTTTTACCGATAAATCATTTATCGATAAATACATGGAAATATCGAAAAGTTCAAATGAAAGCTGTGGCCATGCCCTTTCGTTTGATACCCATATTGAACGCATACATCAAGGTTTTATGGGAACCACATTTTGACCGATAACTCATTTATCGATAAATATCTCGAAATATAGATCAGTTCAAATATCTGTGGCCTTTCCCTTTTGTTTGACACCCATATTGCAGGCAATTTTCAAGGTTTTATGGGAACGACATTTTTACCGATAAATCATTTATCGATAAATATCGAAAAGTTCAAATGAAAGCTGTGGCCACGCCCTTTCGGTTGATACCCATATTGAACGCATATATCAAAGTTTGGTGGGAACCACATTTAGACCGATAATTCATTTATCGATAAATGGGTCAAAAGGTGTTCCAATGAAAGCTGTGGCCATCCCCTTTCGTTTGATACAAATATTGAATGCATATATCAAGGTTTTATGGGAACCACATTTTGACCGATAACTGATTTATCGATAAATATATCGAAATATCGAAAAGTTCAAATGAAAGCTGTGGTCATGCCCTTTCGTTTGACACCCATACTGAACGCATATATCAAAGTTTGGTGGGAACCACATTTAGACCGATAATTCATTTATCGATAAATATCTCGAAATATAGATCAGTTCAAATATCTGTGGCCTTTCCCTTTTGTTTGACACCCATATTGCAGGCAATTTTCAAGGTTTTATGGGAACGACATTTTTACCGATAAATCATTTATCGATAAATATATCGAAATATGGAAAAGTTCAAATGAAAGCTGTGGCCATGCCCTTTTGTTTTACACCCATATTGAACGCATATATCAAGGTTTGATTAGAACCACATTTTGACCGATAACTCATTTATCGATAAATATATCGAAAAGCTCAAATACAAGCTGTGGTTATGCCCTTTCGTTTGACACCCATATTGAACGCATACTCGTATATTAAAGTTAGGTGGGAACCACATTTTGACCGATAACTCATTTATCGATAAATATATCGAAATATAGATCAGTTCAGATAGCTCTGGCCTTTCCCTTTCGTTTGACACCCATATTGCAGGCAATTTTCAAGGTTTTATGGGAACGACATTTTTACCGATCAATCATTTATCGATAAATATATCGAAATATCGAAAAGTTCAAATGAAAGCTGTGGCCATGCCCTTTTGTTTTACACCCATATTGAACGCATATATCAAGGTTTGATGAGACCCACATTTTGACCGATAACTCATTTATCGATAAATATATCGAAATATCGAAAAGCTCAAATACAAGCTGTGGTTATGCCCTTTCGTTTGACACCCATATTGAACGCATACTCGTATATTAAAGTTTGGTGGGAACCACATTTTGACCGATAACTCATTTATCGATAAATATATCGAAATATAGATCAGTTCAGATAGCTCGATTTTGATCGATAACTCATTTATCGATAAATATATCGAAATATCGAGAAGTTCAAATGAAGGCTGTGGCCATGCCCTTTCGTTTGACACCCATATTGAACGCATATATCAATGTTTGGTGGGAACCACATTTAGACCGATAACTCATTTATCGATAAATATCTCGAAATATAGATCAGTTTAAATATCTGTGGCCTTTCCCTTTTGTTTGACACCCATATTGCAGGCAATTTTCAAGGTTTTATGGGAACCATATTTTAACCGATAGCTCATTTATCGATAAATGAATCGAAATATCGAGGTGTTCCACTGAAAGCTATGGCCATGCCCTTTCGTTTGACACCCACATTGAACGCATATATCAATGTTTGGTGGGAACCACATTTAGACCGATAACTCATTTATCGATAAATATCTCGAAATATATATCAGTTTAAATATCTGTGGCCTTTCCCTTTTGTTTGACACCCATATTGCAGGCAATTTTCAAGGTTTTATGGGAACGACATTTTTACCGATAAATCATATATATATTGGTCATGCCCTTCGTTTGACACCCCATATTGAACGCATATATCAAAGTTTGGTGGGAACCACATTTACACCGATAACTCATTTATCGATAAATATCTCGAAATATAGATCAGTTCAAATATCTGTGGCCTTTCCCTTTTGTTTGACACCCATATTGCAGGCAATTTTCAAGGTTTTATGGGAACGACATTTTTACCGATAAATCATTTATCGATAAATATATGGAAATATCGAAAAGTTCAAATGAAAGCTGTGGCCATGCCCTTTTGTTTTACACCCATATTGAACGCATATATCAAGGTTTGATGAGAACCACATATTGACCGATAACTCATTTATCGATAAATATATCGAAATATAGATCAGTTCAAATATCTGTGGCCTTTCCCTTTTGTTTGACACCCATATTGCAGGCAATTTTCAAGGTTTTATGGGAACGACATTTTTACCGATAAATCATATATATATTAGTCATGCCCTTTCGTTTGACACCCATATTGAACGCATATATCGAAGTTTGGTGGGAACCACATTTACACCGATAACTCATTTATCGATAAATATCTCGAAATATAGATCAGTTCAAATATCTGTGGCCTTTCCCTTTTGTTTGACACCCATATTGCAGGCAATTTTCAAGGTTTTATGGGAACGAAATTTTTACCGATAAATCATTTATCGATAAATACATGGAAATATCGAAAAGTTCAAATGAAAGCTGTGGCCATGCCCTTTCGTTTGATACCCATATTGAACGCATACATCAAGGTTTTATGGGAACCACATTTTGACCGATAACTCATTTATCGATAAATATCTCGAAATATAGATCAGTTCAAATATCTGTGGCCTTTCCCTTTTGTTTGACACCCATATTGCAGGCAATTTTCAAGGTTTTATGGGAACGACATTTTTACCGATAAATCATTTATCGATAAATATCGAAAAGTTCAAATGAAAGCTGTGGCCACGCCCTTTCGGTTGATACCCATAGTGAACGCATACATCAAGGTTTTATGGGAACCACATTTTGACCGATAGCTCATTTATCGATAAATGGGTCAAAAGGTGTTCCAATGAAAGCTGTGGCCATCCCCTTTCGTTTGATACAAATATTGAATGCATATATCAAGGTTTTATGGGAACCACATTTTGACCGATAACTGATTTATCGATAAATATATCGAAATATCGAAAAGTTCAAATGAAAGCTGTGGTCATGCCCTTTCGTTTGACACCCATACTGAACGCATATATCAAAGTTTGGTGGGAACCACATTTAGACCGATAATTCATTTATCGATAAATATCTCGAAATATAGATCAGTTCAAATATCTGTGGCCTTTCCCTTTTGTTTGACACCCATATTGCAGGCAATTTTCAAGGTTTTATGGGAACGACATTTTTACCGATAAATCATTTATCGATAAATATATCGAAATATGGAAAAGTTCAAATGAAAGCTGTGGCCATGCCCTTTTGTTTTACACCCATATTGAACGCATATATCAAGGTTTGATTAGAACCACATTTTGACCGATAACTCATTTATCGATAAATATATCGAAAAGCTCAAATACAAGCTGTGGTTATGCCCTTTCGTTTGACACCCATATTGAACGCATACTCGTATATTAAAGTTAGGTGGGAACCACATTTTGACCGATAACTCATTTATCGATAAATATATCGAAATATAGATCAGTTCAGATAGCTCTGGCCTTTCCCTTTCGTTTGACACCCATATTGCAGGCAATTTTCAAGGTTTTATGGGAACGACATTTTTACCGATCAATCATTTATCGATAAATATATCGAAATATCGAAAAGTTCAAATGAAAGCTGTGGCCATGCCCTTTTGTTTTACACCCATATTGAACGCATATATCAAGGTTTGATGAGACCCACATTTTGACCGATAACTCATTTATCGATAAATATATCGAAATATCGAAAAGCTCAAATACAAGCTGTGGTTATGCCCTTTCGTTTGACACCCATATTGAACGCATACTCGTATATTAAAGTTTGGTGGGAACCACATTTTGACCGATAACTCATTTATCGATAAATATATCGAAATATAGATCAGTTCAGATAGCTCTGGCCTTTCCCTTTCGTTTGACACCCATATTGCAGGCAATTTTCAAGGTTTTATGGGAACGAAATTTTTACCGATAACTCATTTATCGATAAATATATCGAAATATCGAGAAGTTCAAATGAAGGCTGTGGCCATGCCCTTTCGTTTGACACCCATATTGAACGCATATATCAATGTTTGGTGGGAACCACATTTAGACCGATAACTCATTTATCGATAAATATCTCGAAATATAGATCAGTTTAAATATCTGTGGCCTTTCCCTTTTGTTTGACACCCATATTGCAGGCAATTTTCAAGGTTTTATGGGAACCATATTTTAACCGATAGCTCATTTATCGATAAATGAATCGAAATATCGAGGTGTTCCACTGAAAGCTATGGCCATGCCCTTTCGTTTGACACCCACATTGAACGCATATATCAATGTTTGGTGGGAACCACATTTAGACCGATAACTCATTTATCGATAAATATCTCGAAATATATATCAGTTTAAATATCTGTGGCCTTTCCCTTTTGTTTGACACCCATATTGCAGGCAATTTTCAAGGTTTTATGGGAACGACATTTTTACCGATAAATCATATATATATATATTGGTCATGCCCTTCGTTTGACACCCATATTGAACGCATAAATCAAAGTTTGGTGGGAACCACATTTACACCGATAACTCATTTATCGATAAATATCTCGAAATATAGATCAGTTCAAATATCTGTGGCCTTTCCCTTTTGTTTGACACCCATATTGCAGGCAATTTTCAAGGTTTTATGGGAACGACATTTTTACCGATAAATCATTTATCGATAAATATCGAAAAGTTCAAATGAAAGCTGTGGCCACGCCCTTTCGGTTGATACCCATAGTGAACGCATACATCAAGGTTTTATGGGAACCACATTTTGACCGATAGCTCATTTATCGATAAATGGGTCAAAAGGTGTTCCAATGAAAGCTGTGGCCATCCCCTTTCGTTTGATACAAATATTGAATGCATATATCAAGGTTTTATGGGAACCACATTTTTACCGATAACTGATTTATCGATAAATATATCGAAATATCGAAAAGTTCAAATGAAAGCTGTGGTCATGCCCTTTCGTTTGACACCCATACTGAACGCATATATCAAAGTTTGGTGGGAACCACATTTAGACCGATAATTCATTTATCGATAAATATCTCGAAATATAGATCAGTTCAAATATCTGTGGCCTTTCCCTTTTGTTTGACACCCATATTGCAGGCAATTTTCAAGGTTTGATGAGAACCACATTTTGACCGATAACTCATTTATCGATAAATATATCGAAATATCGAAAAGCTCAAATACAAGCTGTGGTTATGCCCTTTCGTTTGACACCCATATTGAACGCATACTCGTATATTAAAGTTTGGTGGGAACCACATTTTGACCGATAACTCATTTATCGATAAATATATCGAAATATAGATCAGTTCAGATAGCTCTGGCCTTTCCCTTTCGTTTGACACCCATATTGCAGGCAATTTTCAAGGTTTTATGGGAACGAAATTTTTACCGATAACTCATTTATCGATAAATATATCGAAATATCGAGAAGTTCAAATGAAGGCTGTGGCCATGCCCTTTCGTTTGACACCCATATTGAACGCATATATCAATGTTTGGTGGGAACCACATTTAGACCGATAACTCATTTATCGATAAATATCTCGAAATATAGATCAGTTTAAATATCTGTGGCCTTTCCCTTTTGTTTGACACCCATATTGCAGGCAATTTTTCAAGGTTTTATGGGAACCATATTTTAACCGATAGCTCATTTATCGATAAATGAATCGAAATATCGAGGTGTTCCACTGAAAGCTATGGCCATGCCCTTTCGTTTGACACCCACATTGAACGCATATATCAATGTTTGGTGGGAACCACATTTAGACCGATAACTCATTTATCGATAAATATCTCGAAATATATATCAGTTTAAATATCTGTGGCCTTTCCCTTTTGTTTGACACCCATATTGCAGGCAATTTTCAAGGTTTTATGGGAACGACATTTTTACCGATAAATCATATATATATTGGTCATGCCCTTCGTTTGACACCCATATTGAACGCATATATCAAAGTTTGGTGGGAACCACATTTACACCGATAACTCATTTATCGATAAATATCTCGAAATATAGATCAGTTCAAATATCTGTGGCCTTTCCCTTTTGTTTGACACCCATATTGCAGGCAATTTTCAAGGTTTTATGGGAACGACATTTTTACCGATAAATCATTTATCGATAAATATATGGAAATATCGAAAAGTTCAAATGAAAGCTGTGGCCATGCCCTTTTGTTTTACACCCATATTGAACGCATATATCAAGGTTTGATGAGAACCACATATTGACCGATAACTCATTTATCGATAAATATATCGAAATATAGATCAGTTCAAATATCTGTGGCCTTTCCCTTTTGTTTGACACCCATATTGCAGGCAATTTCAAGGTTTAATGGGAACGACATTTTTACCGATAAATCATATATATATTAGTCATGCCCTTTCGTTTGACACCCATATTGAACGCATATATCGAAGTTTGGTGGGAACCCACATTTACACCGATAACTCATTTATCGATAAATATCTCGAAATATAGATCAGTTCAAATATCTGTGGCCTTTCCCTTTCGTTTGACACCCATATTGAAGGCAATTTTCAAGGTTTTATGGGAACGAAATTTTACCGATAAATCATTTATCGATAAATACATGGAAATATCGAAAAGTTCAAATGAAAGCTGTGGCCATGCCCTTCTCGTTTGATACCCATATTGAACGCATACATCAAGGTTTTATGGGAACCACATTTTGACCGATAACTCATTTATCGATAAATATCTCGAAATATAGATCAGTTCAAATATCTGTGGCCTTTCCCTTTTGTTTGACACCCATATTGCAGGCAATTTTCAAGGTTTTATGGGAACGACATTTTTACCGATAAATCATTTATCGATAAATATCGAAAAGTTCAAATGAAAGCTGTGGCCACGCCCTTTCGGTTGATACCCATAGTGAACGCATACATCAAGGTTTTATGGGAACCACATTTTGACCGATAGCTCATTTATCGATAAATGGGTCAAAAGGTGTTCCAATGAAAGCTGTGGCCATCCCCTTTCGTTTGATACAAAATATTGAATGCATATATCAAGGTTTTATGGGAACCACATTTTGACCGATAACTGATTTATCGATAAATATATCGAAATATCGAAAAGTTAAAATGAAAGCTGTGGTCATGCCCTTTCGTTTGACACCCATACTGAACGCATATATCAAAGTTTGGTGGGAACCACATTTAGACCGATAATTCATTTATCGATAAATATCTCGAAATATAGATCAGTTCAAATATCTGTGGCCTTTCCCTTTTGTTTGACACCCATATTGCAGGCAATTTTCAAGGTTTTATGGAACGACATTTTTTACCGATAAATCATTTATCGATAAATATATCGAAATATGGAAAAGTTCAAAATGAAAGCTGTGGCCATGCCCTTTTGTTTTACACCCATATTGAACGCATATATCAAGGTTTGATTAGAACCACATTTTGACCGATAACTCATTTATCGATAAATATATCGAAAAGCTCAAATACAAGCTGTGGTTATGCCCTTTCGTTTGACACCCATATTGAACGCATACTCGTATATTAAAGTTAGGTGGGAACCACATTTTGACCGATAACTCATTTATCGATAAATATATCGAAATATAGATCAGTTCAGATAGCTCTGGCCTTTCCCTTTCGTTTGACACCCATATTGCAGGCAATTTTCAAGGTTTTATGGGAACGACATTTTTACCGATCAATCATTTATCGATAAATATATCGAAATATCGAAAAGTTCAAATGAAAGCTGTGGCCATGCCCTTTTGTTTACACCCATATTGAACGCATATATCAAGGTTTGATGAGACCCCTCATTTTGACCGATAACTCATTTATCGATAAATATATCGAAATATGGAAAAGCTCAAATACAAGCTGTGGTTATGCCCTTTCGTTTGACACCCATATTGAACGCATACTCGTATATTAAAGTTTGGTGGGAACCACATTTTGACCGATAACTCATTTATCGATAAATATATCGAAATATAGATCAGCTCAGATAGCTCTGGCCTTTCCCTTTCGTTTGACACCCATATTGCAGGCAATTTTCAAGGTTTTATGGGAACGACATTTTTACCGATAAATCATTTATCGATAAATATATCGAAATATCGAAAAGTTCAAATGAAAGCTGTGGCCATGCCCTTTCGTTTGATACCCATATTGAACGCATACATCAAGGTTTTATGGGAACCACATTTTGACCGATAGCTCATTTATCGATAAATGGGTCAAAAGGTGTTCCAATGAAAGCAGTGGCCATCCCCTTTCGTTTGATACAAATATTGAATGCACATATCAAGGTTTTATGGGAACCACATTTTGACCGATAACTGATTTATCGATAAATATATCGACATATCGAAAAGTTCAAATGAAAGCTGTGGTCATGCCCTTTCGTTTGACACCCATATTGAACGCATATATCAAAGTTTGGTGGGAACCACATTTAGACCGATAACTCATTTATCGATAAATATCTCGAAATATAGATCAGTTCAAATATCTGTGGCCTTTCCCTTTTGTTTGACACCCATATTGCAGGCAATTTTCAAGGTTTGATGAGAACCACATTTTGACCGATAACTCATTTATCGATAAATATATCGAAATATCGAAAAGCTCAAATACAAGCTGTGGTTATGCCCTTTCGTTTGACACCCATATTGAACGCATACTCGTATATTAAAGTTTGGTGGGAACCACATTTTGACCGATAACTCATTTATCGATAAATATATCGAAATATAGATCAGTTCAAATAGCTCTGGCCTTTCCCTTTCGTTTGACACCCATATTGCAGGCAATTTTCAAGGTTTTATGGGAACGACATTTTTACCGATCAATCATTTATCGATAAATATATCGAAATATCGCAAAGTTAAAATGAAAGCTTCGGCCATGCCCTTTCGTTTGACACCCATATTGAACGCATATATCAAAGTTTGGTGGGAACCACATTTAGACCGATAACTCATTTATCGATAAATATCTCGAAATATAGATCAGTTCAAATATCTGTGGCCTTTCCCTTTTGTTTGACACCCATATTGCAGGCAATTTTCAAGGTTTTATGGGAACGACATTTTTACCGATAAATCATTTATCGATAAATATATCGCAATATCGAAAAGTTCAAATGAAAGCTGTGGCCATGCCCTTTTGTTTGATACCCATATTGAACGCATACATCAAGGTTTTATGGGAACCACATTTTGACCGATAGCTCATTTATCGATAAATGGGTCAAAAGGTGTTCCAATGAAAGCAGTGGCCATCCCCTTTCGTTTGGAACAAATATTGAATGCACATATCAAGGTTTTATGGGAACCACATTTTGACCGATAACTGATTTATCGATAAATATATCGACATATCGAAAAGTTCAAATGAAAGCTGTGGTCATGCCCTTTCGTTTGACACCCATATTGAACGCATATATCAAAGTTTGGTGGGAACCACATTTAGACCGATAACTCATTTATCGATAAATATCTCGAAATATAGATCAGTTCAAATATCTGTGGCCTTTCCCTTTTGTTTGACACCCATATTGCAGGCAATTTTCAAGGTTTTATGGGAACGACATTTTTACCGATAAATCATTTATCGATAAATATATCGAAATATCGAAAAGTTCAAATGAAAGCTGTGGCCATGCCCTTTTGTTTTACACCCATATTGAACGCATACATCAACATTTATCGATAAATATATCGAAATATAGATCAGTTCAGATAGCTCTGGCCTTTCCCTTTCGTTTGACACCCATATTGCAGGCAATTTTCAAGGTTTTATGGGAACGACATTTTTACCGATCAATCATTTATCGATAAATATATCGAAATATCGAAAAGTTAAAATGAAAGCTTCGGCCATGCCCTTTCGTTTGACACCCATATTGAACGCATATATCAAAGTTTGGTGGGAACCACATTTAGACCGATAACTCATTTATCGATAAATATCTCGAAATATAGATCAGTTCAAATATCTGTGGCCTTTCCCTTTTGTTTGACACCCATATTGCAGGCAATTTTCAAGGTTTTATGGGAACGACATTTTTACCGATAAATCATTTATCGATAAATATATCGAAATATCGAAAAGTTCAAATGAAAGCTGTGGCCATGCCCTTTCGTTTGATACCCATATTGAACGCATACATCAAGGTTTTATGGGAACCACATTTTGACCGATAGCTCATTTATCGATAAATGGGTCAAAAGGTGTTCCAATGAAAGCAGTGGCCATCCCCTTTCGTTTGATACAAATATTGAATGCACATATCAAGGTTTTATGGGAACCACATTTTGACCGATAACTGATTTATCGATAAATATATCGACATATCGAAAAGTTCAAATGAAAGCTGTGGTCATGCCCTTTCGTTTGACACCCATATTGAACGCATATATCAAAGTTTGGTGGGAACCACATTTAGACCGATAACTCATTTATCGATAAATATCTCGAAATATAGATCAGTTCAAATATCTGTGGCCTTTCCCTTTTGTTTGACACCCATATTGCAGGCAATTTTCAAGGTTTGATGAGAACCACATTTTGACCGATAACTCATTTATCGATAAATATATCGAAATATCGAAAAGCTCAAATACAAGCTGTGGTTATGCCCTTTCGTTTGACACCCATATTGAACGCATACTCGTATATTAAAGTTTGGTGGGAACCACATTTTGACCGATAACTCATTTATCGATAAATATATCGAAATATAGATCAGTTCAAATAGCTCTGGCCTTTCCCTTTCGTTTGACACCCATATTGCAGGCAATTTTCAAGGTTTTATGGGAACGACATTTTTACCGATCAATCATTTATCGATAAATATATCGAAATATCGAAAAGTTAAAATGAAAGCTTCGGCCATGCCCTTTCGTTTGACACCCATATTGAACGCATATATCAAAGTTTGGTGGGAGCCACATTTTGACCGATAACTCATTTATCGATAAATATATCGAAATATAGATCAGTTCAGATAGCTCTGGCCTTTCCCTTTCGTTTGACACCCATATTGCAGGCAAATTTCAAGGTTTTATGGGAACCACATTTTTACCGATCAATCATTTATCGATAAATATATCGAAATATCGAAAAGTTCAAATGAAAGCTGTGGCCATGCCCTTTTGTTTGATACCCATATTGAACGCATACATCAAGGTTTTATGGGAACCACATTTTGACCGATAGCTCATTTATCGATAAATGGGTCAAAAGGTCTTCCAATGAAAGCAGTGGCCATCCCCTTTCGTTTGGAACAAATATTGCATGCACATATCAAGGTTTTATGGGAACCACATTTTGACCGATAACTGATTTATCGATAAATATATCGACATATCGAAAAGTTCAAATGAAAGCTGTGGTCATGCCCTTTCGTTTGACACCCATATTGAACGCATATATCCAAGTTTGGTGGGAACCACATTTAGACCGATAACTCATTTATCGATAAATATCTCGAAATATAGATCAGTTCAAATATCTGTGGCCTTTCCCTTTTGTTTGACACCCATATTGCAGGCAATTTTCAAGGTTTTATGGGAACGACATTTTTACCGATAAATCATTTATCGATAAATATATCGAAATATCGAAAAGTTCAAATGAAAGCTGTGGCCATGCCCTTTTGTTTTACACCCATATTGAACGCATATATCAAGGTTTGATGAGAACCACATTTTGACCGATAACTCATCTATCGATAAATATATCGAAATATCGAAAAGCTCAAATACAAGCTGTGGTTATGCCCTTTCGTTTGACACCCATATTGAACGCATACTCGTATATTAAAGTTTGGTGGGAACCACATTTTGACCGATAACTCATTTATCGATAAATATATCGAAATATAGATCAGTTCAGATAGCTCTGGCCTTTCCCTTTCGTTTGACACCCATATTGCAGGCAATTTTCAAGGTTTTATGGGAACGACATTTTTACCGATCAATCATTTATCGATAAATATATCGAAATATCGAAAAGTTAAAATGAAAGCTTCGGCCATGCCCTTTCGTTTGACACCCATATTGAACGCATATATCAAAGTTTGGTGGGAACCACATTTAGACCGATAACTCATTTATCGATAAATATCTCGAAATATAGATCAGTTCAAATATCTGTGGCCTTTCCCTTTTGTTTGACACCCATATTGCAGGCAATTTTCAAGGTTTTATGGGAACGACATTTTTACCGATAAATCATTTATCGATAAATATATCGAAATATCGAAAAGTTCAAATGAAAGCTGTGGCCATGCCCTTTCGTTTGATACCCATATTGAACGCATACATCAAGGTTTTATGGGAAAAACATTTTGACCGATAGCTCATTTATCGATAAATGGGTCAAACGGTGTTCCAATGAAAGCAGTGGCCATCCCCTTTCGTTTGATACAAATATTGAATGCACATATCAAGGTTTTATGGGAACCACATTTTGACCGATAACTGATTTATCGATATATATATCGAAATATCGAAAAGTTCAAATGAAAGCTGTGGTCATGCCCTTTCGTTTGACACCCATACTGAACGCATATATCAAAGTTTGGTGGGAACCACATTTAGACCGATAACTCATTTATCGATAAATATCTCGAAATATAGATCAGTTCAAATATCTGTGGCCCTTCCCTTTTGTTTGACACCCATATTGCAGGCAATTTTCAAGGTTTTATGGGAACGACATTTTTACCGATAAATCATTTATCGATAAATACATCGAAATATCGAAAAGTTCAAATGAAAGCTGTGGCCATGCCCTTTCGTTTGATAGCCATATTGAACGCATACATCAAGGTTTTATGGGAACCACATTTTGACCGATAGCTCATTTATCGATAAATGGGTCAAAAGGTGTTCCAATGAAAGCAGTGGCCATCCCCTTTCGTTTGATACAAATATTGAATGCACATATCAAGGTTTTATGGGAACCACATTTTGACCGATAACTGATTTATCGATATATATATCGAAATATCGAGAAGTTCAAATGAAGGCTGTGGCCATGCCCTTTCGTTTGACACCCATATTGAACGCATACGTCAAGGTTTTATGGGAACCACATTTTCACCGATAGCTGATTTATCGATATATATATCGAAATATCGAAAAGTTCAAATGAAAGCTGTGGTCATGCCCTTTCGTTTGACACCCATATTGAACGCATATATCAAAGTTTGGTGGGAACCACATTTAGACCGATAACTCATTTATCGATAAATATCTCGAAATATAGATAAGTTCAAATATCTGTGGCCTTTCCCTTTTGTTTGACACCCATATTGCAGGCAATTTTCCAGGTTTTATGGGAACGACATTTTTACCGATAAATCATTTATCGATAAATATATCGAAATATCGAAAAGTTCAAATGAAAGCTGTGGCCATGCCCTTTTGTTTTACACCCATATTGAACGCATATATCAAGGTTTGATGAGAACCACATTTTGACCGATAACTCATTTATCGATAAATATATCGAAATATCGAAAATCTCAAATACAAGCTGTGGTTATGCCCTTTTGTTTTACACCCATATTGAACGCATATATCAAGGTTTGATGAGAACCACATTTTGACCGATAACTCATTTATCGATAAATATATCGAAATATCGAAAATCTCAAATACAAGCTGTGGTTATGCCCTTTCGTTTGACACCCATATTGAACACATACTCGTATATTAAAGTTTGGTGGGAACCACATTTTGACCGATAACTCATTTATCGATAAATATATCGAAATATCGAAAAGTTAAAATGAAAGCTTCGGCCATGCCCTTTCGTTTGACACCCATATTGAACGCATATATCAAAGTTTGGTGGGAACCACATTAAACCGATAACTCATTTATCGATAAATATCTCGAAATATAGATCAGTTCAAATATCTGTGGCCTTTCACTTTTGTTTGACACCCATATTGCAGGCAATTTTCAAGGTTTTATGGGAACGACATTTTTACCGATAAATCATTTATCGATAAATATATCGAAAAGTTCAAATGAAAGCTGTGGCCATGCCCTTTCGTTTGATACCCATATTGAACGCATACATCAAGGTTTTATGGGAACCACATTTTGACCGATAGCTCATTTATCGATAAATGGGTCAAAAGGTGTTCCAATGAAAGCTGTGGCCATCCCCTTTCGTTTGATACAAATATTGAATGCATATATCAAGGTTTTATGGGAACCACATTTTGACCGATAACTCATTTATCGATAAATATATCGAAATATCGAAAATCTCAAATACAAGCTGTGGTTATGCCCTTTCGTTTGACACCCATATTGAACACATACTCGTATATTAAAGTTTGGTGGGAACCACATTTTGACCGATAACTCATTTATCGATAAATATATCGAAATATCGAAAAGTTAAAATGAAAGCTTCGGCCATGCCCTTTCGTTTGACACCCATATTGAACGCATATATCAAAGTTTGGTGGGAACCACATTAAACCGATAACTCATTTATCGATAAATATCTCGAAATATAGATCAGTTCAAATATCTGTGGCCTTTCACTTTTGTTTGACACCCATATTGCAGGCAATTTTCAAGGTTTTATGGGAACCACATTTTGACCGATAGCTCATTTATCGATAAATGGGTCAAAAGGTGTTCCAATGAAAGCAGTGGCCATCCCCTTTCGTTTGATACAAATATTGAATGCACATATCAAGGTTTTATGGGAACCACATTTTGACCGATAACTGATTTATCGATATATATATCGAAATATCGAGAAGTTCAAATGAAAGCTGTGGCCATGCCCTTTCGTTTGACACCCATATTGAACGCATACGTCAAGGTTTTATGGGAACCACATTTTCACCGATAGCTCATTTATCGATAAATGAATCGAAATATCAAGGTGTTCCACTGAAAGCTATGGCCATGCCCTTTCGTTTGACACTCATATTGAATGCATATATCTAGGTTTTATGGGAACCACATTTTGACCGATAGCTGATTTATCGATATATATATCGAAATATCGAAAAGTTCAAATGAAAGCTGTGGTCATGCCCTTTCGTTTGACACCCATATTGAACGCATATATCAAAGTTTGGTGGGAACCACATTTAGACCGATAACTCATTTATCGATAAATATCTCGAAATATAGATAAGTTCAAATATCTGTGGCCTTTCCCTTTTGTTTGACACCCATATTGCAGGCAATTTTCCAGGTTTTATGGGAACGACATTTTTACCGATAAATCATTTATCGATAAATATATCGAAATATCGAAAAGTTCAAATGAAAGCTGTGGCCATGCCCTTTTGTTTTACACCCATATTGAACGCATATATCAAGGTTTGATGAGAACCACATTTTGACCGATAACTCATTTATCGATAAATATATCGAAATATCGAAAATCTCAAATACAAGCTGTGGTTATGCCCTTTTGTTTTACACCCATATTGAACGCATATATCAAGGTTTGATGAGAACCACATTTTGACCGATAACTCATTTATCGATAAATATATCGAAATATCGAAAATCTCAAATACAAGCTGTGGTTATGCCCTTTCGTTTGACACCCATATTGAACACATACTCGTATATTAAAGTTTGGTGGGAACCACATTTTGACCGATAACTCATTTATCGATAAATATATCGAAATATCGAAAAGTTAAAATGAAAGCTTCGGCCATGCCCTTTCGTTTGACACCCATATTGAACGCATATATCAAAGTTTGGTGGGAACCACATTAAACCGATAACTCATTTATCGATAAATATCTCGAAATATAGATCAGTTCAAATATCTGTGGCCTTTCACTTTTGTTTGACACCCATATTGCAGGCAATTTTCAAGGTTTTATGGGAACGACATTTTTACCGATAAATCATTTATCGATAAATATATCGAAAAGTTCAAATGAAAGCTGTGGCCATGCCCTTTCGTTTGATACCCATATTGAACGCATACATCAAGGTTTTATGGGAACCACATTTTGACCGATAGCTCATTTATCGATAAATGGGTCAAAAGGTGTTCCAATGAAAGCTGTGGCCATCCCCTTTCGTTTGATACAAATATTGAATGCATATATCAAGGTTTTATGGGAACCACATTTTGACCGATAACTGATTTATGGATAAATATATCGAAATATCGAAAAGTTCAAATGAAAGCTGTGGTCATGCCCTTTGGTTTGACACCCATATTGAACGCATATATCAAAGTTTGGTGGGAACCACATTTAGACCGATAACTCATTTATCGATAAATATCTCGAAATATAGATCAGTTCAAATATCTGTGGCCTTTCACTTTTGTTTGACACCCATATTGCAGGCAATTTTCAAGGTTTTATGGGAACGACATTTTTACCGATAAATCATTTATCGATAAATATATCGAAATATCGAAAAGTTCAAATGAAAGCTGTGGCCATGCCCTTTTGTTTTACACCCATATTGAACGCATATATCAAGGTTTGATGAGAACCACATTTTGACCTATAACTCATTTATCGATAAATATATCGAAATATCGAAAAGCTCAAATACAAGCTGTGGTTATGCCCTTTCGTTTAACACCCATATTGAACGCATACTCGTATATTAAAGTTTGGTGGGAACCACATTTTGACCGATAACTCATTTATCGATAAATATATCGAAATATAGATCAGTTCAGATAGCTCTGGCCTTTCCCTTTCGTTTGACACCCATATTGCAGGCAATTTTCAAGGTTTTATGGGAACGACATTTTTACCGATCAATCATTTATCGATAAATATATCGAAATATCGAAAAGTTAAAATGAAAGCTTCGGCCATGCCCTTTCGTTTTACACCCATATTGAACGCATATATCAAGGTTTGATGCGAACCACATTTTGACCAATAACTCATTTATCGATAAATATAACGAAATATCGAGAGGTTCAAATGAAAGCTGTGGCCATGCCCTTTCGGTTGACACCCATATTGAACGCATATATCAAAGTTTGGTGGGAACCACATTTTACCGATAACTCATTTATCGATAAATATATCGAAATATAGATCACTTCAGATAGCTCTGGCCTTTCCCTTTCGTTTGACACCCATATTGCAGGCAATTTTCAAGGTTTTATGGGAACGACATTTTCCCCGAATAATCATTTATCGATAAATGGGTCAAAAGGTGTTCCAATGAAAGCTGTGGCCATCCCCTTTCGTTTGATACAAATATTGAATGCACATATCAAGGTTTTATGGGAACCACATTTTGACCGATAACTGATTTATCGATAAATATATCGAAATATCGAAAAGTTCAAATGAAAGCTGTGGTCATGCCCTTTCGTTTGACACCCATATTGAACGCATATATCAAAGTTTGGTGGGAACCACATTTAGACCGATAACTCATTTATCGATAAATATCTCGAAATATAGATCAGTTCAAATATCTGTGGCCTTTCCCTTTTGTTTGACACCCATATTGCAGGCAATTTTCAAGGTTTTATGGGAACGACATTTTTACCGATAAATCATTTATCGATAAATATATCGAAATATCGAAAAGTTCAAATGAAAGCTGTGGCCATGCCCTTTTGTTTTACACCCATATTGAACGCATATATCAAGGTTTGATGAGAACCACATTTTGACCGATAACTCATCTATCGATAAATATATCGAAATATCGAAAAGCTCATATACAAGCTGTGGTTATGCCCTTTCGTTTGACACCCACATTGAACGCATACTCGTATATTAAAGTTTGGTGGGAACCACATTTTGACCGATAACTCATTTATCGATAAATATATCGAAATATAGATCAGTTCAGATAGCTCTGGCCTTCCCCTTTCGTTTGACACCCATATTGCAGGCAATTTTCAAGGTTTTATGGGAACGACATTTTTACCGCTCAATCATTTATCGATAAATATATCGAAATATCGGAAAGTTAAAATGAAAGCTTCGGCCATGCCCTTTCGTTTTACACCCATATTGAACGCATATATCAAGGTTTGATGGGACCCACATTTTGATCGATAACTCATTTATCGATAAATATATCGAAATATCGAGAAGTTCAAATGAAGGCTGTGGCCATGCCCTTTCGTTTGACACTCATATTGAATGCATATATCAAGGTTTTATGGGAACCACATTTTGACCGATAACTGATTTATCGATAAATATATCGAAATATCGAAAAGTTCAAATGAAAGCTGTGGTCATGCCCTTTCGTTTGACACCCACATTGAACGCATATATCAAAGTTTGGTGGGAACCACATTTAGACCGATAACTCATTTATCGATAAATATCTCGAAATATAGATCAGTTCAAATATCTGTGGCCTTTCCCTTTTGTTTGACACCCATATTGCAGGCAATTTTCAAGGTTTTATGGGAACGACATTTTTACCGATAAATCATATATATATTGGTCATGCCCTTTCGTTTGACACCCATATTGAACGCATATATCGAAGTTTGGTGGGAACCACATTTACACCGATAACTCATTTATCGATAAATATCTCGAAATATAGATCAGTTCAAATATCTGTGGCCTTTCCCTTTTGTTTGACACCCATATTGCAGGCAATTTTCAAGGTTTTATGGGAACGAAATTTTTACCGATAAATCATTTATCGATAAATATATGGAAATATCGAAAAGTTCAAATGAAAGCTGTGGCCATGCCCTTTCGTTTGATACCCATATTGAACGCATACATCAAGGTTTTATGGGAACCACATTTTGACCGATAACTCATTTATCGATAAATATCTCGAAATATAGATCAGTTCAAATATCTGTGGCCTTTCCCTTTTGTTTGACACCCATATTGCAGCCAATTTTCAAGGTTTTATGGGAACGACATTTTTACCGATAAATCATTTATCGATAAATATCGAAAAGTTCAAATGAAAGCTGTGGCCACGCCCTTTCGTTTGATACCCATATTGAACGCATACATCAAGGTTTTATGGGAACCACATTTTGACCGATAGCTCATTTATCGATAAATGGGTCAAAAGGTGTTCCAATGAAAGCTGTGGCCATCCCCTTTTCTTTTGATACAAATATTGAATGCATATATCAAGGTTTTATGGGAACCACATTTTGACCGATAACTGATTTATCGATAAATATATCGAAATATCGAAAAGTTCAAATGAAAGCTGTGGTCATGCCCTTTCGTTTGACACCCATATTGAACGCATATATCAAAGTTTGGTGGGAACCACATTTAGACCGATAACTCATTTATCGATAAATATCTCGAAATATAGATCAGTTCAAATATCTGTGGCCTTTCCCTTTTGTTTGACACCCATATTGAAGGCAATTTTCAAGGTTTTATGGGAACGACATTTTTACCGATAAATCATTTATCGATAAATATCGAAAAGTTCAAATGAAAGCTGTGGCCATGCCCTTTCGTTTGATACCCATATTGAACGCATACATCAAGGTTTTATGGGAACCACATTTTGACCGATAGCTCATTTATCGATAAATGGGTCAAAAGGTGTTCCAATGAAAGCTGTGGCCATCCCCTTTCATTTGATACAAATATTGAATGCATATATCAAGGTTTTATGGGAACCACATTTTGACCGATAACTGATTTATCGATAAATATATCGAAATATCGAAAAGTTCAAATGAAAGCTGTGGTCATGCCCTTTCGTTTGACACCCATACTGAACGCATATATCAAAGTTTGGTGGGAACCACATTTAGACCGATAATTCATTTATCGATAAATATCTCGAAATATAGATCAGTTCAAATATCTGTGGCCTTTCCCTTTTGTTTGACACCCATATTGCAGGCAATTTTCAAGGTTTTATGGGAACGACATTTTTACCGATAAATCATTTATCGATAAATATATCGAAATATGGAAAAGTTCAGATGAAAGCTGTGGCCATGCCCTTTTGTTTTACACCCATATTGAACGCATATATCAAGGTTTGATTAGAACCACATTTTGACCGATAACTCATTTATCGATAAATATATCGAAATATCGAAAAGCTCAAATACAAGCTGTGGTTATGCCCTTTCGTTTGACACCCATATTGAACGCATACTCGTATATTAAAGTTTGGTGGGAACCACATTTTACCGATAACTCATTTATCGATAAATATATCGAAATATAGACCAGTTCAGATAGCTCTGGCCTTTCCCTTTCGTTTGACACCCATATTGCAGGCAATTTTCAAGGTTTTATGGGAACGACATTTTTACCGAATAATCATTTATCGATAAATGGGTCAAAAGGTGTTCCAATGAAAGCTGTGGCCATCCCCTTTCGTTTGATACAAATATTGAATGCACATATCCAGGTTTTATGGGAACCACATTTTGACCGATAACTCATTTATCGATAAATATATCGAAATATCGAAAAGTTCAAATGAAAGCTGTGGCCATGCCCTTTCGTTTGACACCCATATTGAACGCATATATCAAAGTTTGGTGGGAACCACATTTAGACCGATAACTCATTTATCGATAAATATATCGAAATATCGAGAAGTTCAAATGAAGGCTGTGGCCATGCCCTTTCGTTTGACACCCATATTGAACGCATACGTCAAGGTTTTATGGGAACCATATTTTAACCGATAGCTCATTTATCGATAAATGAATCGAAATATCGAGGTGTTCCACTGAAAGCTATGGCCATGCCCTTTCGTGTGATACAAATATTGAATGCACATATCAAGGTTTTATGGGAACCACATTTTGACCGATAACTGATTTATCGATAAATATATCGAAATATCGAAAAGTTCAAATGAAAGCTGTGGTCATGCCCTTTCGTTTGACACCCATATTGAACGCATATATCAAAGTTTGGTGGGAACCACATTTAGACCGATAACTCATTTATCGATAAATATCTCGAAATATAGATCAGTTCAAATATCTGTGGCCTTTCCCTTTTGTTTGACACCCATATTGCAGGCAATTTTCAAGGTTTTATGGGAACGACATTTTTACCGATAAATCATTTATCGATAAATATATCGAAATATCGAAAAGTTCAAATGAAAGCTGTGGCCATGCCCTTTTGTTTTACACCCATATTGAACGCATATATCAAGGTTTGATGAGAACCACATTTTGACCGATAACTCATCTATCGATAAATATATCGAAATATCGAAAGCTCAAATACAAGCTGTGGTTATGCCCTTTCGTTTGACACCCATATTGAACGCATACTCGTATATTAAAGTTTGGTGGGAACCACATTTTGACCGATAACTCATTTATCGATAAATATATCGAAATATAGATCAGTTCAGATAGCTCTGGCCTTTCCCTTTCGTTTGACACCCATATTGCAGGCAATTTTCAAGGTTTTATGGGAACGACATTTTTACCGCTCAATCATTTATCGATAAATATATCGAAATATCGAAAAGTTAAAATGAAAGCTTCGGCCATGCGCTTTCGTTTTACACCCATATTGAACGCATATATCAAGGTTTGATGGGACCCACATTTTGATCGATAACTCATTTATCGATAAATATATCGAAATATGGAGAAGTTCAAATGAAGGCTGTGGCCATGCCCTTTCGTTTGACACCCATATTGAACGCATACGTCAAGGTTTTATGGGAACCATATTTTAACCGATAGCTCATTTATCGATAAATGAATCGAAATATCGAGGTGTTCCACTGAAAGCTATGGCCATGCCCTTTCGTTTGACACTCATATTGAATGCATATATCAAGGTTTTATGGGAACCACATTTTGACTGATAACTGATTTATCGATAAATATATCGAAACATCGAAAAGTTCAAATGAAAGCTGTGGTCATGCCCTTTCGTTTGACACCCACATTGAACGCATATATCAAAGTTTGGTGGGAACCACATTTAGACCGATAACTCATTTATCGATAAATATCTCGAAATATAGATCAGTTTAAATATCTGTGGCCTTTCCCTTTTGTTTGACACCCATATTGCAGCCAATTTTCAAGGTTTTATGGGAACGACATTTTTACCGATAAATCATATATATATTGGTCATGCCCTTTCGTTTGACACCCATATTGAACGCATATATCAAAGTTTGGTGGGAACCACATTTACACCGATAACTCATTTATCGATAAATATCTCGAAATATAGATCAGTTCAAATATCTGTGGCCTTTCCCTTTTGTTTGACACCCATATTGCAGGCAATTTTCAAGGTTTTATGGGAACGACATTTTTACCGATAAATCATTTATCGATAAATATGTGGAAATATCGAAAAGTTCAAATGAAAGCTGTGGCCATGCCCTCTTGTTTTACACCCATATTGAACGCATATATCAAGGTTTGATGAGAACCACATTTTGACCGATAACTCATTTATCGATAAATATATCGAAATATCGAAAAGCTCAAATACAAGCTGTGGTTATGCCCTTTCGTTTGACACGCATATTGAACGCATACTCGTATATTAAAGTTAGGTGGGAACCACATTTTTACCGATAACTCATTTATCGATAAATATATCGAAATATAGATCAGTTCCGATAGCTCTGGCCTTTCCCTTTCGTTTGACACCTATATTGCAGACAATTTTCAAGGTTTTATGGGAACGATATTTTTACCGATCAATCATTTATCGATAAATATATCGAAATATCGAAAAGTTAAAATGAAAGCTTCGGCCATGCCCTTTCGTTTCACACAAATATTGAACGCATATATCAAAGTTTGGTGGGAACCACATTTAGACCGATAACTCATTTATCGATAAATATCTCGAAATATAGATCAGTTCAAATATCTGTGGCCTTTCACTTTTGTTTGACACCCATATTGCAAGCAATTTTGAAGGTTTTATGGGAACGACATTTTTACCGATAAATCATTTATCGAGAAATATATCGAAATATCGAAAAGTTCAAATGAAAGCTGTGGCCATGCCCTTTTGTTTTACACCCATATTGAACGCATATATCAAGGTTTGATGAGACCCACATTTTGACCGATAACTCATTTATCGATAAATATATCGAAATATCGAAAAGCTCAAATACAAGCTGTGGTTATGCCCTTTCGTTTGACACCCATATTGAACGCATACTCGTATATTAAAGTTTGGTGGGAACCACATTTTGACCGATAACTCATTTATCGATAAATATATCGAAATATAGATCAGTTCAGATAGCTCTGGCCTTTCCCTTTCGTTTGACACCCATATTGCAGGCAATTTTCAAGGTTTTATGGGAACGACATTTTTACCGATCAATCATTTATCGATAAATATATCGAAATATCGAAAAGTTAAAATGAAAGCTTCGGCCATGCCCTTTCGTTTGACACCCATATTGAACGCATATATCAAAGTTTGGTGGGAACCACATTTAGACCGATAACTCATTTATCGATAAATATCTCGAAATATAGATCAGTTCAAATATCTGTGGCCTTTCCCTTTTGTTTGACACCCATATTGCAGGCAATTTTCAAGGTTTTATGGGAACGACATTTTTACCGATAAATCATTTATCGATAAATATATCGAAATATCGAAAAGTTCAAATGAAAGCTGTGGCCATGCCCTTTTGTTTTACACCCATATTGAACGCATATATCAAGGTTTGATGAGAACCACATTTTGACCGATAACTCATCTATCGATAAATATATCGAAATATCGAAAGCTCAAATACAAGCTGTGGTTATGCCCTTTCGTTTGACACCCATATTGAACGCATACTCGTATATTAAAGTTTGGTGGGAACCACATTTTGACCGATAACTCATTTATCGATAAATATATCGAAATATAGATCAGTTCAGATAGCTCTGGCCTTTCCCTTTCGTTTGACACCCATATTGCAGGCAATTTTCAAGGTTTTATGGGAACGACATTTTTACCGCTCAATCATTTATCGATAAATATATCGAAATATCGAAAAGTTAAAATGAAAGCTTCGGCCATGCGCTTTCGTTTTACACCCATATTGAACGCATATATCAAGGTTTGATGGGACCCACATTTTGATCGATAACTCATTTATCGATAAATATATCGAAATATGGAGAAGTTCAAATGAAGGCTGTGGCCATGCCCTTTCGTTTGACACCCATATTGAACGCATACGTCAAGGTTTTATGGGAACCATATTTTAACCGATAGCTCATTTATCGATAAATGAATCGAAATATCGAGGTGTTCCACTGAAAGCTATGGCCATGCCCTTTCGTTTGACACCCATATTGAATGCATAGATCAAGGTTTTATGGGAACCACATTTTGACTGATAACTTATTTATCGATAAATATATCGAAACATCGAAAAGTTCAAATGAAAGCTGTGGTCATGCCCTTTCGTTTGACACCCACATTGAACGCATATATCAAAGTTTGGTGGGAACCACATTTAGACCGATAACTCATTTATCGATAAATATCTCGAAATATAGATCAGTTTAAATATCTGTGGCCTTTCCCTTTTGTTTGACACCCATATTGCAGCCAATTTTCAAGGTTTTATGGGAACGACATTTTTACCGATAAATCATATATATATTGGTCATGCCCTTTCGTTTGACACCCATATTGAACGCATATATCAAAGTTTGGTGGGAACCACATTTACACCGATAACTCATTTATCGATAAATATCTCGAAATATAGATCAGTTCAAATATCTGTGGCCTTCCCCTTTCGTTTGACACCCATATTGCAGGCAATTTTCAAGGTTTTATGGGAACGACATTTTTACCGATAAATCATTTATCGATAAATATATCGAAATATCGAAAAGTTCAAATGAAAGCTGTGGCCATGCCCTTTTGTTTTACACCCATATTGAACGCATATATCAAGGTTTGATGAGAACCACATTTTGACCTATAACTCATTTATCGATAAATATATCGAAATATCGAAAAGCTCAAATACAAGCTGTGGTTATGCCCTTTCGTTTAACACCCATATTGAACGCATACTCGTATATTAAAGTTTGGTGGGAACCACATTTTGACCGATAACTCATTTATCGATAAATATATCGAAATATAGATCAGTTCAGATAGCTCTGGCCTTTCCCTTTCGTTTGACACCCATATTGCAGGCAATTTTCAAGGTTTTATGGGAACGACATTTTTACCGATAAATCATATATCGATAAATATATCGAAATATCGGAAAGTTCAAATGAAAGCTTCGGCCATGCCCTTTCGTTTTACACCCATATTGAACGCATATATCAAGGTTTGATGCGAACCACATTTTGACCAATAACTCATTTATCGATAAATATAACGAAATATCGAGAGGTTCAAATGAAAGCTGTGGCCATGCCCTTTCGGTTGACACCCATATTGAACGCATATATCAAAGTTTGGTGGGAACCACATTTTACCGATAACTCATTTATCGATAAATATATCGAAATATAGATCACTTCAGATAGCTCTGGCCTTTCCCTTTCGTTTGACACCCATATTGCAGGCAATTTTCAAGGTTTTATGGGAACGACATTTTCCCCGAATAATCATTTATCGATAAATGGGTCAAAAGGTGTTCCAATGAAAGCTGTGGCCATCCCCTTTCGTTTGATACAAATATTGAATGCACATATCAAGGTTTTATGGGAACCACATTTTGACCGATAACTGATTTATCGATAAATATATCGAAATATCGAAAAGTTCAAATGAAAGCTGTGGTCATGCCCTTTCGTTTGACACCCATATTGAACGCATATATCAAAGTTTGGTGGGAACCACATTTAGACCGATAACTCATTTATCGATAAATATCTCGAAATATAGATCAGTTCAAATATCTGTGGCCTTTCCCTTTTGTTTGACACCCATATTGCAGGCAATTTTCAAGGTTTTATGGGAACGACATTTTTACCGATAAATCATTTATCGATAAATATATCGAAATATCGAAAAGTTCAAATGAAAGCTGTGGCCATGCCCTTTTGTTTTACACCCATATTGAACGCATATATCAAGGTTTGATGAGAACCACATTTTGACCGATAACTCATCTATCGATAAATATATCGAAATATCGAAAAGCTCATATACAAGCTGTGGTTATGCCCTTTCGTTTGACACCCACATTGAACGCATACTCGTATATTAAAGTTTGGTGGGAACCACATTTTGACCGATAACTCATTTATCGATAAATATATCGAAATATAGATCAGTTCAGATAGCTCTGGCCTTCCCCTTTCGTTTGACACCCATATTGCAGGCAATTTTCAAGGTTTTATGGGAACGACATTTTTACCGCTCAATCATTTATCGATAAATATATCGAAATATCGGAAAGTTAAAATGAAAGCTTCGGCCATGCCCTTTCGTTTTACACCCATATTGAACGCATATATCAAGGTTTGATGGGACCCACATTTTGATCGATAACTCATTTATCGATAAATATATCGAAATATCGAGAAGTTCAAATGAAGGCTGTGGCCATGCCCTTTCGTTTGACACTCATATTGAATGCATATATCAAGGTTTTATGGGAACCACATTTTGACCGATAACTGATTTATCGATAAATATATCGAAATATCGAAAAGTTCAAATGAAAGCTGTGGTCATGCCCTTTCGTTTGACACCCACATTGAACGCATATATCAAAGTTTGGTGGGAACCACATTTAGACCGATAACTCATTTATCGATAAATATCTCGAAATATAGATCAGTTCAAATATCTGTGGCCTTTCCCTTTTGTTTGACACCCATATTGCAGGCAATTTTCAAGGTTTTATGGGAACGACATTTTTACCGATAAATCATTTATCGATAAATATATGGAAATATCGAAAAGTTCAAATGAAAGCTGTGGCCATGCCCTTTCGTTTGATACCCATATTGAACGCATACATCAAGGTTTTATGGGAACCACATTTTGACCGATAACTCATTTATCGATAAATATCTCGAAATATAGATCAGTTCAAATATCTGTGGCCTTTCCCTTTTGTTTGACACCCATATTGCAGCCAATTTTCAAGGTTTTATGGGAACGACATTTTTACCGATAAATCATTTATCGATAAATATCGAAAAGTTCAAATGAAAGCTGTGGCCACGCCCTTTCGTTTGATACCCATATTGAACGCATACATCAAGGTTTTATGGGAACCACATTTTGACCGATAGCTCATTTATCGATAAATGGGTCAAAAGGTGTTCCAATGAAAGCTGTGGCCATCCCCTTTTCTTTTGATACAAATATTGAATGCATATATCAAGGTTTTATGGGAACCACATTTTGACCGATAACTGATTTATCGATAAATATATCGAAATATCGAAAAGTTCAAATGAAAGCTGTGGTCATGCCCTTTCGTTTGACACCCATATTGAACGCATATATCAAAGTTTGGTGGGAACCACATTTAGACCGATAACTCATTTATCGATAAATATCTCGAAATATAGATCAGTTCAAATATCTGTGGCCTTTCCCTTTTGTTTGACACCCATATTGAAGGCAATTTTCAAGGTTTTATGGGAACGACATTTTTACCGATAAATCATTTATCGATAAATATCGAAAAGTTCAAATGAAAGCTGTGGCCATGCCCTTTCGTTTGATACCCATATTGAACGCATACATCAAGGTTTTATGGGAACCACATTTTGACCGATAGCTCATTTATCGATAAATGGGTCAAAAGGTGTTCCAATGAAAGCTGTGGCCATCCCCTTTCATTTGATACAAATATTGAATGCATATATCAAGGTTTTATGGGAACCACATTTTGACCGATAACTGATTTATCGATAAATATATCGAAATATCGAAAAGTTCAAATGAAAGCTGTGGTCATGCCCTTTCGTTTGACACCCATATTGAACGCATATATCAAAGTTTGGTGGGAACCACATTTAGACCGATAATTCATTTATCGATAAATATCTCGAAATATAGATCAGTTCAAATATCTGTGGCCTTTCCCTTTTGTTTGACACCCATATTGCAGGCAATTTTCAAGGTTTTATGGGAACGACATTTTTACCGATAAATCATTTATCGATAAATATATCGAAATATGGAAAAGTTCAGATGAAAGCTGTGGCCATGCCCTTTTGTTTTACACCCATATTGAACGCATATATCAAGGTTTGATTAGAACCACATTTTGACCGATAACTCATTTATCGATAAATATATCGAAATATCGAAAAGCTCAAATACAAGCTGTGGTTATGCCCTTTCGTTTGACACCCATATTGAACGCATACTCGTATATTAAAGTTTGGTGGGAACCACATTTTACCGATAACTCATTTATCGATAAATATATCGAAATATAGACCAGTTCAGATAGCTCTGGCCTTTCCCTTTCGTTTGACACCCATATTGCAGGCAATTTTCAAGGTTTTATGGGAACGACATTTTTACCGAATAATCATTTATCGATAAATGGGTCAAAAGGTGTTCCAATGAAAGCTGTGGCCATCCCCTTTCGTTTGATACAAATATTGAATGCACATATCCAGGTTTTATGGGAACCACATTTTGACCGATAACTGATTTATCGATAAATATATCGAAATATCGAAAAGTTCAAATGAAAGCTGTGGTCATGCCCTTTCGTTTGACACCCATATTGAACGCATATATCAAAGTTTGGTGGGAACCACATTTAGACCGATAACTCATTTATCGATAAATATATCGAAATATCGAGAAGTTCAAATGAAGGCTGTGGCCATGCCCTTTCGTTTGACACCCATATTGAACGCATACGTCAAGGTTTTATGGGAACCATATTTTAACCGATAGCTCATTTATCGATAAATGAATCGAAATATCGAGGTGTTCCACTGAAAGCTATGGCCATGCCCTTTCGTGTGATACAAATATTGAATGCACATATCAAGGTTTTATGGGAACCACATTTTGACCGATAACTGATTTATCGATAAATATATCGAAATATCGAAAAGTTCAAATGAAAGCTGTGGTCATGCCCTTTCGTTTGACACCCATATTGAACGCATATATCAAAGTTTGGTGGGAACCACATTTAGACCGATAACTCATTTATCGATAAATATCTCGAAATATAGATCAGTTCAAATATCTGTGGCCTTTCCCTTTTGTTTGACACCCATATTGCAGGCAATTTTCAAGGTTTTATGGGAACGACATTTTTACCGATAAATCATTTATCGATAAATATATCGAAATATCGAAAAGTTCAAATGAAAGCTGTGGCCATGCCCTTTTGTTTTACACCCATATTGAACGCATATATCAAGGTTTGATGAGAACCACATTTTGACCGATAACTCATCTATCGATAAATATATCGAAATATCGAAAGCTCAAATACAAGCTGTGGTTATGCCCTTTCGTTTGACACCCATATTGAACGCATACTCGTATATTAAAGTTTGGTGGGAACCACATTTTGACCGATAACTCATTTATCGATAAATATATCGAAATATAGATCAGTTCAGATAGCTCTGGCCTTTCCCTTTCGTTTGACACCCATATTGCAGGCAATTTTCAAGGTTTTATGGGAACGACATTTTTACCGCTCAATCATTTATCGATAAATATATCGAAATATCGAAAAGTTAAAATGAAAGCTTCGGCCATGCCCTTTCGTTTTACACCCATATTGAACGCATATATCAAGGTTTGATGGGACCCACATTTTGATCGATAACTCATTTATCGATAAATATATCGAAATATGGAGAAGTTCAAATGAAGGCTGTGGCCATGCCCTTTCGTTTGACACCCATATTGAACGCATACGTCAAGGTTTTATGGGAACCATATTTTAACCGATAGCTCATTTATCGATAAATGAATCGAAATATCGAGGTGTTCCACTGAAAGCTATGGCCATGCCCTTTCGTTTGACACCCACATTGAATGCATATATCAAGGTTTTATGGGAACCACATTTTGACTGATAACTGATTTATCGATAAATATATCGAAACATCGAAAAGTTCAAATGAAAGCTGTGGTCATGCCCTTTCGTTTGACACCCACATTGAACGCATATATCAAAGTTTGGTGGGAACCACATTTAGACCGATAACTCATTTATCGATAAATATCTCGAAATATAGATCAGTTTAAATATCTGTGGCCTTTCCCTTTTGTTTGACACCCATATTGCAGCCAATTTTCAAGGTTTTATGGGAACGACATTTTTACCGATAAATCATATATATATTGGTCATGCCCTTTCGTTTGACACCCATATTGAACGCATATATCAAAGTTTGGTGGGAACCACATTTACACCGATAACTCATTTATCGATAAATATATCGAAATATCGAAAAGCTCAAATACAAGCTGTGGTTATGCCCTTTCGTTTGACACCCATATTGAACGCATACTCGTATATTAAAGTTTGGTGGGAACCACATTTTGACCGATAACTCATTTATCGATAAATATATCGAAATATAGATCAGTTCCGATAGCTCTGGCCTTTCCCTTTCGTTTGACACCTATATTGCAGACAATTTTCAAGGTTTTATGGGAACGATATTTTTACCGATCAATCATTTATCGATAAATATATCGAAATATCGAAAAGTTAAAATGAAAGCTTCGGCCATGCCCTTTCGTTTCACACAAATATTGAACGCATATATCAAAGTTTGGTGGGAACCACATTTAGACCGATAACTCATTTATCGATAAATATCTCGAAATATAGATCAGTTCAAATATCTGTGGCCTTTCACTTTTGTTTGACACCCATATTGCAAGCAATTTTGAAGGTTTTATGGGAACGACATTTTTACCGATAAATCATTTATCGAGAAATATATCGAAATATCGAAAAGTTCAAATGAAAGCTGTGGCCATGCCCTTTTGTTTTACACCCATATTGAACGCATATATCAAGGTTTGATGAGACCCACATTTTGACCGATAACTCATTTATCGATAAATATATCGAAATATCGAAAAGCTCAAATACAAGCTGTGGTTATGCCCTTTCGTTTGACACCCATATTGAACGCATACTCGTATATTAAAGTTTGGTGGGAACCACATTTTGACCGATAACTCATTTATCGATAAATATATCGAAATATAGATCAGTTCAGATAGCTCTGGCCTTTCCCTTTCGTTTGACACCCATATTGCAGGCAATTTTCAAGGTTTTATGGGAACGACATTTTTACCGATCAATCATTTATCGATAAATATATCGAAATATCGAAAAGTTAAAATGAAAGCTTCGGCCATGCCCTTTCGTTTGACACCCATATTGAACGCATATATCAAAGTTTGGTGGGAACCACATTTAGACCGATAACTCATTTATCGATAAATATCTCGAAATATAGATCAGTTCAAATATCTGTGGCCTTTCCCTTTTGTTTGACACCCATATTGCAGGCAATTTTCAAGGTTTTATGGGAACGACATTTTTACCGATAAATCATTTATCGATAAATATATCGAAATATCGAAAAGTTCAAATGAAAGCTGTGGCCATGCCCTTTCGTTTGATACCCATATTGAACGCATACATCAAGGTTTTATGGGAACCACATTTTGACCGATAGCTCATTTATCGATAAATGGGTCAAAAGGTGTTCCAATGAAAGCAGTGGCCATCCCCTTTCGTTTGATACAAATATTGAATGCACATATCAAGGTTTTATGGGAACCACATTTTGACCGATAACTGATTTATCGATAAATATATCGACATATCGAAAAGTTCAAATGAAAGCTGTGGTCATGCCCTTTCGTTTGACACCCATATTGAACGCATATATCAAAGTTTGGTGGGAACCACATTTAGACCGATAACTCATTTATCGATAAATATCTCGAAATATAGATCAGTTCAAATATCTGTGGCCTTTCACTTTTGTTTGACACCCATATTGCAGGCAATTTTGAAGGTTTTATGGGAACGACATTTTTACCGATAAATCATTTATCGAGAAATATATCGAAATATAGATCAGTTCAGATAGCTCTGGCCTTTCCCTTTTGTTTGACACCCATATTGCAGGCAATTTTCAAGGTTTTATGGGAACCACATTTTGACCGATAACTGATTTATCGATAAATATATCGAAATATCGAAAAGTTCAGATGAAAGCTGTGGCCATGCCCTTTCGTTTGACACCCATATTGAACGCATATATCAAAGTTTGGTGGGAACCACATTTAGACCGATAACTCATTTATCGATAAATATCTCGAAATATAGATCAGTTCAAATATCTGTGGCCTTTCCCTTTTGTTTGACACCCATATTGCAGGCAATTTTCAAGGTTTTATGGGAACGACATTTTTACCGATAAATCATTTATCGATAAATATATCGAAATATCGAAAAGTTCAAATGAAAGCTGTGGCCATGCCCTTTCGTTTGATACCCATATTGAACGCATACATCAAGGTTTTATGGGAACCACATTTTGACCGATAGCTCATTTATCGATAAATGGGTCAAAAGGTGTTCCAATGAAAGCAGTGGCCATCCCCTTTCGTTTGATACAAATATTGAATGCACATATCAAGGTTTTATGGGAACCACATTTTGACCGATAGCTGATTTATCGATAAATATATCGAAATATCGAAAAGTTCAAATGAAAGCTGTGGTCATGCCCTTTCGTTTGACACCCATATTGAACGCATATATCAAAGTTTGGTGGGAACCACATTTAGACCGATAACTCATTTATCGATAAATATCTCGAAATATAGATCAGTTCAAATATCTGTGGCCTTTCCCTTTTGTTTGACACCCATATTGCAGGCAATTTTCAAGGTTTTATGGGAACGACATTTTTACCGATAAATCATATATATAGTGGTCATGCCCTTTCGTTTGACACCCATATTGAACGCATATATCAAAGTTTGGTGGGAACCACATTTACACCGATAAGTCATTTATCGATAAATATCTCGAAATATGGATCAGTTCAAATATCTGTGGCCTTTCCCTTTTGTTTGACACCCATATTGCAGGCAATTTTCCAGGTTTTATGGGAATGACATTTTTACCGATAAATCATTTATCGATAAATATATGGAAATATCGAAAAGTTCAAATGAAAGCTGTGGCCATGCCCTTTTGTTTTACACCCATATTGAACGCATATATCAAGGTTTGATGAGAACCACATTTTGACCGATAACTCATTTATCGATAAATATATCGAAATATCGAAAATCTCAAATACAAGCTGTGGTTATGCCCTTTCGTTTGACACCCATATTGAACACATACTCGTATATTAAACTTTGGTGGGAACCACATTTTGACCGATAACTCATTTATCGATAAATATATCGAAATATAGATCAGTTCAGATAGCTCTGGCCTTTCCCTTTCGTTTGACACCCATATTGCAGGCAATTTTCAAGGTTTTATGGGAACGACATTTTTACCGATCAATCATTTATCGATAAATATATCGAAATATCGAAAAGTTAAAATGAAAGCTTCAGCCATGCCCTTTCGTTTGACACCCATATTGAACGCATATATAAAAGTTTGGTGGGAACCACATTTAGACCGATAACTCATTTATCGATAAATATCTCGAAATATAGATCAGTTCAAATATCTGTGGCCTTTCACTTTTGTTTGACACCCATATTGCAGGCAATTTTCAAGGTTTTATGGGAACGGCATTTTTACCGATAAATCATTTATCGATAAATATATCGAAATATCGAAAAGTTCAAATGAAAGCTGTGGCCATGCCCTTTTGTTTTACACCCATATTGAACGCATATATCAAGGTTTGATGAGAACCACATTTTGACCGATAACTCATTTATCGATAAATATATCGAAATATCGAAAAGCTCAAATACAAGCTGTGGTTATGCCCTGTCGTGTGACACCCATATTGAACGCATACTCGTATATTAAAGTTTGGTGGGAACCACATTTTGACCGATAACTCATTTATCGATAAATACATCGAAATATAGATCAGTTCAGATAGCTCTGGCCTTTCCCTTTCGTTTGACACCCATATTGCAGGCAATTTTCAAGGTTTTATGGGAACGACATTTTTACCGATCAATCATTTATCGATAAATATATCGAAATATCGAAAAGTTAAAATGAAAGCTTCGGCCATGCCCTTTCGTTTTACACCCATATTGAACGCATATATCAAGGTTTGATGCGAACCACATTTTGACCAATAACTCATTTATCGATAAATATAACGAAATATCGAGAGGTTCAAATGAAAGCTGTGGCCATGCCCTTTCGGTTGACACCCATATTGAACGCATTTATCAAGGCTTTATGGGAACCACATTTTGACCCATAACTCATTTATCGATAAATATGGATCAGTTCAGATGAAAGCTGTGGCCTTGCCCTTTTGTTTGACACCCATATTGAAGGCATACATCAAGGTTTTATGGGAACGACATTTTTACCGATAAATCATATCCACGTGTTTCGACAAGAAGCTTATCTGCTCAAATGGGTGTAAGCAGACAGTCATTACAGTCAATTATGCACAAAGATTTGGACTTATTCCCATATAAAATTCAAATGGCCAACAAACTGAATGCTGCAGACTTGCCGATTCGCTTGGAATTTTGCCAGAAGATGCTTCAAATGGTGGAAGAGGATGGAAACATGTTGAACTGTCTTTTCATGTCTGCCGAGGCCCATTTCGATTTAAACGGCAACATAAACAAACAAAATTGTCGAATATGGAGTGCTTCCAACCCACAGATACTCCATGAGACGGAATTGCATCCACTTCGTGTCACAGTGTGGTGTGCAGTTTCATCACGCTGCATTGTCGGGCCCTACTTCTTCGAAGAAAACGGTCACACCGTTACGGTTACTGGAGACCGTTACTTGAGCATGTTGAGAGAGTTTTTCTATCCAGAATTACGCCGAATGAGAATTTCTTTCAACTCTGTGTGGTTTCAACAAGATGGTGCAGCTCCTCATATAGCCCAACCTGTTATGACAGAATTGCGACGAAAATTTCCCAATAAGCTGATATCCAGAAACTCCACATTCCGTTGGCCACCCAGGTCGCCTGACCTTACTGCACCTGACTTTTTCTTGTGGGGTTATTGCAAACAGGAAGTCTTCAAAGCAAAACCAACAAATTTGAATGAACTAAGGCAATCCATTCGAGAAACAATTGCGGCTATTCCTGTCTCAACTCTCCAAGCAGTAATGAACAACTTTTTGGTAAGATGCCGGACATGCATCGACGAGCAGGGGGGGCATTTAAATTCCATTATTTTTAAAACTAATTAAGCTATATTTAATAAAATTTAATGAGCTTTAACATGAATAAAAGAGAAATGAATTCCATACACTGAAAAAAAAATTATTTGAGTTTCTTAATGTAGCAAAATTCATCAGCCACCCTGTATATTGGTCACGCCCTTTCGTTTGACACCCATATTGAACGCATATATGAAAGTTTGGTGGGAACCACATTTACACCGATAACTCATTTATCGATAAATATCTCGAAATATAGATCAGTTCAAATATCTGTGGCCTTTCCCTTTTGTTTGACACCCATATTGCAGGCAATTTTCAAGGTTTTATGGGAACGACAGTTTTACCGATAAATCATTTATCGATAAATATATCGAAATACCGAAAAGTTCAAATGAAAGCTGTGGCCATGCCCTTTCGTTTGACACTCATATTGAACGCATATATCAAGGTTTTATGCGAACCACATTTTGACCAATAACTCATTTATCGATAAATATAACGAAATATCGAGAGGTTCAAATGAAAGCTGTGGCCATGCCCTTTCGGTTGACACCCATATTGAACGCATTTATCAAGGCTTTATGGGAACCACATTTTGACCCATAACTCATTTATCGATAAATATGGATCAGTTCAGATGAAAGCTGTGGCCTTGCCCTTTTGTTTGACACCCATATTGAAGGCATACATCAAGGTTTTATAGGAACAACATTTTGAGCGATAACTCACTTATGGATAAATATATCGAAATATCGAGAAGTTCTGATGAAAGCTGTGGCCATTCCCTTTCGTTTGACACCCATATTGAATGCATATATCAAGATTTTATGGGAACCACATTTTGACCGATAACTCATTTATCGACAAATTTATCAAAATATGGAACAGTTCAAAGGAAAGCTGTGGCCTTGCACTTTCGTTTGACACCCATATTGAACGCATATATCAAGGTTTTACGCGAACCACATTTTGACCAATAACTCAGTTATCGATAAATATAACGAAATATCGAGAGGCTCAAATGAAAGCTGTGGCCGTGCTCTTTCGTTTGACACCCAGGTTGTATACAAATTTAAAGGTTTTAGGGGAACCACATTTTGACCAATAACTCATTTATCGATAAATATATCGAAATATGGAACAGTTCAAATGAAAGCTGTGGCCTTGCACTTCCGTTTGACACCCATGTTGTATACAAATTTCAAGGTTTTAGGGGAACCACATTTTGACCGGTAACTGAGTTATCGATAAATGTATCGAAATATGGAACAGTTCAAATAAACTCTGTGGCCTTGCACTTTCGTTTGACACCCATATTGAACGCATATATCAAGGTTTTACGCGAACCACATTTTGACCAATAACTCATTTATCGATAAATATAACGAAATATCGACAGGCTCAAATGAAAGCTGTGGCCGTGCTCTTTCGTTTGACACCCATGTTGTATACAAATTTCAAGGTTTTAGGGGAACCACATTTTGACCGGTAACTCAGTTACCGATAAATATATCGAAATATGGAACAGTTCAAATTAAAGCTGTGGCCTTTCCCTTTCGTTTGACACCCATGTCGTATACAAATTTCAAGGCTTTAGGGGAACCACATTTTGACCGGTAACTCAGTTATCGATAAATATTACGAAATATCGAACAGTTTAAATAAAATCTGTGGCCTTGCCTTTTCGTTTGACACCCAATTGCACGCATATTTCATGGTTTTATAGGAAAACCTTTTCACCGATAACTGATTTATCGATAAATTTATCGAATTATGGATCGGTCCAAATGAAACCTGTCGCCATGCCCTTTCGTTTGACACTCATATTGAACGCATATATTAAAGTTTGGTGAGAACCACATTTTGACCGATAACTCATTTATCGATAAATATATCGAAATATAGATCAGTTCAGATAGCTGTGGCCTTTCCCTTTCGTTTGACACCCATATTGCAGGCAATTTTCAAGGCTTTATTCGAACGACATTTTTACCGATAAATCATTTATCGATAAATATATCGAAATATCGAAAAGTTCAAATGAAAGCTGTGGCCATTCCCTTCCGTTTGACACTCATACTGAATGCATATATCAAGGTGGTATGCGAACCACATTTTGACCGATAACTCATTTATCGATAAATATATCGAAATATAGATCAGTTCAGATAGCTGTGGCCTTTCCCTTTCGTTTGACACCCATATTGCAGGCAATTTTCAAGGTTTTATGGGAACGACATTTTTACCGATCAATCATTTATCGATAAATATATCGAAATATCGGAAAGTTAAAATGAAAGCTTCGGCCATGCCCTTTCGTTTTACACCCATATTGAACGCATATATCAAGGTTTGATGCGAACCACATTTTGACCAATAACTCATTTATCGATAAATATATCGAAATATCGAAAAGCTCAAATACAAGCTGTGGTTATGCCCTGTCGTTTGACACCCATATTGAACGCATACTCGTATATTAAAGTTTGGTGGGAACCACATTTTGACCGATAACTCATTTATCGATAAATATATCGAAATATAGATCAGTTCAGATAGCTCTGGCCTTTCCCTTTCGTTTGACACCCATATTGCAGGCAATTTTCAAGGTTTTATGGGAACGACATTTTTACCGATCAATCATTTATCGATAAATATATCGAAATATCGGAAAGTTAAAATGAAAGCTTCGGCCATGCCCTTTCGTTTTACACCCATATTGAACGCATATATCAAGGTTTGATGAGAACCACATTTTGACCGATAACTCATTTATCGATAAATATATCGAAATATCGAAAAGCTCAAATACAAGCTGTGGTTATGCCCTGTCGTTTGACACCCATATTGAACGCATACTCGTATATTAAAGTTTGGTGGGAACCACATTTTGACCGATAACTCATTTATCGATAAATATATCGAAATATAGATCAGTTCAGATAGCTCTGGCCTTTCCCTTTCGTTTGACACCCATATTGCAGGCAATTTTCAAGGTTTTATGGGAACGACATTTTTACCGATCAATCATTTATCGATAAATATATCGAAATATCGGAAAGTTAAAATGAAAGCTTCGGCCATGCCCTTTTGTTTTACACCCATATTGAACGCATATATCAAGGTTTGATGAGAACCACATTTTGACCGATAACTCATTTATCGATAAATATATCGAAATATCGAAAAGCTCAAATACAAGCTGTGGTTATGCCCTGTCGTTTGACACCCATATTGAACGCATACTCGTATATTAAAGTTTGGTGGGAACCACATTTTGACCGATAACTCATTTATCGATAAATATATCGAAATATAGATCAGTTCAGATAGCTCTGGCCTTTCCCTTTCGTTTGACACCCATATTGCAGGCAATTTTCAAGGTTTTATGGGAACGACATTTTTACCGATCAATCATTTATCGATAAATATATCGAAATATCGGAAAGTTAAAATGAAAGCTTCGGCCATGCCCTTTCGTTTTACACCCATATTGAACGCATATATCAAGGTTTGATGCGAACCACATTTTGACCAATAACTCATTTATCGATAAATATAACGAAATATCGAGAGGTTCAAATGAAAGCTGTGGCCATGCCCTTTCGGTTGACACCCATATTGAACGCATTTATCAAGGCTTTATGGGAACCACATTTTGACCCATAACTCATTTATCGATAAATATGGATCAGTTCAGATGAAAGCTGTGGCCTTGCCCTTTTGTTTGACACCCATATTGAAGGCATACATCAAGGTTTTATGGGAACGACATTTTTACCGATAAATCATATATATATTGGTCACGCCCTTTCGTTTGACACCCATATTGAACGCATATATGAAAGTTTGGTGGGAACCACATTTACACCGATAACTCATTTATCGATAAATATCTCGAAATATAGATCAGTTCAAATATCTGTGGCCTTTCCCTTTTGTTTGACACCCATATTGCAGGCAATTTTCAAGGTTTTATGGGAACGACAGTTTTACCGATAAATCATTTATCGATAAATATATCGAAATACCGAAAAGTTCAAATGAAAGCTGTGGCCATGCCCTTTCGTTTGACACTCATATTGAACGCATATATCAAGGTTTTATGCGAACCACATTTTGACCAATAACTCATTTATCGATAAATATAACGAAATATCGAGAGGTTCAAATGAAAGCTGTGGCCATGCCCTTTCGGTTGACACCCATATTGAACGCATTTATCAAGGCTTTATGGGAACCACATTTTGACCCATAACTCATTTATCGATAAATATGGATCAGTTCAGATGAAAGCTGTGGCCTTGCCCTTTTGTTTGACACCCATATTGAAGGCATACATCAAGGTTTTATAGGAACAACATTTTGACCGATAACTCACTTATGGATAAATATATCGAAATATCGAGAAGTTCTGATGAAAGCTGTGGCCATTCCCTTTCGTTTGACACCCATATTGAATGCATATATCAAGATTTTATGGGAACCACATTTTGACCGATAACTCATTTATCGACAAATTTATCAAAATATGGAACAGTTCAAAGGAAAGCTGTGGCCTTGCACTTTCGTTTGACACCCATATTGAACGCATATATCAAGGTTTTACGCGAACCACATTTTGACCAATAACTCATTTATCGATAAATATAACGAAATATCGAGAGGCTCAAATGAAAGCTGTGGCCGTGCTCTTTCGTTTGACACCCAGGTTGTATACAAATTTAAAGGTTTTAGGGGAACCACATTTTGACCAATAACTCATTTATCGATAAATATATCGAAATATGGAACAGTTCAAATGAAAGCTGTGGCCTTGCACTTCCGTTTGACACCCATGTTGTATACAAATTTCAAGGTTTTAGGGGAACCACATTTTGACCGGTAACTGAGTTATCGATAAATGTATCGAAATATGGAACAGTTCAAATAAAGTCTGTGGCCTTGCACTTTCGTTTGACACCCAATCGCACGCATATTTCATGGTTTTATAGGAAAACCTTTTCACCGATAACTGATTTATCGATAAATTTATCGAATTATGGATCGGTCCAAATGAAACCTGTCGCCATGCCCTTTCGTTTGACACCCATATTGAACGCATATATTAAAGTTTGGTGAGAACCACATTTTGACCGATAACTCATTTATCGATAAATATATCGAAATATAGATGAGTTCAGATAGCTGTGGCCTTTCCCTTTCGTTTGACACCCATATTGCAGGCAATTTTCAAGGCTTTATTGGAACGACATTTTTACCGATAAATCATTTATCGATAAATATATCGAAATATCGAAAAGTTCAAATGAAAGCTGTGGCCATTCCCTTCCGTTTGACACTCATATTGAATGCATATATCAAGGTGGTATGCGAACCACATTTTGACCGATAACTCATTTATCGATAAATATATCGAAATATGGAACAGTTCAAATGAAAGCTGTGGCTTTGCACTTTCGTTTGACACCCATGTTGTATACAAATTTCAAGGTATTAAGGGAACCACATTTTTACCGGTAACACATTTAACGATAAATATATCGAAATGTGGATCAGTTCAAATAAAGTCTGTGGCCTTGCCCTTTCGTTTGACACCCATATTGTAGAGAAATTTTAAGGTTTTTGGCCACTCACATTTTGACCGGTAACTCATCCATCCCCTTTCGTTTGATACAAATATTGAACGCATACATCAAGGTTTTATGGGAACCACATTTTGACCGATAACTCATTTATCGATAAATATATCGAAATATAGATCAGTTTAGATAGCTGTGGCCTTTCCCTTTATTTTGACAATTTTCAAGGTTTTATGGGAACGACATTTTTACCGATAAATCATTTATCGATAAATATATCGAAATATCGAAATGTTCAAATGAAAGCTGTGGCCATGCCCTTTCGTTTTACACCCATATTGACCGCATATATCAAGGTTTGATGGGAACCACATTTTGATCGATAACTCATTTATTCACAAATATATCGAAACATCGAGAAGTTCAAATGAAGGCTGTGGCCATGCCCTTTCGTTTGACACTCATATTGAATGCATATATCAAGGTTTTATGAGAACCACATTTTGACCGATAACTCATTTGTCGATAAATATATCGAAATATGGAACAGTTCAAATGAAAGCTGTGGCCTTGCACAATCATTTATCGATAAATATATCGAAAAGTTAAAATGAAAGCTTCGGCCATGCCCTTTCGTTTGACACCCATATTGAACGCATATATCAAAGTTTGGTGGGAACCACATTTAGACCGATAACTCATTTATCGATAAATATCTCGAAATATAGATCAGTTCAAATATCTGTGGCCTTTCCCTTTTATTTGACACCCATATTGCAGGCAATTTTCAAGGTTTTATGGGAACGACATTTTTACCGATAAATCATTTATCGATTAATATATCGAAATATCGAAAAGTTCAAATGAAAGCTGTGGCCATTCCCTTCCGTTTGACACTCATAGTGAATGCATATATCAAGGTGGTATGCGAACCACAGTTTGACCGATAACTCATTTATCGATAAATATATCGAAATATGGAACAGTTCAAATGAAAGCTGTGGCTTTGCACTTTCGTTTGACACCCATGTTGTATACAAATTTCAAGGTTTTAAGGGAACCACATTTTTACCGGTAACACATTTAACGATAAATATATCGAAATGTGGATCAGTTCAAATAAAGTCTGTGGCCTTGCCCTTTCGTTTGACACCCATATTGAACGCATATATCAAAGTTTGGTGGGAACCACATTTTGACCGATAACTCATTTATCGATAAATATATCGAAATATAGATCAGTTCAGATAGCTGTGGCCTTTCCCTTTCGTTTGACACCCATATTGCAGGCAATTTTCAAGGCTTTATTGGAACGACATTTTTACCGATAAATCATTTATCGATAAATATATCGAAATATCGAAAAGTTCAAATGAAAGCTGTGGCCATTCCCTTCCGTTTGACACTCATATTGAATGCACATATCAAGGTGGTATGCGAACCACATTTTGACCGATAACTCATTTATCGATAAATATATCGAAATATGGAACAGTTCAAATGAAAGCTGTGGCTTTGCACTTTCGTTTGACACCCATGTTGTATACAAATTTCAAGGTATTAAGGGAACCACATTTTTACCGGTAACACATTTAACGATAAATATATCGAAATGTGGATCAGTTCAAATAAAGTCTGTGGCCTTGCCCTTTCGTTTGACACCCATATTGTAGAGAAATTTTAAGGTTTTTGGCCACTCACATTTTGACCGGTAACTCATCCATCCCCTTTCGTTTGATACAAATATTGAACGCATACATCAAGGTTTTATGGGAACCACATTTTGACCGATAACTCATTTATCGATAAATATATCGAAATATAGATCAGTTTAGATAGCTGTGGCCTTTCCCTTTATTTTGACAATTTTCAAGGTTTTATGGGAACGACATTTTTACCGATAAATCATTTATCGATAAATATATCGAAATATCGAAATGTTCAAATGAAAGCTGTGGCCATGCCCTTTCGTTTTACACCCATATTGACCGCATATATCAAGGTTTGATGGGAACCACATTTTGATCGATAACTCATTTATTCACAAATATATCGAAATATCGAGAAGTTCAAATGAAGGCTGTGGCCATGCCCTTTCGTTAGACACTCATATTGAATGCATATATCAAGGTTTTATGAGAACCACATTTTGACCGATAACTCATTTGTCGATAAATATATCGAAATATGGAACAGTTCAAATGAAAGCTGTGGCCTTGCACAATCATTTATCGATAAATATATCGAAAAGTTAAAATGAAAGCTTCGGCCATGCCCTTTCGTTTGACACCCATATTGAACGCATATATCAAAGTTTGGTGGGAACCACATTTAGACCGATAACTCATTTATCGATAAATATCTCGAAATATAGATCAGTTCAAATATCTGTGGCCTTTCCCTTTTGTTTGACACCCATATTGCAGGCAATTCTCAAGGTTTTATGGGAACGACATTTTTACCGATAAATCATTTATCGATTAATATATCGAAATATCGAAAAGTTCAAATGAAGGCTGTGGCCATGCCCTTTCGTTTGACACCCATATTGAACGCATACGTCAAGGTTTTATGGGAACCACATTTTAACCGATAGCTCATTTATCGATAAATGAATCGAAATATCGAGGTGTTCCACTGAAAGCTATGGCCATGCCCTTTCGTTTGACACTCATATTGAATGCATATATCTAGGTTTTATGGGAACCACATTTTGACCGATAGCTGATTTATCGATAAATATATCGAAATATCGAAAAGTTCAAATGAAAGCTGTTGTCATGCCCTTTCGTTTGACACCCATATTGAACGCATATATCAAAGTTTGGTGGGAACCACATTTAGACCGATAACTCATTTATCGATAAATATCTCGAAATATAGATCAGTTCAAATATCTGTGGCCTTTCCCTTTTGTTTGACACCCATATTGCAGGCAATTTTCAAGGTTTTATGGGAACGACATTTTTACCGATAAATCATATATATATTGGTCATGCCCTTTCGTTTGACACCCATATTGAACGCATATATCAAAGTTTAGTGGGAACCACATTTACACCGATAACTCATTTATCGATAAATATCTCGAAATATAGATCAGTTCAAATATCTGTGGCCTTTCCCTTTTGTTTGACACCCATATTGCAGGCAATTTTCCAGGTTTTATGGGAACGACATTTTTACCGATAAATCATTTATCGATAAATATATGGAAATATCGAAACGTTCAAATGAAAGCTGTGGCCATGCCCTTTTGTTTTACACCCATATTGAACGCATATATCAAGGTTTGATGAGAACCACATTTTGGCCGATAACTCATTTATCGATAAATATATCGAAATATCGAAAATCTCAAATACAAGCTGTGGTTATTCCCTTCCGTTTGACACCCATATTGAACACATACTCGTATATTAAAGTTTGGTGGGAACCACATTTTGACCGATAACTCATTTATCGATAAATATATCGAAATATAGATCAGTTCAGATAGCTCTGGCCTTTCCCTTTCGTTTGACACCCATATTGCAGGCAATTTTCAAGGTTTTATGGGAACGACATTTTTACCGATCAATCATTTATCGATAAATATATCGAAATATCGAAAAGTTAAAATGAAAGCTTCGGCCATGCCCTTTCGCTTGACACCCATATTGAACGCATATATCAAAGTTTGGTGGGAACCACATTTAGACCGATAACTCATTTATCGATAAATATAACGAAATATCGACAGGCTCAAATGAAAGCTGTGGCCGTGCTCTTTCTTTTTACACCCATGTTGTATACAAATTTCAAGGTTTTAGGGGAACCACATTTTGACCGGTAACTCAGTTACCGATAAATATATCGAAATATGGAACAGTTCAAATTAAAGCTGTGGCCTTTCCCTTTCGTTTGACACCCAATTGCACGCATATTTCATGGTTTTATAGGAAAACCTTTTCACCGATAACTGATTTATCGATAAATTTATCGAATTATGGATCGGTCCAAATGAAACCTGTCGCCATGCCCTTTCGTTTGACACCCATATTGAACGCATATATTATAGTTTGGTGAGAACCACATTTTGACCGATAACTCATTTATCGATAAATATATCGAAATATAGATCAGTTCAGATAGCTGTGGCCTTTCCCTTTCGTTTGACACCCATATTGCAGGCAATTTTCAAGGCTTTATTGGAACGACATTTTTACCGATAAATCATTTATCGATAAATATATCGAAATATCGAAAAGTTCAAATGAAAGCTGTGGCCATTCCCTTCCGTTTGACACTCATATTGAATGCATATATCAAGGTGGTATGCGAACCACATTTTGACCGATAACTCATTTATCGATAAATATATCGAAATATGGAACAGTTCAAATGAAAGCTGTGGCCTTGCACTTTCGTTTGACACCCATGTTGTATACAAATTTCAAGGTATTAGGGGAACCACATTTTTACCGGTAACACATTTAACGATAAATATATCGAAATGTGGATCAGTTCAAATAAAGTCTGTGGCCTTGCCCTTTCGTTTGACACCCATATTGTAGAGAAATTTTAAGGTTTTTGGCCACTCACATTTTGACCGGTAACTCATCCATCCCCTTTCGTTTGATACAAATATTGAACGCATACATCAAGGTTTTATGGGAACCACATTTTGACCGATAACTCATTTATCGATAAATATATCGAAATATAGATCAGTTTAGATAGCTGTGGCCTTTCCCTTTATTTTGACAATTTTCAAGGTTTTATGGGAACGACATTTTTACCGATAAATCATTTATCGATAAATATATCGAAATATCGAAATGTTCAAATGAAAGCTGTGGCCATGCCCTTTCGTTTTACACCCATATTGAACGCATATATCAAAGTTTGGTGGGAACCACATTTAGACCGATAACTCATTTATCGATAAATATCTCGAAATATAGATCAGTTCAAATATCTGTGGCCTTTCCCTTTTGTTTGACACCCATATTGCAGGCAATTTTCAAGGTTTTATGGGAACGACATTTTTACCGATAAACCATTTATCGATAAATATATCGAAATATCGAAAAGTTCAAATGAAAGCTGTGGCCATGCCCTTTCGTTTGATACCCATATTGAACGCATACATCAAGGTTTTATGGGAACCACATTTTGACCGATAGCTCATTTATCGATAAATGGGTCAAAAGGTGTTCCAATGAAAGCAGTGGCCATCCCCTTTCGTTTGATACAAATATAGAATGCACATATCAAGGTTTTATGGGAACCACATTTTGACCGATCACTGATTTATCGATATATATATCGAAATATCGAGAAGTTCAAATGAAGGCTGTGGCCATGCCCTTTCGTTTGACACCCATATTGAACGCATACGTCAAGGTTTTATGGGAGCCACATTTTAACCGATAGCTCATTTATCGATAAATGAATCGAAATATCGAGGTGTTCCACTGAAAGCTATGGCCATGCCCTTTCGTTTGACACTCATATTGAATGCATATATCTAGGTTTAGTGGGAACCACATTTTGACCGATAGCTGATTTATCGATAAATATATCGAAATATCGAAAAGTTCAAATGAAAGCTGTTGTCATGCCCTTTCGTTTGACACCCATATTGAACGCATATATCAAAGTTTGGTGGGAACCACATTTAAACCGATAACTCATTTATCGATAAATATCTCGAAATATAGATCAGTTCAAATATCTGTGGCCTTTCCCTTTTGTTTGACACCCATATTGCAGGCAATTTTCAAGGTTTTATGGGAACGACATTTTTACCGATAAATCATATATATATTGGTCATGCCCTTTCGTTTGACACCCATATTGAACGCATATATCAAAGTTTGGTGGGAACCACATTTACACCGATAACTCATTTATCGATAAATATCTCGAAATATAGATCAGTTCAAATATCTGTGGCCTTTCCCTTTTGTTTGACACCCATATTGCAGGCAATTTTCCAAGTTTTATGGGAACGACATTTTTACCGATAAATCATTTATCGATAAATATATGGAAATATCGAAAAGTTCAAATGAAAGCTGTGGCCTTGCACTTTCGTTTGACACCCATATTGAACGCATATATCAAGGTTTTACGCGAACCACATTTTGACCAATAATTCATTTATCGATAAATATAACGAAATATCGACAGGCTCAAATGAAAGCTGTGGCCGTGCTCTTTCGTTTGACACCCATGTTGTATACAAATTTCAAGGTTTTATGGGAACGACAGTTTTACCGATAAATCATTTACCGATAAATATATCGAAATATGGAACAGTTCAAATTAAAGCTGTGGCCTTTCCCTTTCGTTTGACACCCATGTCGTATACAAATTTCAAGGCTTTAGGGGAACCACATTTTGACCGGTAACTCAGTTATCGATAAATATTACGAAATATCGAACAGTTTAAATAAAATCTGTGGCCTTGCCTTTTCGTTTGACACCCAATTGCACGCATATTTCATGGTTTTATAGGAAAACCTTTTCACCGATAACTGATTTATCGATAAATTTATCGAATTATGGATCGGTCCAAATGAAACCTGTCGCCATGCCCTTTCGTTTGACACCCATATTGAACGCATATATTAAAGTTTGGTGAGAACCACATTTTGACCGATAACTCATTTATCGATAAATATATCGAAATATAGATCAGTTCAAATAGCTGTGGCCTTTCCCTTTCGTTTGACACCCATATTGCAGGCAATTTTCAAGGCTTTATTGGAACGACATTTTTACCGATAAATCATTTATCGATAAATATATCGAAATATCGAAAAGTTCAAATGAAAGCTGTGGCCATTCCCTTCCGTTTGACACTCATATTGAATGCATATATCAAGGTGGTATGCGAACCACATTTTGACCGATAACTCATTTATCGATAAATATATCGAAATATGGAACATTTCAAATGAAAGCTGTGGCCTTGTACTTTCGTTTGACACCCATGTTGTATACAAATTTCAAGGTATTAAGGGAACCACATTTTTACCGGTAACACATTTAACGATAAATATATCGAAATGTGGATCAGTTCAAATAAAGTCTGTGGCCTTGCCCTTTCGTTTGACACCCATATTGTAGAGAAATTTTAAGGCTTTTGGCCACTCACATTTTGACCGGTAACTCATCCATCCCCTTTCGTTTGACACATATATTGAACGCATACATCAAGGTTTTATGGGAACCACATTTTGACCGATAACTCATTTATCGATAAATATATCGAAATATAGATCAGTTTAGATAGCTGTGGCCTTTCCCTTTATTTTGATAATTTTCAAGGTTTTATGGGAACGACATTTTTACCGATAAATCATTTATCGATAAATATATCGAAATATCGAAATGTTCAAATGAAAGCTGTGGCCATGCCCTTTCGTTTTACACCCATATTGACCGCATATATCAAGGTTTGATGGGAACCACATTTTGATCGATAACTCATTTATTCACAAATATATCGAAATATCGAGAAGTTCAAATGAAGGCTGTGGCCATGCCCTTTCGTTTGACACTCATATTGAATGCATATATCAAGGTTTTATGAGAACCACATTTTGACCGATAACTCATTTGTCGATAAATATATCGAAATATGGAACAGTTCAAATGAAAGCTGTGGCCTTGCACAATCATTTATCGATAAATATATCGAAAAGTTAAAATGAAAGCTTCGGCCATGCCCTTTCGTTTGACACCCATATTGAACGCATATATCAAAGTTATATGGGAACCACATTTTGACCGATAGCTCATTTATCGATAAATGGGTCAAAAGGTGTTCCAATGAAAGCAGTGGCCATCCCCTTTCGTTTGATACAAATATTGAATGCACATATCAAGGTTTTATGGGAACCACATTTTGACCGATAACTGATTTATCGATATATATATCGAAATATCGAGAAGTTCAAATGAAGGCTGTGGCCATGCCCTTTCGTTTGACACCCATATTGAACGCATACGTAAAGGTTTTATGGGAACCACATTTTAACCGATAGCTCATTTATCGATAAATGAATCGAAATATCGAGGTGTTCCACTGAAAGCTATGGCCATGCCCTTTCGTTTGACACTCATATTGAATGCATATATCTAGGTTTTATGGGAACCACATTTTGACCGATAGCTGATTTATCGATAAATATATCGAAATATCGAAAAGTTCAAATGAAAGCTGTTGTCATGCCCTTTCGTTTGAGACCCATATTGAACGCATATATCAAAGTTTGGTGGGAACCACATTTAGACCGATAACTCATTTATCGATAAATATCTCGAAATATAGATCAGTTCAAATATCTGTGGCCTTTCCCTTTTGTTTGACACCCATATTGCAGGCAATTTTCAAGGTTTTATGGGAACGACATTTTTACCGATAAATCATTTATCGATAAATATATCGAAATATCGAAAAGTTCAAATGAAAGCTGTGGCCATGCCCTTTTGTTTTACACCCATATTGAACGCATATATCAAGGTTTGATGAGAACCACATTTTGACCGATAACTCATTTATCGATAAATATATCGAAATATCGAAAAGCTCAAATACAAGCTGTGGTTATGCCCTTTCGTTTGACACCCATATTTAACGCATATCGTATATTAAAGTTTGGTGGGAACCACATTTTGACCGATAACTCATTTATCGATAAATATATCGAAATATAGGTCAGTTCAGATAGCTCTGGCCTTTCCCTTTCGTTTGACACCCATATTGCAGGCAATTTTCAAGGTTTTATGGGAACGACATTTTTACCGATCAATCATTTATCGATAAATATATCGAAATATCGAAAAGTTCAAATGAAAGCTGTGGTCATGCCCTTTCGTTTGACACCCATATTGAACGCATATATCAAAGTTTGGTGGGAACCACATTTTGACCAATAACTCATTTATCGATAAATATAACGAAATATCGAGAGGTGCAAATGAAAGCTGTGGCCATGCCCTTCCGGTTGACACCCATATTGAACGCATTTATCAAGGCTTTATGGGAACCACATTTTGACCCATAACTCATTTATCGATAAATATGGATCAGTTCAGATGAAAGCTGTGGCCTTGCCCTTTTGTTTGACACCCATATTGAAGGCATACATCAAGGTTTTATGGGAACGACATTTTTACCGATAAATCATATATATATTGGTCATGCCCTTTCGTTTGACACCCATATTGAACGCATATATGAAAGTTTGGTGGGAACCACATTTACACCGATAACTCATTTATCGATAAATATCTCGAAATATAGATCAGTTTAGATAGCTGTGGCCTTTCCCTTTATTTTGACAATTTTCAAGGTTTTATGGGAACGACATTTTTACCGATAAATCATTTATCGATAAATATATCGAAATATCGAAATGTTCAAATGAAAGCTGTGGCCATGCCCTTTCGTTTTACACCCATATTGACCGCATATATCAAGGTTTGATGGGAACCACATTTTGATCGATAACTCATTTATTCACAAATATATCGAAATATCGAGAAGTTCAAATGAAGGCTGTGGCCATGCCCTTTCGTTTGACACTCATATTGAATGCATATATCAAGGTTTTATGAGAACCACATTTTGACCGATAACTCATTTGTCGATAAATATATCGAAATATGGAACAGTTCAAATGAAAGCTGTGGCCTTGCACAATCATTTATCGATAAATATATCGAAAAGTTAAAATGAAAGCTTCGGCCATGCCCTTTCGTTTGACACCCATATTGAACGCATACATCAAGGTTTTATGGGAACGACATTTTTACCGATAAATCATTTTTATCGATAAATATCTCGAAATATAGATCAGTTCAAATATCTGTGGCCTTTCACTTTTGTTTGACACCCATATTGAAGGCATACATCAAGGTTTTATGGGAACGACATTTTTACCGATAAATCATTTATCGATAAATATATCAAAATATCGAAAAGTTCAAATGAAAGCTGTGGCCATGCCCTTTTGTTTTACACCCATATTGAACGCATATATCAAGGTTTGGTGAGAACCACATTTTGACCGATAACTCATTTATCGATAAATATCTCGAAATATAGATCAGTTCAAATATCTGTGGCCTTTCACTTTTGTTTGACATCCATATTGAAGGCATACATCAAGGTTTTATGGGAACGACATTTTTACCGATAAATCATTTTTATCGATAAATATCTCGAAATATAGATCAGTTCAAATATCTGTGGCCTTTCACTTTTGTTTGACACCCATATTGAAGGCATACATCAAGGTTTTATGGGAACGACATTTTTACCGATAAATCATTTATCGATAAATATATCAAAATATCGAAAAGTTCAAATGAAAGCTGTGGCCATGCCCTTTTGTTTTACACCCATATTGAACGCATATATCAAGGTTTGATGAGAACCACATTTTGACCGATAACTCATTTATCGATAAATATATCGAAATATCGAAAAGCTCAAATACAAGCTGTGGTTATGCCCTTTCGTTTGACACCCATATTTAACGCATATCGTATATTAAAGTTTGCTGGGAACCACATTTTGACCGATAACTCATTTATCGATAAATATATCGAAATATAGGTCAGTTCAGATAGCTCTGGCCTTTCCCTTTCGTTTGACACCCATATTGCAGGCAATTTTCAAGGTTTTATGGGAACGACATTTTTACCGATCAATCATTTATCGATAAATATATCGAAATATCGAAAAGTTCAAATGAAAGCTGTGGTCATGCCCTTTCGTTTGACACCCATATTGAACGCATATATCAAAGTTTGGTGGGAACCACATTTTGACCAATAACTCATTTATCGATAAATATAACGAAATATCGAGAGGTTCAAATGAAAGCTGTGGCCATGCCCTTTCGGTTGACACCCATATTGAACGCATTTATCAAGGCTTTATGGGAACCACATTTTGACCCATAACTCATTTATCGATAAATATGGATCAGTTCAGATGAAAGCTGTGGCCTTGCCCTTTTGTTTGACACCCATATTGAAGGCATACATCAAGGTTTTATGGGAACGACATTTTTACCGATAAATCATATATATATTGGTCATGCCCTTTCGTTTGACACCCATATTGAACGCATATATGAAAGTTTGGTGGGAACCACATTTACACCGATAACTCATTTATCGATAAATATCTCGAAATATAGATCAGTTCAAATATCTGTGGCCTTTCCCTTTTGTTTGACACCCATATTGCAGGCAATTTTCAAGGTTTTATGGGAACGACAGTTTTACCGATAAATCATTTATCGATAAATATATCGAAATATAGGTCAGTTCAGATAGCTCTGGCCTTTCCCTTTCGTTTGACACCCATATTGCAGGCAATTTTCAAGGTTTTATGGGAACGACATTTTTACCGATAAATCATTTATCGATAAATATATCAAAATATCGAAAAGTTCAAATGAAAGCTGTGGCCATGCCCTTTTGTTTTACACCCATATTGAACGCATATATCAAGGTTTGATGAGAACCACATTTACACCGATAACTCATTTATCGATAAATATCTCGAAATATAGAACAGTTCAAATATCTGTGGCCTTTCCCTTTTGTTTGACACCCATATTGCAGGCAATTTTCAAGGTTTTATGGGAACGACATTTTGACCGATAACTCATTTATCGATAAATATATCGAAATATAGGTCAGTTCAGATAGCTCTGGCCTTTCCCTTTCGTTTGACACCCATATTGCAGGCAATTTTCAAGGTTTTATGGGAACGACATTTTTACCGATCAATCATTTATCGATAAATATATCGAAATATCGAAAAGTTCAAATGAAAGCTGTGGCCATGCCCTTTCGTTTGACACTCATATTGAACGCATATATCAAGGTTTTATGCGAACCACATTTTGACCAATAACTCATTTATCGATAAATATAACGAAATATCGAGAGGTTCAAATGAAAGCTGTGGCCATGCCCTTTCGGTTGACACCCATATTGAACGCATTTATCAAGGCTTTATGGGAACCACATTTTGACCCATAACTCATTTATCGATAAATATGGATCAGTTCAGATGAAAGCTGTGGCCTTGCCCTTTTGTTTGACACCCATATTGAACGCATATATCAAGGTTTTACGCGAACCACATTTTGACCAATAACTCATTTATCGATAAATATAACGAAATATCGAGAGGCTCAAATGAAAGCTGTGGCCGTGCTCTTTCGTTTGACACCCAGGTTGTATACAAATTTAAAGGTTTTAGGGGAACCACATTTTGACCAATAACTCATTTATCGATAAATATAACGAAATATGGAACAGTTCAAATGAAAGCTGTGGCCTTGCACTTCCGTTTGACACCCATGTTGTATACAAATTTCAAGGTTTTAGGGGAACCACATTTTGACCGGTAACTGAGTTATCGATAAATGTATCGAAATATGGAACAGTTCAAATAAAGTCTGTGGCCTTGCACTTTCGTTTGACACCCATATTGAACGCATATATCAAGGTTTTACGCGAACCACATTTTGACCAATAACTCATTTATCGATAAATATAACGAAATATGGAACAGTTCAAATGAAAGCTGTGGCCTTGCACTTCCGTTTGACACCCATGTTGTATACAAATTTCAAGGTTTTAGGGGAACCACATTTTGACCGGTAACTGAGTTATCGACAAATTTATCGAAATATGGAACAGTTCAAATGAAAGCTGTGGCCTTGCACTTCCGTTTGACACCCATGTTGTATACAAATTTCAAGGTTTTAGGGGAACCACATTTTGACCGGTAACTGAGTTATCGATAAATGTATCGAAATATGGAACAGTTCAAATAAAGTCTGTGGCCTTGCACTTTCGTTTGACACCCATATTGAACGCATATATCAAGGTTTTACGCGAACCACATTTTGACCAATAACTCATTTATCGATAAATATAACGAAATATCGACAGGCTCAAATGAAAGCTGTGGCCGTGCTCCTTCGTGTGACACCCATGTTGTATACAAATTTCAAGGTTTTAGGGGAACCACATTTTGACCGGTAACTCAGTTACCGATAAATATATCGAAATATGGAACAGTTCAAATTAAAGCTGTGGCCTTTCCCTTTCGTTTGACACCCATGTCGTATACAAATTTCAAGGCTTTAGGGGAACCACATTTTGACCGGTAACTCAGTTATCGATGAATATTACGAAATATCGAACAGTTTAAATAAAATCTGTGGCCTTGCCTTTTCGTTTGACACCCAATTGCACGCATATTTCATGGGTTTATAGGAAAACCTTTTCACCGATAACTGATTTATCGATAAATTTATCGAATTATGGATCAGTCCAAATGAAACCTGTCGCCATGCCCTTTCGTTTGACACCCATATTGAACGCATATATTAAAGTTTGGTGAGAACCACATTTTGACCGATAACTCATTTATCGATAAATATATCGAAATATAGATCAGTTCAGATAGCTGTGGCCTTTCCCTTTCGTTTGACACCCATATTGCAGGCAATTTTCAAGGCTTTATTGGAACGACATTTTTACCGATAAATCATTTATCGATAAATATATCGAAATATCGAAAAGTTCAAATGAAAGCTGTGGCCATTCCCCTCCGTTTGACACTCATATTGAATGCATATATCAAGGTTGTATGCGAACCACATTTTGACCGATAACTCATTTATCGATAAATATATCGAAATATGGAACAGTTCAAATGAAAGCTGTGGCCTTGCACTTTCGGTTGACACCCATGTTGTATACAAATTTCAAGGTATTAAGGGAACCACATTTTTACCGGTAACACATTTAACGATAAATATATCGAAATGTGGATCAGTTCAAATAAAGTCTGTGGCCTTGCCCTTTCGTTTGACACCCATATTGTAGAGAAATTTTAAGGTTTTTGGCCACTCACATTTTGAGCGGTAACTCATCCATCCCCTTTCGTTTGATACAAATATTGAACGCATACATCAAGGTTTTATGGGAACCACATTTTGACCGATAACTCATTTATCGATAAATATATCGAAATATAGATCAGTTTAGATAGCTGTGGCCTTTCCCTTTATTTTGACACCCATATTGCAGGCAATTTTCAAGGTTTTATGGGAACGACATTTTTACCGATAAATCATTTATCGATAAATATATCGAAATATCGAAATGTTCAAATGAAAGCTGTGGCCATGCCCTTTCGTTTTACACCCATATTGACCGCATATATCAAGGTTTGATGGGAACCACATTTTGATCGATAACTCATTTATTCACAAATATATCGAAATATCGAGAAGTTCAAATGAAGGCTGTGGCCATGCCCTTTCGTTTGACACCCATTCTGAACGCATATATCAAGGTTTTATGGGAACCACATTTTGAACGATAACTCATTTATCGATAAATATATCGAAATATGGAACAGCACAAATGAAAGCTGTGGCCTTGCACTTTCGTTTGACACCCATGTTGTATACAAATTTCAAAGTTTTAGGGGAACCACATTTTGACCCATAACTCATTTATCGATAAATATGGAACAGTTCAATTGAAAGCTCTGGCCTTGCACTTTCGTTTGACACCCATGCTGTATACAAATTTCGAGGTTTTAGGGTAACCACATTTTGACCGGTAACTCAGTTATCAATAAATGTATCGAAATATGGAACCATTCAAATGAAAGCTGTGGTCATGCCCTTTCGTTTGACACCCATGTTGTATACAAATTTCGAAGATTTAGGGTAACCACATTTTGACCGGTAACACATTTACCGATAAATATATCGAAATGTGGATCGGTTCAAATGAAAGCTGTGGCCTTGCCCTTTCGTTTGACACCCATATTGTAGAGAAAGTTTAAGGTTTTTGGCCAATCACATTTTGACCCATAACTCAGTTATCGATAAATATATCGGAATATCGAACAGTTTAAATAAAATCTGTGGCCTTGCCTTTTCGTTTGACACCCAATTGCAGGCAAATTTCAAGGTTTTATAGGAAAACATTTTCACCGATAACTGATTTATCGATAAATATATCGAAATATGGATCAGTTCAGATGAAAGCTGTGGCCGTGCCCTGACGTTTAACACCCATATTGAACGCATATATCAAGGTTTTATGCGAACCACATTTTGACCCATAACTCATCTATCAATAAATATGGATCAGTTCAGATGAAAGCTTGACCTTGCCCTTTCGTTTGACACCCATATTGAACGCATATATCAAGGTTTAATGCGAACCATGTTTTGACCATTAACTCATTTATCGATAAATATAACGAAATATCGAGAGGTTCAAATGAGAGCTGCGGCCATGCCCTTTCGTTTGACACCCATAATGAACGCATATATCAAAGTTTGGTGGGAACCACATTTAGACCGATAACTCATTTATCGATAAATATTTTGAAATATGGATCAGTTCAAATATCTGTGGCCTTTCCCTTTTGTTTGACACCCATGTTGCAGGCAATTTTCAAGGTTTTATGGGAACGACATTTTTACCGATAAATCATTTATCGATAAATATATCGAAATATCGAAAAGTTAAAATGAAAGCTTCGGCCATGCCCTTTCGTTTGACACCCATATTGAACGCATATATCAAAGTTTGGTGGGAACCACATTTAGACCGATAACTCATTTATCGATAAATATTTTGAAATATAGATCAGTTCAAATATCTGTGGCCTTTCCCTTTTGTTTGACACCCATATTGCAGGCAATTTTCAAGGTTTTATGGGAACGACATTTTTACCGATAAATCATTTATCGATAAATATATCGAAAAGTTCAAATGAAAGCTGTGGCCATGCCCTTTCGTTTGATACCCATATTGAACGCATACATCAAGGTTTTATGGGAACCACATTTTGACCGATAGCTCATTTATCGATAAATGGGTCAAAAGGTGTTCCAATGAAAGCTGTGGCCATCCCCTTTCGTTTAATACAAATATTGAATGCATATATCAAGGTTTTATGGGAACTACATTTTGACCGATAACTGATTTATCGATAAATATATCGAAATATCGAAAAGTTCAAATGAAAGCTGTGGTCATGCCCTTTGGTTTGACACCCATTTTGAACGCATATATCAAAGTTTGACACTCATATTGAATGCATATATCAAGGTTGTATGCGAACCACATTTTGACCGATAACTCATTTATCGATAAATATATCGAAATATGGAACAGTTCAAATGAAAGCTGTGGCCTTGCACTTTCGTTTGACACCCATGTTGTATACAAATTTCAAGGTATTAAGGGAACCACATTTTTACCGGTAACACATTTAACGATAAATATATCGAAATGTGGATCAGTTCAAATAAAGTCTGTGGCCTTGCCCTTTCGTTTGACACCCATATTGTAGAGAAATTTTAAGGTTTTTGGCCACTCACATTTTGACCGGTAACTCATCCATCCCCTTTCGTTTGATACAAATATTGAACGCATACATCAAGGTTTTATGGGAACCACATTTTGACCGATAACTCATTTATCGATAAATATATCGAAATATGGAACAGTTCAAATGAAAGCTGTGGCCTTGCACTTTCGTTTGACACCCATGTTGTATACAAATTTCAAAGTTTTAGGGGAACCACATTTTGACCCATAACTCATTTATCGATAAATATGGAACAGTTCAAATGAAAGCTGTGGCCATGCCCTTTCGTTTGACACCCATGTTGAACGCATATATCAAGGTTTGATGGGAACCACATTTTGATCGATAACTCATTTATCGACAAATTTATCGAAATATCGAGAAGCTCAAATGAAGGCTGTGGCCATGCCCTTTCGTTTGACACCCATTATGAACGCATATATCAAGGTTTTATGGGAACCACATTTTGAACGATAACTCATTTATCGATAAATATATCGAAATATGGAACAGTTCAAATGAAAGCTGTGGCCTTGCACTTTCGTTTGACACCCATGTTGTATACAAATTTCAAAGTTTTAGGGGAACCACATTTTGACCCATAACTCATTTATCGATAAATATGGAACAGTTCAATTGAAAGCTGTGGCCTTGCACTTTCGTTTGACACCCATGCTGTATACAAATTTCAATGTTTTAGGGTAACCACATTTTGACCGGTAACTCAGTTATCGATAAATATTACGAAATATCGAACAGTTTAAATAAAATCTGTGGCCTTGCCTTTTCGTTTGACACCCAATTGCACGCATATTTCATGGTTTTATAGGAAAACCTTTTCACCGATAACTGATTTATCGATAAATTTATCGAATTATGGATCAGTCCAAGTGAAACCTGTCGCCATGCCCTTTCGTTTGACACCCATATTGAACGCATATATTAAAGTTTGGTGAGCACCACATTTTGACCGATAACTCATTTATCGATAAATATATCGAAATATAGATCAGTTCAGATAGCTGTGGCCTTTCCCTTTCGTTTGACACCCATATTGCAGGCAATTTTCAAGGCTTTATTGGAACGACATTTTTACCGATAAATCATTTATCGATAAATATATCGAAATATCGAAAAGTTCAAATGAAAGCTGTGGCCATTCCCTTCCGTTTGACACTCATATTGAATGCATATATCAAGGTTGTATGCGAACCACATTTTGACCGATAACTCATTTATCGATAAATATATCGAAATATGGAACAGTTCAAATGAAAGCTGTGGCCTTGCACTTTCGTTTGACACCCATGTTGTATACAAATTTCAAGGTATTAAGGGAACCACATTTTTACCGGTAACACATTTAATGATGAATATATCGAAATGTGGATCAGTTCAAATAAAGTCTGTGGCCTTGCCCTTTCGTTTGACACCCATATTGTAGAGAAATTTTAAGGTTTTTGGCCACTCACATTTTGACCGGTAACTCATCCATCCCCTTTCGTTTGATACAAATATTGAACGCATACATCAAGGTTTTATGGGAACCACATTTTGACCGATAACTCATTTATCGATAAATATATCGAAATATAGATCAGTTTAGATAGCTGTGGCCTTTCCCTTTATTTTGACACCCATATTGCAGGCAAATTTCAAGGTTTTATGGGAACGACATTTTTACCGATAAATCATTTATCGATAAATATATCGAAATATCGAAATGTTCAAATGAAAGCTGTGGCCATGCCCTTTCGTTTTACACCCATATTGACCGCATATATCAAGGTTTGAATGGAACCACATTTTGATCGATAACTCATTTATTCACAAATATATCGAAATATCGAGAAGTTCAAATGAAGGCTGTGGCCATGGCCTTTCGTTTGAAACTCATATTGAATGCATATATCAAGGTTTTATGAGAACCACATTTTGACCGATAACTCATTTGTCGATAAATATATCGAAATATGGAACAGTTCAAATGAAAGCTGTGGCCTTGCACTTTCGTTTGACACCCATGTTGTATACAAATTTCAAGGTATTAAGGGAACCACATTTTTACCGGTAACACATTTAACGATAAATATATCGAAATGTGGATCTGTTTAAAAAAAGTCTGTGACCTTTCCCTTTCGTTTGACACCCATATTGTAGAGAAATTTTAAGGTCTTTGGCCACTCACATTTTGACCGATAACTCAGTTATCGATAAATATAACGAAATATGGAACAGTTTAGATAGCTGTGGCCTTTCCCTTTATTTTGACACCCATATTGCAGGCAATTTTCAAGGTTTTATGGGAACGACATTTTTACCGATAAATCATTTATCGATAAATATATCGAAATATCGAAATGTTCAAATGAAAGCTGTGGCCATGCCCTTTCGTTTTACACCCATATTGACCGCATATATCAAGGTTTGATTGGAACCACATTTTGATCGATAACTCATTTATTCACAAATATATCGAAATATCGAGAAGTTCAAATGAAGGCTGTGGCCATGCCCTTTCGTTTGAAACTCATATTGAATGCATATATCAAGGTTTTATGAGAACCACATTTTGACCCATAACTCATTTATCGATAAATATGGAACAGTTCAATTGAAAGCTGTAGCCTTGCACTTTCGTTTGACACCCATGCTGTATACAAATTTCAAGGTTTTAGGGTAACCACATTTTGACCGGTAACTCAGTTATCAATAAATGTATCGAAATATGGAACCATTCAAATGAAAGCTGTGGTCATGCCCTTTCGTTTGACACCCATGTTGTATACAAATTTCGAAGATTTAGGGTAACCACATTTTGACCGGTAACACATTTAACGATAAATATATCGAAATGTGGATCAGTTCAAATAAAGTCTGTGACCTTTCCCTTTCGTTTGACACCCATATTGTAGAGAAATTTTAAGGTTTTTGGCCACTCACATTTTGACCGGTAATTCATCCATCCCCTTTCGTTTGATACAAATATTGAACGCATACATCAAGGTTTTATGGGAACCACATTTTGACCGATAACTCATTTATCGATAAATATATCGAAATATAGATCAGTTTAGATAGCTGTGGCCTTTCCCTTTATTTTGACACCCATATTGCAGGCAATTTTTAAGGTTTTATGGGAACGACATTTTTACCGATAAATCATTTATCGATAAATATATCGAAATGTTCAAATGAAAGCTGTGGCCATGCCCTTTCGTTTTACACCCATATTGACCGCATATATCAAGGTTTGATGGGAACCACATTTTGATCGATAACTCATTTATTCACAAATATATCGAAATATCGAGAAGTTCAAATGAAGGCTGTGGCCATGCCCTTTCGTTTGACACTCATATTGAATGCATATATCAAGGTTTTATGAGAACCACATTTTGACCGATAACTCATTTGTCGATAAATATATCGAAATATGGAACAGTTCAAATGATAGCTGTGGCCTTGCACTTTCGTTTGACACCCATGTTGTATACAAATTTCTAGGTATTAAGGGAACCACATTTTTACCGGTAACACATTTAACGATAAATATATCGAAATGTGGATCAGTTCAAATAAAGTCTGTGACCTTTCCCTTTCGTTTGACACCCATATTGTAGAGAAATTTTAAGGTCTTTGGCCACTCACATTTTGACCGATAACTCAGTTATCGATAAATATAACGAAATACCGAGAGGTTCAAATGAAAGCTGTGGCCATGCCCTCTCGTTTGACACCCATGTTGAACGCATATATCAAGGTTTGATGGGAACCACATTTTGATCGATAACTCATTGATCGACAAATTTATCGAAATATCGAGAAGTTCAAATGAAGGCTGTGGCCATGCCCTTTCGTTTGACACCCATTCTGAACGCATATATCAAGGTTTTATGGGAACCACATTTTGAACGATAACTCATTTATCGATAAATATATCGAAATATGGAACAGTTCAAATGAAAGCTGTGGCCTTGCACTTTCGTTTGACACCCATGTTGTATACAAATTTCAAAGTTTTAGGGGAACCACATTTTGACCCATAACTCATTTATCGATAAATATGGAACAGTTCAATTGAAAGCTGTGGCCTTGCACTTTCGTTTGACACCCATGCTGTATACAAATTTCAAGGTTTTAGGGTAACCACATTTTGACCGGTAACTCAGTTATCAATAAATGTATCGAAATATGGAACCATTCAAATGAAAGCTGTGGTCATGCCCTTTCGTTTGACACCCATGTTGTATACAAATTTCGAAGATTTAGGGTAACCACATTTTGACCGGTAACACATTTACCGATAAATATATCGAAATGTGGATCGGTTCAAATGAAAGCTGTGGCCTTGCCCTTTCGTTTGACACCCATATTGAAGAGAAAGTTTAAGGTTTTTGGCCAATCACATTTTGACCCATAATTCAGTTATCGATAAATATATCGGAATATCGAACAGTTTAAATAAAATCTGTGGCCTTGCCTTTTCGTTTGACACCCAATTGCAGGCAAATTTCAAGGTTTTATAGGAAAACATTTTCACCGATAACTGATTTATCGATAAATATATCGAAATATGGATCAGTTCAGATGAAAGCTGTGGCCTTGCCCTGACGTTTAACACCCATATTGAACGCATATATCAAGGTTTTATGCGAACCACATTTTGACCCATAACTCATTTATCAATAAATATGGATCAGTTCAGATGAAAGCTGTGACCTTGCCCTTTCGTTTGACACCCATATTGAACGCATATATCAAGGTTTTATGCGAACCATGTTTTGACCATTAACTCATTTATCGATAAATATAACGAAATATCGAGAGGTTCAAATGAGAGCCATGCCCTTTCCCTTTCGTTTGATACCCATATTGTAGGGAAATTTTAAGGTTTTTGGCCAATCACATTTTGACCCATAACTCAGTTATCGATAAATATATCGGAATATCGAACAGTTTAAATAAAATCTGTGGCCTTGCGTTTTCGTTTGGCACCCAATTGCAGGCAAACTTCAAGGTTTTATAGGAAAACATTTTCACCGATAACTGATTAATCGATAAATATATCGGAATATGGATCAGTTCAGATGAAAGCTGTGGCCTTGCCCTGACGTTTGACACCCATATTGTAGAGAAATTTTAAGGGTTTTGGCTAATCAAATTTTGACCGATAACTCAGTTATCGATCAATTTATCGGAATATCGAACAGTTTAAATAAAATCTGTGGCCTTGCCTTTTCGTTTGACACCCAATTGCAGTCAAATTTCAAGGTTTTATAGGAAAACATTTTCACCGATAACTGATTAATCGATAAATATATCGGAATATGGATCAGTTCAGATGAAAGCTGTGGCCTTGCACTGACGTTTGACACCCATATTGTAGAGAAATTTTAAGGGTTTTTGCCAATCAAATTTTGACCGATAACTCAGTTATCAATTTATCGAAATATATCGATCCAAATGAAAGCTGAGGCCTTCCTCTTTCGTTTTACACCCATATTGAACGCATGCATCAAGGTTTTATGGGAACAACATTTTGACCGATAACTCATTTATGGATAAATATATCGAAATATCGAGGAGTTCAAATGAAAGCTGTGGCCATGCCCTTTCGTTTGGCACCCATATTGAACGCATATATCAAAGTTTTATGGGAACCACATTTTGACCGATAACTCATTTATCGATAAATATATCGAAATATCGAGAAGTTCAAATGAAGGCTGTGGCCATGCCCTTTCGTTTGACACTCATATTGAATGCATATATCAAGGTTTTATGAGAACCACATTTTGACCGATAACTCATTTATCGATAAATATATCGAAATATGGAACAGTTCAAATGAAAGCTGTGGCCTTGCACTTTCGTTTGACACCCATGTTGTATACAAATTTCAAGGTTTTATGAGAACCACATTTTGACCGATAACTCATTTATCGATAAATATATCGAAATATGGAACAGTTCAAATGAAAGCTGTGGCCTCGCACTTTCGTTTGACACCCATGTTGTATACAAATTTCAAGGTATTAAGGGACCACATTTTTACCGGTAACACATTTAACGATAAATATATCGAAATGTGGATCAGTTCCAATAAAGTCTGTGGCCTTTCCCTTTCGTTTGACACCCATATTGTAGAGAAATTTTAAGGTTTTTGGCCACTCACATTTTGACCTATAACTCAGTTATCGATAAATATAACGAAATACCGAGCGGTTCAAATGAAAGCTGTGGCCATGCCCTTTCGTTTGACACCCATGTTGAACGCATATATCAAGGTTTGATAGGAACCACATTTTGATCGATAACTCATTTATCGACAAATATACCGAAATATCGAGAAGTTCAAATGAAGGCTGTGGCCATGCCCTTTCGTTTGACACCCATTCTGAACGCATATATCAAGGTTTTATGGGAACCACATTTTGAACGATAACTCATTTATCCATAAATATATCGAAATATGGAACAGTTCAAATAAAAGCTGTGACCTTGAAATATGCGTGCAATTGGGTGTCAAACGAAAAGGCAAGGCCACAGATTTTATTAAAACTGCTCGATATTTCGATATATTTATCGATAACTGAGTTACCGGTCAAAATGTGGCTCCCCTAAAACCTTGAAATTTGTATACAACATGGGTGCTTTCATTTGAACTATTCCATATTTCGATATATTTATCGGTAACTGAGTTACCGGTCAAAATGTGGTTTCCCTAAAACCCTGAAATTTGTATACAACATGGGTATCAAAGGAAAGGGCATGGCCACAGCTTTCATTTGAACCTCTCGATATTTCGTTATATTTACCGATAACTGAGTTATCGGTCAAAATGTGATTGGCCAAAAAGCTTAAAATTTCTCGACAATATGGGCAAGGGCAAGGCCACAGACTTTATTTGAACTGATCCACATTTCGATATATTTATCGATAAATGAGTTATAGATCAAAATGTGGTTCCCATCAAACCTTGATATATGCGTTCAATATGGGAGTAAAACGAAAGTGCAAGGCCACAGCTTTAATTTGAACTGTTCCATATTTCGATATATTTATCGGTAACTGAGTTACCGGTCAAAATGTGGTTCCCCTAAAACCTTGAAATTTGTATACAACATGGGCGTCAAACGAAAGAGCATGGCCACAGCTTTCATTTGAACCTCTCGATATTTCGTTATATTTATCGATAAATGAGTTACTGGTCAAAATATGGGTGTCAAACGAAAGGGCAAGGCCACAGCTTTCATCTGAACTGATCCATATTTATTGATAAATGAGTTATGGGTCAAAATGAGGTTCGCATAAAACCTTGATATATGCGTTCAATATGGGTGTTAAACGTCAGGGCAAGGCCACAGCTTTCATCTAAACTGATTGATATTTCGATATATTCATCGATAAATCAGTTATCGGTGAAAATGTTTTCCTATAAAACCTTGAAATTTTCCTGCAATTGGGTGTCAAACGAAAAGGCAAGGCCACAGATTTTATTTATACTGTTCGATATTCCGATATATTTATCGATAACTGAGTTATGGGTCAAAATGTGATTGGCCAAAAACCTTAAACTTTCTCTACAATATGGGTGTCAAACGAAAGGGCAAGGCCACAGCTTTCATTTGAACTGATCCGCATTTCGATATATTTATCGGTAAATGTGTTACCGGTCAAATTGTGGTTACATTAAAACTTCGAAATTTGTATACAACATGGGTGTCAAACGAAAGTGCAAGGCCACAGCTTTCATTTGAACCGTTCCATATTTCGATATATTTATCGGTAACTGAGTTATCGGTCAAAATGTGGTTCCCCTAAAACCTTGAAATTTGTATACAACATGGGTGTCAAACGAAAGTGCAAGGCCATAGCTTTCATTTGAATGGTTCCATATTTCGATACATTTATTGATAACTGAGTTACCGGTCAAAATGTGGTTACCCTAAAACCTTGAAATTTGTATACAGCATGGGTGTCAAACGAAAGTGCAAGGCCACAGCTTTCAATTGAACAGTTCCATATTTATCGATAAATGAGTTATGGGTCAAAATGTGGTTCCCCTAAAACTTTGAAATTTGTATACAACATGTCGTTTGACACCCATGTTGAACGCATATATCAAGGTTTGATAGGAACCACATTTTGATCGATAACTCATTTATCGACAAATATATCGAAATATCGAGAAGTTCAAATGAAGGCTGTGGCCATGCCCTTTCGTTTGACACCCATTCTGAACGCATATATCAAGGTTTTATGGGAACCACATTTTGAACGATAACTCATTTATCCATAAATATATCGAAATATGGAACAGTTCAAATAAAAGCTGTGGCCTTGCACTTTCGTTTGACACCCATGTTGTATACAAATTTCAAAGTTTTAGGGGAACCACATTTTGACCCATAACTCATTTATCGATAAATATGGAACTGTTCAATTGAAAGTTGTGGCCTTGTACATTCGTTTGACACCCATGCTGTATACAAATTTCAAGGTTTTAGGGTAACCACATTTTGACCGGTAACTCAGTTATCAATAAATGTATCGAAATATGGACCCATTCAAATGAAAGCTATGGTCATGCCCTTTCGTTTGACACCCATGTTGTATACAAATTTCAAGGTTTTAGGGGAACCACATTTTGACCGATAACTCAGTTACCGATAAATATATCGAAATATGGAACGGTTCAAATGAAAGCTGTGGCCTTGCACTTTCGTTTGACACCCATGTTGTATACAAATTTCGAAGTTTTAGGGTAACCACAATTTGACCGGTAACACATTTACCGATAAATATATCGAAATGCGGATCAGTTCAAATGAAAGCGGTGGCCTTGCCCTTTCGTTTGACACCCATATTGTAGAGAAAGTTTAAGGTTTTTGGCCAATCACATTTTGACCCATAACTCAGTTATCGATAAATATATCGGAATATCGAACAGTATAAATAAAATCTGTGGCCTTGCCTTTTCGTTTGACACCCAATTGCAGGAAAATTTCAAGGTTTTATAGGAAAACATTTTCACCGATAACTGATTTATCGATGAATATATCGAAATATCAAGCAGTTTAGATGAAAGCTGTGGCCTTGCCCTGACGTTTAACACCCATATTGAACGCATATATCAAGGTTTTATGCGAACCTCATTTTGACCCATAACTCATTTATCAATAAATATGGATCAGTTCAGATGAAAGCTGTGGCCTTGCCCTTTCGTTTGACACCCATATTTTGACCAGTAACTCATTTATCGATAAAAATAACGAAATATCGAGAGGTTCAAATGAAAGCTGTGGCCATGCTCTTTCGTTTGACGCCCATGTTGTATACAAATTTCAAGGTTTTAGGGGAACCACATTTTGACCGGTAACTCAGTTACCGATAAATATATCGAAATATGGAACAGTTCAAATTAAAGCTGTGGCCTTGCACTTTCGTTTTACTCCCATATTGAACGCATATATCAAGGTTTGATGGGAACCACATTTTGATCTATAACTCATTTATCGATAAATATATCGAAATGTGGATCAGTTCAAATAAAGTCTGTGGCCTTGCCCTTGCCCATATTGTCGAGAAATTTTAAGCTTTTTGGCCAATCACATTTTGACCGATAACTCAGTTATCGATAAATATAACGAAATATCGAGAGGTTCAAATGAAAGCTGTGGCCATGCCCTTTCCTTTGATACCCATGTTGTATACAAATTTCAGGGTTTTAGGGAAACCACATTTTGACCGGTAACTCAGTTACCGATAAATATATCGAAATATGGAATAGTTCAAATGAAAGCGCCCATGTTGTATACAAATTTCAAGGTTTTAGGGGAGCCACATTTTGACCGGTAACTCAGTTATCGATAAATATATCGAAATATCGAACAGTTTTAATAAAATCTGTGGCCTTGCCTTTTCGTTTGACACCCAATTGCACGCATATTTCAAGGTTTTATAGGAAAACATTTTCACCGATAATTGATTTATCGATAAATATATCGAAATATGGAACAGTTCAATTTAAAGCTGTGGCCTTGCACCTTCTGACTGATTTATCGATAAATATATCGAAATATGGATCAGTTCAGATGAAAGCTGTGGCCTTGACCTTTCGTTTGACACCCATATTGAAGGCATATATCAAGGTTTTATGCGAACCACATTTTGACCAATAACTCATTTATGGATAAATATAACGAAATATCGAGAGGTTCAAATGAAAGCTGTGGCCAAGCCCTTTCGTTTGACACCCATATTGAACGCATATATAAAGGTTTTATGGGAACCACATTTTGCCCATAACTAAGTTATCGATAAATATGTCGAATTATCGAACAGTTAAATAAGATCTGTGGCCCTGCCTTTTCGTTTGACACCCATAATGAACGCATATATCAAGTTGACCGATAACTCATTTATAGATAAATATATCGAAATATGGAACAGTTCAAATTAAAGCTGTGGCCTTGCACCTTCTGACTGATTTATCGATAAATATATCGAAATATGGATCAGTTCAGATGAAAGCTGTGGCCTTGCCCTTTCGTTTGGCACCCATATTGAACGCATATATCAAAGTTTTATGGGAACCACATTTTGACCGATAACTCATTTATCGATAAATATATCGAAATATCGAAATATTCAAAGGAAAGCTGTGGCGATGCCCTTTCATTCGACACTCATATTGAACGCATACATCAAGGTTTTATGGGAACCACATTTTGACCGATAGCGCATTTATCGATAAATGAATCGAAAGGTGTTCCAATGAAAGCTGTGGCCATCCCCTTTCGTTTGATACAAATATTAGACGCGTACATCAAGGTTTTATGGGCACCACATTTTTACCGATTAATTATTTATCGATAAATATATCGAAATATCGAAAAGTTAAAATGAAAGCTTCGGCCATGCCCTTTCGGTTTACACCCATATTGAACGCATATATCAAGGTTTGATGGGACCCACATTTTGATCGATAACTCATTTATCGATAAACGAATCGAAATATCGAGGTGTTCCACTGAAAGCTATGGCCATGCCCTTTCGTTTGACACTCATATTGAATGCATATATGAAGGTTTTATGGGAACCAAATTTTAACCGATAGCTCATTTATCGATAAATGAATCGAAATACCGCGGTGTTCCAATGAAAGCTGTGGCCATCCCCTTTCGTTTGATACCCATATTGAACGCATACATCAAGGTTTGATGAGAACCACATTTTGATCGATAACTCATTTATCGATAAATATATCGAAATATCGAGAAGTTCAAATAAAGGCTGTGGCCATGCCCTTTCGTTTGACACTCCTATTGAACGCATATATCAAGGTTTTATGCGAACCACATTTTGACCAATAACTCATTTATCGATAAATATAACGAAATATCGAGAGGTTCAAATGAAAGCTGTGGCCATGCCCTTTTGTTTTACACCCATATTGAACGCATATATCAAGGTTTGATGAGAACCACATTTTGATCGATAACTCATTTATCGATAAATATATCGAAATATCGAGAAGTTCAAATAAAGGCTGTGGCCATGCCCTTTCGTTTGACACTCCTATTGAACGCATATATCAAGGTTTTATGCGAACCACATTTTGACCAATAACTCATTTATCGATAAATATAACGAAATATCGAGAGGTTCAAATGAAAGCTGTGGCCATGCCCTTTTGTTTTACACCCATATTGAACGCATATATCAAGGTTTGATGAGAACCACATTTTGATCGATAACTCATTTATCGATAAATATATCGAAATATCGAGAAGTTCAAATAAAGGCTGTGGCCATGCCCTTTCGGTTGACACCCATATTGAATGCATATATCAAGATTTTATGGAAACCACATTTTGACCGATAACTCATTTATCGATAAATTTATTAAAATATGGAACAGTTCAACGGAAAGCTGTGGCCTTGCATTTCCGTTTGACACCCAGGTTGTATACAAATTTAAAGGTTTTAGGGGAACCACATTTTGACCAATAACTCATTTATCGATAAATATATCGAAATATGGAACAGTTCAAATGAAAGCTGTGGCCTTTCACTTCCGTTTGACACCCATGTTGTATACAAATTTCAAGGTTTTAGGGGAACCACATTTTGGCCGGTAACTGAGTTATCGATACATTTATCGAAATATGGAACAGTTCAAATTAAAGCTGTGGCCTTGCACTTTCGTTTCACACCCATGTCGTATACAAATTTCAAGGTTTTAGGGGAACCACATTTTGACCGGTAACCACATTTTGAGCGGTAACTCAGTTATCGATAAATAAATGGAAATATCGAACAGTTTAAATAAAATCTGTGGCCTTGCCTTCTCGTTTGACACCCAATTGCATGCATTTTTCAAGGTTGTATAAGAAAACCTTTTCACCGATAACTGATTTATCGATAAATTTATCGAAATATGGATCAGTTCAAATGAAACCTGTCGCCATGCCCTTTCGTTTGACACCTATATTGAACGCATATATCAAGGTTTTATGGGAACCACATTTTGACCGATAACTCATTTATCTATAAATATATCGAAATATGGAAAAGCTCGAATGAAATCTGTGATAATGCCCTTTCGTTTGACACCCAAATTGACCGCATATATTAAAGTTTGGTGCGAACCACATTTTGACCGATAAATCATTTATCGATAAATATATCGAAATATAGATCAGTTCAGATAGCTGTGGCCTTTCCCTTTCGTTTGACACCCATATTGCAGGCAATTTTCAAGGTTTTATGGGAACGACATTTTTACCGATCAATCATTTATCGATAAATATATCGAAATATCGAAAAGTTAAAATGAAAGCTTCGGCCATGCCCTTTCGTTTTACACCCATATTGAACGCATATATCAAGGTTTTATGGGAACCAAATTTTAACCGATAGCTCAATTATCGATAAATGAATCGAAATACCGCGGTGTTCCAATGAAAGCTATGGCCATCCCCTTTCGTTTGATACCCATATTGAACGCATACATCAAGGTTTTATGGGAACCACATTATAACCGATAGCTCATTTATTGATAAATGAATCGAAATATCGAGGTGTTCCACTGAAAGCTATGGCCATGCCCTTTCGTTTGACACTCATATTGAATGCATATATCAAGGTTTTATGGGAACCAAATTTTAACCGATAGCTCAATTATCGATAAATGAATCGAAATACCGCGCTGTTCCAATGAAAGCTATGGCCATCCCCTTTCGTTTGATACCCATATTGAACGCATACATCAAGGTTTTATAGGAGCCACATTTTGACCGATAACTCATTTATGGATAAATATATCGAAATATCGAAAAGCTCAAATACAAGCTGTGGTTATGCCCTTTCGTTTGACACCCATATTGAACGCATATTCGTATATTAAAGTTTGGTGGGAACCACATTTTGACCGATAACTCATTTATCGACAAATATATCGAAATATAGATCAGTTCAGATAGCTCTGGCCTTTCCCTTTCGTTTGACACCCATATTGCAGGCAATTTTCAAGGTTTTATGGGAACGACATTTTTACCGATCAATCATTTATCGATAAATATATCGAAATATCGAAAAGTTAAAATGCAAGCTTCGGCCATGCCCTTTCGTTTTACACCCATATTGAACGCATATATCAAGGTTTGATGGGACCCACATTTTGATCGATAACTCATTTATCGATAAATATATCGAAATATCGAGAAGTTCAAATGAAGGCTATGGCCATGCCCTTTCGTTTGGCACCCATATTGAACGCATACGTCAAGGTTTTATGGGAACCACATTTTAACCGATAGCTCATTTATCGATAAATGAATCGAAATATCGAGGTGTTCCTCTGAAAGCTATGGCCATGCCCTTTCGTTTGACACTTATATTGAACGCATATATCAAGGTTTGATGGGACCCACATTTTGATCGATAACTCATTTATCGATAAATATATCGAAATATCGAGAAGTTCAAATGAAGGCTGTGGCCATGCCCTTTCGTTTGGCACCCATATTGAACGCATACGTCAAGGTTTTATGGGAACCACATTATAACCGATAGCTCATTTATTGATAAATGAATCGAAATATCGAGGTGTTCCACTGAAAGCTATGGCCATGCCCTTTCGTTTGACACTCATATTGAATGCATATATCAAGGTTTTATGGGAACCAAATTTTAACCGATAGCTCAATTAGCGATAAATGAATCGAAATACCGCGCTGTTCCAATGAAAGCTATGGCCATCCCCTTTCGTTTGATACCCATATTGAACGCATACATCAAGGTTTTATAGGAGCCACATTTTGACCGATAACTCATTTATGGATAAATATATCGAAATATCGAAAAGCTCAAATACAAGCTGTGGTTATGCCCTTTCGTTTGACACCCATATTGAACGCATATTCGTATATTAAAGTTTGGTGGGAACCACATTTTGACCGATAACTCATTTATCGACAAATATATCGAAATATAGATCAGTTCAGATAGCTCTGGCCTTTCCCTTTCGTTTGACACCCATATTGCAGGCAATTTTCAAGGTTTTATGGGAACGACATTTTTACCGATCAATCATTTATCGATAAATATATCGAAATATCGAAAAGTTAAAATGCAAGCTTCGGCCATGCCCTTTCGTTTTACACCCATATTGAACGCATATATCAAGGTTTGATGGGACCCACATTTTGATCGATAACTCATTTATCGATAAATATATCGAAATATCGAGAAGTTCAAATGAAGGCTATGGCCATGCCCTTTCGTTTGGCACCCATATTGAACGCATACGTCAAGGTTTTATGGGAACCACATTTTAACCGATAGCTCATTTATCGATAAATGAATCGAAATATCGAGGTGTTCCACTGAAAGCTATGGCCATGCCCTTTCGTTTGACACTCATATTGAACGCATATATCAAGGTTTGATGGGACCCACATTTTGATCGGTAACTCATTTATCGATGAATATATCGAAATATCGAGAAGTTCAAATGAAGGCTGTGGCCATGCCCTTTCGTTTGGCACCCATATTGAACGCATACGTCAAGGTTTTATGGGAACCACATTTTAACCGATAGCTCATTTATCGATAAATGAATCGAAATATCGAGGTGTTCCTCTGAAAGCTATGGCCATGCCCTTTCGTTTGACACTTATATTGAACGCATATATCAAGGTTTGATGGGACCCACATTTTGATCGATAACTCATTTATCGATAAATATATCGAAATATCGAGAAGTTCAAATGAAGGCTGTGGCCATGCCCTTTCGTTTGGCACCCATATTGAACGCATACGTCAAGGTTTTATGGGAACCACATTTTAACCGATAGCTCATTTATCGATAAATGAATCGAAATATCGAGGTGTTCCTCTGAAAGCTATGGCCATGCCCTTTCGTTTGACACTTATATTGAACGCATATATCAAGGTTTGATGGGACCCACATTTTGACCGATAAATCATTTATCGATAAATATATCGAAATATAGATCAGTTCAGATAGCTGTGGCCTTTCCCTTTCGTTTGACACCCATATTGCAGGCAATTTTCAAGGTTTTATGGGAACGACATTTTTACCGATCAATCATTTATCGATAAATATATCGAAATATCGAAAAGTTAAAATGAAAGCTTCGGCCATGCCCTTTCGTTTTACACCCATATTGAACGCATATATCAAGGTTTTATGGGAACCAAATTTTAACCGATAGCTCAATTATCGATAAATGAATCGAAATACCGCGGTGTTCCAATGAAAGCTATGGCCATCCCCTTTCGTTTGATACCCATATTGAACGCATACATCAAGGTTTTATGGGAACCACATTATAACCGATAGCTCATTTATTGATAAATGAATCGAAATATCGAGGTGTTCCACTGAAAGCTATGGCCATGCCCTTTCGTTTGACACTCATATTGAATGCATATATCAAGGTTTTATGGGAACCAAATTTTAACCGATAGCTCAATTATCGATAAATGAATCGAAATACCGCGCTGTTCCAATGAAAGCTATGGCCATCCCCTTTCGTTTGATACCCATATTGAACGCATACATCAAGGTTTTATAGGAGCCACATTTTGACCGATAACTCATTTATGGATAAATATATCGAAATATCGAAAAGCTCAAATACAAGCTGTGGTTATGCCCTTTCGTTTGACACCCATATTGAACGCATATTCGTATATTAAAGTTTGGTGGGAACCACATTTTGACCGATAACTCATTTATCGACAAATATATCGAAATATAGATCAGTTCAGATAGCTCTGGCCTTTCCCTTTCGTTTGACACCCATATTGCAGGCAATTTTCAAGGTTTTATGGGAACGACATTTTTACCGATCAATCATTTATCGATAAATATATCGAAATATCGAAAGTTAAAATGCAAGCTTCGGCCATGCCCTTTCGTTTTACACCCATATTGAACGCATATATCAAGGTTTGATGGGACCCACATTTTGATCGATAACTCATTTATCGATAAATATATCGAAATATCGAGAAGTTCAAATGAAGGCTATGGCCATGCCCTTTCGTTTGGCACCCATATTGAACGCATACGTCAAGGTTTTATGGGAACCACATTTTAACCGATAGCTCATTTATCGATAAATGAATCGAAATATCGAGGTGTTCCTCTGAAAGCTATGGCCATGCCCTTTCGTTTGACACTTATATTGAACGCATATATCAAGGTTTGATGGGACCCACATTTTGATCGATAACTCATTTATCGATAAATATTTCGAAATATCGAGAAGTTCAAATGAAGGCTGTGGCCATGCCCTTTCGTTTGGCACCCATATTGAACGCATACGTCAAGGTTTTATGGGAACCACATTATAACCGATAGCTCATTTATTGATAAATGAATCGAAATATCGAGGTGTTCCACTGAAAGCTATGGCCATGCCCTTTCGTTTGACACTCATATTGAATGCATATATCAAGGTTTTATGGGAACCAAATTTTAACCGATAGCTCAATTATCGATAAATGAATCGAAATACCGCGGTGTTCCAATGAAAGCTATGGCCATCCCCTTTCGTTTGATACCCATATTGAACGCATACATCAAGGTTTTATAGGAGCCACATTTTGACCGATAACTCATTTATGGATAAATATATCGAAATATCGAAAAGCTCAAATACAAGCTGTGGTTATGCCCTTTCGTTTGACACCCATATTGAACGCATATTCGTATATTAAAGTTTGGTGGGAACCACATTTTGACCGATAACTCATTTATCGACAAATATATCGAAATATAGATCAGTTCAGATAGCTCTGGCCTTTCCCTTTCGTTTGACACCCATATTGCAGGCAATTTTCAAGGTTTTATGGGAACGACATTTTTACCGATCAATCATTTATCGATAAATATATCGAAATATCGAAAAGTTAAAATGCAAGCTTCGGCCATGCCCTTTCGTTTTACACCCATATTGAACGCATATATCAAGGTTTGATGGGACCCACATTTTGATCGATAACTCATTTATCGATAAATATATCGAAATATCGAGAAGTTCAAATGAAGGCTATGGCCATGCCCTTTCGTTTGGCACCCATATTGAACGCATACGTCAAGGTTTTATGGGAACCACATTTTAACCGATAGCTCATTTATCGATAAATGAATCGAAATATCGAGGTGTTCCACTGAAAGCTATGGCCATGCCCTTTCGTTTGACACTCATATTGAATGCATATATCAAGGTTTTATGGGAACCAAATTTTAACCGATAGCTCATTTATCGATAAATGAATCGAAATACCGCGGTGTTCCAATGAAAGCTGTGGCCATCCCCTTTCGTTTGATACCCATATTGAACGCATACATCAAGGTTTTATGGGAACCACATTTTTACCGATAGCTCATTTATCGATAAATGGGTCAAAAGGTGTTCCAATGAAAGCTGTGGCCATCCCCTTTCGTTTGATACCCATATTGAACGCATACATCAAGGTTTTATGGGAACCACATTTTAACCGATAGCTCATTTATCGATAAATGAATCGAAATATCGAGGTGTTCCACTGAAAGCTATGGCCATGCCCTTTCGTTTGACACTCATATTGAATGCATATATCAAGGTTTGATGGGACCCACATTTTGATCGATAACTCATTTATCGATAAATATATCGAAATATCGAGAAGTTCAAATGAAGGCTATGGCCATGCCCTTTCGTTTGGCACCCATATTGAACGCATACGTCAAGGTTTTATGGGAACCACATTTTAACCGATAGCTCATTTATCGATAAATGAATCGAAATATCGAGGTGTTCCACTGAAAGCTATGGCCATGCCCTTTCGTTTGACACTCATATTGAACGCATATATCAAGGTTTGATGGGACCCACATTTTGATCGGTAACTCATTTATCGATGAATATATCGAAATATCGAGAAGTTCAAATGAAGGCTGTGGCCATGCCCTTTCGTTTGGCACCCATATTGAACGCATACGTCAAGGTTTTATGGGAACCACATTTTAACCGATAGCTCATTTATCGATAAATGAATCGAAATATCGAGGTGTTCCACTGAAAGCTATGGCCATGCCCTTTCGTTTGACACTCATATTGAATGCATATATCAAGGTTTTATGGGAACCAAATTTTAACCGATAGCTCATTTATCGATAAATGAATCGAAATACCGCGGTGTTCCAATGAAAGCTGTGGCCATCCCCTTTCGTTTGATACCCATATTGAACGCATACATCAAGGTTTTATGGGAACCACATTTTTACCGATAGCTCATTTATCGATAAATGGGTCAAAAGGTGTTCCAATGAAAGCTGTGGCCATCCCCTTTCGTTTGATACCCATATTGAACGCATACATCAAGGTTTTATGGGAACCACATTTTAACCGATAGCTCATTTATCGATAAATGAATCGAAATATCGAGGTGTTCCACTGAAAGCTATGGCCATGCCCTTTCGTTTGACACTCATATTGAATGCATATATCAAGGTTTTATGGGAACCACATTTTGACCGATAACTGATTTATCGATAAATATATCGAAATATCGAAAAGTTCAAATGAAAGCTGTGGTCATGCCCTTTCGTTTGACACCCATATTGAACGCATATATCAAAGTTTGGTGGGAACGACATTTAGACCGATAACTCATTTATCGATAAATATCCCGAAATATAGATCAGTTCAAATATCTGTGGCCTTTCCCTTTTGTTTGACACCCATATTGCAGGCAATTTTCAAAGTTTTATGGGAACGACATTTTTACCGATAAATCATATATCGATAAATATATCGAAATATCGAAAAGTTCAAATGAAAGCTGTGGCCATGCCCTTTTGTTTTACACCCATATTGAACGCATATATCAAGGTTTGATGAGAACCACTTTTTGACCGATAACTCATTTATCGATAAATATATCGAAATATCGAAAAGCTCAAATACAAGCTGTGGTTATGCCCTTTCGTTTGACACCCATATTGAACGCATACTCGTATATTAAAGTTTGGTGGGAACCACATTTTGACCGATAACTCATTTATCGATAAATATATCGAAATATAGATCAGTTCAGATAGCTCTGGCCTTTCCCTTTCGTTTGACACCCATATTGCAGGCAGTTTTCAAGGTTTTATGGGAACGACATTTTTACCGATCAATCATTTATCGATAAATATATCGAAATATCGAAAAGTTAAAATGAAAGCTTCGGCCATGCCCTTTCGTTTTACACCCATATTGAATGCATATATCAAGGTTTTATGGGAACCAAATTTTAACCGATAGCTCATTTATCGATAAATGAATCGAAATACCGCGGTGTTCCAATGAAAGCTGTGGCCATCCCCTTTCGTTTGATACCCATATTGAACGCATACATCAAGGTTTTATGGGAACCACATTTTAACCGATAGCTCATTTATCGATAAATGAATCGAAATATCGAGGTGTTCCACTGAAAGCTATGGCCATGCCCTTTCGTTTGACACTCATATTGAACGCATATATCAAGGTTTGATGGGACCCACATTTTGATCGATAACTCATTTATCGATAAATATATCGAAATATCGAGAAGTTCAAATGAAGGCTGTGGCCATGCCCTTTCGTTTGGCACCCATATTGAACGCATACGTCAAGGTTTTATGGGAACCACATTTTAACCGATAGCTCATTTATCGATAAATGAATCGAAATATCGAGGTGTTCCACTGAAAGCTATGGCCATGCCCTTTCGTTTGACACTCATATTGAATGCATATATCAAGGTTTTATGGGAACCAAATTTTAACCGATAGCTCATTTATCGATAAATGAATCGAAATACCGCGGTGTTCCAATGAAAGCTGTGGCCATCCCCTTTCGTTTGATACCCATATTGAACGCATACATCAAGGTTTTATGGGAACCACATTTTGACCGATAGCTCATTTATCGATAAATGGGTCAAAAGGTGTTCCAATGAAAGCTGTGGCCATCCCCTTTCGTTTGATACCCATATTGAACGCATACATCAAGGTTTTATGGGAACCACATTTTAACCGATAGCTCATTTATCGATAAATGAATCGAAATATCGAGGTGTTCCACTGAAAGCTATGGCCATGCCCTTTCGTTTGACACTCATATTGAATGCATATATCAAGGTTTTATGGGAACCACATTTTGACCGATAACTGATTTATCGATAAATATATCGAAATATCGAAAAGTTCAAATGAAAGCTGTGGTCATGCCCTTTCGTTTGACACCCATATTGAACGCATATATCAAAGTTTGGTGGGAACCACATTTAGACCGATAACTCATTTATCGATAAATATCCCGAAATATAGATCAGTTCAAATATCTGTGGCCTTTCCCTTTTGTTTGACACCCATATTGCAGGCAATTTTCAAAGTTTTATGGGAACGACATTTTTACCGATAAATCATATATCGATAAATATATCGAAATATCGAAAAGTTCAAATGAAAGCTGTGGCCATGCCCTTTTGTTTTACACCCATATTGAACGCATATATCAAGGTTTGATGAGAACCACTTTTTGACCGATAACTCATTTATCGATAAATATATCGAAATATCGAAAAGCTCAAATACAAGCTGTGGTTATGCCCTTTCGTTTGACACCCATATTGAACGCATACTCGTATATTAAAGTTTGGTGGGAACCACATTTTGACCGATAACTCATTTATCGATAAATATATCGAAATATAGATCAGTTCAGATAGCTCTGGCCTTTCCCTTTCGTTTGACACCCATATTGCAGGCAGTTTTCAAGGTTTTATGGGAACGACATTTTTACCGATCAATCATTTATCGATAAATATATCGAAATATCGAAAAGTTAAAATGAAAGCTTCGGCCATGCCCTTTCGTTTTACACCCATATTGAATGCATATATCAAGGTTTTATGGGAACCAAATTTTAACCGATAGCTCATTTATCGATAAATGAATCGAAATACCGCGGTGTTCCAATGAAAGCTGTGGCCATCCCCTTTCGTTTGATACCCATATTGAACGCATACATCAAGGTTTTATGGGAACCACATTTTAACCGATAGCTCATTTATCGATAAATGAATCGAAATATCGAGGTGTTCCACTGAAAGCTATGGCCATGCCCTTTCGTTTGACACTCATATTGAACGCATATATCAAGGTTTGATGGGACCCACATTTTGATCGATAACTCATTTATCGATAAATATATCGAAATATCGAGAAGCTCAAATACAATCTGTGGTTATGCCCTTTCGTTTGACACCCATATTGAACGCATATATCAAGGTTTGATGGGACCCACATTTTGATCGATAACTCATTTATCGATAAATATATCGAAATATCGAGAAGTTCAAATGAAGGCTGTGGCCATGCCCTTTCGTTTGACACCCATATTGAACGCATACGTCAAGGTTTTATGGGAACCACATTTTAACCGATAGCTCCTTTATCGATAAATGAATCGAAATATCGAGGTGTTCCACTGAAAGCTATGGCCATGCCCTTTCGTTTGACACTCATATTGAACGCATATATCAAGGTTTGATGGGACCCACATTTTGATCGATAACTCATTTATCGATAAATATATCGAAATATCGAGAAGTTCAAATGAAGGCTGTGGCCATGCCCTTTCGTTTGGCACCCATATTGAACGCATACGTCAAGGTTTTATGGGAACCACATTTTAACCGATAGCTCATTTATCGATAAATGAATCGAAATATCGAGGTGTTCCACTGAAAGCTATGGCCATGCCCTTTCGTTTGACACTCATATTGAATGCATATATCAAGGTTTTATGGGAACCAAATTTTAACCGATAGCTCATTTATCGATAAATGAATCGAAATACCGCGGTGTTCCAATGAAAGCTGTGGCCATCCCCTTTCGTTTGACACCCATATTGCAGGCAGTTTTCAAGGTTTTATGGGAACGACATTTTTACCGATCAATCATTTATCGATAAATATATCGAAATATCGAAAAGTTAAAATGAAAGCTTCGGCCATGCCCTTTCGTTTTACACCCATATTGAACGCATATATCAAGGTTTGATGGGACCCACATTTTGATCGATAACTCATTTATCGATAAATATATCGAAATATCGAGAAGTTCAAATGAAGGCTGTGGCCATGCCCTTTCGTTTGACACCCATATTGAACGCATACGTCAAGGTTTTATGGGAACCACATTTTAACCGATAGCTCCTTTATCGATAAATGAATCGAAATATCGAGGTGTTCCACTGAAAGCTATGGCCATGCCCTTTCGTTTGACACTCATATTGAATGCATATATCAAGGTTTTATGGGAACCAAATTTTAACCGATAGCTCATTTATCGATAAATGAATCGAAATACCGCGGTGTTCCAATGAAAGCTGTGGCCATCCCCTTTCGTTTGATACCCATATTGAACGCATACATCAAGGTTTTATGGGAACCACATTTTGACCGATAGCTCATTTATCGATAAATTTCTCAAAAGGTGTTCCAATAAAAGCTGTGGATAAATCATATATCGATAAATATATCGAAATATCGAAAAGTTCAAATGAAAGCTGTGGCCATGCCCTTTTGTTTTACACCCATATTGAACGCATATGTCAAGGTTTGATGAGAACCACATTTTGACCGATAACTCATTTATCGATAAATATATCGAAATATCGAAAAGCTCAAATAGAATCTGTGGTTATGCCCTTTCGTTTGACACCCATATTGAACGCATATATCAAGGTTTGATGGGACCCACATTTTGATCGATAACTCATTTATCGATAAATATATCGAAATATCGAGAAGTTCAAATGAAGGCTGTGGCCATGCCCTTTCGTTTGACACCCATATTGAACGCATACGTCAAGGTTTTATGGGAACCACATTTTAACCGATAGCTCCTTTATCGATAAATGAATCGAAATATCGAGGTGTTCCACTGAAAGCTATGGCCATGCCCTTTCGTTTGACACTCATATTGAATGCATATATCAAGGTTTTATGGGAACCAAATTTTAACCGATAGCTCATTTATCGATAAATGAATCGAAATACCGCGGTGTTCCAATGAAAGCTGTGGCCATCCCCTTTCGTTTGATACCCATATTGAACGCATACATCATGGTTTTATGGGAACCACATTTTAACCGATAGCTCATTTATCGATAAATGAATCGAAATATCGAGGTGTTCCACTGAAAGCTATGGCCATGCCCTTTCGTTTGACACTCATATTGAACGCATATATCAAGGTTTGATGGGACCCACATTTTGATCGATAACTCATTTATCGATAAATATATCGAAATATCGAGAAGCTCAAATACAATCTGTGGTTATGCCCTTTCGTTTGACACCCATATTGAACGCATATATCAAGGTTTGATGGGACCTACATTTTGATCGATAACTCATTTATCGATAAATATATCGAAATATCGAGAAGTTCAAATGAAGGCTGTGGCCATGCCCTTTCGTTTGACACCCATATTGAACGCATACGTCAAGGTTTTATGGGAACCACATTTTAACCGATAGCTCCTTTATCGATAAATGAATCGAAATATCGAGGTGTTCCACTGAAAGCTATGGCCATGCCCTTTCGTTTGACACTCATATTGAACGCATATATCAAGGTTTGATGGGACCCACATTTTGATCGATAACTCATTTATCGATAAATATATCGAAATATCGAGAAGTTCAAATGAAGGCTGTGGCCATGCCCTTTCGTTTGGCACCCATATTGAACGCATACGTCAAGGTTTTATGGGAACCACATTTTAACCGATAGCTCATTTATCGATAAATGAATCGAAATATCGAGGTGTTCCACTGAAAGCTATGGCCATGCCCTTTCGTTTGACACTCATATTGAATGCATATATCAAGGTTTTATGGGAGCCAAATTTTAACCGATAGCTCATTTATCGATAAATGAATCGAAATACCGCGGTGTTCCAATGAAAGCTGTGGCCATCCCCTTTCGTTTGACACCCATATTGCAGGCAGTTTTCAAGGTTTTATGGGAACGACATTTTTACCGATAAATCATTTATCGATAAATATATCGAAATATCGAAAAGTTAAAATGAAAGCTTCGGCCATGCCCTTTCGTTTTACACCCATATTGAACGCATATATCAAGGTTTGATGGGACCCACATTTTGATCGATAACTCATTTATCGATAAATATATCGAAATATCGAGAAGTTCAAATGAAGGCTGTGGCCATGCCCTTTCGTTTGACACCCATATTGAACGCATACGTCAAGGTTTTATGGGAACCACATTTTAACCGATAGCTCCTTTATCGATAAATGAATCGAAATATCGAGGTGTTCCACTGAAAGCTATGGCCATGCCCTTTCGTTTGACACTCATATTGAATGCATATATCAAGGTTTTATGGGAACCAAATTTTAACCGATAGCTCATTTATCGATAAATGAATCGAAATACCGCGGTGTTCCAATGAAAGCTGTGGCCATCCCCTTTCGTTTGATACCCATATTGAACGCATACATCAAGGTTTTATGGGAACCACATTTTGACCGATAGCTCATTTATCGATAAATGGGTCAAAAGGTGTTCCAATGAAAGCTGTGGATAAATCATATATCGATAAATATATCGAAATATCGAAAAGTTCAAATGAAAGCTGTGGCCATGCCCTTTTGTTTTACACCCATATTGAACGCATATATCAAGGTTTGATGAGAACCACATTTTGACCGATAACTCATTTATCGATAAATATATCGAAATATCGAAAAGCTCAAATAGAATCTGTGGTTATGCCCTTTCGTTTGACACCCATATTGAACGCATATATCAAGGTTTGATGGGACCCACATTTTGATCGATAACTCATTTATCGATAAATATATCGAAATATCGAGAAGTTCAAATGAAGGCTGTGGCCATGCCCTTTCGTTTGACACCCATATTGAACGCATACGTCAAGGTTTTATGGGAACCACATTTTAACCGATAGCTCCTTTATCGATAACTGAATCGAAATATCGAGGTGTTCCACTGAAAGCTATGGCCATGCCCTTTCGTTTGACACTCATATTGAACGCATATATCAAGGTTTGATGGGACCCACATTTTGATCGATAACTCATTTATCGATAAATATATCGAAATATCGAGAAGTTCAAATGAAGGCTGTGGCCATGCCCTTTCGTTTGACACCCATATTGAACGCATACGTCAAGGTTTTATGGGAACCACATTTTAACCGATAGCTCCTTTATCGATAAATGAATCGAAATATCGAGGTGTTCCACTGAAAGCTATGGCCATGCCCTTTCGTTTGACACTCATATTGAACGCATATATCAAGGTTTGATGGGACCCACATTTTGATCGATAACTCATTTATCGATAAATATATCGAAATATCGAGAAGTTCAAATGAAGGCTGTGGCCATGCCCTTTCGTTTGGCACCCATATTGAACGCATACGTCAAGGTTTTATGGGAACCACATTATAACCGATAGCTCATTTATTGATAAATGAATCGAAATATCGAGGTGTTCCACTGAAAGCTATGGCCATGCCCTTTCGTTTGACACTCATATTGAATGCATATATCAAGGTTTTATGGGAACCAAATTTTAACCGATAGCTCAATTATCGATAAATGAATCGAAATACCGCGGTGTTCCAATGAAAGCTATGGCCATCCCCTTTCGTTTGATACCCATATTGAACGCATACATCAAGGTTTTATAGGAGCCACATTTTGACCGATAACTCATTTATGGATAAATATATCGAAATATCGAAAAGTTCAAATGAAAGCTGTGGTCATGCCCATTCGTTTGACACCCATATTGAATGCATATATCAAGGTTTTATGGGAACCACATTTTAACCGATAGCTCATTTATCGATAAATGAATCGAAATATCGAGGTGTTCCACTGAAAGCTATGGCCATCCCCTTTCGTTTGATACCCATATTGAACGCATACATCAAGGTTTTATAGGAGCCACATTTTGACCGATAACTCATTTATGGATAAATATATCGAAATATCGAAAAGTTCAAATGAAAGCTATGGCCATCCCCTTTCGTTTGATACCCATATTGAACGCATACATCAAGGTTTTATAGGAGCCACATTTTGACCGATAACTCATTTATGGATAAATATATCGAAATATCGAAAAGTTCAAATACAAGCTGTGGTTATGCCCTTTCGTTTGACACCCATATTGAACGCATATTCGTATATTAAAGTTTGGTGGGAACCACATTTTGACCGATAACTCATTTATCGACAAATATATCGAAATATAGATCAATTCAGATAGCTCTGGCCTTTCCCTTTCGTTTGACACCCATATTGCAGGCAATTTTCAAGGTTTTATGGGAACGACATTTTTACCGATCAATCATTTATCGATAAATATATCGAAATATCGAAAAGTTAAAATGCAAGCTTCGGCCATGCCCTTTCGTTTGGCACCCATATTGAACGCATACGTCAAGGTTTTATGGGAACCACATTTTAACCGATAGCTCATTTATCGATAAATGAATCGAAATATCGAGGTGTTCCACTGAAA